>CAWUFW010002540.1:1403884-2003884 GCA_963921515.1 Calotriton arnoldi | reverse complement strand
GGCTTGTTGGTGGGTAATGTTGTCTGTTTATGTTGTGTGTTGCTTGTATGTCAGGTTGTACCCTGTTTTCAGACACATGAAGTCTTTTCTGTTTAAATTTAGGAGACTCTGGATACCCCAACATGCCGTGGTTGCTGACACCACTCAGGAACCCTGTCACTCCTGCTGAGTTTAGTTTTAATGAGGCACATGGGCGGACCAGGCGAGTGATTGAGCAGACATTTGGGCTACTGAAAACCAGATTTTGCTGCCTGGACCGTACAGGAGGAGCCCTCCAATATGCACCAGCAAAGGTGTGTAAGATCATCATCGTGTGTTGCATGCTTCACAGCCTGTCAGTGAGGAATGAGCTACCTCTCATCCAAGATGACGGGGACCAGCAGCCTCCAGCAGGGGAGGATCCAGGCCTGGGACATGTTGCCAGTGGTGATGAGGAGGAGGAGGATGTTCAGAGACAGCTCATCAACAACTTTTTCTCATGATTGTAAGTATGCAATGATGAGTTGACAAAGCACTTTCTTTGCATGATATGTGTCTGTTGTACAATATCTCTGTATACGTGTGGGTGCATGCTACTTAACATGATCCTTGGAGTTGTTTGGTGTCCATTGAGTTAGTATGGTCACCAATACAGTGTTGACATGACTCCTAGCTAGTGTTCACAATTTAAAAACTTTAAGTATGAAATGTCTCTTGGAGATGTATGCAGAAAATTTGGTATTTCAAGACTGTTCTATGTCTCTCCTTCACTCGGTCCTTTGGCTGGTGTATGGAGACATGTGACCTCCCAGACACACAATGCAGTTACAGAGTGCAACTTTTCTCGGGATCCGGAATCTGTGCCACACACTCAATTCTGAAATTTTTCAAGCGTCTTGGTTAATTTGTGCTTATTGTCACAGTGTGATTTGATTGCATTTGTTGTGGAGGCAACATGTTGTGCCTGTGTAATAAACCTGTGCTCCACATTGAGGTGTACCTCGTCTGTATACACACATCCAACATTCATTTACATACTGTATATGTGCCCTGATGTTCAGTTTATCTAACAATGATTAGTGTTTGTGCATTGAAATGTGGTTTCAGTTTACAACAGTGGAGGCAATGAGGATGTATGCCATATACTATTTGTGTTGTGTTGACCTTGTTGTGTGTATCTCTTATATGTGCCATGTTACATTTACTCGCAAGACAGTAGGTAAATTGCTGTACTTGTTTTTCAGCCAAATCCTTGTTTTTTAGGACATCATCTCTATATTACAAACAGTGTTTAATTCATGACAGAAGCAAGTGTTGTGTGAATAAAACTGTATTGCAGTGCATGTGTGAAATTTTACAAGAAAGTGATAGTGCTGTACCAATTTTTGAAATCCAAAGTTCACAGAGGAGTTGTTAGTGGTAGTAGATGAAATTTTCAGAGCCAAGTCCACAGTCATTTGAGTCAGTGATCCAACTTAGACCCTCCATCCCATGTGGGGGAATTCAGTGACAGTCACACACAATGGAGGATATCAGGAGCAGGTTTTCACTTCCTGGGGGGATGCATGGCCATCTGTCTCTCATTTGTCCTTCTTCGGACGACCCCTCCCACGCTTGGAGGGGGGACCCTCAGGTGCAGGCTGCTGCTGTGCAGGGGACTCTCCGCCAGAGTCCTCATCCCTCCCTGTGGCAGTTGCAGATGTAGTAGCAACAGATGTAGTGGGCACACAGGGAGGTGGGGTCATGTTGTCAGCAATCTGGCGGAGGCAGGTAAGTATGTCCCTGTGCACCGCAGTCTGGTCATCAATTTTATCCATTTTGGACTCCATTCTGGACATGTGTGAGTCCATTCTGGACATGTGTGAGTCCATTTTGGCATAATGGCCAGCCTGCTGCTGTTGCATGTCCTTGAGGATCCCAACTACCTGGCCATAGGCTCCGGTGCATTCTCGATATGCATATAGAATGCGTGCCATCTATGGGTCTGCTTGATCAGCAGCACCATCTGCCTGACGGGACCTCTCCCCACGGCCCCTCCCACCACCCCTACCCACACGAGCAGGACCTGTTGTTGCAGGCACAGACAATACTGAGCCTCCTTCATCGTTGACACTGGTGTTGTTGTCCGCCAACTCCAGAGTCCCCTGTGTTGCTGTACTCTCGGTGTTTTCTTGCCTTGGTGTGTCCGTGTTGGTAGAGGTCAACTGGGGGTTGACAGATGTTAGGAGTGGTCACAGGGGGTGCTGGTGTTTGAACTGCTGGTGCTGCATGCTGACCCACACCAGAGGGGCCAGGTAGTTCATCGTCATCCGTTGAGGGCTGAGAGACATCCACACCGGAGATCTCAGGGTCAACCAGAGTCTGGGAATGGGATTCCTGTTCTGTTCCTGTAGTGTCCCCAGCAGGCCCTGTGGGTAGATGAGAGACACAATGTTTGTGGTGTTTTTGCACAGGTCATCGTATCATACACATTACATTTGCTATTGTACATTATGATGAGTGTAGGTACATTAAATAGTCCTCTATCGTCACAGACCCAGGCCTATTCTTTTCAGCGAACATTGTGATTTTAACAAGAAGTGTTTTGCTGAGCATGTCCAGCTCTGTGCATAAATGGGCATGTTTTGTTCATTTGACTGTACATAGACATTGACTGGCAAGTGACACCCTGTGCATGACACAGGTGTGTTGGTATTTCCCACACCTGTGCTTTTCCAATGATATACGTACTCTTCCTCTTACAATATGTTTCAAGATTTGTGCATGTGTGCTGGCATTTGTGCATGTCGTTTGCAGTCAAATTGGTGTGGCTACCTACACACTCACAGTCCAGAATGTATGTGGCATTTGCTTTATGGTATTTTGATGAATGTGTTCCTAGTTCTCATCTCATTGCATACACGTGAATAGCTGTCAGTAGCAAATAGTGTTACTGCTTCGCTTTGTGCCTGATCACATCATGTATATTGTCCTTGTCCTCCATGGACAGATGAGTTAACCAAGGCTGCTTTCCTGCTTTTTCTGGCTCAGAGCTGTGAGGTACAGATGTTTGTGTGCTTGTGTTATGTTGCTGGAAGTTGTACCCCTCCTCCCACCCAGTCCAGCTTACTCCTCGTGGACAAAGTATCAATCACAGTGAGGGGAGTGTAGTGGCAAGGATGCTGACAATGCTGCATGATGTAGGAGTTGAATGCAACTCCCAACAGTGCTTTGTGCACATGACACCATGCAACAGTGTCAGCCATTTTGCTGTGGCCCTTCCATTCACTGTTAGGTATCCCTTGTCACTGATGGACATGTTGCTTTGTGTGTGGGTAGCGATGTGTGCTATGGCTGAAACTCACACCATGTCCTGTACTCCACACACCTTCCCAGCCAGCCCAGGGAGCACACCTGGGACAATGCATCCCCAGACAGTCAGTGGAAATGTACAGTGAAGATGGCTGAGAGTGGGGACTGGTGTGAGAGGCCCAGGGCCTAGGTGTGACTTGTGGCCAATTCATACATAAGGCCCATGTGTCAGCCATCTTGCCGGTACATTTCCTTTCACTGTCATGGACTGCCTATTCACAAGAGTGCTATTTGTTCTGGCTGAGAAGGTGTGTGTAGGGCAGGGCATGATGGTAGTTGAAGTCATTGTAGATACTCCTCCTCCCACCCAGAGCAAATAGGCCACCATGAACCATGCTTCCATGACAGTGAGTCAAACTTTACCTTCAAGATGTCTGACAGTGGGGCCTGGTGTTTGTTTGAGCACAACTCCCAACAGGGCCTTGTGCTTCTTGCCAGTTCTTTTCCACTCCCTGTGAGATGAGCATGGTTCAAGGTGGGATTGTTGGGCCATGTGGGAGGAGGACTTTTGGCTGTGACCACGACTCCCATCATGCTTTTAGCTACACCCACCTTCTCAGCAATACCGACCTTCCTTCCTGTGACTCAGCTTCCTGTGAGTGAGTGAAACAGTGCTGGCAAGATGGCTGACAGTGGTGGTTGCTGTTTTGAGCACAAAGCCTTGCTGTGTTTTTTAGTAAGTTGGTACATGTCATGAAATAGTTACATATTACTCTGAGATTGCAGGTATTTTGTTTGTCAAACTGGCATACACATCACAGGCTCATTTGCTTAATGTTGTTATGGCTTTGCTGACAGTGATTTGTATCGCTGTGTCCTTGACAGTGATGTCTGTGGCTGTGTATTTGCTATCAATATTGGCTATTTGAGTATGTACTCACCAGGCTCTGGTACTCCTGATATTCCATGGATGCCCTCTGGTGGAAGGATGGCCTGTACCTTCTCCTCCCAGGAAGTGAAGTGCACAGGTGTTGCAGGAGGGCCACCGCCAATCCGCTGATTCAATTCATGCTCTTTGTTAATGAGCTTCTTGACCCTCCTTCGCACATCATAGTAACTGTTCCTGATATCGTCCATTGTGCGCAGGCAAGGTGCTTGAGCGTGCACCTTGTTGACAATCCTCTCCCACATCTTGGTTCTCTGGGACAGGGGGGTCGGTTGGACTAAGGTGCCAAATAACTGTGGCTCTACTCTGAGAATTTCATCTACCATGACTTCCAACTCACTGTCTGTGAACTTTGGATTCTTCTTTGGGGGCATGGTGATGGGTGGTGGTGGAGATGGATGTGTGGGTGAGTGTGAAGGTGAGGGTGAGTGAGTATGAGTAAAGGTGTGTGTTTGTGAGTGTGGTATTTGACAGGTGCTTGTAGTGTACAGGTTGTGTGGTGGGTGGGTTGTGAGTATATGTATCAGTGCAGTGCAGTAGTGGTATCTGCTGGCAGGTCTGTTGAATTTGCAAAGGATCATGGTAAGGAATTTGGCCCTTTATATAGGTGGAGTTGTGGGTGTGTCTTAATTTTTTTTTGCCTTTGACAATGCTTGTTTGGACTTTTTCTGTAGTTTCTAGTGTATTTTGTTGAACATGACGGAAAGGTTCCGTTGACCGCAACGTATGCTTTTTCATGTATTGGCCGGGTGGTCCGAGTCTGTCCCATTCACGCTAAGCTATGCTGTAGCATTCGTGTATGAGTCGGTCGCGTCGGGCTCTTTTCCGGACATTTCGCTCGGACTGATTGATTTCCATACGTGTTGGTCATCCGTATTATGCTCTGTGCGAGTCGTTTGTATTTGACACACGTTGCATCGTACTACGTCGGTCGGACAGTGCATGTACATGTCGGTCGGAAGCCATTCCCGATCCGTGTCGGTCGGAAGGCTTTCCGAGCGAGATCGGAATCGGGCCCATAATGTTATATTTTAGGTAATATTATTTATATTTTAAATATAAATAATATTGACTAGTACATAAGTCATTTTGCAAACACAAACATTTTTCATAACATATATACATTTTTCACATTATTTAAAAATAATACAGATTTTTAATATACATTGGACATTAAATGTATATTTTTTGAATAATAATAATAAATATTAATTGTTTAAAAATATTTATTATTATAATTTAACATTTGAAAAAATATGTCAAATCATTTTTTATACATGAGTTATACTTTTAGTATTTTTACAAAAATTTATAGTAATGCATTTCTAATGTACAATAAGTTTAATAAAGAAAAATATAAAACTTTATTATTTAAGGCAGCAATTTTTGTTCCTAACTTATATTTTGTAAGCTATCGGTTTTGTTTTAGGTGATTTCTGAGGGGAGAAGCTCGCGGTTGGAAGCTGTGTCGCATTAGATAAGGTAAGTTTAATTTTCTTTATTTAAACTTTAATTTTGGGTTAATTTGAAGGTAAAGTAGTTTATAGTGTATGTAGTGTTAGGTTTTTCAATTTTTGGTGAGTTGTATGTTTTACTTATGCGTTTGCGAAATGCGGTTAGTTTGGTAATCGGTCGGTGTTAGAGTTTGATATATATTTGAAATTATGTTTATAGTATGGTGTTAGTGTTATATTTATTTGTATTATGATATAATGTACATGTGTATTTGTGCCGGAGGGATTGTTTTTTTTCCTAACAGGTTTTTGTCGATTGGAAGTTGCCGTTGGGAGAAGAATGCGTTTTTTTTTTTTTAAGGAAGTGTGTATTAGTTTTTGTAAACTAATAATTATTTTACACTTCCTTAATTTTTCGAGTTTTCCAGGAGCGTTTCTTTTTTTAAATACGTTTTTCGGGATTTTTATGGTTTATCGTCTGTGGAGCTATTGCCGGTGGATTACTTTTTATACAGTTGGATTTTTCCATTTTTTTGGGGGCTTTTTCTTCACTTATTGGGATTTTCATAAATGTGGATTTATTTATGGCAGTTTGGATTACATTTCTTCAGCTACAAAAACAGTAAGTAATTTAAAATTATTTATACTGGGAGGGAAATGTTAATACTGTAATTGTTATTGTTATTTATATTATATAAAATATAATTATGTCAATTTATTTTTTGCGTATTGATTAAATTAATTGACAAAATAATTATATTTTTGGAGTTAAAAAAAAATAATTTATTTGACTGCTTGTTTTTAGATTACGATTTTTTGATCTTTTGAGGTAAATTTATTTAAAGTAGGCTTTTAGCTATTGTTTCAAGATATTCTAGCCCTTTAGTTGTTGGGTAGAGTCTTACTTTGTATTGTAAGTACTGAAACATTTGTTTAGTTTGCTTGGTTAGTTTTGGGCCTAGTTGTGTTATAGACTGTTCCATTCTTTGGGCCCGATTCCGATCTCGCTAGGAAAGCCCTCCTTCCGACTAGGACCTGGAGGGCTTTCCGAGCGAGACGTGCTCCGGGAGTCCGAACGAGCGAGTACGATGCTGCTGCATGCCTACGGACTCGGTTCGCTCAGTCTCCCATTGAACTCTGTGGGAGCCCGTGTTCACAGGCTCCCATAGCAGAAAAGGGGCGGGGAAAAGCGTACACCGTGCCCACCACACTGTGCATGCTTGGATCGGGGGGACCCATGGGCACCCCCCGTGATAGATTCAGAGGGTCCCAGGTGAAGGGGGGCCTGATACGGCCCCCCGAAGTACGCTTCCGACAGCCGTTTCGTCTCGCTGAGACCGAGGCGAAACGGCTGTCCGAATCGTGCATTGTACTCGCTCGGTCGGAAATCGGCTCCATTGCGCGGCACGATTCGTCTACAAACGAGACGTACGGAGCGGTTCGGGTCCGGAAACGATTCGGTCGGCGCTTACGCGATCTTCGCATCGTACTTGGTCATTCAGACTTGTGTACGATTCGGTCGTAAACAAGGGCTACGAATCGGATCCGGTAAAGCCAAATCCGATTCGGAGGCCTTCCAAACAACATCGGAATCGGGCCCTTAGTTGTTGGTAGCTTTGTTCTTTTTGGATAGACTGTAATAGTTTATGTAGAGTTGGTGGGGTTCTGCCTGTTGTGGCTTGGAAGGCGTTATGCCATCCTTCTACAGCATTATTAGTTTTAGCTTCTTTGTTTAGGGTACTGTTATATTCATTCCACCATGGAATGTGGTATTTAGGCTGTCTTCTGTGTCCAGATCTGTTTAGCCTTCCCTCCCAGGTATCCTCAAAATAGTCAAGAAGGGGAGTTAGTTTTTGCACATTTTGTTGGTAGTAGGCACTTTCAATTAATAAATTGTAGTGTTCGACTACGTCAGTAATTGGGACGCATGCTAGTGCTAATAGTTTTTTAATTTGATATGCAAAGGTGCTATTTGTTGCATATTCTACACTTAGGGGGTGATTACGATGGTGGAGGGTCCACCACCGCCAACCGTGCGGTTGCGGGCCCTCCTCCATCGGACAGCTATTTTCCCCCCGCCATATTACGATGGCGGGGGGAATCGTTCTGGTACCGTGGCGATCGCAAAGACCGCCCGCCACATTGCCTGGTGGACCGGCCTGCATGTTGTAAATGGTGGCGGTGCGAAGCAGGCACCGTCCGCCAAATTATAATGCTGGCTCAAGCCAGCCTTTCCATGGCAGTGAAACTGCCATGAAAAGGCTGGTGGGGATTGGCTTCAGGGGCCCGTTGCGGGCCCCCCTTGTGTAGGGGGGTGGTAGTGGTGCACTAGGGGGGTACCCATGGTACCCCCCTACATTTCCCTGCACTAAGTGGCAGGCACCGCGTGGTGCCTGCCACATAGTGCAGGGAAATGCACAACATGGCTGTTTAGCATTGCGGCGGGTGCTGCAGCCAGCAGCACCCGCCGCAATGTTAAACGGGCTGGATGCGACCGCCATGGTGGCGGTCGCATCGTAATCCGTGGTGCGGAACTGCCGCGTTACAGGCGGGCGGTCCCAGTCACCGCTATGATGGCGGGCGGAGTCGAGTCCGCCCGCCATCGTTATGACCCCCTTAGTGTAGATTTTTGGAGGTGTCTCCAAATGCATTGGTTAAAGTGATAATAGCAACCTTGAATTGCTGTGTGAGGGTAGTTTTTTAGTATGGCTTGTATCATTGACTGTTCAAAGTCAATGATCATTTTTTCGGGAAAGTAATTATTGGTTTCTTGTTTTACTTTGGTTAAAAGTTCAACATAGGTGGTGGTTTGCTTGTTTGGTAATAGAGCATATAAAAGGGGATGTTTGTATTTTGATAAAGTCCATGTATTGTATATAACTGGTAAAATGGTTTGGGACATATTTTAAAAGTCCCATCCATCATCCATGTCTCACAGTTCTGTAGTTTCAGTAAATTTGTGGGAGTTCCAAATATTATTATTCTTTTGTCAGCTGCTTTATTGCCATAAAGAAGAAATTGTTCTTCATTATGAGTAACTGTGAGTTCAGGTGGTATTTCTACTTCAGCAAATGTTTTGGGGACAGGTGTGGTGGTAGCAGTAGCTTTTTTACTTCTAGCTATTGTTCTTTTTAGTGACAATATTGATGGCATTTGGCCAGTTGCATGCTGTGGGACTCTGGGGAGCATGTCCTTAAGTATTTCTGTTGTAGCCTTTTCAGATCTAGTGCTAGCTTCTTTTATATTTTCTAAAGCATTTGAAACTTCAATTTCAGCTACGTTAGGGGGGTAGTTATGCTCTCTAACATGTAGTACAGTTGTTTCCTTTGTTGCAGCCCTCCCATAACATTTGTTAGAATAATATTTACTACATTTCCAGTTCACTTTGTCGCCTGTTTGCTTTTCTTGGGTGTACGCATACCCCATATAACATAACAAAAATGTACCTTTTTGGGAAGTAATGAATTGGGCCCCTTCAGTCATGGTGATGTTTCAAATGCTAAGAGAAATGTATATAAAAACATGTACATTGTCAATTTAATACTTACAATGTTGAATTTGAAGAATCTTTTCAATGCTGATGGGTTTTCTTTGCTGTTTGCCTTTAATATTTTTTTAGAAATTCCTGCTGAAAAAAATAGTAATTGTTTAACTGTGTTTTTAGTGGGGGGAGTTGTGCTTAGATTGCACTTCTGTTTGGCATGTTTGAAAATTGTGTTAGTTTATTTGAGTTTAATACTTTATTTGCAAGTTGATATTTCACACTGTTCTGTAGTTCTTTGAGTGTCTTCAGAATTATCTGTAGAGGAGATATAATTTAAAAAATATATATTAATTATTTTGTTTATATAAAAAATGCTTTGAGAACATTTTCGGTAGCAGTAGTTTCAAAATTCTATTTTACTTACTTTGTGGAGCTGGAATCAGAGTTTTCTATAATGCAGTCCAATGTTGTGGCAGCAATCCGGCAGAGTTTCTCCTTATTCTTGCTTTTTTGGTTGCAGTGTAAAATAATGTTTAATTTTCGTGTGTTTATATAGTGTTTCATTAATTGTTGTTTTAATTTTATTGGGTTATTTTTATTGTATGTGTATTTCATTGGTTGTTACTTATTGTTTTAATTAATTTGGCAGTTGTTTTCCATATATGGAAAACGCTAATTAAGCTTCAGTTACTGTTTATTTTTTTATTTAAAAGTGGTATAGTATATTATATGTAATTTATATTCTTTTAAGTGTTAAATAATATTTTTTAATTTAGATATAATTTTTGAAGTAGTAAATAATTTTGTGTATTTAATCATTTTCATGATATTATTTTTAAAAGTCATTAAAATATGTGTTAATCAATTTATTTTGTATGCTGTGTGTGTTAATTAACATTTTTATATTTTTGGGGTATGTACTGTGTTATTCTAAATAATTTTAACATGTCGATATATTTTTTTAACGATAATATTGTCTATATTTTTTTATTGATATTATTGTCACTTTGTATGCTTTCTTAATATGTTTCGATATTAGTTATCACCATATTTTTTGGTTCGATAATACTGATATCGATGTAAATGTTTAACGATATTTTGTTGTCGATATTTGTGTATTTTTTTAAATAAGTATAGTATGTCGATATTAGTGTAATCGATATTTTTGTCCCGATATTATGGTAGGTCGATATTATGTCTGTCGATATTATGTCAGTGAATCAAACACCACAGAGCTTATGACAGACCAAATGGGAGGACTGTGAATTCATACCAATATGTGTGCCACTCAAATTGGAGAAACCTCCTGTGAGCTGAGAAATATGGACAGGAAGGTGTCTGCGATTGAGATGGACAAACCAATCTCGTTCTCTCAGCAGATACCTCAGAATATGGATGCCCTCCATCTTGAAATGTCGATATATGATCCAGGATTTGAAATCCCGCCAATTCAGAACCAACCTGAACCCACTCCCATTCTTTTGCGCCAAAAGTATAGTGCTGGTAGAACCTCAAGGATGTGGCTGTGTAAGACAGATTGCTTCTTTGGTCAGCAGCTTTTGAATTTCAGAGTTGATGAAGACTTGTTCTTGTTCGGAAAAAAGTAGTGGTGCGGGTTGAAACTGCTGTGAAGGAGTCCCATAAAACTCTAATCTGTATCCCTCAGTTGTTTGTAGGACCCTCACATCCTGAGTTGAGGTATGCCAGTTGTGTGCAAAGTGTTGCACCCTGCCCCCCCAATATAACTGAATATATTGGAATGATGTTTACCTGTAAAGTTGAAGCTGGAGGTTCCAGAGGCTGAGCCTTTGTAGCCACCTCTGCCAAATTGTCTTCTTCCCCCCTCTTGATTAGAAGGGAAAGAAAGTGTTTTCTTTAGTGTATTTGGCCAAGCTTCCTCCTCTCTGAGTGGTAAAACCTCAGTGGGGGGACTCGTAATATCCTCGGTCTGGCAAACAGCCTCCAAACGGCTCAGCCTGGCAAAAACGTCAGTCTGGAAAAACCATATTGAATGAAAATTGAGCCTTATTCAAGGTGGAAAATGTAGACAGATACTTGCCAAGATCCTGGACAAAGCGTCTCCAAACAAGAGGCCATCTGCCAGCGGGCCAGCTTTGGATGAAGGTATGTTGTCAGTTTGGAGTGTATTCTCATTAAGATGGAACAGCACCTCTCTGAGGAGATAGCGCTGTTTGCATTGCCCAACTGGCATACAGTGCATTGGGCTCAACAGATCAAAACATCAGGATAAATGGGTAAGGCAGCCTCTTTGGCTTTAAAGGCCAATTCTAAAATCTTTGTTAGGTGGTTGGAAATGTCTAGTAGTTTTCTTGACACCCACTCTAAAAGCGATTGATTCCTTTCTTAGGGTCATTTGAGAATTTGCTCTGGAGAAACCACCATGTTTGGATTGATATCTGGCGTCTCCTCAACCTTACCAGAAAGAGATGATCGAGGGCATTCGGCTCGTAAAAGGATTCTAACGTTCCTTTCTTACCTTTGCAGAGTGGTAATTGTATGTATTCCACCATGTCTGGAATTAGCAGCCACTCTACTGATCTTGGATGCACGATTTCCTCAGGTTTGAAGTCAAGCACTCTCTCTTGGACCTTTATAAGGGGATTCATGTATTTGTAATGGACCTGGCACTTATGTTTCCCCTTTCCATGTCGGGGTTCATCTTGAGATGCATCAGAGTGGGAAGAATCATCTGTATCCTTGTAAACATTCTTATCAGGAGGTTTAGACCCAGAGGGTCCCAGGATCTAGGACACCCCTACCCATGATCCAATAGAATATTATTGGAAATGTTTTCTAGGGCATCAGCGTGCCCCTTTCCTTCTCGTTCACCCAGTAGTATCTGACACCTTTAATTCAAAAAATGGACTGGAAGAATCAGCACTGTGCTGCTGTTGAGTGTCTCTTTTTAAAGGCTTTGTGAAAGGGTGGAGCACCGTAACCAGGGCCCTGTTGACAGACTCCTGCAACAAGTTGTCTAAGGTTTCCACAGGTAGCTCTTCCATATAGCACCCTATAGGGTCTTCCTCATATTCCACATAGTTCCCACTGTCAAAGCACTGATAATCTGACATGTTTACAGATGCCCTCATCTCCAGGTGTCTAAACCCAAAGTGAAGAACAGGGGGGGAGTGTCTCATTACATGCAAAAGGATCCAGAAGTTTAGAACAAGGAGGGAGTGGTGCAAAGTCCTAGGGCAATGCCCTGATCAATACATTTTACAATGCTCAAGGATTAGGGCATATGCGAGGAGCTGGTATAAACTGAGAGCACTGTTTCCTGCAAGGAGTGTTGCAGAGTGGCGCGGAACCCACTTAGACCATGCCGCCCAAAACAAAGCCCAAGCTTTCAAACAACTCAGTGAGCTAGAGCGAATGCACTTTAGCTCATATGAACTCAAAAGAGGACTGTCTCATCAGAAAGTTCCGTCTAAGCACAGTCTCCACTCCTCTAGGCTCCTACTCCATGTCATCACCGAGATGGCTCGGTCCCACTCCTTGAGCAGTAAAATGGAAAATTGAATGAAACGGTAGAAATTAAACAAATGAGCGCGCCCATCTCTCACCCGCACATGCAACAGCACTTGAGTTATCCATTAAGGCAACTGCTTGTCGCTAGCACAAATTAACCACTATCTGACAGATTAAATATTTTCACAACGCAACTAAAGCATGATAATACAGGTAGACCAGAACCATCAGCATTCAAAATGAGAGAAATATCAAAGTACTTAGTTCAGCTGCTGAGCTGGAAAGAAAGAGGAAGGCTATGATATCTTCAGTACTTATAGGGCTAAGGGTGTTCTGATTGATGGTTAGGGCCACAACAAGACTGTACATTTTCATGAGAAATGAAGGTTAGTGTTTGTAATGTTTTCATTGGCTACTATGTTTTGGGCAGTAAAGATTAAGAAGCATAATCTGAGCCTCTGGTCCTGACATAGAATTAGAGAAAGGGAGAGCGAGAGAGGGCTTGGGGATAAACTGAGAGGGAGAACAGACTAACAGAATCAAGGGTCAGGAAGGGAGACAGAAAGGAAGGACTAGGAATAGGAATAGAAGGTATGAACAGAAATAAAGACTGTCTGGAACAGAGGAGAAGGGACTTTATAGAAGATTAAGAAGCATAATCTGAGCCTCTGTTCCTGACATAGAATGAGAGAGAGAGAGAGAGAGAGAGAGAGAGAGGACTCAGGAATAAACTGAAAGAGAGAAGAGACTAAGAGAAACAAGGGGCTAGAAGGGAGACAGAAAGGAAGGACTAGGAATAGAAGGTAGGAACAGAAAAAAGACTGTCTGGGACAGCTGAAAAGGAAGACTATAAAAATAAAGGACAGACTTTGCAAGGACTTCTCCAAGAGCATGGTGAGAACACAGATGCGGATGGAGGATTTGGACTGAAGACACATGTGACACGGAGGACATAACTCTACTCCCAGCAGCAAAGCAATGGAAGGCAGCCCTGACAAATCAGCAGACTCTTTGGGGAAAAAGGAGAACCAGTGGAGACCAAAACTCCACATTGCCTGCCATGAACCCGAGTCAGGAGAGGGAAACATGGAGGAAGAAGAACACTTGTTTGCGGCCCTAGACCCTTAAGGCTATTCGTCATGCAATGGCTCAGGACAGCCTGGCAAACCTAAGTGTATAGCTAGAAAGACGGAATCAAGAATGTGGGCTGCTTTGGCATTCTTATTTTTTAGGTGCAAGGGTTTTTTTTTCTCTTCACACTGAGAGTTTTTTTAACAGATTATGAAGACAGGTGAAGAGTCACTTAGTGGAAAATAGAGAAGCACATGATGGGAATTGTATGCACAGTCTTCTGATCTTTACCATCGCTCTCCCTTCTAACTACCTAGACAGTGGTAATGGTAATGCAGGGAGTCTCGAGATCAAATGGTGACTGGAGAAGGACTAACCGCTTGCTGACGTATAGGCAGTAGAGGTGGAAGGAAAGAGAAGTGCAAAAAGTTTGGGAGTAAGAGACAGTATCAAAGTTTATTTTATTTTGAAATCATCTTTTATTTGGGTTATTATTTGAATATACTTACCTGTGGTATTCATTCTGAGGATGAGAGGTTATGAAGTGGCGAGAAAACCAGAAATCTAGGTTACACACAAGAGAGCCAATCAGAGGAAAAAGAGAAACACTACACGAATTTCCCTTGGCAAGTGGTTACTTCAAACTGATTTTAATTTACAGAATAATAATAATTCTTTCCATGGTTTGGGTTAACCAGTCTCCCTGGTTGTGAGGGTTGCTGTAACCCGGTCACCCAAGTAACAGTGCTCATTTTTGAGAATCTATGTCTATGTAGGGATATTTATAAAGCGAAACTGCTACTCCTAGGAGTGGCCTGGTGCTGTTGCCGAAGGGTATCAGCAGGGGAAGAGAAGGAACTTTTTGCAAAATACGGGCGTCGCCTTTGATACTTCTGAGGGTCAAAGGCAGTTTGTTCCAAAGGGAGGGGCCCAGGAAAGAGAGGGCCTTACCCCCTGATCTTGCCTTCTTGATTTGCAGGATTCTGGCAAGTTAGAGATTCGCAGAGCGAAGATTTCTCTGTGGGGCATAGAATATAATCCTGTTTTTTAGACCTGGCCAGTTCCGTATAGAGCTTTCCGGGTCACAAGCAGAGTCTTAAAAATAATTCTCTTCCTTACCGGCAGCCAATAAAGACGCTTAAGAAGGCTTGACACATGAGCGTCACAGGGGAGCCCGAAAATAGTTTGGGCTGCTGCATTCTGGACCAGCTGCAGCCTATCAATCAGGTATTTGAGCATACCTCAAAAGAGATCATTCCCATAGTCAAGACTTGAGATGATCAGGGCTTGAATCACTTGTTGTCTGGCCGCAAAGGAGAGTAGGAACAGAAACTTCCGAAGAAGTCGAAGGAGGACGAAACAGGTGCCCACTACAAAGTTTACTTGGGTATGGAATAGCAATTGACCATCAAATTTAAAACCCATGTTTTTCACCACCCGATTTTTAATGAGAGGGGGGGAGGCGTCAGATGGACAGAAGAACTGGCAGGGTGTCTCAGCATCTGAATCAAAAAAGAGCAGCTCTGTCTTTCCTGCATTACATTTATGTTGGTTCATGGACAACCACCCAAACACCGCTGAAAAGCAATTGCAAATTTTGTTGTCTGGGCATGGCTGGTTGTTCTTTTACGAGAACAGCAGCTGGGTTTCATCTGCATATGACACGAGTTTTGCCCCTAAAGATTCTGCCAAAGTATCCAGAGGCGTAAGGTAAATATTCAAAGAGTTTACTATATTTTGCAGTGAACTATATTTTGCAATTCCCAGAAGAAATCTCGGTAATATACGAAAATCATAGTTTTACATGAGTACATCTTTTGTTCCTAAACATGTTCCTGCAAATTGCTGCATTCAAAAATCCTGCATGTTAAGAAAAATATAAAAATGCAAATTTGCTCCCTAGATTTTCCTCCACTTGAGAACAGTTTTTTTATTTGCACGGAAACCTTCCCATGCACTCCATCAAAAGGTATTTCAACCTTTTCCTACAACCTTTTCTGGAGTACGCTTACGCAATACTTTCTGAGGAAATAAACCATTTTGAATATCCCCAAAAATCCTATGTTAACTTTGTCATCAATCCCAATGGCCATCCCTAAGTATCCCACAAATCTTTTTCCAATGCCAAACTGACAGTGGAAATTCGGTCACGCTGAGCAATTTAATGCAATTTTAAACTGTGTCTGACCACAACGATATAACTTTACATTTTGTATGCAATTTAGTGAAACATAAAGGTGTAAAGGATTTTGAGAGCCACTCTCCCAGACTATTACCATTTTTATTACTGAGCATGATGCTTTAATGTCTTTTTGAAGTTAAATGTTAATACTCCAAAAAAAGAAAAGTAGCCATGCCTTCAAGCTGTCCTGTTGCAAACAAGCACATAGTGCATCTGTACTCTTCGTCAAGGACTCTTTGTAGAATAAGTAAAGTAAACCATCAGGAGTCAAGCATTGGCAAAGCCAGGAGGTCTGACTTTAATATGCCAAAGATGTGAACACAGGCATTCACTGATACAGTTTACATGTGTTGAACGCCCAAATGATTTTCTATCGTATCAAAGCTATCCTTTTCGGCTTTGTCAATGCAGGGGGAAAAAGTGCAGGGAGCACTCCAACATCAAAATGCTATTTTGCCTTGGATGCAAAAAAAATTTGCACTAGTCCTTCACGCACCCCTTGTACATAAGTATACTTCTAGAGAATTTGTCTTAACAAATAGTTATGTTTACATTGGTTAGCATAATAAAAGGTGGCTCCTCCTGCCCCTTCAAGGAACTAAGTATAATACAGAGCTTTGTTTAATGAACACCCCATTGATCTTGGCAATGGTGCATTAGGACCTGGTGGGGTGGGGGCACCATAAGAGTGTTGCATAGGGGTACTAGAGTGCAGCTGCCTGAGTCTATCTCTGTGGAGCTCCCACAGATGGGCCAGTCCAAAGGTATGGAGGAAGACTCCAGTGCTCTGTGCTGCCAGTACCCCAGGCGAGTTTGGACTGCGGGTATCCAGTGGCGGGCTAGTGTTCAGCGATGTCCTTACCTGAGGACAGTGACAGCAGGGTGATCAGCAGTCCCCTGTGCACTAACATCCTGCTCTATCTGCCTCTTCATAAGTACAGAGGGAGGAGAACACGGGAAAGCCTGATTACTTTTGAAAAGAATTTATAAAAGTGAGAAAGTGATTCTTACATTCTTACTTTTGGAAAAGCCATCAAAGGAGGGAGTGGCTTCTGTGGCAGAGGAAGGGCTCTGTAAATGCCACAAATCACATCTTTTTGTTATGGATCTGAAAATTGGGGCACACAGAAACTAATTGTTATGCACTCTGCATTATAACAGGCTTGCTGTGAATTTAAGCTAAGCGGATAGAGAATACCAGACCCAGAAGCGCTGGAGTGTCCACGTGCTTCTTGACTTATGTGCTTCTTCCTAAGGAAGAGGGTCCCCTGCTTGATTATCGTGTCGCTCATGGTGGTGTGTGGCAGCCGTGAAGACGCTTGCCCTATGGACTGCTCCTGAACCAGGATGGGAGGAGAGAGCTGGTGTGAGAGATGGTGCATTATTAAGCTTGGAGTATTATGGGGTGTTCACAGCAATTGGGCCTAAAGTGATGTGGATGGCTTAGAATCAGTGTGTCTCTTCTTGTTGACACCTCATTCATCATCACCTTATAAATGGCCATCTCCAGAAGAAAGGGGGCAGCGGCTCTCACCATCCGCTAGACATAAAGTGTGGGCTGCCAGTAAACCCCTGCAGACAGTTTCCAAGGGGATATGTATCCCAGCTTCGCTGAGCATGCGTTGGACACTCTACTGTGGTTGTGTACCTAGCTGGAAGTGTGTTGTATCTATGCAAGTCCCCTAAAAATAACTAAGCTGATTGAACATGGCGTCTTGTCTAGATGTTTCAGCTGATGCTGAACTATGCTTCATAGACAGTCCCGCAGCATTTTATTGTGTGGCTCCTTCTTAAGAATCACTATAAAACAGTTCTCTACATGTAGCTGAGACACCATGAATTTGCTTTGGTAGTAATGTGCACCTTTTAAAAGTTCTTTCTCGGAAATCATTTTCCTATGGTCTAGTAGCAAATGCAGCTACTATGTCAAGAGCAGAAAATAGTTCACTATCCGTATTTTTTAAACAGTTTCAAAGAGATTTTTGGTACTATGCACACATTTGAAAAACATCACAACATCTCACACCAACTGCAAATTGCTGTGTTCTAGTCTTCCAAATCAAATAAAGGCACTTTAGGAGTATGTATGTAAAAGTACTTGTAGATTACTGTAGCCCTGGGCATCCAATATTGCTCTCAAGCACATAACTGCATTCTGAAGTCTAAAGTTATTGATGGAAAGAGGAGAGGGAGTGCCGGAGACTGGGAAACAGTAAATATTCCTCATGAATGCCCTCCTCCCATCTGTGCTTGTGCCAGAGAAAACCAAACACTGTAAATTATCTACTTTTGCTGAAACACTTTCACAAAATTACAGTGCCACGCCTGTGTGCCCAGAAGGTCAAGTTCTATCCCATTGTAAGATTAGCACTTTTTGCGTTAGTGAGCCTTCTCTAGGTATCCATACTGCTCTGGCTCATGGAGCTGGATAAATAAAATAACCAAAGCTGTGTGGAGAAAAAGCACTATTTCTGTGGAAGCACACAACTCCTGCTCAATCAAAACACTCCTGTCCACCAACTTGTGGGTGGAGCCAAATTCCTTCTATCTAGTAATCCTGATAGCTCTTGTTTTAGATTAATCACATAACATCATGTGCAGGGCCGGACTGGGAACCAAAACCAGCCCTGGCAAAGAGCTCGTCCGGCCCAGAGGGGTGGGGGGGTATTTGGTTTCTAGTGGAAAGCTTTGTGACGCTTTTGTTGCCAGGGGCCGATATTTCAGCTATGCTGTAAAATATGCTGTAAAACCGCCCCCGCAACAAAAACCGCCCCTCTGGGGTCTAAAACCTGCCCCACCCTGGTGGCTCACTGGGGAAACGCCCGGTGCCCGCTACGGCCAGTCCGGCCCTGGTCATGTGCCAGCTGCACTGTCAAGCCTGACCTAAAAACATATTTGTAGCCAAGATATGGCTGTCGTTCTGGACGAGCACTCAGTTGTTCCAGCTCTCTGCTGCCTCATTGGCGCTGTTTTGAAGACAACTGTAGGTCTAAACGCAGAAGGATATCTGCCCCGTCTGCGCTGGTGTCAAAGTGTGTTTAGCTTAGTATTCAAAAATTGCAATCTTCACATTTCCCCAGATTTGAATAAGTTAGCTGAGGGAATTAGATCCAATATGAATTGTTTCCTCACACTGATCTTGCCTAAATCCCGTGAAACTATTTTGAAAGTCATCCCCTAACTGCTGAATGCGAAGCAGGTACTTTATAAGTGGGTGTTTTTGTGCAATATAAGTACCAAATAACTTTCTTTTTTTGGCAATTGTGGTCTAATTTCCAATATTTCTACTGGATAAATCTGAATATCAATATTGTAGACAGCAAGATCCCCAGTTACTGACTTTGTTCTTTTAGGAACAAGACTAAAACATTTTGCTAGAAATGTGGTGGGTATTATATTTAAATTATTAATCATCCTGTTTTGCATCGCATCGAAATGATTCAGTGACTTTGAATTATACTCAGAGCCACAGGAATCATGCGATTCTTGATCTGCCACATTTGCCACTTAATCCATCATTTGCTGCATAATTTACAGATTGTAACAAAAAAAATTGATTACAGCTCAATATGATCAAAAGATTCTAAGAACGTGGAGACAAGTGTTCCCACGCAGTGGAAGACCCTTTGTAAAGGTGGACTAGTCATCATTCAGTTGTTTATTGCTGTTCTAATGAGGTAAAATCTCTGCCTAGACATTGTTACCATGTGTAAAAAAACACAAAATAATGAAGCAATTCTATAACAAAATGTGCTGCATACGTTGCATTTTTTTCCCGCATGATCTCGTCAACCTGCCGGATAATTTGGTCCTTTCTTACCGCATAATTCCAGTGACACTGATTTCACTGGAATTATGCGGTAAGATAACAGACCTTGGAGTGATAATGAATTCCATCACGTGACAGGCAAGCTCCTCGCTTGGCCTTCATTCACCATAGCAGGCATGAAAAGGGATCTCCCTCCAGTCAGATGGATTCATAATGTGCTTTATGTGCTAGACAGAGAGCCATGACTCATTGCAAAGAGCAGCATAGACAAAGGGAGGTGAGTAATATATGCTTTATCCCTCACTTAGAAACCCCCGCACTAGTCACCGGGCGACAAAAGACGGACAACATAGTCATCAAAAGCATTAATAAACAATAATTCTACTGCGTTACTGTTTTGAATTGGTTATGATGCGTGGTGAGACCTTGGTAAATGAATATTCTCTGGAGGGTTCTTTCTGATGTAAGCGATGTCCAATGTGTCATTCTTGTGCCCATAGATACACTTAATGAGTAGACCTCTTGCCTTGAAAGGGAAACAGCTTTTACAATGAGGTTTTTACCACGTTGTGACTTTACCACGCATTTCTAAACACGCATGTTTTTACAACGCGTATGTTTTTTCTACAGATGCCTTTACAACGAAAAAAACTCTTAACTGGCAAACTCTGTAAAGTGGTGCTAATGTGTTTGAGTGTGAATAAAACCAATCTGTCTACTTTGCCACCACTGTGTCTTGCTTTATTTATTTATTTTTTGTTTTGAACTTTTTGTTTCCTTCGTTTTTTTTTCTCCGTCCTGAGGCTACACTTTGGAAGAGAAAAATGTCAGAAAAAGATGACATCTCCATCAAAAGTGTTTCTTTCTCTTTTGGATCCATTTCACAAGGGAAACCTAACAAAAAGGTAGCGTCCAAAACAGCTGAAACTTGGTTGACCAATCCACCAAGGCAAACATGTGATGTTATTGTAGCTACAAAAAATCTCTCAGTTAACATATTTACTGGCATTTTTCAGTTTCTATTTATAAATACAGACAAAGGAAAAATATCTTTCTCTCTGTATTTATATGCAAAAAACAGTTTAAACGGAAAACCGGGAGCCTTAATTATAACCTATGTTACTTGTAAAATGTTAGACGGAATATTGCTGAATTTTGACAGTTATTCTTGCCCTCCAAACTCTAAATAAGGCCCAAGGAGGGCAGCGCCTAGACACTCAGCAATTACAGCTATGCTTTGCCTAGTACAACTGAAATATCCACAAACGGTGTACCTTACGAGGCAGACATTTTGGAATATTGGTGATATTGCTTCCCCGGCCTGCCTCTGCTGCTCAGTGCAGGAGGGAGACCTTTTCCACACAACATGGCGTTGTTCTGAGCTAGCTACTATGGATTTTGAGTAACTGGGCTAAGTACGCCTTCTGCACTTGACTCTTAGGGTATGCGTGGTTGGAGCAGTCCACACCTCCCTCAAGGGGAGGGGTGGATACAGGGGACTGAACACAGACTCACAGCTCAAAATGCACGCAGCAGCAGCAATAAATCATTGTCCAGGCACATACTTATTTTTGTGAAAAAGAGAAGTATTTTATTTTCTACCGCCACCAACACAAAGCAGAATTACAGCATTCACAAACAATCACCAAGTCCCCCCTTGAGGTCGGTGCTCCAGTGTTTTTGTCGATTCCCTGTCCCAATCTCTCTTCATGTTAGCAATAGCGGTTATTCCCTATTCACTGTGCTGCTTCACTCCTGGTGAAGGTAGTCACCTTCCACCACTGTGAGGGTTGCACTTTTGGTGTTGCTCCTGGTCCAACAAGCACACAATTTGTGAGAACAGGCCTATGTCATGACGCACACACATAATTTGTGTCTGTCTATGACAACAAAAATCTGCATTATGAATACAGACATCAGTACAGTTGGGCACTCAGGGCAGGGCTGCACATTCATTACCATGCTAAGGTCTTTTCCATCCCAACAGCGTCATAGTATGAAGCTGACAGCAGTGCAGGTTTTCTCTGCCAGCTCCACTAGTTCATCTATGGACTAAGGGCGTGTACTGATGAAGGACTCCCATCACACCTGATATGAAAGGTTTTTGTCACCAGGTGGCAACACTGGTGTGTGAAACAAGCTTCCTCTTCTCCTCGGTGACTGTTCTAGAGTGGCATAGGGGCTCTGAGCTTTCTGTAGGAAAGGGAATATGGGGTGATGATATCTGCGTCCAAGAGTTTGTGCATGGCACAATTCCATGGTTCATGTATACATGTGGGGTTTGTGAGACCCACTGTGGGTGGTCAGAATCCCTTTGTGGGCTAAAAAATGAAAGTGATATTGCTAAGGCCTCTACTGAAGCAGGTACAATTCTGGCAATTCATTATATGGTATGTAAAGTTGTCTTCAGTGATGTAACCCTCTCCCCCTTTATGTCTGTGTCTATGTGCTTTAGGACATGATGTAATAAGTGTTCTATGTCCTAATGCTTTTTGGGTTGCAGTAAGAATACTAGCTCAATAAAAGGCTTAGCTAAATACCAACACTGCATCTTGTGGGGTTTGGGTCTCTGCATGCCCTCATATCTACCTAAGGAATAAACCAACACTATTCTGGCTTGTCTCCACCAGGTATACCACAGAAGCAATACTTCCGCAGCAACAGAACATCCTGTAAACAATGAACTATAGTCAAGCGCTATTTGATTTATTATGTTTGGAAGTAAGAGGGAGATTTTAGGACATACATAGGGCTCATCAGAGCCCATGTACACAGTTCAGGTGGAGTGCAGTCACCCCCCCCCAGCCCATCAAAGCCATTTACTGCACCCTTCTGGCCTTAGAGGGAATACTGGTGTCCAGGACACTGGGGAGAATGGTGTGTTGTAGAGCTAATAAACATGTTTACACAAGTGTTTAGGAGGGAGGGAAAGGAGAAGTATGATGCGAATGCAACAGTTTGGAAGTCACCATGGTCGGAGTTTCCTTTCAGGGCAGGTGGCCTGGTGTCCCAGTGGCAAGGATGAGAGTGGTTTCCATCTTGGCCCTCTTTGGCACAGAAGAACTCAAAGCGTAATAGGATTGGCCTCTAGATGATGTGCAGCATTGGACACACCAAATCTGAAGGGCAGCAGGGCAGTGGGCAGGCTCGGAATGGGGAAAATTTTTTTTGCCCTGGCACCAAAATAAAAGAGGCCTCCATAATCGAACCAAATAGCTAAAAAGGTGGCCCTCATTTGCAAATCATGCCAGTTTTGAACTTGTAAAGAAAAGCTGTATAAGTATTTTGCAGGGTATGGGAGACTGCATGCATTTGTGCTTGCTGCAGTCAATGTTTGTGGTAATATCAAGGAAATCAACATTAAAAATCGGGCAACCTTGCCATAAAGCAGGCCCACACACTGATCTGTCAGACCAGCCCATCGGGCACTGCCTGATTACACCATAGGCCAGTCCACTCCTGGCAGCGGGCTCAGCAGAACATGCTGAGACGAGATAACAGACTAACAGAAACATGGGTTGGGAAGCGAGACAGAAAGGAAGACTGAGAATAGAAGGTATGAACAGAAATAAAGACTCTCCGGAACAGTGGAGGAGGGACTTTATAGAAGATTAAGAAGCATAATCTGACCCTCCGGTCCTGGCATGGAATTAGAGAGAGAGAGGACTCGGGGATAAACTTAGAGAGAGAACAGACTAAGAGAAATATGGGCCTGGAAGCGAGACAGAAGGAAGTACTAAGAATAGAAGGTAGGACTAGAAAAACGACTGTCTGGGACAGCTGAGGAGGAAGCCTATAAAAATAATGTGCAGACTTTGCAAGGTCTTCTCCAAGACCATGGTGTGAACACGAATGTGGATGGAGGATTTGGACTGAAGAGACATGTGACGCGGACGACATGACTCTACTTAAGGCAGCCCTGACACAACAGCAGACTCTTTGGGGCGAAAGGAGAACCAGGGAGACCAAATCTCCACATTGCCTGCCATGAACCCGAGTCAGGAGAAGGAGACATGGTGAACAACAACACTTGTTTCCGGCCCTAGACCCTTAAGGCTATTCATCCTACAGTGGCTCAGAACATCCTGGCAAGCATAAGTGTATAACTAGAAAGCCGGGCTCAAGAATGTGGACTGCTTTGGTATTCTTATTTTTTTTAGCAAGTTTTTTTTTACTTCTCACTGGGAGTTTTTTTAGCTGATTATGGAGACAGGTGAAGAGTCACTTAGTGGAAAATAGAGAAGTACATGGGGGGAATTGAACGCACAGTCATCTGATCTACATTATCTCTCTCCCTTCTAACTCTCTAGACCTTGGTAATGGGAATGCAGGGAGCCTAGAGATCAAATGGTGACTGGAGACGGACTAACCACTTGCTGAAGTAAGGCTAGGCAGTAGAGGTGGAAGGGAAGTACAAAAAGTTTGGGGATAAGATTGATAGAGCGTCACGATGTTCTGAAAATTGTAGGGGTGCATCATAATCATGGATAGTCCGTACCCGTATATATAAATATTAGGGTGTCATACTAAAGGGTGATTATTCGAAACGTGGAGTCATAACGAAATGTGTAAATGGAATGTTAGAAGATTATGTCATGAAAAGTAAATTGGCATTTAGATGGAATTATGTAATTTTCGATATTCATTGCAAATGTTTAATGAAGTAGTTCACGTGTAATGTAATGTATTAGATTTAAACGTGTTTCATATTATAGTCGCACATGTGGAAATGATTAATTGTGTTTTATTTGTGATGAATTATAGTGTTTGTAATGTAACGCTTATTAAGATAATTCTTGATATGTAAAGGCCTCATTTACGCTCAGTTATGAAAGGCCTTTTCGTATTTCTTATGTTAGCTGAATTTGTAGGCCTGAAATGTATTTTCCCTGGTAGAGCTCTCATTTAGAGGTAGTCAGCGAAACTGTGTGCGTGCAGGGTTGTTCAGTTCTCATGCTTCTGTTGCAGGTGCAAGGACATCGTCTTCGTTAGTTAGACTGATGCCTTTTGTTTTAGGAGTTAGGTATGGAGGAGAGCTGCAACAGTGTATCCTGGAATGTCGATAATTGGAAGAAGCCTGAGACCCAAGGACATCCCAACCGTTGATGGAAGAGGTACAGGTTTCGATGGAAAATTACCTACGAAAGGTGCCTGGCCAGAGCAGGCGTTTCAGAGGCTTGTTTTACTAGAGTTGGATTTTTAGGGACAGTGCCCCGGGGGTGGAGAGGCAGATGAGGGCCGATGCTAGCAGAGAGCTGTTAGAGAGGCAGAAGAAGGAATCGATCCTCAGAAAGGAGACTTAGAACAAACTTGGTAGCTTTTGCTACTGACCCTTACAACGTGAGTGTGCTTCTTAGGAAGTCTTCACGAGCTGACACCTTTTCTTGATCTTGCCTGGGAAATGCTAAGTAAGGATGCCACTGTAGTAATAGTGTAGGGACAGATTAATGGATTTCTTCACAGGTACTAATGAAGACTAACTTAGATGTTGGAGCAGTTATTGCTTGTTTAATATTTTTGGAGATAATTATTCTATTTATGCTTCACCGGATTAGACTGGTGCGTAGGATGAATTTTGTATTAGTGCCCATGTATTTCTTTAACCTCGTCATGAGGTGCTTGTATGTTCAGTTATTTTTGGCTTTGTAATAAAACCCCTAAATTTGAATTTGGAGTCAGTGATCCTTTTCTCGAATCTAGATTGACCAATCTGGTGTTTATTGAGAATGTGTTGGTTTCTCCACTTTACACTTTTCAGCAGGTAACAAAGGTCTAGTCGGCCTAGGATTCTTAGATAGATCCAAGATAAGATAAGAATCCGGCGTTATCAGTTGGTAGCAGAGGATGGTTACCTCTGTAGTAAGGGGAAAAGTAGAGTAGGATAGTCATTGAGCCCCATAGAGCCCGAGTGATGGTGATCCGGCGGATCGTAAGCGGAGGACGACGGTGTTCGATGGAAATCGGCGGAGAGTGACGATGCGGCAGAAGCAGCAGTTCGTGGGAGAGTGAGTATGAACAGGGATGTGTGTTTGTTAGACTGCGGTGTTATTTTCATTGCGTGATGTCTTGCGGAGTTGGAGTGAGAGTCGAGATATTGTGGTTTCGGACTGTGAGCGCGCGCGGTCCATGAGATTTGATTTTGATATCCCGGGATAAGAGATTGTGGTGTAGAAGACACCCAGAGTTGAAATTGTCTGACCAGAGATTGTGGGAGTCATGAGACGTCGTTGACTGACCCACCAGTGATAGGGACATGTGTGTGTGAGTGCGTGAGTAATCGACGCAGGTCGTGGGTTACTGTATGTGGATCATTGAGCGAGTGGTTCCTATCGATTAAGTACATGACTGTCCGGCCGTCCGTGGGCAGATAGTCAGAGGCAGTTGTCCGGTCGTTCCGCGGACAGACGATTGCCAGAGCTGAGGTCGACAATTGTATGAGACTGTCCGGTCGTGGACAGACAGTCAGAGAAGTGACTGTTCGGTCGTTTGGTGGACAAACAGTTATTTCGGAGTATGAAAGAGATGCGTGAGTGTGTGAGAGACTAATTGAAAAGGAGGGGAACTGCTGCATGTGAAGGAAGAGTGACGTCAGGAGGTGCCGCACTGCGATAGGCCGGTTGGTGTGAAGCCGCGCTGGTATTGGTGGATTAACATCAGGAAGTAAAACGAAACGCTGCGTGTAAAAGAAAGTGATTTCATCATGAAATGTTTTAAAGTTTTACGAGATATGTGTAGAGGAGATAGAAGGGTGGTTACTCGGGGAGGAGAAGAAGCCCCGCCTGAGGATACCCCAGCCCATTACATGGCTACGAATGTGGGATTGCATACTATAATTTGGCTTGAAAATTGGCATAAAATGACTGAAAAAGAGGGAGAATTGGCTTTTCCGCCTTATGGTACTTTCAGGTTGGAAGTGTTATATCAGTTGAAGTCAGTGATGTCTTCATTGCGACCTCTACCTAGACCAACACAGTTTGAGGCGCTACATGCATGGATGAGAGCAGCACATGACAGGAAAAGAGAACGAAGTCAGGAAAGGGTGAAAAAGTCAATCAGGGCATTTCAAGATGCGAAATGGGACGCACTGGAGAAAAGATGGAGGGTGGAATCTATTGAAGGGGATACGCTATTCCCGTTGATGGTGAAAGTAGGAGATACCCAGAAGAAGTGCAGTGGGGAAGACGATAGTGATACAGATGACAGCTTGTTAGACAGGTTACTATCAGAAAGACCACCTCCATATAACCCAGATTCAGAAGAGGGAAAATCAGCTCCAGCAGAGGGGACTTGAGATTCGCAGACTCAACCTAGAGCGAGAGTAGTAGGGAGAATCTCAACAGGAACAGAAGGGATGAGAACACAGACACCAGCAGGTTCCGAAACTAATGGAGTTACAGGCGTTACAAGGTTACCGGATGCTCTTACAGTGCCGGTCACCATTGGCCCCATAGTGTCAGTATACCACCCAGATCAAGTAAGTGATGGAAGTCTAACGCAGACAGCAGGAAGAGAAGGGACTAGCTCTGGAGGGAATGGCATAGAGAGTGGGATAGCTCACCTTCCGAGACCCATAGAATTGAGTACGCCATTGCCAGCCACTGCAAACTCCTCTAGAGGACCGGTGGAAGCAAGAACGGTGAGGCCAAGGTCTTTGGCCGATTCAAAATCTGATTTAAGAATGTGGGAACCACCAGCGAGGAACCAGAGTGATAGGATGGCAGGAGATTGGGATCGCGGAAACTCAGGAAGCCGACCAGTCCTTAGGAATATAAAGGAAGGGAATCAATGTGGCGATCAGAGCAGCGAGAATGAAGAATTGAGTGGTGCATCTAGTAGAGGGACCCTAAAAGTTGCTATAAGAGCAAAGATGTTGGATGTGGTGAGGTTGAAGGCTGAAGTAGATGAGGTAATTAGTGGGAACCTGCCTTTGGAAAGAGTGGAGCTATATGAGCCAGAAGAGTTACTGTTTGTAGCAAAGAATGTAACTCGCAGGGCAAGGTCAGCACACGAGAAATTGACAGAGTTGGCAAAAAAGTATGAGGTGGATCTGTCCAAAACGAAAATGTTACAGGGAAGTCATAGATTACAGTACAGTGATCAGGAATTGGAAGAGAAGAGAGTCATAGGGTTGAAGACTCACATTCGAGAATTGATTATAGGGTTTCATGCATGGAGCATGCTCGATAAGTGGGAGGAAAGATGGTCCAAGAAGAAGAGTACCAAAAAGAGCATAGGAGAGACACCACCTCCAGGAGGGGGAACAATAGGAGTGGAAAATTATCCCTTGCGGGAGGTACAGAATGGAGGGTATGTGCATGTGCCTTGGAGTAGAGGTGATTTGGCAGCATTTACAAATGAGTTTCCTCGGCTGAGGGAGAAGCCTGTCGAATGGTACAAGCAGGTTGATCGTTTTGTCAAAATCTCGACAGTGTTGTGGGTTGATTTGAACACGTTGTTTGATATCGTAGTACTAAGTGATTTGTGGGCAGCTTGTAAGGTTGCAGTTGATTGGCCGACTTCTGAACCAGACAGGGATTCTGTTACCAATGGTCCATCACCTATTGTTATGAAAAAGTTCGAACAGGTAATTACATGGCTGAAATCCAAAATCTCACCACAAGATATTGATTGGGTTAAGATAGATCGAACTGTTCAGGAACCGAAGGAGTCTGTACATGAATACTACGAGAGGCTCTTACAAGCCTTTAAGCAGTACAGTGGGTTAGACACCCTAGACCCCAAGGACATGGGACAGTTTGTGTCCAAGTTCGTCTTGGGTCTGAGGCCAGAAGTTAGTTTTATGATTCAGCAACATCTGATCTGCTGGCAGAACAAGTCAGTGGACGAAATACTGCGGTATGCCAGGCACTGCAGCGATGAAGTGGACTCGAAACATAGGAAGTTTAAGGACAAGCTGATGCTAGTCCAAATGCAAACTACTGACAGGGAACCCCAGACACAGTCGAATGGAGGGACTCTAGGGAGAAGACAGGGAAACAATCAAGGAGGGACACAGAATGTGCAGGGTCAAGGGAGAGGGAAACCTGTAGACCCCAGGACAGGGATGGATGTGGCAACACTGAAAAAGACCACTGTGTGTCACCTTTGTCACAAGATCGGGCATTGGAAGCGCGAGTGCAGATTGAACCCAGCAAACCAGGTGCAACAAGAGGCAGAGACAGTGCAGGTACCTGAGGTCGTCAATACGGTAACGAGACCCAGATCCATGCAAGGGGGGACATTAGGCCCGCAGGTGCAAGTTCCGCAACCTCCGAGAATTCCACAGGGAAACCGAACGTATCAGCAGATGCACCTTTTTGAGAATTATGATGAGTACAGCTCAGACCCGTTAAAATGACGGTGCCTGAGGGGGGAGGAAGAATGCACTCTTGGGGCAGTCTTAGAGGTAGACCAGAGGGGACCGTTTGTAGAGGCAGATGTTGACGGTCATCCTACCACCTTTTTGGTTGATACTGGTGCTACCCGTTCTACTGTAAGATCTGCAGTAGTTCCCAACCTACCCCTCTCGGGACAATCAATCCAAGTTGTAGGAGTGGCGAATAAGAAGATGACTAACCCATTGACTGAGCCGATTCCTGTGAGAATAGGAACCTTCCGAGATCGTCACCAGTTCGTGGTGTGCGACTCAAGTCCAGTGTGCTTGTTAGGACGAGATCTTTTGTGCAAGCTTGAATTGTACCATCTATTGCACGCCTAAGGGAGTGGAAGTACAGACAAAGGATGATGATGCCACCTTTAAAGTTGCAAATCAGCATTTGTGCATAGAGATGTATCCTGTGTTGACAGTGGAAGAGCTTCCACTTGACTTACGAGATTCCGTTTCATTGGATGTGTGGGATTTCACAGGAGAAGAGATTGGATTAATCAAGGGTGTAGAACCAGTTAAGATCCAGGTTAAGCAGAATGTCGAGTTCCCGAGAACGCCCCAGTATAATCTGTCACCAGAGACGATCGCAGGGATTAAACCTGTAATCGAGTCAATGATTAAGCAGGGGATCCTGAAGGAGATAATGGGCAGTCCATGCAACTCACCCATTATGGGATTGCAGAAACCAAGCGGGAAATTCAGAATCGTGCAGGACCTGCGAAAGGTCAACACGATTGTTGTTCCATGTTGTCCAGTGGTACCGAATCCATCAGTGATACTATTCCAGATTCCATGCGAGGCCGAATGGTTTACTGTGATTGACCTGTGTCAAGCATTCTTTTCGATACCCCTCCACGAGGAGAGCCAATATTTATTTGCTTTCCGGCTGGAAGACCGTGTGTTAACGTGGTGTCGTATTCCTCAAGGGTATACAGAGAGTCCGTCGATCTTTAATCAGATCTTGAAAAAGAACCTTGAGAGTCTTGTATTGCCGCAGAACTCAGTTCTCGTGCAGTACATCGACGACCTCCTTATTGCATCAGAAACGGAGGATGCTTGCAGGGTCGACACGATTGCCTTACTGAATCATCTGGCAGAGAATGGACACAAGGTGTCTCCAAATAAGTTGCAGTACTGTCTGAATGAGGTCCAGTACTTGGGTCATCGAATCGAGAAAGGCAAGAGAAAGGTGTCACCAGATCGAATTGAGGCAATCATGAATATGACTGTGCCTACCACTCAGAAAGAAGTCCGAATGTTCTTGGGAATGGTTGGTTACTGCCGCCAATGGATTCCCAATTTCTCGCTGAAGGCGAAGCCTCTGCAAAGGCTGATGCACAGGGATGTGAGTGATCCGGTACCATGGGACCACGACTGTTTGGTGGCATTTCTGGAGCTGAGAGAGGGTCTGTGCCGTGCTCCGGCTCTAGGGATGCCTGACTACAACAAGTCCTTTTCATTGTTCTGTTGTGAGAGAGAAGGCTGTGCATTGTCAGTTCTGACTCAGAGTCATGGAGGTGTCCGTAGACCAGTTGCCTATTTCTCAGCTACTTTAGATCCAGTAGCTTCAGCGTTGCCCGGATGTCTCAAATCCATTGCTGCAACCGGTGTCAGCATTGAAAGATGTGAAAGCATTGTCATGGGTCACCCTTTGATAGTCCATGTTCCGCATTCTGTTGAACTGTTGATGACGAGGACTAAAACACAGCACCTGAGCAAGTCATACTTGCAGCGGAGAATGTGACTCTGAGAAGGTGTTCAGTTTTAAATCCAGCTACACTGATGCCCTTGCCAAATGCAGATGATGAAGATTGTGAAGACCATGACTGTCTCGATATGACTGAACTTTGCACCAAACTGAGACCTGACATTGTTGATGAACCTCTGCCTGACCCTGATGAAATCTTCTTTGTCGATGGTTCATGCTTAAGAGACAATGTTGGTCAATTGAGAGCAGCGTTTGCTGTATGTACCATTACCGGGGTGGTTGAAGCTGCTTGCTTAGAAGGAGTATACTCTGCACAAGTGGCCGAAATAATTGCCCTGACTCGTGCCTGTTTGGCAGCTGATCAGATCCGAATCACCATCTACACCGACAGCCAGTATGGGTTTGGTGTGGTTCATGATTTCGGACAGCTATGGTCTCAGAGGGGTTACATGACATCGTCTGGTTCACCCATTAGAAATGGAGAATATGTGAGACAATTGTTAGAAGCATTGCAATGTCCCAAAGAAATCGCTGTAGTGAAGTGTGCAGCTCATGGGAGGGGAACTGACTTTGTTTCTCTTGGTAACAAATATGCTGATGAAGTTGCACGTTTTTGCGCTGAACAAGGATGTATTTTTACTGGAGATTACACAGGGGAGAGCCAAGAAAGAACCGAGCTCAGCATGATGCTAGCCATGGCAGATACTTGGGAGGAACTCAAGCGCCTGCAGGGAGAGGTTTCAGAGCAGGAAGAGGAGATGTGGATCAAATCAGGATGTGAGAAAGGGGAAATTGACATTTGGGTTTCAAGTGATGGTCGAGCAGTGTTACCAGATGACCTACTGAGCCCGATGGCAAGACAAATTCATGGTGCTGTGCACCTTGGAAGGGATGCGATGGTGCGAGTGTTCAGACAGACGTGGTACAATTCACGGTTTCGTATGGTTGCTGAAGCAGTGTGCCAGAGGTGTGTTACTTGTCAACAGATGAATGCTGGAAAGAAAACTGTGGTTACATTAAGTCACATTGGGAGGTCGGGGGGACCTTTCAATAGAATACAGTTAGACTTTATTGAGATGCCTAAATGCAATGGATTGAGGTACATTCTAGTGGTGGTGTGTGTTTTTTCACGGTGGGTGGAAGCTTACCCAACACGAAGGTGTGACACCCTCACAGTAGCGAAGCTGCTATTGAAGGAGTTGATTCCCAGGTTCAGTTTTCCAACCTCGTTGGAGTCGGATAGAAGAACACACTTCCACAGCGAGATCATGAAGTTGCTTTGCGCTGCTTTAAATGTTGATCAGAGACTCCATTGTAGCTATCGACCAGAGGCTTCTGGGATAGTGGAGCAGATTAATGGAACTTTGAAAGCACGGATGGCAAAAGTGTGTTCGTCTACATCTCTGAAGTGGCCTGATGCATTGCCCTTAGTGTTGATGAGTGTTCGCAGTGTCCCAGATAGGAGGACCGGTCTATCTCCGCATGAAATACTTATGGGGAGGGCGATGCAATACCAGCAGTACCAGCCACCGCTTTGATAAACATCACTGATGACTTAATCCTTGATTACTGCAAAGGACTAGCTGATGTGGTCCGTTCTGTGTCTCAGTGTAGGAGAGTAGGATCTGCTTCACATGGGTAGCCCCACTTTTTGCTGATGCTTCACTGTTTATTGACATTAGTCTGGCTGGGGCCCTGCTAATCAGAACCCCAGCCTAGCTGTTTCCTCTTTAAAAGGGTCTCCATGTGCCTTAGGCACATCACTGATTGGGATCTGGAGTGCCCTTATAAGTCCCTAGTATATGGTATACTATGTACCAAGGGCATAGGTACCTCAGAGGCCTGCCAGGGGCTGCAGCATATATTATGCCACCCCTGGAAGGCCATCCAAACTGACACCACAGGTCTGCTACTGCAGCCTGGGTAAGGTGGTGCATGCACCCCTTACTGTGGTATAGGTTACCTATATCACTAAAAGCATACACACATATAAACCTATAAGTCACTCCTAAGGCAGGCCTTATCAATCCTAAAGGCAGAGTGCATGGTTCCTATGTGAGAGGGTGCCCCTGCATGAGCAGGGCCCCTCTGCAGCGTTCGGAGACCATCTCTGATGCTGTTTGTAGTGCAGCCTGACCATATACTCTTAAGCGCATTATATCCTCGCGGTAAAATGCTAACTTTGGAATGGCTGCACCTAAACATGTCGTGTTTGGTGTCAAACATCTTGGAATACTACCCCCCGCCAATCCTGGCGGCGGGGGTAGCATTCCACCCTTCTAGAGGGAAAGGCATGTTAACTCTGACGAGTCCGGTAACTTCTTTCCAGAGCCCTGGCATCACAAAATGGATGCTGCTGCCACAGACACGAGTCTGGCCTCCTGCTGCTGGACGAAACTCCGGCAGGGGAGGCCTGGACAATAGGTTTCCTGTCCCAGGGAGGTGTGACCACCTCCCCAGACAGGACAATGTGTATTGGGGCTGGGCGGGAGCACTTTCGGGTGCTTTGAAGTCCTGCACTGGGGGCACATTTGGTGTCCCTGTGCATACCCCAGTTCAAACCGGATCAGGGGCTCGCAGCCCCTGCTTTGGCGCGAACTGGACAAAGGGAAAGGGGTGTAGCCACCCCTCTGCCCTGACCCACCCATAGGTGGGGCCACAGAGTAGTCCATCCCCTATTTTTAGAATAAAGGTAGGAACCCAGTCCTTAGGACTTTAGATTATACCTGGACGAAACTCTGACACTGAATCCTGGACCTTCGACGCTCTACGACAAGATTAGAGGACTGAAGAATCTCCCTTGGGGTCAAGGAGTGACTCCCCTGCTTGGCAGGCACCAAAGAAGCATCTGTCCGGTTCGCATCACTGAAGCTCCCGTCGGACGCCGAAGTCATCGCATCACCAGAGGTGGATTCTCAGACTTCCCCGAGGCTACCCTGAGTCCCCAGCAAAGCTGAGGCCCGTGGCTATCGTGGGTGACTTGAGACCGTGACCCCTGGACACCGAGCACATTTGCAAGTGCACCATCTTCTGGGTCTCCCAAGAAGTCGTGCTTTGGGCTCCGAGTAGCCCTAGCCTCCAGCACCACCTGCACCGAAGATCACTGGCCCCCACTCCACGAGTGTCCTGCAAGCCAGCTCCACGTGCGGCGTCACGAGGCTCCTTCGCGGTCGCTAGCCCGTTGGCTAGTAGCCCTTAACGAAGGCCAATCTTTTCTTTACTTGGCATCCTGGTTGCTCCAGGCCTGCCCTCACTTACCCTCGCTGGGTGAGTTCCCCAGACCTTGCTGGTCTGCATCATCGACGATCTACATCTTACTCGAGACTTGCCGTTGCCAAGGCTTGTTGGGTCCAATCCGGTCGCCGACACCTCAGCACTCGACAGACATCGAGCACCAGCCCGAATCCTGCTCCTGGTTGCCGACAACGCCTCCCGGACCTCGTGGCTGAAGAGTCAAGACGACCGTCAACGCACCTGAAGCACTCGACATCGGTGGGCATCTGTCCATCGCCTTCCTGGTCACTGGCTAGTGACCCAGACTCTGTCCCCTCTGCTTTCAGGTTCACCAGAACTCCGATCCACTCTTGGATCCACCCGGACACTTTTCCCTTGGCCGCCAGCAGCACTTTGCAGCAGATCGCCATCCGAATCGACGACGAAACCCGACCCCGAAAGGCACCTATGCACCCGGCTTCCCTGGGTGAGGTAACACGAGTACTCCGGTGCTCCCGTGGGTAGAGACTCTTCAAAGTCCTAGATCTCAAAGGGTTTTGTCCTAGTCCTCTTCTAAGTGTCCCTTTCCTCTATTTTCCCGATCCCGACTTTCTCCATAGAAGTTAACGGCGTATCGCGGTTGTGTATTTACACTGCACGCGTCTCCCGTGGGTCCCCTGTGTCACTACCTTGGGTGGTTCCTTGTGGTCCAAGCACTTCTAGAGGCTCTAGGCCTAGTGTCTAGTTCAGTCGTGGTTCGCATACCATTTTATTGGTATATGGTTTGGTACGCCCCTAGGGCCCAAACGTGTATTTGTGCTATTATTGTGATTTAAGATCTTATAACCTATGTACTTCGAACTCTAGCCTCATAAAGAGACTAGAGGGGTGTGTTTAGTAATAAATACATATATTTTGAATATATACCTGGTGTGGTGCTCTTTCATTTGGTCACTCAAGAGATTATAGACTGGTAAAACAAGCTGCTTTACATTCCTTCAAGACTTAGCCTGAAGGCTGCTCTCCATAGCTACCACTAGGATAGCTTTCAATAAGGTTGTCTTTAACCTACCTACCATAAGAGTCGATTTGGACTGGTGCAAGGTGCCCACTATAATTAGTGGACAGCATATGCCAGGCCAACTTCTCACATTGGTGTGCAGCGTGTGGGATTCCAGCTTGCTATTGTTTTACCAGATAATCTCAATTGAATTGATCAACTGAAAACCACTAAAGGTACCTAAGGTACATATAATTTAAGCTTAGAATAACAGTAAGTTCTACTGAACTTAGAGTTGTGTGTTAAGGGATAGCACAACCCTTTCTACAACTCAAGAGAGTTTAGTAGGCCACACTAGAGTAGGTAGTGCATACACCACACCACACTAGTAATGTCTTTAAGGGTAGGATCTAAAGAATCCTTGCAGGAAGCCATTGAGCTTCCACCCTCCAAGTATGATACACTCCCATTCTTGGAATTGAGAGCTTTATGCAACTTGAGAAAAATAAGGACAGGCCAAAGCCCCACCACCCAACACCTCAAGGAGTTGTTGGTGGCTTATGACCTTAGTAAGCCTGTAGGGACTGAAGGGGTAGGAGCTGAGGGTGGGGCAGAAGAAGAGGAGGAGGCCAGGGGTACCAATACCCCCAGCCCCCCTCTGAAACTGGCCAGGAGGGTGACAATGACCCTGACCTGGAAAACCCAATCCCTCCTGTGGATGATGATGAGGATGATCAAAATGATGCCCTCTTTGTCCCCCCAGGAAGGATTAAGAGTGTGCCCAGAAGGTCTAGGTCTCCTTCTCAGGAGTCTAACCACTCTGGCACCTCTATAGGGAGCTCTATCTCATCTCATAGGAGAGAATCCTCTCATGAGAGAAGAAAGAGGCTAGTCCAGTATGAGGAAACTCAGCTGGAACTCAGAAAAAAGCAATTAGCTTTAGATAGAGAATCCCTAGATCTCCTTAGAGAGAGAAGAAAGTTGGGACTAGAGTCCCATGGTGGCAGCCATGTCCCTAGAGATAGGGAAAGGTCCTATGACCATAGGAACCTGAGCAAGATTGTCCCTCCCTACCAGAGTGGGGATGATATCCACAAATGGATAACTGCTTTAGAAAGGGCCTGTAAAGTACAGAAGGTCCCTCAGGAGCAGTGGGCAGCAATCTTGTGGCTCTCCTTTGCTGACAAAGGTAGAGATAAGCTCCTCACTGTTAGAGAGGAGGATGCTGACAATTACAAGGTCTTGAAGAGTGCTCTTATTGATGGGTTTGGCCTAACCACTGAACAGTACAGGTTGAAGTTCAGAGACACCCAAAAAGCACAGACTCAAGACTGGGTAGACTATGTGGATTGTTCTGCCAAGGCTCTGGAAGGCTGGTTGATGGGCAGTAAGGTGTGTGACTTCTCAGGATTGTATAATCTGATAATGAGGGAGCAGATTCTTAATAACTGTCAAAATCAGCTGTTGCATCAATACCTGGTTGACTCTGATCTGACCTCTCCCCAAGAATTGGGAAAGAAGGCAGACAAATGGGTCAGAACCAGGGTGAAGCAGAAGGTACAGAACCAAGGTGGGGAAACCAAGAAGCAAGATGCTAAGAACTCTGAAAAGGGTGGGGAGAAGGGTAAAGATCAAAAGTCTTCATCAGGCCCCCAAAAATCTTCTTCTGGTGGGGATTCCCAGTCTACCAAGGGTAAAGGCCAAAGAAAACCATGGTGCAAGGTCTGTAAGCAAAAGACCCACTGGACCAGTGATTGCACCAAGTCCAAAGACTCCAGTCCAGCACCCACCAATGCCCCTAAGGCACCTGTTCCCCCTAGTACAGTTGGTGGAAGTGCTCCAGCAAAGGGTTTAGTAGGGTTCACCCTGGGAACTGAGTTGGGCTCTGACCTAGTTAGAGAACTGACTCAGGCTGTGTTAGTCTGTGATGGAGGCATGGATGTGCCCTCCTCTATGAGTCCCAGTAATCTGGGCAAGTACAGACAACAGCCTTTAATCAATGGACGAGAGGCTTTGGCATTTAGGGACACAGGGGCAAGTGTCACAATGGTGACACAAGACCTTGTGCTACCTGGGCAAGTTATGCTTGGTGAAATGTACCAAGTGACCAATGCTAGCAATGTCAGAACAGACCATACTCTGGCAGTTGTTAACTTCTCCTGGGGAGGGGTAACTGGCCTTAAGAAGGTTGTGGTAAGTGCAAACCTACCAGTCGAATGCTTGCTTGGCAATGACTTAGAGACTTCTGCTTGGGCAGAAGTGGAGCTCAGGACCCATGCAGAAATGCTGGGGATCCCTGCAGATGTGTTTGCTGTGACCAGGTCACAAGCCAAAATGTCTAGCACTGAACAGGCCTTGGATTCTGGAAGAATGGACCAAGTGCCTTCCAAGAGGAGGAGTAGTAGGGTTAAGGCAGTGCCTTCCCCCTTGGCTCAGGAGGAAGATCAGTCCCTTGAGGGGGATGATCTCAGCCCTGAAGAAGGAACTGTCCCAGAGGAACTTGAACCTGACCAGGTTGAGTTCTTGGGGACAGGGGGACCTTCTAGGGCAGATCTGAGCCAGGAGCAGCAGAGCTGCCCCTCCCTTGAACCCCTCAGACAGCAAGCTGCTGCTGAGGCTGCTGGGAAAGCTAGTGGTCCCCATACAGTGTATTGGGATGATGGACTCCTGTACTCAGAGAGTAGAGACCCCAAGCCTGGTGCTACCAGGAGGTTGGTAATACCTTTGAAGTTCAGGGGCTTCCTATTGACCCTAGCCCATGATATTCCCTTAGCAGGACACCTGGGCCAGAACAAGACTTGGGACAGAATTGTCCCTCACTTTCACTGGCCCCACATGTCTGAAGACAGTAAGGAGTTTTGTCGCTCCTGTGTAACCTGCCAAGCCAGTGGCAAAGCAGGTGGCACTACAAAGGCCCCCTGATACCACTACCTGTGGTGGGGGTGCCCTTTGAGAGGGTAGGGATTGACATTGTTGGTCCCATGGATCCCCAAACAGCCTCTGGGCACAGGTTTATCCTGGTGGTAGTGGATCATGCCACCAGGTACCCAGAAGCTATTCCCCTAAGGACCACTACAGCACCTGTGGTGGCAAGGGCCCTCCTGGGAATCTTCTCAAGAGTGGGCTTTCCTAAGGAGGTAGTATCAGACAGGGGTGCTAACTTCATGTCTGGGTACTTAAAAGCAATGTGGAAGGAGTGTGGAGTGACTTATAAGTTCACCACACCCTATCACCCACAATGCAATGGTTTAGTTGAGAGATTCAACAAAACCTTGAAGGGCATGATTAAAGGGCTCCCAGAAAAGCTTAGGCGTAGATGGGACATACTCTTGCCCTGCCTTTTATTCGCATATAGGGAGGTGCCTCAGAAGGGGGTTGGTTACAGCCCTTTTGAACTTCTGTTTGGCCACCCTGTGAGGGGTCCACTGTGCTTGGTGAAGGAAGGATGGGAGTTACCTCTCAAGCCCCCAAAGCAAGATATAGTGGACTATGTACTTGGTCTCCGCTCCAGGATGGCTGAGTACATGAAAAAGGCAACCAAAAACCTTGAGGCTAGCCAGGAACTTCAGAAGGCCTGGCATGACCAAAGGCTGTTCTGACTGTGTACCAGCCAGGACAGAAGGTGTGGGTGTTGGAGCCAGTGGCCCCAGCAGCTCTCCAAGACAAATGGAGTGGACCCCACACTATTGTTGAGCAGAAGGGTGAGGTCACTTACTTAGTGGACCTGGGAACACCCAGGAGTCCCCAAAGGGTTCTCCATGTCAACAGACTAAAGCCATATGTGGACAGGGCAGACATGGGCTTGCTCATGGCTACTGATGAAGGGCAGGAGGAAGAGAGTGACCCACTCCCTGACCTGCTCTCACAGAACCCTGACGATGGGTCAGTTGATGGTGTAGCCTTGGCAGGCAGCCTCACTACCCAACAACAAACTGATTGCAGGCAAGTCCTCAATCAGTTTAGACATATGTTTTCACTGACACCCAGTCAGACCACCTGGTGCACTCATGAAGTGGACACTGGGGACAGTCTGCCTATTAAAAACAAGATTTATAGGCAACCTGACCATGTCAGGGACTGTATCAGGACTGAAGTCCAGAAAATGTTGGAGTTGGGAGTAATTGAACCCTCAGATAGCCCTTGGGCTAGTCCAGTAGTCCTGGTACCAAAACCTCACACCAGTGGTGGGAAAAGAGAGATGAGGTTTTGTGTAGACTACAGGGGTCTCAATGCAGTCACTAGGACTGATGCCCATCCCATACCCAGGGCAGATGAGCTCATAGATACTTTGGCCTCTGCCAAATATCTCAGCACATTTGACCTAACAGCTGGCTACTGGCAGATCAGACTAGCTGATACTGCAAAGCCCAAAACAGCATTTTCAACCCCTAGTGGGCATTATCAATTTGTGGTAATGCCCTTTGGTCTGAAAAATGCACCTGCCACTTTCCAGAGGTTGGTGAACACAGTTCTCACAGGACTGGAAGCCTATAGTGCAGCTTATCTAGATGATATTGCTGTCTTTAGCTCCACCTGGGAGGATCACCTGGTCCACCTCAGGAATGTTTTACAGGCCCTGCAAAAGGCAGGCCTGACTATCAAGGCCACTAAGTGCCAGATAGGGCAGAGTCAGGTTGTGTACCTGGGCCACCTTGTGGGTGGAGGCCAGGTTCAACCTTTGCAGAGCAAGATCCAGACCATCATGGACTGGACTGCTCCCACTACCCAGACTCAGGTGAGAGCCTTCTTAGGCCTGACTGGGTACTATAGGAGATTTGTCAAGGGGTATGGATCAATAGTGACACCCTTGAATGACTTAACTTCTAAGAAAATGCCCAAAAAGGTTCAGTGGACAGTTAGCTGTCAAAAGGCATTTGATGACCTCAAGCAGGCCATGTGCACTGCTCCAATTCTGCAGAGTCCTGATTACTCCAAGAAGTTCATTGTTCAAACAGATGCATCTGAATTGGGGGTAGGGGCTGTACTGTCACAATTGAATGAAGAAGGTCAGGATCAGCCAGTAGCTTTTATTAGCAGAAGGCTGACCCCTAGAGAGAAACGTTGGTCAGCCATAGAGAGGGAGGCCTTTGCTGTGGTCTGGGCTCTGAAGAAGTTGAGGCCATACTTGTTTGGTACACACTTCCTGGTTCAGACAGACCATAAGCCCCTCTTATGGCTAAAACAAATGAAGGGTGAAAACCCCAAACTGCTTAGGTGGTCCATTTCCCTACAGGGGATGGACTTTACAGTGGAACATAGGCCTGGGAGTAACCATGCGAATGCAGATGGACTCTCTAGGTATTTCCACTTAGAACATGAAGACTTAACTGGGCAAGGTTAGTTTAATGTCCCTACGTTTGGGGGGGTTGTGTAGGAGAGTAGGATCTGCTTCACATGGGTACCCCCACTTTTTGCTGATGCTTCACTGTTTTTCGACATTAGTCTGGCTGGGGCCCTGCTAATCAGAACCCCAGCCTAGCTGTTTCCTCTTTAAAAGGGTCTCCATGTGCCTTAGGCACATCACTGATTGGGATCTGGAGTGCCCTTATAAGTCCCTAGTATATGGTATACTATGTACCAAGGGCATAGGTACCTCAGAGGCCTGCCAGGGGCTGCAGCATATATTATGCCACCCCTGGAAGGCCATCCAAACTGACACCACAGGTCTGCTACTGCAGCCTGGGTAAGGTGGTGCATGCACCCCTTACTGTGGTATAGGTTACCTATATCACTAAAAGCATACACACATATAAACCTATAAGTCACTCCTAAGGCAGGCCTTATCAATCCTAAAGGCAGAGTGCATGGTTCCTATGTGAGAGGGTGCCCCTGCATGAGCAGGGCCCCTCTGCAGCGTTCGGAGACCATCTCTGATGCTGTTTGTAGTGCAGCCTGACCATATACTCTTAAGCGCATTATATCCTCGCGGTAAAATGCTAACTTTGGAATGGCTGCACCTAAACATGTCGTGTTTGGTGTCAAACATCTTGGAATACTACCCCCCCGCCAATCCTGGCGGCGGGGGTAGCATTCCACCCTTCTAGAGGGAAAGGCATGTTAACTCTGACGAGTCCGGTAACTTCTTTCCAGAGCCCTGGCATCACAAAATGGATGCTGCTGCCACAGACACGAGTCTGGCCTCCTGCTGCTGGACGAAACTCCGGCAGGGGAGGCCTGGACAATAGGTTTCCTGTCCCAGGGAGGTGTGACCACCTCCCCAGACAGGACAATGTGTATTGGGGCTGGGCGGGAGCACTTTCGGGTGCTTTGAAGTCCTGCACTGGGGGCACATTTGGTGTCCCTGTGCATACCCCAGTTCAAACCGGATCAGGGGCTCGCAGCCCCTGCTTTGGCGCGAACTGGACAAAGGGAAAGGGGTGTAGCCACCCCTCTGCCCTGACCCACCCATAGGTGGGGCCACAGAGTAGTCCATCCCCTATTTTTAGAATAAAGGTAGGAACCCAGTCCTTAGGACTTTAGATTATACCTGGACGAAACTCTGACACTGAATCCTGGACCTTCGACGCTCTACGACAAGATTAGAGGACTGAAGAATCTCCCTTGGGGTCAAGGAGTGACTCCCCTGCTTGGCAGGCACCAAAGAAGCATCTGTCCGGTTCGCATCACTGAAGCTCCCGTCGGACGCCGAAGTCATCGCATCACCAGAGGTGGATTCTCAGACTTCCCCGAGGCTACCCTGAGTCCCCAGCAAAGCTGAGGCCCGTGGCTATCGTGGGTGACTTGAGACCGTGACCCCTGGACACCGAGCACATTTGCAAGTGCACCATCTTCTGGGTCTCCCAAGAAGTCGTGCTTTAGGCTCCGAGTAGCCCTAGCCTCCAGCACCACCTGCACCGAAGATCACTGGCCCCCACTCCACGAGTGTCCTGCAAGCCAGCTCCACGTGCGGCGTCACGAGGCTCCTTCGCGGTCGCTAGCCCGTTGGCTAGTAGCCCTTAACGAAGGCCAATCTTTTCTTTACTTGGCATCCTGGTTGCTCCAGGCCTGCCCTCACTTACCCTCGCTGGGTGAGTTCCCCAGACCTTGCTGGTCTGCATCATCGACGATCTACATCTTACTCGAGACTTGCCGTTGCCAAGGCTTGTTGGGTCCAATCCGGTCGCCGACACCTCAGCACTCGACAGACATCGAGCACCAGCCCGAATCCTGCTCCTGGTCGCCGACAACGCCTCCCGGACCTCGTGGCTGAAGAGTCAAGACGACCGTCAACGCACCTGAAGCACTCGACATCGGTGGGCATCTGTCCATCGCCTTCCTGGTCACTGGCTAGTGACCCAGACTCTGTCCCCTCTGCTTTCAGGTTCACCAGAACTCCGATCCACTCTTGGATCCACCCGGACACTTTTCCCTTGGCCGCCAGCAGCACTTTGCAGCAGATCGCCATCCGAATCGACGACGAAACCCGACCCCGAAAGGCACCTATGCACCCGGCTTCCCTGGGTGAGGTAACACGAGTACTCCGGTGCTCCCGTGGGTAGAGACTCTTCAAAGTCCTAGATCTCAAAGGGTTTTGTCCTAGTCCTCTTCTAAGTGTCCCTTTCCTCTATTTTCCCGATCCCGACTTTCTCCATAGAAGTTAACGGCGTATCGCGGTTGTGTATTTACACTGCACGCGTCTCCCGTGGGTCCCCTGTGTCACTACCTTGGGTGGTTCCTTGTGGTCCAAGCACTTCTAGAGGCTCTAGGCCTAGTGTCTAGTTCAGTCGTGGTTCGCATACCATTTTATTGGTATATGGTTTGGTACGCCCCTAGGGCCCAAACGTGTATTTGTGCTATTATTGTGATTTAAGATCTTATAACCTATGTACTTCGAACTCTAGCCTCATAAAGAGACTAGAGGGGTGTGTTTAGTAATAAATACATATATTTTGAATATATACCTGGTGTGGTGCTCTTTCATTTGGTCACTCAAGAGATTATAGACTGGTAAAACAAGCTGCTTTACATTCCTTCAAGACTTAGCCTGAAGGCTGCTCTCCATAGCTACCACTAGGATAGCTTTCAATAAGGTTGTCTTTAACCTACCTACCATAAGAGTCGATTTGGACTGGTGCAAGGTGCCCACTATAATTAGTGGACAGCATATGCCAGGCCAACTTCTCACACTCAGCAGCTGCAAGCTGCCGCTGTTCCAGCTTCAAGTGACCTGTGCCACGACCTATGCCCGGGTGATTGGGTGCTTGTCCACAAGCACGTGAGGAAGAGCTGCCTGGATGCTCGGTGGCGAGGCCCTTATCAAGTAATATTGGTAACGAACACAGCAGTGAAGTGCGGAGGATTGCCAAACTGGGTGCATGCCTCCCACACCCGCAGATTTTCAGCACCCTTGGAAGAAACAGCTCCTCTCACGAATGAAAATCCAGCTGTGGCGGCAGAGCCACGCGAGGGGACAAGTCAAGCTGTGTGGGTTGCTAACGAAGCTGGTTGCTCACCAGACCAAGCTGAGGAGGGTTATGCTACACACAACCCAGATATTGACTCTGAGGAGGAAGGTCATGTTGTAAGTGGTACAGAGTCAGACTCAGCGGAAGGAAGTGGTGTGCAGAGTGATCAAGAGGAAAGCATAAGGGCTAGACGAGCAGAAGAAGCGTGGCCTGAGAGACAAAGAAGGCTGAATCTGAGACTGGCTCCTGAGAGAGATCTTGCCCCTGTGTCTGAGGCCTCCGAGTCGGAAGCGAGTGAAGAAGAGCAAGCTCAGGGAGGCCCGAGAAGATCGAGAAGGACAAGAGTGCCTTGCCAGAGATACGCTGCCCGGAGTGGACTTATGCCGCAACTGATGCCGGGAGTAGTGAGTTCCGGAAGGCTGAGGTCCGTGAAAGTGATCAGCAGGAATCCTCTACTGAAAATCGATGTGGGACTGTTAGTTCCAGGACTTGAAATCGAAGGGGTATGGACAATCACGGTTCCGAAACCTCCAGTTTTGAGCAAGGTGCGAATCCTGATATTGCACAGATTAGTTTTCCTAACATTTGGATTTGAACCACCACCTCACCAATTGGTAGATGTTCGTCTTGAAATATTGCATCATGTTTTAGCTGCGATTGGATCAGAACTTATTGTTGATTGCGAATGAATTGTATCCTGTAAATAAGAACTTTAAAGAAGATAACCTAGGCTCGAGAGGAAGAAGAAGAAATTTAGGGACTTTCCGTAGAAGAAGAAAGAGGGCTAAGGAAGTACTGTAAAGGGAATTTCCAGCACTTCCAGAGTGGTGTTTGAACTGGTTAAACAGCAATTTTTGGTAGAGAAAAGGACTCTAAGTGTTCGTTTGCTGAAAACCAAACTGACAACGAGAATGGAGGCTGGAAATCCGAACCGTAGGTCCAAATGGATAATAGGCACTTTTTTATAGTAGGAGTGATAGTTTCTATATTCATAGTTATTATAGTATCATTTTCTATTTCACATGAGGTAGAAGTCGTAGAGGTGAAAAGGACACCTACACCTAGTACTTCTATCAAGAAAGAGGACACCATAGGAGCTGAAAAGGCTATGCTAGATCAAAATAATCGTAGATTGCATGTAGATTTGTCCAGAGGTGATTTTAAGCTTAATGCGTATGCCAAGCTGCTGTATGAATATGTTGAAGCGATGGATGCAAAAGATTGTTATGTGTGTATGCAGTTGCCTGCCTCAGTGGATGAGGGTATTAAATATCACCATCTTCCACTGACGTTTGGGATTTCATGAAGCTTGTTGCTTAGTATGTTCTATGGAAGAGGTCATTATGAGTACTTCTTTTCGAATTACGATGCAGTGCTTCCAGAGGTACCAGCTTACAAGCACCTGAACAAGTATGATTATTACAAACAGGAAGATAGGATGGGGAAGTATTTCATACCGACTACAATGTTAGATACAGCATATGCCCATAGGCATAATTTGACTTGTTCGCTAACAGGTGTAGAGAAGAAATTTGTAGATCAAGTAGAAGATAGATATAGACAGCTAACACAAACACGTAACACTGGAGAAAGTCCAGTAGATTGGACGGAGGAGGAGAGAGCTCACAGAGCAAAGGGGAGCTATGGCCCTATAACATTGGATCTTGTGCAGAAGGGGAAGCTGTGTGTGAAACGTGTCCAGACCTATTATGATAAGGTCTATGTGGGACAGAGTGCGTGTGACCACGTTTTCACTATGGAAGAATCAGCAAAGAACTTTTTGCAGGGTCCGGTACAAGTGGTGCCAACAGTATACTATGTGTGTGGAAAGAATGCTTATGTGAGATTGCCTGCGAATTGGTACGGTACTTGTTATTTGGGAATTATTTTCCCCAAGATATACCACGCAGAGGAACTAGAACTTCTAGAAGGTGAAAAGCATTCTAGAGTAAGGAGAGATGCAAGTGCAGGAGGAGTGATTGGAGATATTTTTGGAGCGGTAATACCAAGTTTGGGAGTGATTTTGAATGATATGAAGATTAGGAAGCTGGCGACTGTTGTGGACAAGTTGTCTACGAATACAGCTAAGTCGTTACTACTTGTTGATGGAGAGATGTTGTCGATAAGGACGATGGTGATGCAGAACCGTCTTGCTTTAGATGTTTTGTTGGCAAAAGAGGGCGGAGTCTGTAAAATGTTGAAGGTTCAAGAGTGATGTACTTATATACCAGATAACAGTAAAGATCTGGAGAAATATATAAGTAACATCACTGTGATCCATCATGAGATCCAGGATCTGACTGAAGAAGGTGTTTGGGAAAAAGTTGGTAAAGGTTTTGGCAGAGTGGGAAATTGGTTTGCGAGTTTGGGAAGAGGTATTCTTGGTTACATTCTGAAGCCCATCATTATCATTGTGGTTTGTGTGGTTTGCTTGTGGGGATTTGCTAGAGCTTACCAGTGGTACAAGGCGAACCAAGTCGAAAGGTCCCTTAGGGTGCAAGCGATAAGGATGGCTAGACTGCAGGACAGTCACTACGAGAATATCAAGAATCTAGAGAAGTTCCGACTGGGAAGGATGGCTACGAGCTCTGTTTAGGTCGGTTCTTTCTCCAGGGAATTGTGATTTTGGTGATGACACTAGTCATCAAAGGGGGGAACTGATAGAGCATCACGAAGTTCTGAAAATTGTAGGGGTGCATCATAATCATGGATAGTCCGTACCCGTATATATAAATATTAGTGTGTCATACTAAAGGGTGATTATTCGAAACGTGGAGTCATAACGAAATGTGTAAATGGAATGTTAGAAGATTATGTCATGAAAAGTAAATTGGCATTTAGATAGAATTATGTAATTTTCGATATTCATTGCAAATGTTTAATGAAGTAGTTCACGTGTAATGTAATGTATTAGATTTAAACGTGTTTCATATTATAGTTGTAGAAATCATAAAGAGCTAGCACTAGATTAGAAACTCAAAAGTGTGTGCGGGGAAAAACATTTGTTTTTTATGAAGGCCCTCACCCACCAACCTAGTTGGTGGCATGCTTCATCATCGGGCCCCACCCAGGGCACCGAGTGTGCCTCGGTGTGCTGCAACGTCTGTTTACAGCGGAGCGGATTGTGTTTAAGTGAGTGTGCAGTGGTGGTGTTGTGAGTGTAGGTTAAAAAACTGTCCTGAGGGTCCCAATGTCCACAGAAGTAATTTTAATAGTGGGCCCTTGGCAGTATTAAAAACAAGGCAGCAGATGTGTATGGAGATGACTATGAGCTCCCACATCCAATGGGGTCAACATGTTTCAGCCAGGCCTTGAAGTAGTTCTGGCTTTCATCAGGACCTTTATGTGAATTAAATAGGTGGTTTACCAAATGTGTTTAACCTCCTAAGTGACGCACTCGCTAAGGTGCGATATATGTAAGAGGATGTTTTCCTCTAGTTTAATACTCTGGAATTAATAGAGTAAAACTCCATGAAAGCCAGAACTACTTCAAGGCCTGGCTGAAACATTTTGACCCCATTGGATGTGGGAGCTCATAGTCATCTCCATACACATCTGCTGCCTTGTTTTTAATACTGCCAAGGGCCCACTATTAAAATTACCTCTGTGGACATTGGGACCCTCAGGACAGTTTTTTAACCTACACTCACAACACCACCACTGCACACTCACTTAAACACAATCCGCTCCGCTGTAAACAGACGTTGCAGCACACCCGAGGCACACTCGGTGCCCTGGGTGGGGCCCGATGATGAAGCATGCCACCAACTAGGTTGGTGGGTGAAGGCCTTCATAAAAAACAAATGTTTTTCCCCGCACACACTTTTTGAATTTCTAATCTAGTGCTAGCTCTTTATGATTTCTACATATACCAAGGGGAAGTGAACTAGCCTACTTTCCTGTTCCTCTCTCTCTAATTGATATTAATCATATTATAGTTGCACATGTGGAAATGATTAATTGTGTTTTAATTGTGATGAATTATAGTGTTTGTAATGTAACGCTTATTAAGGTAATTCTTGATGTGTAAAGGCCTCATTTACGCTCGGTTATGAAAGGCCTATTCGTATTTCTTATGTTAGCTGAATTTGTAGGCCTGAAATGTATTTTCCCTGGTAGAGCTCTCATTTAGAGGTAGTCAGCGAAACTGTGTGCGTGCAAGGTTGTTCAGTTCTCATGCTTCTGTTGCAGGTGCAAGGACATCGTCTTCGTTAGTTAGACTGATGCCTTTTGTTTTAGGAGTTAGGTATGGAGGAGAGCTGCAACAATGTATCCTGGAATGTCGATAATTGGAAGAAGCCTGAGACCCAAGGAAATCCCAACCGTTGATGGAAGAAGTACAGGTTTCGATGGAAAATTACCTACGAAAGGTGCCTGGCCAGAGGAGGCGTTTCAGAGGCGTGTTTTACTAGAGTTGGATTTTGTATTAGGAACAGTGCCCCGGGGGTGGAGAAGCAGATGAGGGCAGATGCTAGCAGAGAGCTGTTAGAGAGGCAGAAGAAGGAATCGATCCTCAGAAAGGATACTTAGAACAAACTTGGTAGCTTTGGCTACTGACCCTTACAACGTGAGTGTGCTTCTTATTAAGTCTTCACGAGCTGACACCTTTTCTTGATCTTGCCTGGGAAATGCTAAGTAAGGATGCCACTGTAGTAATAGTGTAGGGACAGATTAATGGATTTCTTCACAGGTACTAATGAAGACTAACTTAGATATTGGAGCAGTTATTGCTTGTTTAATATTTTTTGGAGATAATTATTCTTTTTATGCTTCACTGGTGCGTAGGATGAATTTTGCATTAGTGCCCATGTATTTCTTTAACCTCGTCATGAGGTGCTTGTATGTTCAGTTATTTTTGGCTTTGTAATAAAACCCCTAAATTTGAATTCGGAGTCAGTGATCCTTTTCTCGAATCTAGATTGACCAATCTGGTGTTTATTGAGAATGTGTTGGTTTCTCCCCTTTACACTTTTCAGCAGGTAACAAAGGTCCAGTCGGCCTAAGATTCTTAGATAGATCCAAGATAAGATAAGAATCCGGCGTTATCAAGATACAGTACCAAAGTTTAATTTATTTTGAAACCATCTTTTATTTGGGCTATTATTTGAATATACTTACCAGTGGTATTCATTCCGAGGATGAGAGGTGGTGGAGTGGAGAGAAAACCAGCAATTTAGGTTACCCAGATTGCACGCTTATTTGAGTAAGTCTCTCGAGTGAATTTTAAATATTTTACCTGGATTGCTTGCTCATCGTTCTTAATATCTCTCATTGTGCTTGCTTTTATTTCAGTTTTAATTCAATCCTTTTATTGAATCCTTTTGGCTTTTAAGCTTATGCTTTTATCTCCTGTCTCATGAACTCCTTTAAATTAAGTAGGATCTTACTGTGCCAGACGTAAACCTCCCGATTCTCCGGTCTTCCGCGGGTGTCTCCCGATTGAGCAGGGAGAGTCGTATTACTAGTTGTGCCTTGCTGGCTGCCATCTTAGATTGTTAGCGGTCCATCTCTTTTGAACTTCCGGGCTATCAGGTTTATACCACATGCATACCTGGACGCTCAGCAGACGGGCGCAGCGGGCGTGCCGAAGGCGTGCCAAAGGCAAGCCTGTCTGCGCCTGTCCACGCCTGGATCGGGCCCAGGGCCAGACACCTCATCTGAAAGGAGGCGTTAGGAGGAGAAATGTTTCATTTCTCCTTTCTTTCCTACTTACATGTGTGCTGCAATGTGCAGCACACATACAAAGTGGGAAAAGTGTTTGAACTTGTCTAGGCATAGTATTTTGTACAGGAAGAGTATCCTTCCTGTTCAAAACCTATGCTATAGCGCTAAGGTGTGTGCCTGGCATGCGGCAACTGTATGCAGCGCCGGCGCTAGGGAAAGGGGAGGAGACAGCCATAGACATGCCTTTTCAAAGATAACACATCAAAGGCATACAGTAAACAAGTTAACAATGTGCCGAACCTATTATCATGTGTTCTGCTAAATACCAGATCTTCAATCAAAAACAGCTGTGAGTTTTATTTATTTATGGAAACACACAGACCCACGCCAGCTTTAATCACTGAAACCTGGGCCGACTCCATATGTAACATAGATATGCAGGTTGCATTACCACAGGGCTTGTAATATTTTTAGATGAGACAGGGAACTCAAGCGTAGAGGTGACGTAGCAGTTATTGTTAGTGAAGACTTAGCATCCAGTTGCCAGCCTTCTCTCTTTTCCTTTGTGGAAACAATCTCCTTTGTCATAGAGGTTACTAAGCAACAATCTTTCAAAGGTATGCTCCTATATAGACCACATGGCTCCAGAAAACGTTTTCCTCAAGAAATAGCCAGCTTTCTGGAGGAACCTATTTTAGAAGCTAATTACACAGTCCTTGGAGACTTTACCATTTAGAGGCGATTTCAGACCCTGGTACCGCAGTACTTCTGCAAAGTTTCTCGGCTTTAGGCCTAGATCAAATAGTAGGAGGACCAACACATCAGGCGGGTTATACCTTAGATGGTATTTTCACAGATAACCCTGACCTAACCAATGTAAAGACATCTCAAATAGCATGGTCCGATCATAGTGCAGTCCTCTTTGAACTATCCCTCCTACAGTCCAACTCCAACACAAAGAAATCACCGTCTACCTTCCCCTCACGAGCTTGGCAGAATGTGCAACCAGACCTCCTTATTGAAGTTTTGGATGGCATACCCCTGGTTCTCTCTAATGATGTTGAGGCCGCAGCCAAACAATATAATAGATGGCTGGAAATGGCTTCTAATGGACTAGCTCCCGTTAGAACGGTTAAAATAAAACAACATAGTCCTTCTGCCCCGTGGTTCTCTCTGGAACTTAGGGAGTGTAAGCAAAATTGTAGAAAGCAGGAAAGGAGATGGAGAACTGCCTATAAAGAGGAAGAGAAGATAAAATATAAACAGTGCAAAGCTATCTACAAAGATCTTATCCTGAAAACCAAAGCATATTTAACAAGAAAGATCGAAAAAGCTAAAGACTCAACTAAAGAACTTTTTCAGACAATTACAGAACTAACTAATAACTGTAACAAAAAATCTCTGATGGCTAGTCTATCTTTCTTAGATACTCTATCTAGCAAACTTCTTTCTGGAAAAAGTAGAAACAGTCTTTAAAAAGTTCTCCAATCCTAAGTTGGCGTCCACCATGCTACTTGCTAATATGGTTGACCCGCCCCAAAGCAACTAAAATTCTGAACGAGTTCACCACCCCACCCAGTGAGGACACTATGAATCTATTGGAAACCTCCACTTCGGGTTCTCCGTACGGTCACTGCCCGTCCAATATAGCTAAACTAGAAGCAGAGGTAATTGGATCCAAACTAGCTCCCATCTATCAGGCCATGTGTAAAACAGGCATTTTCCTCAGTATTTGGAAGAAAGCAGCCTTGATTCCTCATTTAAAAAAAGCCTCACTGGACCAGAACAACCCAACTATTGTCCAATTTCCTGTCTTCCTTTACCAGCCAAAATAGCTGAAATATTTCTGAACAAACAGCTGGTGACCTTTATTCAATCTTACAAACTACTAGACACCACCCAATTTGGTTTTCAAAAAGGGCACAGCATGAAGACGGCTTTGCTCAAGGCAAACAAAGAGATCAGGCAGGCTTTGGATCAAGGAAAAGGAGCAGCCCTTATCCTGCTTGATCTCTCGGCTGCCTTTCACACTGTCAGTCACAAACTACTGCCAGGTCGACTGGCTAACTGTAGGTTCACAGGCCTGTAGTAACATAACAGGAGAGGGGCCCCTCCCGCACCAAAGGGACAGGGCACCAAAGTGACAATAAGTCAAATCAAAGAATTCCCTTTGGGTACAGATGAATGCGAACACTCAATTCTCAAATATACTGACCACAAACAGTTAGCCCTCTGAAGCTATATAGATAGTATGCAAATTAAACACTTTATTCTAAAATTCGAAAGATTTCTAAAAACACATTCAATATAGCAATAAATATGTGCAAAGCATGCTGTAAACAGAGTGGTATGTTATATTGAGCTTATGTTCTACTTAAAACGCATCAACATCATTTCATACACTAATCGATAAGCCTAATTAAAACAGGGTTAAAAATCATTTAAGAGGGAGAATATATTAGACATTCATTTTTTGTCATTTAAAACACTAATCGCAGAGCAGATCATTGATTAAAACACCACAATTTATCTGAAGTTTTTCTTATTTTAACCAATGTTGAGTTGATTTAGTGTTAAAACATTGCTGCATCTACGCGTTTCGGTGGGTTCTTAATGATCCAAACCACCTTCTTCAGGAAAGTGTTAGATGTCTCCCATACTTAACAGTCCCCACTTGTATGTTTAGTTCCACATAAACATTGTGTAAGGAACAGTGCAAGTGACATCAGTTTAATATTAGGATCCACATGTTTATGGGATCAGTGGGGAACTATCACGACGAAAAAGACCAGAGGTTCCACCAACAAGGACAGTGCATGTTGAGCACCGTCCTTGGCCCATTGATTTTTATTAGTAGGAGACATCTAACACTTTCCTGAAGAAGGTGGTTTGGATCATTAAGATTGCCATATTGAATGTGTTTTTAGAAATCTTTCGAATTTTAGAATAAAGTGTTTAATTTGTATACTATCTATATAGCTTCAAAGTGCTAACTTGGTGATATTGGTCTTAATTGGATGGATGGTCAGTATGTTTGTGGTCAGTATATTTGAGAATTGAGTGTTCGCATTCATCTGTACCCAAAGGGAATTCTTTGATTTGACTTTAGGATCACAGGCCTGGCCTGGGACATGTTGAAATCCTTCTTAGCAGATCGGAAGCAAATAGTAAAATTGGAGAACTGCACCTCTCATCCTTTCTCCCTTCCATGGGGGATCCCTCAGGGATCCTCACTGAGCCCTACCCTTTTTAATATTTATGTCTCCAAGCGGCTAAGTTGATAAGAAGCTTTGGATTCTCCCCGCCCTCCTATGCTGATGACACACAGATCGTCGCATCCATAGGAAACAACGATGCTGGCACAGGGCTCAGATTTCATGATTGCATGCTGGCTGTCCACGGGTGGAAGAATTCCAACTGCCTTAAACTAAATGCAGGAAAAACAGAAGTCCTACTTTTTGGACCCCAGTCATCTTTTTGGGTTCCATCACCTTGGCCAGCTATAATGGGTTCTATCCCTACCCCAGTAGAAAAAGCTTGTAATCTGGGAGTGATTATTGATAATAAATTTAAACTTTACAGATCACGTAAATAAGCTCACCTCATCCACCTTCTGCACCCTCAGAACAATCAAAAAGATCATGCCTTTCTTACCTGACTAAACTGCAGAAGACCCTAATCATCTCTTTCATCCTCTCAAAAATAGACTATTGTAACAGCCTACTTCTTACTACTCATGAATACAATATCAACCAACTTCAGGTCCTCCAAAATGCTGCAGCAAGACTTCTGCTAAAAAGTCCCAAATTCTGCTCAGTGTCTCATGATATAAAAAACCTGCACTGGCTTCTCATTAAGCAAAGAATAACCTTTATGGTGCTATGTCTAGCTTATAAGGCACTGCATGATATCAGCCCTGATTTGCTGAATCATAACTTTAAATGGTAATCCCCTACCAGAAACCTTTGCTCGACAAATGCTAAATTAGCAGAACCACCAAGATTCAATCGAGTAAGGTGGGGTGGCAAAAGCATTGTGCTAGAAGCATCCAAAGTATGGAACACAGTACTTCTCTGCATAAAAACAGCCTCCAGTCTCCTTGCCTTCAAGAAAGCTGTAAAGACCTGGTTGTTTAGGTCCTAGTAATTCTGCGGTCCTGCAACACTTTTAGCTGGAACTGAACAGCACCTAGACGCCTCCCGGCAGTAGCGCACACTACAAATCCCGCTAGCATAACATAACATAGATATGGCGCTCTCCTGCTCCCTCCATGTCATGGAACGCAGCGCAACCTCTTTGGGGGCTGCGCTGCATTGCGTGCCATTTTTGAAAATATGGCCCTTCATGTTTACTATTCTTTGCTGGGGGCGGCGCTGTGGCTACTGTGTCAACCGACCTTAGCATCCAGTCCTAGACACTTTCTAGGACTTTACATACAGACATAAACCTGAAAAGTGCATTTCTGACTATCTACTGAGAGCCAGGCCCTCAACCCTAGCTGGTTTCATTATTAGTATTTGCAGATGACAGTGTTTTTATTGAAAGAAAGAGAATAGACTTGGGACGTTATTAGAGTCCTTTTCGCTAGGAAAAATCATACATTTTTTGATTCCAGTAGTAATCCTGTAAAGTCAACTTTGCTATAAAGCATTCATGGCTCCCTTGACAGTGATGTTTCACTATTTGTCAGCTTTGAAATATCTGGGAAATGCGCCAACCAATAGTTAATTAATCTTGGTCAATGCTTCGGTGGAACTTGGAAGGTCAAATCTTTCCATATAGAAGCATATAGGGTAATACCTTAAAACCTAATGATAATAACTAACCTACAACAGTCTGAGCAGCTTTATCAACAACTCTTGTGCGAAGAATAGACCTGTGACATGCTGATGAGCTCCCTGGCACAATGAGAAGCCCTGAACTATTTTAGCATTGTAATCACCCTGATATGCTACCATTTTGAGCCGATGTCTGGCATTTTAGAGCAACTTGCCAGGCAGGATCTAATCTTGGCATAATAGTCCTAGTAACATCCTACTAGCAGGAGGAAGATCCTTCTCCTACCTCGCAGCAAAGACCTGGAACACCCTACCTCTGCACCTCAGGCCATCCCCATCTATTCCCCAATTCAGGAAGGACCTGGCTCTTCGACTGAACCACAGCGACTTCGATGGACCAGCAGCCCCCAGCGCCTTGAGACCCTTACGGGTTAGTAGTCATGCTTCACAAGACATTGATTGATTGATTGACTAACCTTGAACAGCGTTATGATACAAATTGGCAGCATCAGTGATGGCTCTCAACAATTTGAACAGGTGCAACACCAAGACTTAAATTGAATTTTGCGTAATACAAAGCTAATGGAAGGTAGTGGTGGAAAGAAGGGTCGCACATCAATGAACAATTATAAGTGGGCAATAAAGTATTAATGTAGTAAAAAAAAAGAAATGATAGTATCAGTGCCACTTAGGGTAATAGAAACGCCCCACTACCTCGGGTGTAAAAACACGAGTAACAAACAAAGTTCCTCGTGTTATAACATTCAAAGCTGATATACCCCGGCACTCACAGCATTTGATACATCATTATTGATATAGTTTGATCAAAACCGGAACACTTTAAGATACTCTAAACACAGGAAATTTCGTTTTTAGGGCATTCACAGATTTATTATTCTCATTAGTTTTCCTTAGTTAGTTTCAGTGTTAACAGTAATATCCTGTGTTTCGAGTATCTTAAAATGTTCCAGTTTTGATCAAACTATATCAATAATGAAGTATCAAATGCTGTGAGTGCTGGGGTATATTTTGCGTAATGTTTGTTTCTACATCCACTTTGTTAGGAACCTCTTTGGTTCCTCACTGGTGCGTAGAGCCATGGGCAAATAAGTGCTCCACTGAGGCAGCTGTGGGAAATCCCCTCCACTGTACCAATATAATTGTACAGTGCACACTGGCTATGTGTAGCCCGACTAGCAGCGCCTTGAGACCCTAGCGGGTGAGTAGTCGCGCTTAACAAATACTGACTGATTGATTGACCAGCTGATCATAGCAGATGTGTGATATTCCAGACAGTGACTGTAGAAAAAGTGACAGCAGCAAGGGATCTGTGGTGGTGGGGGGGGAGGTGTGGTGTATGTGTGTGTTTTGTATAAGGGAAGCGTCTGCTACTACTACCCCTGCAAAACCTATTCTGTGTGTTAGAAAGCTTTACAATAAAGTGCTCACTATGCAAAAAAGAAAACAAGGGTCACATGTTAATTTGTATTTTTTTGCATATTAGAAGAAAAGAATGAATGCCCAGAAAATATGCGAACAGTGTTTTCGTTGCTCCTGAGTGGCTCCATGCTGTGTGTTGCACCTTCCACCAGATCTGGATTTTTAGCCAATAACACTTCACATGTTGGGACTTTTTAAAGCCCATACGGAAAAGTACAATCACAAAAGCCACAATGCAAAGCATTGCTAGCTCAAAACCAAGACCAAACTGACAGCGTCACCCATGGCCTGGAGCCTTCTGGCAGCGGTGGGATTTATGTTTTATTTTGCATGTAATAAAGAAGCCAAAGCTTTGTTAAATGGACTATATCACTTTGTAAAATGTAGAAAGCCAAACAAGATTGTTATTAATATTCTATTTTTTCGAGGCAATGAAAGTTTAATAAGGCACGTATGGAAGAGAGCAGAGATTACATTTCAGAAAGAATATTTTTGCATCACATTGCTAATGGGCAGATGTCTAACAGTCATTTAATACAGCGGGGGCATGTTAACAAGCTGAGAGCTCCCATGGCTTTTAAAAAGATGAATTTATGGAAAAAATAAGAGGTCCCCCAACCCCATGGTGCCTGAGACCTCCTGCTTTCCATTCTTCTTGTGATAACCTCCTCCCAAAGATTACGTCTGAGGAGATGCTGCGTTGGACCGCTTGTACTGAGTGGGGCCACACATACAGCGCCATTGCGACAATCACTCTGCCATGGACAGGTGCAACACGGGTTGCGGGCAGTGCTTCATTTGAGCTGGTGGTTACAGGTGGGGCCAACTGGCACTCATTTTTGGGGCCCAGCCCTTATTTTTAATCATCAGACTTGGACCCAGAACGAGAAAGGCAGAGAAGGGGGAAGGAGGAGGAAGAGAAAGATAGAAAAGCAGTGATGGAGGACAAAAGCAGAGACCAAACAAACCTGCAAGAGTGAAAAAGAGAGTTTGGGAGTGTATGGAAGAGGCTTGAGGTGGAATCAAGACTACACAGCCTTGGTACTTACCAACCTGATCTTCAATAGCATCTGCTGCTGGCTTCTGAGAAGAATTTGTGCACTGGCACTTATTATTTTTCAAATTAAGCACTGGTTGCAGGACGTGCACCACAAGGACCACCAATGGCCTGCACCCTGGGATGAGTGAGCAAGGTCCAAATAATACATCCTCACATGTGACAGCAGCACCCTGGCAGATATCATCAACTGTGATCATTTATTTATTTCTTGTTCAGATGGTTAGACTTGCTTCTAACTGGCACAGAAACAGTGATTATCATTAGGTCCTGGCACATTGTTTATCAAGCATTGGCAAAGCCAGTAGATCTGGCTTTAAAAGAATGTTATATGGTAATGTGAAGCATTACAAGTAAATAAAATAGGAATGGATATGTATTTGTGTGGAAGCAAAGAACTGTATAATAATATTGGTGTAGGTTAAAAGGTCAGGTGGTAGTTGCACTAGCAAGCCAGACCTAAAAATACACATAGGTTAATGACTGCCCTCCTCCTATCTGTGATGCTGCCAGAGGATTTTTTTTTAATCTAGTTATTCTAAGACACTTTAATAGCATTACAATGCCATGCATGTGACCCTGAAAGGAAATGCTCAGGAAGATGGATAAATAAGCAAAATGATCACAGCTGTATGGCGGGCAAGCACTTTTTTGTGGAAGCCCACACCTTCTGCCCAATCAAATGAAGTACTCCTGGCTTCGAACATGTGGGCAAAGCCAGCGCCCCTCTCCAGTAATGTTCACATAGTTGTCTGGCGAGAGCTGCGCTGTCAAGCCAGACCATATAAAGGATGGCATTTCTTATATAGCATTTTTGGAGAGCATTTTTTCCAGTGAAGCACACTCTAGTACATAGACACAGCTTTCCCTGTGACAATAATGTTTGCTTGCTTCCCATCAATTTTTTGTGTTAACACAATTTCTTTTGGGCACATACAAAATTTGCTGTTATAAATATTACTCACTTAAGAACAGCATGTAAGATGTGCGGCCTTTTAGCTGTTTGGAAAAAAATGTGCCCTGCTATGTGCTACTTTGCAAATGTCATTACACTGTTTTTGGGTGAGGCAAATTTCCTCAAATTCCCTTAGGCCCTGATAATGAATAGTGACATTCCAATCGGAGCATTAACTCTGGGTAGAGTTCTGCCACTTGCTATTTCCAGCAGTATAGTGTCTCCGGGTCCGAAGGTGCTAGTCCCCGCAATCCAGGGTATGGACCCTATAACTCAATGCCTGGAGACACCAGGCCAAGTTTCACTTAGAGAAACAGCGCTGCATCTGGTGAAACCGCTGCTGAGACAGGGACAGAGGTTGTGGGCAGGAGCCAGGCAAGCCTGCCCTAGACCCCTTTACCATCACCAGGAGCGGCTTGTGTCAAGGAAAAGAGGTGAGGCTGGAGGAGGTGCAGGGGGGGGTCGTGGGGTGGATGGGGACAACAGAGAAAAAGAAAAAAGAACTTACCTGCTGCCCTCTAGTGTTGTGCTCTTCTGGCTCCACTGCAGGCAGGGACAGGCTCCCAGACTGCCCTGCAGCCAATCCTGAAACTGCTCTCATGCACGAGAGCAACTTCAGGATTGGCCTGAGCACCACAAATTTGCACCCCCAGACAGACTGGGAGCCTGTAGTCACCCCCGTCATACAATTGTCAACATCCCATATGGAGAATATCGACGAGCCAGGACGAACTGTAGCTCAGAAATAGAATATACCAAAAATACAGAGGAAATAACTAAGAGATTACTCCAGAGAGGATACGAACCACAACAACTACGGAAAGCAAAAGATCAACTGGCACAAACAGACCGTAAAACCTTGCTTAAGCCTAACCATTCAACAAATCAGAGACCAATCATCCGATTCTTAACTGAATAAAATAACGGACAACAACATATATGTAAAACACTCAAAAAACATTGGAATCTCTTAACAGAAAATCCAACTGTAAAAGATGCACTGCAAAAACACCCTCAACTCAGCTTTTCAAGAAGTAAGAACCTCAGAGAGACCCTCTGCCCATCCTTCTTTGAACCAAGACACCAACCCTCTACTTTCCTGCAACAACCACTTGGGTTCTACACATGTTCCAATTGTTCCATCTGCAAATTGGGCAGATCTAGAACCAAAGATGCAACAATTAATGGTCATGTCTTCAAAATACGAGACTTCATCAAGTGTGAAAGTTCTAATGTGATTTACCTTATCACCTGTCCTTGTGATAAACACTATATAGGCAGTACAACCAGACCACTCAAGGCCTGCATCCAAGAACATTACCGCAACATTCATAAAACAGACACTAGACAACCTTTGGTTGAACATTTTGAAAATCATCATCAACATCAACGAAACTTCACCTTCATCGGTCTGAGAAAATTGAAACAACACAAAAGGGGTGGAAACCTAGAACACAGACTACGTTTGGAAGAAAGTGCCCTCATCATTCGTCTAAAAACCGTGGAGAAGGGACTCAACAAAGAACATGAGTGGCATCATTGGCTTTGAGACTGTACAACACTGTGAATGAGTGAATTAGCCTAATGCATTAATTAAAACAATGAAGGATAGATCGTACACCTTTTTTAACATATCAGGACATTCTCTGTTTTCCTCTGATACCTTTTAAGAAAATATATTACACATGGGTGGACCTCTCAGATTAGGTAACATGAGCTGTCCTATACCATCATGGCCTGATTATATAAGTATGATGTTTCATCTCCTCTTTTCTGGGTTATTGGGCAGCTTCCTCATTCAAGTGTTTTTCTCCTCAACCGAGTTATCTCCTTTGCCTTACGTAAATAATTGCTGCTTGAACAGTTATACACCGCATTACTAGGAAAGATCGTTAAGTCAGGTTATCCGTCCTATATCAGGAGTTCATTATATCATGCTCCCTGAAGATCCGCATCTCACGTGCCTGCCGGAATAGACATACCTCTGTACTTTAATCAAATAGATTGCGACTGCACGTAATGGCCGGCTGAGCTTTAGCTGCTCTTTTTCCTGAAATAAAGATCTAACATCTTTGTAGATAAAGAAATCCCTAAAGATAATATCGGCATGACATCATTTCCTAATCAAGACTGCTGAATGTCATTATCTAATATCTCATGTAGATACATGTAATGATACCCGTTTAAAAATGGCGGCCGTGAAACTCGCTACTGCTTGCATATCATATTTCCAACATAAATAGTTGGTACAAAAAAACAATATAACAATTCAAGCACCTTTACATATATGAGGTATGCTTAGCATGTAGTAAGTTAAATTCTCTTTATCACGCGAAGTAATAAGCACGCCGGTTGTCTAATGAACAACCTTCCATTATACTTGTCCTTGACTCCTTAGAAATGGCGTCCACGTTTCATGGGCGAGTGCTGGGTAACTTGTCACAAAGCTCTCCCCTTTTTAGGTCGAGCCTCGAGTAGCGCGCAAGCGCTGCCCTGGCGAGACTTTAAGTAAGGGGGTTTCAGAAGCTGACCACACGCTCGTGCGTCGTGGCCTTTTTCGGGCGGTTACGCGCGAGCAAAAGGCCATGGTGCACGAGCGTGTGGTCACGCCTGCTGCTCGCAAGCGCACAAGCGCGCGCGACGTCAGCTTCATTTTTATTTTTTTTTAAATTTAACTTTCAGCGCGAGGCGTGCGCACCACTCGCGTCGCCCCCCCTCCTCCCTGCGCGTGCCTTCAAATGCTTGTATTTTCTGTCGAAGGACCATGGCAAAGGCTCCTGTTACTTTTCTGTAGCCCCCTTGCAATGATGTTTTGAAATGCATTGACTTCGGAGCGGCTTTGTTACCAGCAGACACTCCACAGCCCAGTCTCTGACGTGGCATTTCCAGCGCTTCCTTAGGAAACGGTAGCGAAGGACGGGGCTCGCATGGAAAGTTTACGAGGAGCCCTGATCCCAGGGATTTCGTTTTTCCACGAAAGCTTATGTATGGTGTGTCTGCCTAATCACTCCGAATAGAAGCTGATTACAGCGGGGACTGCTCGCTGGCTTTTACGCGCTCTCTCTCGCAGCTCCTGGTTACAGCCCCTCCTTCTCTTTGGCTCTGCAGCGCTTTTCATAACAGGGCTCACGAGTGAGCACTGCTCCCATATCAAGGACAGGCGAAAGTTGCACTTTTCGCTCCTCTGGGTTCCCCGCCGGTTTCCACAGTACATTGTGCTTTTCTGTATTATTTACTGCTCTGGTTTGTGTCTTCACATGGAACATTGAGGCTCAAGGGAGAACACGCTGGTTTCTTTTTATTATTATTATTCGAAAACAAAGAAGGCCCCATAGGTCCTCTGCTGGTCCGGCATGGAATAAAATTGCCACCATGATGCCAGTGCCTTTTCTCGTGTGAAGCGATGACGGCGTGATGCCTCCAAGAAGGTCAGCATATCTTGTAGGTGTTTCAGAGGTATCTCTTGTTGGTTTCAACAGATAAGTCTTGAGAAGAAAATGCAGGCGGAAATTCAGCTCACAGCGGACTGGCTAGGCTTGGCACCTCAGCCGTGGGCTGGGTTGGAACTAGCCGTGAGAACAGGGAAATTGAAGGTGGGACAAGACTTAAAAAGCCCTGTGGTCGGAGATTGACTTTGTCTTCTAAACCTGTAGGCTTCGCACTATTTGTTGACAATAAACCAGAGAGGATATCTTCCGTGTTTAGGATGCATTATGTTTGGTGGCATTTCTAAGGTGCACGAGTTAGCAATGCCGCAGACTGTTACTACCGGTGTCTGATCCTCCACTTAGGTGTAGGCTGAGCGAGCGGTATATGCGAAGCTAATTTTGGTTGTAGATACCTATGATTGAAGGTGACCAGTCATGGCGCTGTTCTATTGCCTGCAAGACTGACTCCTCAAGGCTCAGTCTTCGGAGCATTGTTCCCCTCCTCACTCCTGCATAGCACACTACACGCTCCATTCCTTTGAAGCTAGGATTGCGCCAAACAAATGGAGATACATATTTGACTAATTGTATGTATAAAAAGTGCTTAAATGAGTCCTGTTCTGAACTACTGGAGCCTCACCTCGCAATCTTTATGAACAATTTTAATTAGGTAAAAGCCTGCCACCGCAACTATTAAATTCCCTATTGTGAAGACAGGACCATTAGAATAGTTTGGGGGTCTGCTACTTCTCGCAGCCCATCACCAACAACACACATATGCTGATATCTCAAAGCCTGGATGCTTGCCATGTGAACTTGTGCGGTAGTCGCACTTAGGTAGAACCTGCAGCCTGAGCAATTCATGAATACCTTGGTGCTCAGGGCCTTATCTTAGCTTTTGTGCTTCAATTTCATAACTAATCACTTCTGATCTGGACATGCGCATATGTGGTTGTGCCAGTGCCTGCCCTCCAGCAACTGCCAAGGTTGGAATGCTGTTGGTTAGTACTGTGACAATACCAGTCTAACGTTCCACACTACCATTGAGAAAGGACTGCAGGGTCGCTGGGCAGTCTAAAATATATTATTTACGTTGTCTATCGAAAAATGAAGAGGAACTAATATTGGGTGGGTTCCCAGGAGGCTGCCCCTTTTTAGGTCTCGGCCTGCACCAGTGCTTGAGCTGGTCTGGCCGAGAGTTTTAGTAAGCGGGTTTTGGAAGTGCAAACACTGGCTTTCGGCTGGCAACCAGCTTGAGTTCACGATGGCGTGCACGCGCGCAGCTGCCATGTATCCTATCTCTTCCTCATTTCCTCGTCATGGCTCATTAACTCTCTGGACTCTGATGTTTCAATCGCAGCAGCAGCTCACATTACCAACTGAGGGCCCTGGACTACAGTCACATGAAAAACAACAGCGATTAGCATTGAAATGCAAGCTTTTTTTTGTCTAGTTAGAAATATTGCTTCGGTGGGTTGATTTCACCTTATATCGCTATTTGTTTTATATTGGGAGTCACAGACTAATTACCAGTATTTTTGTCTCACTCTTTTTTTTTTATAGTTATTCGCACAAAGCTATATTTAAGGTTACTTTTTCCGCGTCACTTCTTCACTCTATTTAAACTCCACACCCCCCACTCTTATTGTCTCTCTCCTTCTCTCTCTCTCCCCTCTCTAATTCTCTCTCTACTTAATTAACTCTCCCCTCTCTATCTTTTTTAGCCTTTCATTCTCTCTCACCCCTTTATCTGTTTCTCTTTCAAACTCCTTCATTCACTCTCTCTCCCCTTCTTTCTCTCTCTCTATCCCGCTCCACTCTTTATTCTGTGTACACCCTTTCTCTCTCTTTCTCTCTCACCACCCTCTCTAATTGGGCATTATATCTTCACTCTATCTCTCACTCGCCAACACCACAGCATCACTCAGCATCACCACAGCATCACTCAGCGCAACCACAGCATCAATCAGAGCCAGCACAGCATCAATCAGAGCCAGCACAGCATCACTCAGCACCAACACATCTCTCAACGCCATCACAGCATCACTCAACGCCATCACAGCATCACTCAACGCCACCACAGCATCACTCAACGCCATCACAGCATCACTCAGTGCAACCACAGCATCACTCAGTGAAACCACAGCATCACTCAGTGAAACCACAGCATCACTCAGTGAAACCACAGCATCACTCAGTGAAACCACAGCATCACTCAGTGAAACCACAGCATTACTCAGCATAACCACAGCATCACTTAGCGCCACAACAGCATCACTCAGCGCCACCACAGCATTACTCAGCAGCACCATAACATCACTCCGCGCCACAACAGCATCACTCAGCACCACCATAGCTTCACTCAGCGACACCACATCATCACTCAAGGCCAACACTGCATCACTCAGCACCACCACAGGATCACTCAGCACCACCACAGGATCACTCAGCACCACCACATGATGACTCAGGATGACTCAGCACCACCACAGGATGACTCAGCACCACCACAGGATGACTCAGCACCACCACAGCATCGCTCAGCACCACCACAGCATCGCTCAGCACCACCACAGCATCGCTCAGCACCACCACAGCATCACTCAGCAACACCACAGCATCGGTCAGCACCACCACAGCAGCACTCTGCAACACCACAGCATCACTCAGCACCACCACAGCATCACTCAGCACCACCACAGCACCACCCCAGCATCACTCAGCACCAACACAGCACCACCACAGCACCACTCAGCACCACAACAGCAACACCCCAGCACCACTCAGCACCACCACAGCACCACTCAGCACCACCACAGCATCACTCAGCACCACCACAGCATCACTCAGCACCACCACACCACCACTCAGCACCACCAGAGCACCACTCAGCACCACCACAGCACCACTCAGCATCACCACAGCACCACCACACCATCACTCAGCACCACCACACCATCACTCAGCACCACCACAGCATCACTCAGCACCACCACAGCATCACTCAGCACCACCACAGCACCACTCAGCACCACCACAGCACCACTCAGCACCACCACAGCATCACTCAGCACCACCACACCACCACTCAGCACCACCACCACAGCATGACTCAGCACCACCACCACAGCATGACTCAGCACCACCACCACAGCATCACTCAGCACCACCACAGCATCACTCAGCACCACCACACCACCACTCAGCACCACCACACCACCAGTCAGCACCTCCACAACACCACCACAGTATCACTCAGCACCACCACACCACCACTCAGCACCACCACACCACCACAGCACCACTCAGCACCACCACAGCACCACTCAGCACCACCAAAGCATCACTCAGCACCACCGAAGCACCACTCAGCACCACCACAGCACCACTCAGCACCACCACAGCATCACTCAGCACCACCACAGCATCACTCAGCACCACCACACCATCACTCAGCACCACCACAGCATCACTCAGCACAACCACAACAGTATCACTCAGCACAACCACAACAGTATCACTCAGCATCGCCTTTGCACTAGTACACCACCACATCATCATCACTCAGCAAGACCTAAGTATCATTCAGCATCACCTCAGCATCGTCTCAGCACCAGTCATCACCACCACCACCACCACCACCACCACTACCACCTCAACATCACTCAACACCACCTCAGCCTGCTCTCGGAATCTGCCATCTGTTAATTCTCCCCTAGCGTCTGGCCGCTGCTAGGTTTATAATACAGGTACTAGTTCACAACCTTCAACCTCCAATTGTTTATGCCCCCTCAAAAAAAACTTTAACAAACAACCATTGGAATAGGCAAAAACAAGTTGCCAGCATTGCAAGAACAAAAGAAAAATGAGGAAATTTTTTATTGTACATACATTTTTAATATGGTCGTTCTGTTGGACATAATGCCTTTTTGGTCATATATAAGGTAACAAAAATGCTTCTGGCACTTTTTTATTACAACTTTTCAGCATGCTGCACAGCAGCCACACTTCTCTACAGCACAGCTTGAAGACATTGGCAAAGTCAATAGCTCTGCCTAAACACTTATAAGGCCCCAAAGGCGAGACCTATTGGCTATGCCAATGCTTGTTAAAAATGGCCACTACCGGGAAGGCTGATAGCACATTTGAAAATTTCTTCGTGAGGGATTGACCCGGGACTTTTTCGCTGCCTGAGGAAGTTTCATGCCCGAACGCTTAGCCCCCCGCTTGCAATTTTACCTGTTTCCTGTGCAAACTAGTTAGATGCCCGCATCATAGGAACGCCAGCTTTTTTCAAAAGTACCTTTAACTATTGACCGAGCATGTAGAACGCCCGGCAAACAATGATTGCAATTAATGGACTTAGTCTTGGATTTTGTCGTTACAGACAACCTCTTGTCCTGTTAAACACAGCGTGTTTGAAAACATTTGCGCACCTTTATTTTAAAGTGCTTATATTTTGTGACAACTGGCCATAGAAATACACGGTGCATGGTTCTTCCCGTGCCGAGGTATATATGCCTATGTCGATTCGAAATATCGTCTTATAATTTTCTGAGATATTGTCACATTATTCTCTCATGGCACACAGTGAAATTGTGTCAAACATGACTTTTGCGGTAACCATAATACATACTCCATGCGCATATGTTATTTTTTGGCGATTTTCTTTACAACTTTTGCCTAATTGCTCCCATGCTCTCCCACTTCCCCTTCCTTTACAGAAAACGACATGTATCTGCCTTAATGTTTTGAAGAATTATATGCTGCAACATACAAGACTTGTTTTGACCTTAAGTTCAACTATGAAAGGTATAAAATGAATGTATTATATGATAGTGATTGTTTTTATTCACTTTTGCTTTTTAACACAAACATTACTATAATGCATGTTCACATCCTGTGGATCAATAAGGACCACATGCATGACCCTGACTTTGGGACCAATATCTTAACATATCTAAGTGGAGTATACACATTCACTCCTGCAGACTTAAACACTGCTTACTAACTCGAATGCTCCCTAGCCAGCACCATACTACCTAATAGAGTTTTGTAATATATACGTTACAACGGTATTCTACCGATATATAGAACATACTGTTCTTGTGCTTTTTTAACTTCTATCTCACTTTGGACTGTATTACCTCCTCACTGCCCAAACTCACATTTTTTCTTATTTTTCTTTTGGTGATTTTTTCTTTTTCTTTCACTTTTTTGCCCAAATGCACAACCAACACTACTTGGTGATTTACATAGGGGATCTGAGATCTCTTTTTAGTTACAATCATACATTAATTCTCTTACAGCCTTGAGAAAGCCCAGGTCGCACTGACCAGAGGGCGAAACACGTGTCAGCTGTTTGGTTGTCTCACCTCCAGAGCACCAATATTAGAAGTATATATGAAGAATACACCATGCAATTAATAAAGACTTTATTTAAGACAAATACCAGATAACTGTCTTATTCGGATAATATTGACTCAAAGAAACATTAGTTTCATTTCTGCTTAAAATATCCATACTATGCAAAGAGGAGCAAACGCTCAATATCTAAAAAAACTGTTATGAACACGAGTCTGGAGTGGTCCAGTGCCTCGAGCAAAAGCTCCTCCCAAGAAAATCCTATTGAATAAAGACAATTATATCCAGTCCTAGGATCCCTGGGCCTCTGCTCAATCCTTCTAACTGATTACTAAGGATCCTAAAAGCCTGGACCGCCAGTATATTACTTAAACATGGCAAATTATGACAACAAAAGGGAACGAAGAAATACACGACTGGAAGAAATCTTTGACCCCACAGGTGCTGGCATCTCGAGACAACAAAATATTATCAACTCACACTCTGCAAAAAGCATGTTTCTAGCTTTGGAAAAAGCAGTAAAGAAAGAAACATCAAAATGGTGGGAAGGGGCATCGCTAAAAAAATACTTGAAACACAATCTTATTCCAAGGGGGTTTAGGATTCTTATATTTCCCCCGATTGAAACTACAGCGCCAGAAAAATTACAATTATGGGAAGAAAATCTACGGACTGCATCCAATAACATGCTTAGTCAGCTAATCGACATAGCACAAGAAGAATTTGACAAACATAAACTGGAAGTGGACACACTATCGTGCAAAATTGAAGACTCCAACTGGGGAGACATCACGACCAAAAACTTTGAAGTCTTAAAGTTATAGACGAATATGAAGAGGATATTATCCAAAGAAAAAATCGAAAGTTCAGACGTGACCTGACTGATTACCAACTAGGCAGAGTATACACATTTGCTAAAAAATACGATAACATCTCAGCTTCTACCGCATCTACACACTTAAACATCTCGACGGAAACAATACCATCCTCGGAAGTAGAATCCATGGGAGAACCAGAAACCTCGAGAAGCACTAGACCCACAGTAAATTTTCACAAGGAGGTTCGCAGACACAGACTAGGCAACGCCCAGGACAATCGAACCAGACCACCAAATACAAACCCACCAAAACCAAATACTATAGGAGTCCAAACAAGAGCCAGGAGCAAGGAACAGAACAAAACATTGCCTCAGGCACAGAAATAGTACATAATGAACTGGTGATCAATCTTTCCAAAACAACTTTGACAGAAACTCATCACAAAATTCTCAACAAAGGTCTATCCTTCTGTCCGACAACAAATTGGGACTTGACACAAACCAAAGTTGATCTGTTTAAATTCACAAGAAAGCTAAAACTACATTCCTTTTTCTCTGATAAGATGCCACAATCAACATCACGTGGCAACCTTCAACCGACTAGTGATTTAAGTGTACAAGATCTAGAAACCATCAATTTACTTACACACTTGAATACAGATGCCGCATCAGATGGTCTTGAATCGCTTACTACCACTGATGAAGAGATAGGAATCGACATCTTCCACTCTAAACCAACATCATTAAAAAAGAAATCAAAATTTACACCGGCTCTAGCTCCAGGCAATTCGATTGATATATTCTTCAAAGAGGTGAATAAAGACCTAGACAGGGAATATCAGAAATATCTCTCAAAATCAAAATACACATCATCAAACATAACGAACAAGGAGAAAAAGGCACTGATGGAACTAAGAAATGACCCAAATGTGATAGTAAAAGAAGCCGACAAAGAAGGCAACGTAGTTGTACTCGACACTCCGGATTATCTTGCAGAGGCCTATCGCCAGCTAAGTGACACCACATGCTATAAAAAACTGAATCATAATCCTACCAAAGAGATCCAGGAGAAACTTTCAAAACTTCTGAGCACCTGGCACGAAAAAGAGTTACTTACACTAGAGGAGAAACAACTACTCTACATTGACAACCCAATCACTCCTACACTATACCTTTTACCAAAGGTTCACAAACCAGGCAATCCTCCCAAAGGCAGACCAATAATAGCCGGGATCGGATCAATATGTTCCAATGTGGGCTCATTTATTGACACTGAACTTCAACCTTTTATGAAAGATCTTCCCTCCTTCCTAAGAGACACACAGGATGTCTTACAGAAATTAGAGGGCATTACATGGCAACCAGATTTTGTTCTATCATCAATTGATGTGACGAGTCTCTACACATCTATAAGACACCCAGATGGCATAGAAGCAACCAGGAAGAGTCTACAAACCAGATCTGTCCATTTTGCGGCAAGAAACAACAGGATACTCGAAATGCTTGAATTTTGTCTTTTCAACAATTATTTCCTCTTCAATGGAGAATATTTCTTACAACTCCAAGGGACAGCTATGGGGGCAAAATTTGCCCCTCCCTATGCCTGCCTCCTGATGGGGGAAGTGGAGCGCCAATGGCTATGGAATGATCTACCGGAAAATCTCGCCAGCAACATAATAATGTGGGCGAGATATATCGACGATATACTCCTTATCTGGCAAGGGACGGAAGAACTTTTAAAACATTTTATTAAGTCACTGACACCAATCAAGTGGGGTATTGACATTACCTACATTACTTCGAAAACAGAAATTGAATTCTTGGATCTTTCCATCTACATTGAAAATAACATTCTGCAAACAAAAATCCATAGAAAGAGCACCGCTGCTAATTCTACACTGCATGCTTCCAGTAGTCACCCCTGTCATACAATTGTCAACATCCCATATGGAGAATATCGACGAGCCAGAACGAACTGTAGCTCAGAAATAGAATATACCAATAATACAGAGGAAATAACTAAGAGATTACTCCAGAGAGGATACGAACCACAACAACTACGGAAAGCAAAAGATCAACTGGCACAAACAGACCGTAAATCCTTGCTTTAGCCTAACCATTCAACAAATCAGAGACCAATCATCCGATTCTTAACTGAATACAATAACGGACAACAACATATATGTAAAACACTCAAAAAACATTGGAATCTCTTAACAGAAAATCCAACTGTAAAAGATGCCCCTCAAAAACACCCTCAACTCAGCTTTTCAAGGAGTAAGAACCTCAGAGAGACCCTCTGCCCATCCTTCTTTGAACCAAGACACCAACCCTCTACTTTCCTGCAACAACCACTTGGGTTCTACACATGTTCCAATTGTTCCATCTGCAAATTGGGCAGATCTAGAACCAAAGATATTACAAATAATGGTCATCTCTTCAAAATACGAGACTTCATCAATTGTGAAAGTTCTAATGTGATTTACCTTATCACCTGTCCTTGTGATAAACACTATATAGACAGTACAACCAGACCACTCAAGGCCTGCATCCAAGAACATTACCGCAACATTCATAAAACAGACACTAGATAAACTTTGGTTGAACATTTTGAAAATCATCATCAACATCAACGAAACTTCACCTTCATCGGTCTGAGAAAATTGAAACAACACAAAAGGGGTGGAAACCTAGAACACAGACTACGTTTGGAAGAAAGTGCCCTCATCATTCGTCTAAAAACCGTGGAGAAGGGACTCAACAAACATGAGTGGCATCATTGGCTTTGAGACTGTACAACACTGTGAAAGAGTGAATTATCCTAATGCATTAATTAAAACAATGAAGGATAGATCGTACACCTTTTTTAACATATCAGGACATTCTCTGTTTTCCTCTGATACCTTTTAAGAAAATATATTCCACATGGGTGGACCTCTCAGATTCGGTAACATGAGCTGTCCTATACCATCATGGCCTGATTATATAAGTATGATGTTTCATCTCCTCTTTTCTGGGTTATTGGGCAGCTTCCTCATTCAAGTGTTTTTCTCCTCAACCGAGTTATCTCCTTTGCCTTACGTAAATAATTGCTGCTTGAACAGTTATACACCGCATTACCAGGAAAGATCGTTAAGTCAGATTATCCGTCCTATAACAGGAGTTCATTATATCATGCTCCCTGAAGATCCGCATCTCACGTGCCTGCCGGAATAGACATACCTCTGTACTTTAATCAAATAGATGGCGACTGCACGTAATGGCCGGCTGAGCTTTAGCTGCTCTTTTTCCTGAAATAAAGATCTAACATCTTTGTAGATAAAGAAATCCCTAAAGATAATATCGGCATGACATCATTTCCTAATCAAGACTGCTTAATGTCAGTATCTAATATCTCATCTAGATACATGTAATGATACCCGTTTAAAAATGGCGGCCGTGAAACTCGCTACTGCTTGCATATCATATTTCCAACATAAATAGTTGGTACAAAAAAACAATATAACAATTCAAGCACCTTTACATATATGAGGAATGCTTAGCACGTAGTAAGTTAAATTCTCTTTATCACGCGAAGTAATAAGCACGCCGGTTGTCTAATGAACAACCTTCCATTATACTTGTCCTTGACTCCTTAGAAATGGCATCCATGTTTCATGGGCGAGTGCTGGGTAACTCGTCACAAAGATCTCCCCTTTTTAAAAATGGCCACTACCGGGAACGCTGATAGCACATTTGAAAATTTCTTCGTGAGGGATTGACCCGGGACTTTTTCGCTGCCTGAGTAAGTTTCATGCCTGAACGCTTAGCCCCCCGCTTGCAATTTTACCTGTTTCCTGTGCAAACTAGTTAGATGCACGCATCATAGGAACGCCGGCTTTTTTCAAAAGTACCTTTAACTATTAACCGAGCACGTAGAACGCCCGGCAAACAATGATTGCAATTAATGGACTTAGTCTTAGATTTTGTCGTTACAGACAACCTCTTGTCCTGTTGAACACAGCGTGTTTGAAAACATTTGCGCACCTTTATTTTATAATGCTTATATTTTGTGACAACTGGCCATAGGAAATACACGGTACGTGGTTCTTCCCGTGCCGACGTATATATGCTTATGTCGATTTGAAATATCGTTTTATAATTTTCTGAGATATTGTCACATTATTCTCTCATGGCACACAGTGAAATCGTGTCAAACATGCCTTTTGCGGTAACCATAATGCATACTCAATGCGCATATGTTATTTTTCGGCGATTTTCTTTACAACATTTGCCTAATTGCTCACATGCTCTCCCACTTACCCTTCCTTTACAGAAAACGACATGTATCTGCCTTAATGTTTTGAAGAATTATATGCTGCAACATACAAGACTTGTTTTGACCTTAATTTCAACTATGAAAGGTATAAAATGAATGTATTATATGATAGTGATTGTTTTTATTCACTTTTGCTTTTTTAACACAAACATTACTATAATGCATGTTCACATCCTGTGGATCACTAAGGACCACATGCATGACCCTGACTTTGGGACCAATATCTTAACATATCTAAGTGGAGTATACGCATTCACTCCTGCAGACTTAAACACTGCTTACTAACTCGAATGCTCCCTAGCCAGCACCATACTACCTACTGGCCACGTGCACATCGTCCCTTTGGCAGGCTGCTCCTTGCATGTATATTGCTTCATTAGCCCCAGCCCTTCTATCCCATTCTTTTTCATACTGACTGAAATGGCCTCTCCCTAATAGAAAGCTCCAGAATGTCCAGAGGTCATGCACAGGCTACTGTACCCGTGTGTTGTACAAAGTAGGTATATTCCTACCAGTATCTTCCTGTGTTCTGTAAAGAATGTTGTCATCACTTACCAGTAATAGCTTAGGGCGCGAGGGACAGCATCGGCCACGAGCTAATGCAGCTGTTGTCCATGCGACGCGAATCCTCGCCTGACACGCGCTTCGCCCTGTGGGGGTGCCAGGGAAACGAAAGGCTGATCAAAGGAGACGCAATTCGTATGACCCTTCTTCTACTGCCTGAGCAGCCTCCCCAAACACCCCCACCCACCGAACCTCAGCCCCCCACCCCGCCCGCGGGGGTCACGGACAGGGCACAAGCCCTAAAAAAAGAAGTGGGGGGACGCTCCAAGTTGGGTGGTGTTACCGGAAGTGACGTCACAAAATTTGCCGGTCTCTGTCTGAAATGCGTGAATACATACAAGATACAAGTAGAGGTAGATTACTACTATACACAGGAACCATTCCTCGGGTTACACGGTTATTACAGACTCGGGCCGTAGGCACTTTGGGGCATCTGTCGGGGTCCCTGGAAGTGACATGCTCGGCGTGTTGACAGCGCAGCTCCTTGAAGCCTTGGCGCCTCGGCTGTGCTCTGAGAAAGGCTGGCAAGGGGAGGGCGCGAGGTGGAAGGGGAGATTAGTCTGAGCCTCGGGTGCACTTAAAAGGCTATCATTCGCGCGCAGGTGCAGACTCGGGTACCGGCTCCATCTTTTGGGCAGGGGGGACGGCGTCCACCCGGTAAAAACCCGGTAAAATAAGTGGGGGGACGCCGTCCACCCGCGTGGTACCCCGACTCGAGCCCTGGTCACGGATCACCGGCACTTCATTACGTTTTATTCAGCAAGAGAACTGATCTGACTTCCTATTATTCTGTCACGGCGTCTGGCGAGGGAGGGGGGCTTCCTCCCCAGGAGTTTATGGAGGGGCGGGCAAACAAAGGCTGATGGCGACGTTCATTAATGCATAAAATCATTAGACTCGATGTAAGGTAAGCACTGCGGGTTCGTTGACGTTGCGCACTGCGTGCCCGCTCTGTACTCGCACTCACTGGCTGGTATCTAGATTTACTCCGGTATATTTTTTTTACTTGGTTCTGCCCCAAGCTTATATACATATACTGGCCACGTGCACATCGCCCCTTTGGCAGGATGCTCCTTGCATGTATATTGCTTCATTAGCCCCAGCCCTTCTATCCCATTCTTTTTCATACTGACTGAAATGGCCTCTCCCTAATAGAAAGCTCCAGAATGTCCAGAGGTCATGCACAGGTTACTGTACCCGTGTGTTGTACAAAGTAGGTATATTCCTACCAGTATCTTCCTGTGTTCTGTAAAGAATGTTGTCATCACTTACCAGTAATAGTCATTTCTCCTAAACTTACGCGCCAACACCCCAGTCATTACTACTAGGATCAACTCCACCTCACTGAGGCAGGACTCTCCAAGAAATGCTGAAAATGAAAGCCCTGCCGCCCCCACCCTCACCCCCCCCCCACCCGAACTGGGTGCTATAAAGAGGCTGCCAGTCCGAGCATCGTCAGCAGCGCATGTCTTGGCCCCCACTCCCTTTAATCTTTATTGCTCTCTTTGCTCCCTCCATCATTCTCCCCCTTTCCCTGTATCTCCTCCTTCTCCGCGTTACCCCTCCCGCTCCCGACCTCCCTAAGCCTCCTTTGCTGCGTTAACCATTCTTTCACAAACCCCCTTTTCCTTTCTTTCTTCACTCTTTCGTTAATTGCCTACCCCCCCCCTCGCTGTACTTCGTTATATCGGGCCCTCTTCCTCTCTTCACCTTCTCTCGCCTCACTATCACCATGTCTCTTTCTGCCTTCCATTTTAAAGCTTTCTCCCCCTTTCCATGAGTCCATCTTTATCACTATCGACCCTCTTTTGCCCGATTTCTGTTTCATTGTATACCACATCTCCATTAATCTCTCTAGCCCTCTCCCTTTTCATGGTCTCCCTCTCTTCATTGCCCCAAGTATCCCGCTCTAAAGCTTCTCTCGTTCCTCCTTTCCTTCCGCCCTCTATCTCTCTGTGCCCTGTAGGGTCACAAGTTCCTAACAAGGTCAAACGCCCCCACACCTTCATCCCCGAGAGGAGAATAAATGGAGTCATTACATTTGGTAGTGTTAAAGTTGTCAATGTACTACATTTTGGAATGGATAGAGCTGTGGCATTAAGCGCTATCTCGCGGGTGCAGCAGTACACAGTTCAGCAGGGCCAACACTGCATCACTCAACAACACCACAGGATCACTCAGCACCACCACAGCATCACTCAGCACCACCACAGCATCACTCAGCACCACCACAGCATCACTCAGGGACACAACAATATCACTCAGCGCCACCACAGCATCAGTCAGCACCACCACAGCGTCACTCAGCACCACCACAGCATCACTCAGGGCCAGCACAGCATCGCTCACCACCACCACAGCATCAGTCAGCACCACCACATCATCACTCGGAGCCACCACAGCATCACTCAACAACACCACAGGATCACTCAGCACCACCACAGCATCACTCAGCACCACCACAGCATCACTCAGCACCACCACAGCATCACTCAGGGACACAACAATATCACTCAAGGCCACCACAGAATCACTCAGGGCCACCACAGCATCACTCATGGCCACCACAGCATCACTCACCTTCACAACAACATCACTCAGCACCACCACAGCATCACTCAGTACCACCACAGCATCACTCGGAGCCACCACAGCATCACTCGGAGCCACCACAGCATCACTCAGGGCCAGCACAAATTCACTCAACGCCACCACAGCATCAGTCAGCACAACCACAGCATCACTCAGGGCCACCACAGCAGCAGTCAACACTACCACAGCATCAGTCAGCACCACCACATCATCACTCAGCACCACCACAGCATCACTCAGGGCCATCACAGCATCACTCAGGGCCACCACAGCAGCAGTCAACACTACCACAGCATCAGTCAGCACCACCACATCATCACTCAGCATCACCACAGCATCAGTGAGGGCCACCACAGCATAACTCAGGGCCACCACAGCACCACTCAGGGCCACCACAGCATCACTCAGGGCCAGCACAGCATCACTCAACGCCACCACAGCATAACTCAACGCAACCACAGCATCCCTCAACGACACCACAGCATCACTCAGTGCTTCTTACACTTTTTAATTACAACTTCTTAGCATGCTGCACAGCAGCCACACTTCTCTACAGCACAGCTTAGAAACATTGGCAAAGTCAATAGCTCTACCTAAACACTTAAAAGGCGCCCCAATGCATAGCCAATAGGTCTCGCCTTTGGGACATTGTAAGTGTTTAGTTATCCAGCACAATATCCTTCATTAAACAACATCAAGTGTTGCATGGCTAAACACTTAGAAGATCCCAAAAGCGAGACCTATTGGCTATGCCAATGCTTGTTTCTTTTTCTTTCACTTTTTCCCAAATGCACAACCAACACTACTTGGTGATCTACATAGGGGATCTGAGATCTCTTTTTAGTTACAATCATACATTAATTCTCTTACAGCCTTGAGAAAGCCCAGGTCGCACTGACCAGAGGGCGAAACACGTGTCGGCTGTTTGGTTGTCTCACCTCCAGAGCACCAATATTAGAAGTATATATGAAGACTACACCATGCATTTAATAAAGACTTTATTTAAGACAAATACCGGATAACTGTCTTCTTCGGATAATATTGACTCAAAGAAACATTAGTTTCATTTCTGCTTAAAATATCCATACTATGCAAAGAGGAGCAAACGCTCAATATCTAAAAAAGACTGGGAGCCTGTGCCTGCTCTCTCGGCTCGGGTTGGAGAGAGCTTCAGTGCGCATGATGGTTTGGTTGGCCTGAGACGGCCGGCCAAACCCTCATGTGCACTGAAGGCAGTGCACCTACCACTCCCCCTCAGTGCCTGTCACCCCCTCTGTGCCTGTCACCCCCCCAGGCCCCACCCCCAAGACTCGGAACACTGAAGAAAAATAAACGATAATAAAAACCGGTTTTAAACCCGTTTTATTATTGTTTTATTTTTTAAGTTTTTGAAGGTGCTTGCGGGGGAGGCGACGCTCCTCCACCATAGCGGAGGAGCCGCCGCTGACAATCACTCATTCACCCTCCTAAGCAGCACCCTCTTATGCACCTGAGAACATTCAAAACCCTGGGCCAGAGACTGTATCTGGGTCAGACAGGTCTCCCACCAGCCCAAAACCTGCACAGGGGGAGCAGACTACACTCCCTCAAGCAGGCCTCTGACTCCTCCCTTATCTTCCCTCTGTTCTGAAGAAGTACAGCCCTGGACCAATGGCAGAGCCTGGGGCAGTGTATTCTGCTCCGGACAGGTAGAAAATGTCAGCAGATTTGCCTCCAGAATTGGAAGCCACGAAAAAGGAGCAATGCTCGTAATCAGATCCCTGGAGTTGAGGGACCTCAGGCTTGTGATGCGCTCACTCGGTCCAATTTGCAGCTTGCATTTTTTATGTTTTTTGGTAAGACTGTTTTTCATTCCTGGATGAACTAAAACAATTAATGAGCCTGAAGGCAACATGCTCATGCTCCACAAAAAGAATGCATCATATCTGGCACTTGGGCCTGAGTTGGTAAGTTAGTGAATTATGTTCAGCGTTTTTTGCTCCTAGTAATAGCACTGAATTCCCAATAGCCAACTCAGTGCTGGAACTGTGGTGAGATGTGCCATTTAAGAAGTTGCATTTTGTTGTATCCTATGACAGGTAGCCAGGTAGAGTTTTGTAGACTTCTTTATTGGTTCCATGTAAATATATACATCAGTCTTTATTCCAGTTGCCAGCCCGTACTCCAGCCCCACCAGGAGCAGCCTCCCTGCTGCTCAGCCCATCTCCAACTGTCACCACTCATCCACACAGGCACCCAGGCATTCCATTCATCACAGTTACACCAACATTCCGATACCATCTCTCACTCTGGCTGAGCAGCTAGCAGACAGCCAGGCTGGATAACATACAACAACACTATGAGGATATAACATTATCCCCTTCCTTTTAAATGAAAAATGAAAGTATGGAAAAACATGGGAATAACTATAAACAAGACAAGAAAATATACAGACAGAGAAGAGGTTCAAACTCAGGGAAGCAAAACTAAATACAACTACACAAGAGTAGGAACACTGCGCAACCTGAAGGAAAAGGAAAAATATTGACAAGCAAGAATAAATCAATGACAAGCAATATCCCCATCCTTCCCAATAAACAATTTCAAAAAATGTAGTGGAGGGTGGGCCACACCCCAAGACAAACCCCCAAACCAACAACGGGCAAAAAGGGTGAAACCAACACGTAAGGGACTAAACCCAAAGACCAACCCAGAGTAGGGAGAGACGAAACACACGTGTACCACAAGGTGAACAACACAGAGTGTACACACGGTGAGGCGCGGGGCGACTTACACACAACAAAAACACCATGAAGCGCAGGGCGACTTACACAGAAGAACTCGTGATGCGCAGGGCGACTTACACACACGACACTAACCAGTGATGCACGGGGCGACTTACACACAAGATAACAAAACGTGAGGTGCAGGGCAACTTACACACAAACCGACTAAACGTGCAGACCAAATGTGCAGCGCATGACGACTTACACACATTAAACACTACACAACATGTAAATAGAGGGAGACCAACACATTGAACCAAAAATACCAGAACCACTCTCATGTAATGGTACAATGTGACTACCACCCACTCTGTTAGAAGTGCTACCAAGTAAAAAAAAAACGTTAACTGTGGCATCACAACACATGAAAATGTTACACTGGTCATGCAAACTCCAATACAATAACTGTAGTACATTTTTAAACTGTAACCCTCGCCGGTGAGCGACCTATCACCCGAGTAGTACTAATCTGGACACACTCTCGTCTTGTGTACCCCAAGACGTAATACAATGTAAAGTAAACTGTAACTAAACAACAATGCAATTACATGTTTGACCCCCTTAAAAGAATAACTGTGTGCCAATAACAGTAACCAAAGCATTTTCCATCTTTATAGAAATGTAAAAGGATGTCCAGCCAAATACGATTCACAAACTAAAGCAACTCTTGTAACACGAAACACACTTTGGCAGAACAGGAACAGTCTCACTAGAAACCTTAGGCGAATATCAAAACTAAAAAGATTAATCCACCGCATAAATTGATTTCCTGCAATCAAGTTCAAATTATTGTAACTCCATTTTTACGGCACCATGTGTTTCCATGATGAACTTGGTGGCTGCCCCACGACTGTGCCCAATGTTCAGTCATACATGTGGACTATAAACAAAAGAGTACCTGTGGTTTCTCGGAGCATCACCAAACCTTCAAACAAAAAGAAAAATACAAGAGATGCTGCCAAACTGGACAAAGCGACGTCCCTGGACCCCTTCAAATTTCATGAAGACATGAAATGCAGCCGAACAGAACAATGCGACGTTACCGGTCACATACGAACTTTGGTTGAACTTTATTGGAAAAAAAAAACCAATGTGGTTGGCAAAACGTGTACCAAAACTTGCTGGAAACTGCAGGAAACCACGTAGCTCACAAACTTGCGATGTTCCTCCAATTTCAAAATGGCAGCACGCAGAGAACGTCGCTCCCGGATGGCTCTCGGTTTCACAGAGCTGCATAGCATCCCACAGCAGCAAACAGCTGCGTACTACCAAAGACGTCACTGGAGACCTCACAGGAGACACGCGCGACACGGTAACTATGGTGAGTACACGCGCTGATTTGAAAATTCAAATCCCAGAGAAACAGTAAACGGGCAGGCATTTAGGCATCTTGTATTGATTGAAATCGAGAAAAAAAAACAGAAAAACTCACTCGAGTTTTAGATAGAAATCTCAGCGATAGCTCCAATAGATACCAGTTTTAGTCTTTTTTAATTTATGTAAGGGCTTGGTGTGTTCTATTGAGCCCTAGGCGCAGATGGTATTACACTGCACATTTAAATGATAGAAAGTTCATGCTGTGTGTTGCTCCCCTACAAAGTGTGAACTAAGAGAAGAGAGGAGGTCTTTCCATACTGCTTGCAGAAGTCCATGTTATACTTCCTTATTGATATTATCCGCATGTCTTAAGTGCTTCTCACAAGTAGTTTTTGTAAAAATAGAAAATTTAAATGACAGAAAAAAAAATTATAGCCCCTTGGCCAGTATTACATATACGCAGCTGTGCACTATCACTGGGTGTAAACTTGCACCTGCAATGGGAACAGTGCATTAGTGAAAGATGGACTGGCTGTTTGGAGCCGCTGGTCTGCCTTTCACTGTGCAGGAGGCCACTCAGGGGCAGAGAGCACTTTGGGTACTATCCTGTCGGGCTCTGTTAAAAATACCGCAGAACACCTAAGTATCCCTTTATTATTGGTGTTCCTGGTATGGTTAAAAAAAAACACCCTACATAAAAGTCGACATGTATCAGCCCTAAGCAATAGGCCAAATGTTTGAGAGCTTTCTTCGGGACTAAATCAATTCAGTGCCCCGGTATAATGTCAATCTTAATTCTTCGTGAACCAAACTACTAATTCAGTCAGTACACACATGACATACAAAACATATATAGCTTGCAAAGGGCTGGATCTCCCTTTCCCACAACGTTTTCGTTTTGGACCATGTAAATAGAAAAAACGTGATGGACTTGTGTATAATCAGGATTTTTCATGCCATTCAGTGCATCCTCATCTTAATCAGTGGGTATCTGTCTGTATCTGGCTCGCCCTATTGTATTCTCTTGTCCCCTCGTCTCCCTCTCCAGCCGCCTCTCCCTAAAAAAGGATGACTGCCTTGGAAAAAAGGTCGGAGGAGGAAATGTACCCATGGCTGGTGGTGGACCATACAGGTTAGGCCAAAAATACATGCCATGTGTTGGTGTACTTTGAAAAAATTTATTTTGTTGTTTCTTGCCTCTCCGAATCTGTGATCTGCTCTTGTCGCTGTTGCTCGAACTGTCACTCGACCAACTTGCTGAGTCAGAAGTGAGTGGTGTATTTCTCTGTGTTCTGTAGATGATTGTTGGACAGACACATAATCATCTTTGATATAGGGATACACCTTTTCGTGAGAATTTATTTTTATGTCTTTTTGTAATTTTGAAATCTTACTTTGAGTCACGAATTCCTTATAATGTTTTATTTCTTGATTTGGCTCTTTCAATTTCTTTTTGAACACTCTCACTTTAATCTGGGCATTTAGTTTATCTTCACTGATCTTAATTTTGATTAACAATTCAGCCAAAAACCTTTTTGCTGTGTTTATAATTAGGATTACCCAGTCGCATGTGCAGTGCCACGCAATCAATAACCAGTCCTTTCCGAATTTCTGATCTTCTTAAAAGATCCTAGGTTCATTCGTAACACTGATCCCAATCGGGGCTGCGTTGGCGCTTAAATACTCAGTCATTATTGCTCCAAGTAAAATGTTTTTACTTGGGTCCTTTTCAGTTAGATTAGAGTATCCCATCCCTCAGTCAGTGGCGTAACGAAACTTGAGGGGGGCCCACTGCAAAGTGCATGGAGGGGGCCTCCACGCTCCGGACCCATTCAGGAGCTCTCAGGCCCGCCCTTGCACAGTGCCGGAGGGGGTCCCTGCACCACGGGGGCTGCAGGGGCTATTGTTACACCACTGCCCTCAGTTTGAGTAAAAGCCAGGGTAAAGTTGGTCTCACTGATTGAAGGAGGGGCTAGCCCTGTTTCTTCTGCCTTTGTATTCTTAAATTTGTTACTATTTCTCGTTTCTAAAGGCAAAATATCTTTCGCATGAAATCTTTTCTTGGTGGGGGTATGTAGAGCAACCACTACATCTACACCCTCTGAATACTATTCAGCTAGATTTTCACATATTATATATGAATTCCCCACAGCTGTTCGCTGCTCTGTGCTAGTACCACACAAAATACAGCAAAGGTCTCTCAAATGCTATAAGGAGAAGAGAGCAAAACTTTAGGATAGGTCCTCCCTTCCTAAACAAATAACACAACAAAATATACTAAAAGGGGGGGGAGAGGAAGTTGTCACAAGTCCATAATCTTTTTATGTTTGTTTGTTAGATCCTCACACACCCCATAGGTATTCTGTATTACCAAAGTGCCTCGAGGACACAAAATAGCACAGTTATCTAGCTCTGTATTGGATGAGAAGGCAAAATTAAAAGAGAGTTCATTCATTAAGTTATCAGTCGTTTTACATAGCATCAACCACAGACAAACCACAAACAAAATGTCCTCTTGTGTTGTAATAAACTCTGTTACTATGACCCAACTCAATAATAACTTTATCTACTTTGGAAATAAGAAAGGCTTAGTCAGTCCCACGGCTGTACTGGCCCAACAGGCGCCAAGCGCTTCGGTGGGCTGGCAGGGTAGGGGATGGTTTCACTGCCTATGAGGGACGGTTTTGTTGCTGGGGACCTGCTGGCCACGTTCCTACATGCAGCGCTTCTAAATTAACAATAGAAAAACAAATAGTTTTAAAGTAGGCTTTAAATCCATTTGTTTTTAAATTGTTTATTTAGAAGCCTTGCATGTAGGAACATGGCCAGAAGGTCTCCAGCAACAAAACCCACCAGGATCTGAATCATCGTGTTACACACTGAGCCCGACATCAAGAGGTGCATTAGTCCACTAAGCTATCTTTCTTGAGGCATTTCAACGGCCTAGTTCTGCTCAGCACCACAATGGAATGCAAAAAAAACCATAAAATGTGTGATTTCCCTTTAGCCGAGCCTTTCTATTGAATAAATGTTTGCAAAATATCTATTATTGCAACATCAAAGTGCAAATCTGGCCTGGAATGAGGATTCATTAAAACAGGATCATCCCTGAGGTAGGTGAAACCATTCGGAAAGATTAGAAATTAATAAGCAGAAATTCATCTAATGCAGCTCAGCCGAATTAAAAAGCTTGCTGTGTGCGACTCCGAGTTTTAAAACTCTGCGTGCCTGCGGTCACTCAGCCGGACAATGACCCAGCTTCTACCCACCTTAATTGGAGCTCTTGTGTTCCTTTACCAGCACATTTCAACACGAGTGGCTCCATGTTTTGCACTTTCATATTTAATTGTAAATGGTGAGTGTGAGTCAAGCTTAGAAAATGATGTAAAAGTCACTGTGGCTGGGAAGGCGGGAGGAGAGCCCTTCCCGCCAGACCCACTGCGCTGGAACTTCCTGTCTCTCGGGTCTAGAGTATGGGGTGGAGCTGAGGCCTATTCTGCCTCGTCAGCCAGCCTCGCGGGACTTCGAGGGGAAAACAAAACAACAAACAATCAACTGTTCTTTCTAGTATTTAATATCCTTCGACTCATCTTCCGGGAGAACAAAGGCCATGACGTGGGCTGCGAAGTGAGGAGGGACCTCTGCGGAGGAGCACAAAACACCCTGTACTTTTCAAGAGCGGGAGGCCTGCTGGCGCGGCGCCAGGTTCAAAAATGGCTTATTAATTACACCAATCCATGCCCGCCTTTGTCACCGCCATCCGTGTCCTTTTCATCCCCCTTGAAATCTTCAATAATGTCATGTCGACAACCAGCTTTGGGAAGATTACACGTTACGCCTGCGAAACACCGCCACCCTCTGCCGTAGAGCGCCAACCTACCCATTGTCTGGTGTTGTCGTTTAGTGTGTGGGGGCCGGGCCCACAATAATGGAGCAATCAATACAGAAGGGGAGGAAGGCTGGGAGCTAAAAATACAAACAGAAATATGTAGGCGGGCTGGGTGAACCCTCTGGGGAGCAGCATAGAACCTTCTAGCGCTTGGCAAAGGGGAGGCACAGGTGCTAAAGCCAGAGCGCCAAGTGATATAGTCCCACACACATAGTAAAAGATGTGGAAATGTGGCTAGTAGAGGCCTTGACTTGAGTGAATGTATATCTTGCCTCGGTCCATCACAAGGAGTCTAAGCACTTCAAAGACACATTCCAGTAACTGAGAGTGAATTCCACAGCTTAATATGTGTGAAGCGAGCTCTCATTGGACGATTAGGCTAACCGTACCACGTACGGCAACTTGTTTCTGGCTTATAAGAAGGTTGAAGAAAATCTTCCCTTTTCGGCACAAAAACAGGTGGACCTGGCACTGGTTATGTCCAGAATTGATTACTGCAATGCGCTCTATCTGGACACTAATATCAGTACCCTGGCTAAATTGCAGGTCGTGCAGAATGCGTTGGCTAGGGCCACCCTTGACGTTCCCAAAAGGCAGTCTGTCTCCATGGGACTGCACGATCTGCATTTGCTCCCCATAAAAGAGCTCATCATGTTCAAGGCCGTCTGTATAGTACACAAGTCCCTTCATCAAACTAGTCCAGATGGAATCAGGGAGATGTTCCATCGTTATACTCCGGGAGAAATCTTTGCTCAGCTCATCTGAATCTAGTTACTCTTGCCCCGAGTCCAGAAGAAGAGATGGGGGAGCTTTCATTGGTCTCGGCAAACCAGACTGTGGAACTCGCTTCCTCACACTTTGACTTAGTTTAAAGTGCCTTTGCCCTTTAGAAAACCCTTGGTTGTTCACTTTATAGGAGACTCTTAACAATCTTTGTAAACTCTTGTAAGTTGCTTCTGGGCCGAATTGAACTGCAGTGATTATAGTGCCTTGACACCTTCGGGCATTTGCTGCGCTTTATAACTCTTGGTCAAATCAAATCAAGTAACACTTTCACTTATAGAAAAGCCTGATCTATTGGCTTTGTCAATGCTTGTTACACTCTGAGAGAAGCAACTGTCCATGGATTCGACATCTATTTCCACCTACATTTTTGGTAAAGAAAAATGTTGTTAAGCTGTGCTTCTGATCTAAATACAATATTTAGCAGTTCGCCGACACCAAACTACATAACCTCTTACCCAGGGCACAAGTGCTAAAAAAAGAAGTGGGGGGACTAACCTAGTTAATCAGTATGCAAGTGGCATCGCGGCGCGTGGCATCACGGCGCGTGACATCGCGGCGCGTGACATCGCAGCGCGCGACATCACAGGAACTGGCATCACAAGAAGTGACATCAGATCTTAAGCCCTCACATATATGTTTAGCAGGTGTATCATGAGTACATTTGAGCACATTTCGAGTATACAGGGAAACCCTCCTGATTTAGGCAGAAGATTCACACTTTTGTACGCTAAACATAAAACAATGTTACCTTTTATTAGCGTTAAGTTTTCTCTAGCCATAGTGCTTTAAAAGAAATAGTGATATTTAAATTATTACAACGCCTCCTCAGGGGTGTAAGCTCTATATAAATGCTATTTATTTTGTGCAAATGCTGGGAAACATCAACACATCTGAAGTTTCTACAGTGCATGCATATCTCCTAAACAGAGCCTGAACAAAGTTAAAAGCTGCCTCTCTTCAGTATGTGTGAAGTGCTAACAAGGTGTGAGCCTTTGTTTCCCCTCTGCTGCATTTGCATCAGGTGTGAGGCTCCTGACTGCTGCCAGCCAAGAGACTCACAAAAGGAGGCCTGATGACCCCTCCGATTCGGCCTTTGTTATGGGCCCAGCAGGAGTCAGACTAAGATAGCCCCGTCCCCGCCTGCACGTTGTTGCCGATAGAAAGCAGATAACAACGTGCAGGCGCTGCAGGATGTGTCCCGGTGTTTGTAAATTACACCGGGACGAATTCAGCATATTTTACAGTGGGGCCACACTTCTTGGCAGGGTGGACGGTGTCCACCCTGTGAAAAAAGTGGGGGGACGCCGTCCACCCGCGTGTACCCCCGACTCGTGCCCTGCTCTTACCTGATAAACGTGCTGTTTGATTGTAAACATCCCTGTCACTGCCTATCGGCTGCCACTGAGCAACACCTCCTGTGTTGCCCTTTCTCTCACAGAAATCCACTAATGAGGCCCTTGGGGGTGCATTGAGTTTGTCTGTGGCTACTCGTAAGGCAATGCCTAGATAAGAAGGGTGCATTTGGGACTAGCGAGTTTGAGGTCCTCTTGTCCTCACTATCTCAGACGCTCTGTACCGTGAAGATCATCGAGTTCAGCAGGAAGTGAAAGCATGCCGTCAGTAGGCGTGCTTCTACAAGAGCTTTCTGTCACACCGAGAAAGGAGTGAGAGACTCTTAGGCGTGGCACTGATGACAGTGCTTAATTTGAGGTAGTGGTTGCAGGTGGGGCCCACCGCCACTCATTTTTGGGGACTGGCAGTGCTTTAAATGGGCCGGTACTCACTGGTACTAAGTACCGGCACTTTTAATTTTTTGGCTTGTCAGTACCGGAACTTCTCCCGGCCTGAGGAGAGTACCGGTACTCACTTGGGCCTGTCCTGTTTTGGGCAAAACGGTCACAGGAGCATGCACCTGCACCCCTAGCTACCATGACCATTTCCCAGTGAGCAGCCTCTGCTTTGAACGTGTTTGTGGCGTCACCCTCGACACTGCAGTGTGGCAGAAACGAAGGGAATCCCTCTAAAGGCAGCTGTTCACCATGGCCTTCCCTTTCTTCTTTGCCAACTGCACCTGTTAGCACCCATGTTCCCAGAAAAGAGAGGACCGGAAATTTCCAGTCAGGACCCAGGGAGGAATACTGAATTGGATGTCGAGGAGGCCGTCATGTTCTCTGCAGGTGGCCACCGCTCGGTAGGCAATTCTTTGCCTCAAACTGGAAGTGAGTTACGGGTATAAAGGGAAACAAGCATTGAAAATGCAATAGGTCTCGCATTTGTGAGAGTTTAAGCTATTGGGATTGTAAATGACAATGCCTTTTATTTATCTGTTTTGATAATTAACACATAAATAAAAGGCATTGTCATTTACAATGCGATACCAAAGGGGATGATGGACGGAGCGTTAGAGCAAATCAAACACTCACCCCCAGTCAACTAATCTGGGTTTAATCCATCATCATTCTTTAGCTCACTCCACCATCCCAGTTCAGACATGGCCATATGCAAATCAGTCTGACCCTGTGCCTCATGGGAACAGTCCAGCCCGAACTGCCAAGCCATGTCTTCCTGGTCCAGAAACAAGCATCCTGGGACCGGTTTCGGGTTCAAAACCCTCATCAGCCAGGCTATCTTGAATCCAGTGGCAAAGTGAGCAAGGGACCCACGTCTGGGCATACCCTGCCAACTTAGGGCGATCAAAGCGATACCAAAGGGGATGATGGACGGAGCGTTAGAGCAAATCAAACACTCACCCCCAGTCAACTGATCTGGGTTTAATCCATCATCATTCTTTAGCTCACTCCACCACCCCAGTTCAGACATGGCCGTATGCAAATCAGTCTGACCCTGTGCCTCATGGGAACAGTCCAGCCCGAACTGACAAGCCATGTCTTCCCTGGACCAGAAACAAGCATCCTGGGACCGGTTTCGGGTTCAAAACCCTCATCAGCCAGGCTATCTTGAATCCAGTGGCAAAGTGAGCAAGGGACCCACGACTGGGCATACCCTGCCAACTTAGGGCGAACAAAGCGATACCAAAGCGGATGATGGACGGAGCGTTAGAGCAAATCAAACACTCACCCCCAGTCAACTGATCTGGGTTTAATCCATCATCATTCTTTAGCTCACTCCACCACCCCAGTTCAGACATGGCCATATGCAAATCAGTCTGACCCTGTGCCTCATGGGAACAGTCCAGCCCGAACTGCCAAGCCATGTCTTCCCTGGACCAGAAACAAGCATCCTGGGACCGGTTTCGGGTTTAAAACCCTCATCAGCCAGGCTATCTTGAATCCAGTGGCAAAGTGAGCAAGGGACCCACGTCTGGGCATACCCTGCCAACTTAGGGCGAACAAAGCGATACTCAAAGGGGATGATGGACGGAGCGTTAGAGCAAATCAAACACTCACCCCCAGTCAACTGATCTGGGTTTAATCCATCATCATTCTTTAGCTCACTCCACCACCCCAGTTCAGACATGGCCATATGCAAATCAGTCTGACCCTGTGCCTCATGGGAACAGTCCAGCCCGAACTGCCAAGCCATGTCTTCCCTGGACCAGAAACAAGCATCCTGGGACCGGTTTTGGGTTCAAAACCCTCATCAGCCAGGCTATCTTGAATCCAGTGGCAAAGTGAGCAAGGGACCCACGTCTGGGCATACCCTGCCAACTTAGGGCGAACAAAGCGATACCAAAGGGGATGATGGACGGAGCGTTAGAGCAAATCAAACACTCACCCCCAGTCAACTGATCTGGGTTTAATCCATCATCATTCTTTAGCTCACTCCACCACCCCAGTTCAGACATGGCCATTTGCAAATCAGTCTGACCCTGTGCCTCATGGGAACAGTCCAGCCCGAACTGCCAAGCCATGTCTTCCCTGGACCAGAAACAAGCATACAATGCCAATAGCTCAAACTCTTGTAAATGCAAGACCTATTTTATTTCAAAGAAGCGGCCGCCATTGTCCCGGGCCGCTTGGAAAGTGAAAGCGTGCATTGCGCGCTGAATGTTGCAGGAAAGCATGTCGTGCCTGCAGTAAGAGAAACTCATTAAAGAAAATAGTGCTTACAGACGAAATAAATAAGACGTACCTTGTAGCAACCAAAGTAAAAGGGGCTAAATGTGTGACACTTAGACATTTTCCTGCAAACAAAATCATGCAATGAAGTCTATGGAAACAGACAAACATAAGAAATTACACCCATTTGAGCATCAAGAAACTCAACTCTGCAGCAGGTGCTTTTAAACCTATTATTTCTAAATAATCAGCACCCTACACCCCAACCTCAGCTCTAGGTGCAGCTGAATCACAAGTAACAAAGGGATCTCTGTGATAAAAGCAGCAACCCACTGAGCTATCCACACAAAATACAGTTCTGTGATATGCTGGTAGGCTTTCTTTGAAGGAGCTGTCTTGAGAACGTCCCTTTTAAAGACACTAAGCGCCTTCACTCACCATAACCGGACACAAAATTATGAATGTAGGTTCCATGACATGGAAAACTAAGTGGTAGCATAAATGAATATTTATGAATTGTATGGTAGAAAAGGGGTGAGATGTTCTTGGAACACTTCAACATACATAATGTGCACGCCGATGCCACAAATGCTGTGATGTGCGCCTGCTCCTGTGAAGTAGATGGCGATTGAGGTTTGAAACAGTGACAGTCAAATGTAAAGGGGTTGGGGTTTCTGACTCACAACATTAACACAGATCGGCTTAAGAAAAGTTTGAACAGTGGTAGGTATCAAGAGACATTCTGCATGAGTGTTCATTTCTGTTTGAAACAACAACAATAGTTAAGCTGAGCCCAGCTGCTTTTTACCCGCACCCTGGTCCTATAAGAGGCACGGGTTCGGCAGGGAAATGCTTTTAAAGAGGTTTTACTGAATGACAAACCAAAGAAAAGATTCCACAGCTAAGACTAAAATCAGCACCTTAGGAACTAAACGCGGGCTTTCATCACTTTGTAAAAGTTGCATCACTCAAATATAATAAATAGTGGAGGTTACGGAGCATCTTGGAAAATGGGAGGAGTCATACGCAAAAAACGGTGTGGGCACTATACACTGGAGAACAGTTCAAATACTGCAGATACGAGACAGAGAGGTGATAGAGAAACGGGCGCACAATGCAATGCTATGGCGGAAGGTGCAGTAAAATTAGTGCAAGAAGAAGATGCCACCCCGCCCCCACCCCCAATTCAACCAGTGCACAGAAGTTTTGCAGGCCACTGACCAGGTCAGTCACAGATTGAGACAGACAACGTGGCGGGGTCTCAGCTGCTAATGCAGTCAGCTGAGCCAAGGGAGCCACGGCACGAGCCCAAGGACTAGTCAGCAGACATGTCTGTCAGTCTGATATTTGAATTATTAATGAAGCTTACTGTGCAGACACACGCGGTCAGCAGACACTACTAATAGTACTTACCGCGAGTGTGCTTCGCTTGCTGCACGGTCTGTGCACACACCACTGAGGAGGCATCCTCACCTCCGACCTCTTCAGCAGCGCTCCTCTGCTACCTTTAATTATTCCTAATCGTCCCAGCACTGACCGGCGCCGTGCCACTCCGGTTCTTTGGCAGCTGATGGGGGCAGTGGTGTGGCGGCGGTTGGTTTGGAACTGCCAGGGATTTGTGATGGGCCCAGCTGGAAATGATCATAAGAGGCCTCGCTCGCCCACACCTGGGTGCTGATCTGAACACAAAGCATACACAGCACGGGTGCTGTTAATTGTGTCCCGCTGATGTCAATATATGGACCGGGGCAAAGTCAGCGCATTTCACTGGAGCAGGCTCGGGTCCCTGCGGGTGAGGAGGACGGAGCGGAACCCATCGTGCTTCACTTTGTCCTGTTTCGTTTCGCTGCTTGTGCTGTCTCTGCCTTCCGTGTAAATTGCCCCGTGTATGACGTGTAAAGACGTTGTATGCGCATGTGTTCTGGACAGGATAGGACAGGTCAGGCAAAATATAGTGCGAACTCACCCAGCCAATCCCTGCAGAAAACAAGCATTTACAAATGCAATAGGACTCGTATTTACGCGAGACCTATTGCATTGTAAACAAAAATGCGGACGTTCAAAAAGGCACGAACGGGAGTGGGTCGGGGGTGGTGGTGGGCAGAGAAGTCACGGACTGCGGGAGGGAACAGGGGGAGGCAGGGGAACAAAAGAGTTGTTAAAGTAAAGGGGCTGATAGCCATGGAAGGAGAAAATTGACGACATGGTCGTCAGGAGGCGGGACTTACTTGCCATAAACCAATTACAATGCAGAATTTAAAATTTCGGCCAATGAAAAAGATAGGTAAAGCTAGGAGGAAAGTGGGCGGAGCTTCCCCGCTATACTATATACAGCATCTCTCGCAAGACAGCGCATGCGCTGCCTAGGCAAGACCTAAAAAGGGGGAACATCAGAAACTTAAGGAAGGGAACAGGAGGTGACTATAGCCGCCACCTTTGCTAGACGGAAAATACTGGCCATGCTTCTCTTTACGTCTTCTTTTTCTAGAAAAGCCAAGAGCTTGGAAGTGAAAAACAATTATTGTAAAATTGTCAGGACTGTTTTATTAAATGACAGTTATCTGTTTGTTTTGTTAATCATTCTGAAACATTTTAGACAGCCCTCGAAGACGCTTTGACAGATTTCTTCATTTAGTTGCAGGTTTAGGTTTAATATGTCTTAGCAGGGAAAAAACTATTGTGTTTCTCTGGTTTCCCCAATATTTCTACCGACCAGCATCTAAAAATGCAGCAAAAACGGCCATGTGGCTCTGGTGCATGGGGCTGGCTCCCCTCTTTCTTGTGGAGTAAATTAGGGGGGTGGCTCCAATCCTTCTGGTGAGTTCAGGAGACTGGCACCGATTTTCCCTTGTGCAGTGAGATGAGGTGATTTTTTTTCTTCCTAATATAGTGAAATGAAGGGACTGCTCCTATTCCACCTGGTACAATAGGACGCTCACCTTACTTAGGAAGGCCAGCAGTCTGCCAAGATCGGTTTATGATGTGCAGGTCTCACATTCGAATCCTGGTGAAGATGTTTCAGCAGTTAATCCTTCCAAGGTCCATAGACTAGATATCAAGTTCAAATCAGTATTAAGAATTTCATATAATAATGTTTCATGAAAGAGTTTAGTGAAAGCAGTATAAAATAAATGATTTTTGTTTTAGCGTATGGAAATGTCCTTCCTTTGTCATAGGCCCATGGAGTAAGATAAAAAAAAAAGGTGCTGTGGGTTAAGAAGAGAGCTGACTTGCTGAATCCCATGAAAAACTCAGGGAGTGTGGACTCTGCGCAGATTTAGGAGCACCACTCAGTTATCTGCTTAACATGGCACAGCACGCACATAGCTAGAATCTGTTCGACCTCCAAATTCTAAAAAGAGATGTAAAGGTATCTCATCCAGGTGGGTGTAAATCTTAAACATACATTAAGAACAATAAAGAGCACTTCCACTAGGGCCGAAACTAGTAAGAAAAGGTGAAAGTTACTGGAGACTCTGAACTCAGATTTGCATTCTCACAGTGGCAAGCATGTTCTGTGTGTTTGTGGAATCCATGTGTGGCACAGTACTTGGGGATCTCCAAAATGATTTAAAAATCAATTTGATAGGGAAGCTCAGTGCACCCATCTGAAGTAAGCCGCTCTGGGTCATGCTCCAGTTTGTCCATGCTTTTAGTCTGCCCTGCTCTGTAGACACAAGTTTGTGTTTGATTTTGTGTTATTTTCTTTGAGAAGATTCCAGATTGCTTAAAATGGTGAATTATTTGTTATTACTGGGCATTAACATATACTTGTGAACTCTGAATTGAGAACTGTCAGTCTTACCAACTTGATTGGCAGCGGATTCTTGTGCAGGGGTGTTCCAAGTGGTGCAGTGGGGAGGTTGGAATACTTTGGATAAAGTGTATGTAAATTCCCTATGGGAATGTCCCCACCCATTTCCACCACTTCCGATTTTAGGTCTCTCAAGATATGTTTGAGTTGCCTCTAATTACTTCTTGGCCCCAGGTCCATCTGCATCAGTAGGCGGTGTAACATCCAGTCTCGCAAATGAGGCTTTTTGATCTGGGTGGGTTGAGGGCATGCATTATTTTTCATGGTGGGGTAAGATTTAATAGCTTTGGATTTAGGATGAAGGTGTGAGCTTCTCATTGTGAGCTTCTCATTATGCTGGCCAGTGGGACACAAAGGTGCACATCCAATCCTTGGCTGCTCAGCAGAGTGCATAGAGCAATAGTTCCATATTTGCCAATTTTAATTATGATTATCAGTCGCGGCCGGCATGACTCGCGGGTTTGTGGGGGTGTTTAGTTTAATTAACATTTTTAAAAAACTTACCTTACCGGATCCCACGCCGCCTCAGCTGCTGCCCGGGTCCCGCATTTTCCTGCTGGTTAGGAAGCAGTCACAGGCAGCCTCCCTCCCCTAAGCCAATCACAACGCTGCAATTGTTGCGGAGGGCTGACCAAACAGTCTGGGCCCACAGCATTGGGCAAGCCACTCCTCCTCGACCCGCCCACCCGCCCGCCCCCAACCAGGCATACCCTTCTGCTTTCTCACAGTGCGAGAAGCAGAAACATAAAATGGTATTTAAAATACCATTTTATGTTTCTGCTTCTCGCACTGCGAGAAAGCAGTGGGGTGACGCTCCTCCGCCCTAACGGAGGAGCCGCCCCTGATGATTATATAGGTAACTGTGCAAAGGAGGTAGGCAGCTGATAAAATATTGACAAAAGAAAATGGTGTGTTTACAGGTGAGGAGAGAGAGACTGAATGAGCACATTTGTGGGTGTGAATGAGCACAGTGAATGGGAGGTGAAGAAAGAATGCAGAAGTACAGAATAAAGACATTTGAGAAGACAGAGATACTGTTAAGATATCAGATAGAAAAAAAGGTTGCAAGTGTCTACCCGTAAAAAGGACAGAATAGGATTGATTGACATTCCAAAGACCAATATTAAAGGTATCCTTTTGCGCATGCAAGAGCAACAAGCATACTCTAAAGATAACATAAATGTCTCTGTTGTATGCACCAAGAAAATCTGGATCCCATTAAATGTTTGCCTCTATCTCCACCCCCAAGCCACACCTCATGGCCCGCCCTCTAGCCCACAGCCTAACTTGGTGAGTACCTGCACTTATTTTTTTCCATTTAAAGCAGTGGTCAGAATTTGACCCAGAGCAAGAGAAAGAAAGGGGGAAAATGGGGAAGGAAGGAGGAGAAGAGAGACGGAAAAGAGTGAATAAGGGAGAAAGCAGGGATGAAAAACAACCTGCAAGAGTGAGATAAAGGGGGAGGGAATGTAGGGTAATCCATTAAAGAGGCATTAGGTTCAATCTAGACTAGACATCCTTGGTATTCGCCAACACTCAGTTGGCTTCTGAGATAAAGTTTGGGCCCCAATAGGTATGCTTTTACAAATTAAGCACTGGCTAAGAGAGAGCCAAGCAGCAGCTTAAAGCGAAGGGTTAACTACCAGAACTGCGCCAATGCAATCGCCCTATGCTGGGATAAATGAGATACCCCATGCATCTGGGGATTGCAATGGTATCAACTTTAAAAACCCCAAAGTGGTGCGGAAATTGCTATTTGGTGTTGCACATAGGCCGATAGGGGAGTCACAAATAGCTCTCTTACCCTTGGGTTATTTTTACAAGCCAAGTCTTTCTGCCACTTGCGAGTACCCTACATCATTGTCACTCCCACCACAGCTGCTCTGCGTAGAATCAAATGGCAAAATTTGTTCTGATAGAATCCACAGTGCCCCGAATAACAACCAGAGGAGGGTTGAGGATCTCTACTCTATACCAACCCACTATCATTTGCCTGTCTGGAAGGGGGTTGATTGACTCTTGCTCAATGGGCAAGTATCACAAGGCAGCTCACTCGTACCAGGTGTGAAAGTGAGTGGTCCAGGTGTCCCTAGGGGAATGACTGGTTTTGTAAGGGAAAATGCTGCATCTAAGAACAAAATCAGCAGGGTTGAGCCCAAAAGGAATTCTGAGAAATCTAATCATATCCTATTTGGAGGGGAAGGCTGCCGCCATGTATACCCTGCCTTTGGAGAACAGCATTTGGACCAAGATGAGAACCTGCCCATTGCTTCAGCTGTCAGTATTATTAGATCAAGTGTCATCAGTCCCAGGGGGGAAGTAATCCCAAGCCTGAATCAAATAATTCACCAAGAATAGATGCCGCACTCCACCAAATCATGCAAAAGCGAAATGGAGGGGGATGATTTAACGGTAGTTACAGGAAATCAGTCTAACTTCATTTCTTGGAATGTGGCAGGCTTGGCACCAAAACTAGACCGACCTGAGTGGTCTGAGTTTATTGAGATGTATGATTTTTGCCTCTTTCAAGATAGTTTGGGGCAGATTTACAAGAACTGACGCATCTCTGCATATTAGCAAAGATGCGTCAGTTAATTTGCGTCACACAAAAAAACCCTTGCGCCACCATGGATGCATTGCATTTACAATGCGGCGCACGGTAGCGCAAGGATTGACAGATGCGTGATGCATCTATTGGCGGAAAGGCAACGCATTGCTGGAGTCGTGTCGCAAGCACGACGCAACTCCAGCAATGCTTCGGAATGCCTATTTCTATTATGCTGCGTCACTCCTTACGCCTGCTTCAAGCAGGCATAAGGTTTTGACGCAGTGGCGTCGTAAAAGTGACTCAGTGAAATCTTGTAGATTTCACTGCGTCACATTTACGAGGCTTTCTTGCGTCGGAACGCCCACCCTGCATACATTATACCTGACGCAGGTATTGATCCAGCGTGTTACTAGCAACAAGCATTCATACACAAAATACTCACTTGGGCCCATACATTCATACTACGCTAGCAATTTCCGCTGGTGGGTCAGTTGTACTCTTTATCAAAAATCCCTGCTACCAATTACTTTTCTGATTGAAGAGTAATGACTTACCAATGGACCCTTTGCTAATTGGGAAGTTTAAAATGAGTGACATTCAATACAATTCATGATTCCTGAAATAATCACTGAGTCAGGAAGTTTTAAAATGTTTATCTAAAGATTTAGCAGAGTAAAATACAGAACCACATGATACTTAAATCGTATATCAAGGATGAAGCACAATAATCAATTATCGATCAATGACGGTCCCTCAGAAAAGGAGAAGATAGAGACAGCAGCGCAACTAAGGTTTGCATTTATATTTACCCAAAAGTGCGAGAACCAAACCCCTTGGCCAAGGAGTTGGAAAGGTAGGACAATGGAAGGATGAAGAGCAAAGACCTCCTCCCGGATCAGGACAGGACCGGTGACCTCTCCATCAACGACGCCTGCGTCGTTCCCCTCTCTGGTACTTCGCTTCTCCTCGATTTCTCCCGTGTCTTCCTTCTAAGGTATTCCGCGGCCCCCCCACCTCAGGACCTCTCTGGACAGCGGTTCAGTCTACAATTGATCAGCTTGTCATGGATCTCTAACTTCGGACCCCTCTGCATCAGATCTGCTCTCTTCTGCCTCTCTTCTGAATGAATTCTGGGTCTTCTGATCTATCAATTAACTAATTCTATATCTATTATACCCTTCTACACCCATGTACCTCCCCTTAATGTTGCAGAATTATGGGCCCACTACTTCTGATTGGACGGGGACAGGGGGTTGATCCTCACACCATATTAATTTAATTCATTTTCTTAAAGCCCATTGTTTTAAAATACCGCCCATCACAATTAATACATTTCTTTATTTCCCACCCGTCTCACGACAAGTTTAATACATTGTTCATATAAATTGTTTCTTTTCAGTAGGGACATCGTGGGTACAATAATGTTGGCCATCAGGTCATGGCCTTGGACGACGTCCAGGTTGACTTCATCCGCTCTTCTGGGCAGCCACTCAGGGCGCATGCGCAGAACCATTGTCGCTCGAGTTTTCAGTTCACCAACCCCAGGCCCAATTTACGAACAAATAAAAGTCAAAGAAGAAAATATTAAAATCACAAATAAATTGTTTCACTGTATACCCACTCTTTCTACTCTATTCCCAATTATTTATAAATTCTATCCCGCATTAATAGCGTTAGGATACCACAGTTTATTTGCAACATATGAGCAAGCTGTAGCACATGAAGACATTGAGCAGCCATTTTAATACACACTGCGCAGAAGCAAGAGTTTCCCTCCAAGCAAAGAAAGACATCACACCATGTGATATGGTTGAGACATGCGCAATAGGGTTCCCGCGCTGTAGCGGCCATTTTAGAATAGACAAGCGTTACTTGTTAGTTTAAACACATAGGCAAACTTCCTTTCTACTTATGTTCGTGTGTGTATTTATTAGTACAAACATCACAAAGATTAATAAATTAATACTGTGAGAAGATTGCCTCCGAGCAAGTCTCATTTGTGAGTCCTTGCTCCATCAATCCCCTCTCTGATGGCGTTTCTGAGCCATCAAATACTCCCCACAACCAGATGCCAACTTTTAACATAAAATTGTCTCAGCTTCATTTTTACACTTTCTGTTTTTCACATCTCCTTTCAGTTTCTTGTATAATTTACTTCTCAAATCTTCTAGCTCAATTTCGTCAAACTTTCGCTTCTTTCCTTTTCCTGTCACATTATACGATTCATTCTTTCTACAACATTTGCACCATATTATTATAGACAGTACTATTATTCCTATCCCTGCTAAGGGTACTAATATTTGACCTATAAGTCCTTTCCCTACATTAACAAACCAGGTACCAATTGACCTAATACTATTGTTCAATCTTTCCCATACACTATCAACTTCCAGTGGTTTTAGTTCCTTCTCAAGTTTAGTTATATTCTGTATATACGTTCAAATTTCTGCACTTTTATCAGGTATGTAAGTGCAACAGTGTTTCGTCTTCAATAATTTACAGACTCCGCCCTCTTTCGCTAATAGTATATCAAGAGCAAGTCGATTTTGCATAACCATAGATCTAATCGCAACCATCTCCGCATTAATCATTAGAAATCCTCCAGCAGTGTCAGTTGATAAACGATCAACCACTGTAGATAATTTACATATCTTCCTTGAGTTCAGAATTATTCCCACTGAAGGTATCAATGCACCAAATATATCACCTACAATTTCTGAAAAACTAGCTCTTTTTCTACGTGTTAATTCACTAGTATTTTCATTGTTCCCAGTGTTTCTTTTTACGTGGTATATTTTTGGAAATACTATTCCAAAATAACAACTTCCATACCACCGTGCAGGAAGCCTAAAGTAAGCCTTATTCCCACACACATAATAGATTCCAGGAAAAACGGAATCTGTTCCTCCTTTGAGTCCCCAACCTCCAAGAATTAAGAAATTGTGTTCACATTCACTGGTACCGATGAAAATATTGTTATAATCAGTCTTTAACCTATGTAGACAAATTTTCCCTGTCTTTACAAAATCTAGAGCCATAGCAGCTTGAGCCTTGCCAGGTGTGTAACTACCCTCTTTCTCAGCCCAAGGTGGCAGATGAGCCTTATGCTCAGACGCTTTCTTCTGGAAATCTTGTCTTCTATTCTCCACTAAATTCAAAAATATCTTTTCTTCTTCATGTAATGAACATGTTAGATTGCTTCTATGTGCAGGTGTTATGTCTATTGATTTCATTGTTAAGAAAAATTCTCCCATAAATTGTGCATCTTTACTACTAAGCACTGGATTCATATTCTTTCGAATCGGAACCTCAGAAAATATCACATCTATATTTGAATAATAATACTGAAGTCTCCCTGTTCTATAAAATAAACTAGCCAATACACTACATGATATGCCATAAGTTAATGGCAGGTGATGATATGTTAACCCTTCTGCTACTGATTCAGGTAGTTTCATACAGACATAACAATTACTAACTTCCATGGTATCTACATATTGAAACAATAATTTTGTGAAAACATTCAGACTAGTGTCATTATCTGTTACTTCATGATGAAATTCTGGTTCATTTTCTGCCTTTAGTTCTACTCTATTACTTCTCAAGTTATTTGCCCTTTCCTTCCTTTCGTTGTTAATCTTTTGATCTATTATCATAAAGTAAGGAATTGCTACGATCACAACTAACCATACTATAAGCACCACTACCATATTACATATGCATATAGCACAGCATCTTTTACAACCTTTCTGTTTTGGTCTCCCAGTCACTATCATCAGGCATTTTTGAGAAGGAAGATTTCTCTTCTTATCGTATTTTAAAGTCTCTTTTCGTTATCAAGGTGGTTTTAATTCTTTCTCATAAGTCAATTCCGCACTTGTTCCTTCGTCACCACTTTCACTTGACTCTGAGCTCTCGTAGTCTTCAAGGATAATATAAGTCCAATCAGGACCTTTAAATTTGTTGTTTGCAAGTTTCAGTCTTTTGCTTTTCCATCTTTCAATTCCACTTGTTTGTTCTGTTAGGCTTGTCACTTCATTCACTTGTTCTGGCTCTTCACTTCTGGTTGTTATGTGGTATTTTAGGGGCATATTATCAATAAACAGCGTTAAAATTATCGCCGGTTTAGCGGCAGAAAACTGCCGCTAAAGCGGCGATAATGGGCTTGATAATATGCCCTGGAGAATTCCAATAGAAGCCCATGTTCTGGTGTCAACATGGGCTTCTATTGGAATTCTCCAGGGCATATTATCAAGCCCATTATCGCCGCTTTAGCGGCAGTTTTCTGCCGCTAAACCGGCGATAATTTTAACGCCGTGCTTGATAATATGCCCCTAACTCTTTTAATTACACTAGGCCAACGATCACCTTTTCTGACCTTCTTTGTTTGCACTGTCTCTTTACTTTTTATTTCTTCTTCAAAAATTCTTTTATTTTCCAGTTGTGGCACAATTTCGTTTTCTTCTATTTCAGTTTCTTCTACTTGCTTTTTCTCAGGTCTTATTGCTTTCTCTTCAGCTGCTCCACTGTGAGTTTCCAGTAACTGATCTTGTTCAGGATTTACGTCTTCAGGCTCGTGATCCTCGTGATCTTCTTCTTGAGTGTATTTTCCTAAATCTAACTGATTCTGATCAGGGCTTATTGCACTTTGTACTTCTGCAGCCTGACCGCGTTCTTCTAGACCTGTCTGTCCCTGCTCAAATTTTGTTGGTTCGTTGTTGAATTGAGCCCAATTTCCTCTCCCTATCTGGTCCTGCTCAGGTTCTCTTATTGTTTCTTCTTCTTCTTCCTGAGCTGCTTCTTCTTCACCTATCTGATCTTCTTCAATCTGTTCCAAATTTGCTTGACTTCTTGTTCTGTTGTAGACTTCAGGTATTTCCACCACCGGTATCCAGTCCTGACTTGTGCTCGGTTGTTCTTCTTCAACTTCCCTTGAGTCTCGGACCTGAGATTCTTCAGCTGGGCAACCTTCAGCTTCCTCAGTTATCGATGCTGTCTGAGGATTTCTTCTTCAGGGTCTGGTACTCTTTTGGTGTGGCTTACATGAATCCAATTAGGATATCCTGCACATTTCACTGCTGTGTTCGTAACTAGTATGACCTGACGAGGTTCTTCCCACCTGGGAGATAGACACGTTTCTCTGGTGTGATGCTTCACAACCACCCAGTCACCAGGAATCAGATCATGTTCTGCCTGGAAACTGCGTCTTCCCCAACCTGGTGAGAGACAGAACGCACTAGGTCAGCCAATCCTTTGCAATAATCCAGAACCATATCATCAGTTATATTCAGCAGTTTATTTGTAGGAACATGGGCTTGTCTCATTGCTCTTCCCATGATTATTTAGTGCGGACTCAATCCGGTATTTCTATCTGGAATGCTTCTGAGTCCCATCAAAACAAGTGGCAATGCATCTGGCCAATCTAACGATGTTGATGCACACATTTTTGCCAGTCTGGATTTTATTGTGCCGTTCATTTGTTCAACCACTCCAGAAGCCTCTGGACGATATGCACAGTGCAATTTTTGCTCAATTTGGAATGCTTCACAGATTATTCTAATCACATCACTGTTGAAGTGCCTTCCTCTATCTGATTCCAAAGTTACTGGAAAACCAAATCTAGGAATGAGTTCTCTTAGCAACAACTTTGCGACTGTAATACTGTCATTCCTCCTAGTAGGGTAAGCCTCCACCCACTTCGAAAACAGACACACTATGACAAGTACATATTTCAATCCTCTACATGGTGGTAGCTGAATGAAATCGAGCTGCAATCTCACAAATGGACCCTCTGCCTTTCCGATCTTCCCAAACCCAATTACTGTTTTTCTTCCTGGATTATGCATTTGGCAAGTAAGACACCTCTGGCAAAGACTCTCTGCTACTGCCCTAAATCTTGGATTGTACCAATTTTGTCTGAAGAGCCTAATCATTGCATCTCTCCCTACATGGGTGTCTCCATGATACATTCTGGCCATTTGTGAAATCAAACAGTCGGGCATGACTGGTCTGCCATCGGCATAAATCCATACATCATCGTCTGACCTTTGAGAACATCCCATTTTAATCCATGCATTTCTTTCACTCTCATCAGCATCATCTTGTAATCTTTTCACATCATTCCATGTTTCAGGAGGTGCATACAGCATAAGTTGGCAGCTAATTCCCATTCTTTCAACCCTTTTATTAACTGACAACCTGTTTTTGGCACAGTGTTGGGCCACCAAGTCTGCATATCTGTTACCGACTACCACCCAGTCATCTCCTGACTGGTGTGCGGCACATTTCACCACAGCCAATTCTTTTGGTGATTGTATTGCTTCCAATAGTTCTTTTACAAACTGTCCATTTTTAATGGGGGATCCTGAAGAAGTCATGAAATCCCTTTGCATCCATAATTGGCCAAAATCATGCACAACCCCGTAACCATATTGGCTATCCATAAATATAGTTACTTTCTGGTTCCTCCCAATTTTGCAGGCTTTTATCAAAGAAATTAATTCAGCTACTTTTGCAGATTTTACTCCTGGTAAATAGGATGCTTCAACTATTCCAGTTAATTCACATACTGCATATGCTGCAGTTAGTTTACCATCTTCATGCCTTTGGCATGAACCATCAACAAACAGCTCCCTGTCTGGGTTCCTAAGGGGTAGTTCTTGTATGTCAGGACAAGGTTTTGTGCACAACTCTGTGACTTGTAAACAATCATGTTCCTCTTCATCATCTTTAACTTCCTCATGATATGGGTCTGGTAGTAAGGTAGCAGGATTTACTATTGTGCACCTTACAATAGTCACATTTTCAGCACCTAGTATTATTCTTTCATATTTAGTCAGCCGACTAGGAGTAAGATGCTGAGTTCGGGTTCTTGTCAACAGAATCCCAACTGAATGTGGAACAAACACTTTGACAGGATGTCCCATTACAATTGTTGCACTTTGCTCAATGCTCAAACATGTAGCCGCTACTGCTTTTAAGCAGCCTGGCAATGCGGCTGCCACTGGGTCCAATGTAGCAGAAAAATATGCTATAGGACGTCTGTCCAAACCATGTCTCTGGGTTAGGACTGAAAGTGCACAATTTTCTCTTTCATGGCAGAATAATGCGAATTTTCTTTTATAATCAGGCATGCCTAGGGCAGGTGCTGCACACAAAGCGTTTCTCAATTTTACAAAAGCTCCTACGCTCTCATCATCCCACTCGACTGGGTCTTTTGCCTTCTTTTTCGTCATTTGGATTAATGGCTTTGCTAGCAGAGAAAACCCTAGTATCCATTGACGACAATAACCCACTATTCCAAGGAACATTCTCACTTCTCGTTGGGAGACAGGCATTTGCATTTTCTTGATTAATTTTACTCTTTCAGAGGTTATCCTTCTTTTTCCCCTCTCAATTTGGTGTCCTAGATACTTAACTGCTGTTGTACAAAACTGCAACTTTTCAGGTGAAACTTTATGCCCTTCTTCAGCTAAACGATTTAATAATGCAATAGAGTCAACAACACAGTCCTCTCTGGTGTTAGATGCCACAAGTAAATCATCTATATATTGTACTAGGACTGAGCTTCCTGGCATCACTAGTTTCTCTAGACACTTTTTCAATATTTGATTAAAGATGGAAGGACTTTCCGTGTACCCCTGAGGAACACGATTCCATACATAGACTTTGTTCTCAAATTTAAATGAAAAAAGATACTGACTATCTGGGTGTAATGGTATTGAAAAGAATGCTTGACATAAATCAATCACGGTAAACCATCCTACACTCCAAGGAATTTGGTATAGAATCACTGCAGGATTTGGCACTATAGGACAACACGGTTCAACAATTTTATTTATTTTTCGCAGGTCTTGCACAATCCTAAATTTTCCACTAGGTTTCTTTAAACCCATTATTGGCGAGTTACAAGGGCTACTCATTACTTCTTTTAGTATGCCTTGTTTTACCATTCTGTCAATTTCTTCAATAACTCCTGCTTTTACTTCTGCACTCATTTTGTATTGTCTAGTATTTGGGAAAATTGCACCTTCCTTTACAGTAATTTTAACTGGGTCTATTTTGGCCATAAGTCCTACTTCTTTTCCCGTGAAATCCCATACTATAGAATTTACTGTAGTTTTTAATTCTTCTGGCAACTCATCTTTTGTTATCAAAGAGAACATCTCATCTACTTCTGTACCTTGCTTTGCAATCATAAATTTATATACATGGTCTTCATCCGGGGTCTGAACTGCCACACCATCCGGTGTGCAGAAAATTGTGCAGTTCATTTTGCACAACAAATCTCGGCCCAATAAATTCACTGGACTGGAATCACACACTACAAATTGATGCATTTCTCTAAAATTTCCAATTTTTACTTCCATTGGTTTGGTAAGAGGTGTTCTAATCTTTTGATTAGCTACACCCACAACTTGGATAGCTTCTCCAGAGAGAGGAAGGTCTGGGATGTCTGCTGTTCTCACAGTAGACCTGGTAGCACCAGTGTCCAAAAGGAAAGTAATATCATTACCTTTCACATTCCCTTCAACATATGGACCTGACTGATCTACCGGTAAGGATGCACCAAGTACGCACTCCTTCTCCCCCTCTCCTAGGCACCGTCATTGGCTATATGGACAGAAGTCGTCCTGCAAAAGAAACCATGAGGTTACATAATCATTCTTACCACTTCCTCCTTGATATCCGACGTCTGTACCGTGCTTTGCTCTGCTTACGTTACCCTGTATAGGGGCAGGTGGCAACTGACTCTGAGGATTTACACTCTGCTGTGAGTCATTCTGCGTCTGTGGATTTAAATTTTGATTTAGGCCATTATTATTCCGCATCTTTTTACATTCATCCTTCCAATGCCCCAATTTTCCGCACCCGTGACAAGGAAACTTCTTTTTAGCCTCTTCTCTGCTCATTCGTCCTCTCACTTTTCCTCCATTCCCAGTGTCACCATTCGTTCCAGAATCTTTTCCCTGATTATCACTTGGATTATCCAAATTAATTCCCTGTCGCTCAGCCATTTTTACCTGAGCCCACATCACTTTCTCTTGCAGTTTCTTGTGCCTATCCTCAATGTCATCTACACAATATTTCGCATATTTCAAAATCTCGTCAATTGGTTTCCCCTGCCAGCACAACATGTGCTGCTTAATCATCTGACAAATCTCTGGTTTTAATCCATAAACAAATCGGTAAACAAATTGACTCATGTTTTTATCTCCAATATCTTCAAATCCACTATACTGCTTAAATACCTGCAATAAACGTTCGTAATAGGCATGTACCGATTCACTGGCTTCTTGGGTAGTTCTGTCTATTTTCACCCAATCTGTTTCTTTTGGTGGTATTTTCCCTTTCAGGTAAGTTATTACCTGCTGATATTTCTTCATTACATCACTTGACGGGGCACCTGTCTTTGGATCTCTAGGATACTCTTCGCTTGGCCAATCAACTGTGATTTTACAATCTGTCCATAAATCGGCAGGTACCACTATGTCAAACAAACCATCCAAGTCCTTCAACAATACCTTTGACACCTTCACAAACCTCTCAACCTGCTTGTACCATTCTATTGGCTTTTCTCTCAACTTTGGAAAGTCATTCGTAAATGACAAAATATCCTGTCGGCTCCATGGGACATGTACATATCCTCCTCCTGGAACTTCCCGCATCGGGTACATTTGGTCTGCTTTCCCTGTTTCCTTCATTAAATATTCAGAAGTGGTTCTACTGTACCCTGCCTCTTCCTTTTTCTTTGCCCATCTAGTTTTCCATTTATCCAATTCTCCCCATTTCTGTAATACTGACATTAACTCTTTTATTTGTAGTTTTCGGCCAGAGGCATTCATGTTTTCTAAATCTTTGTCAGAGAAGTCTGCTCTATATGGTTTCTGTAACACCTTTGACTTCCCTATTTCAATTCCCATCTGCAAAGCCAAGTCTGATAGCTTCTCATGAAATATTTTTACATTTCTAGTGATGCTTCTACATACAAATAATAACTCTTCTTCCTCGTAAGTATTTAGACGATCTACTCCTACATTTCCTGCTATCATTTCTTCTAACTCGACCTTTAATTTGTAAATGTCCATAATCTTTGGAGGTGAACTCTGTTTGTCTGATCCTTGTGCCCACCTTTCTAAATCTTCTGGCGTAACTACTGTGGCACTTTTGGTTCCTGATGAGGTTACTATGTTTACATCTTTGGAGCAACCAGGTGTTACTCTTCTAGGAGTGGTATTTACGGAACCTCGAATAGGTAAATCCATTAAGGATATCATACTTTCACAATCACTGAATTGATCATCAATTATTACAGGATCTGGTTTTGGGATTTCTAGAGATGTGGGCATTGCCAGGGGTTTCGGATAACTTACTTTGTCACCATATAAGGGAACCACTGGACCAATCTTTACAGGTATGGTCAGTGAATCAGGATGAATACTCAATTGTGTTACTTTCTGTATTAATTCTGCTCTGTTTTTATCTATTGCTTCTTTTTCCTTATCATGAAGTACCCTACCAACTGGGGGATTATACAATACTTGCGGTACCAATGGTGTCTTTAGCAGTGGTGCACTTGGGGTACATCCACTTGTCCCTTCCTGATATGGTGGCGGGTTCTTTAATATTTCTTCCATAAATTCATCTTCTGAATCTCCAAATCTGGTCAAGTGTTTTGTCTTTTCAGTGCATTTATTCCCTGACGATTCTTCTGCCATTAATATTGGATAAAAACCCTCTGTAAGCATTGCTCTTCTCCACCGTTTCATCTGACCGTCCCTTGACTCATTTTGGTATCTAGGGAAAAATCCCCTATAACCCCTAGTACTCCTGGATCGGTCGCGTTCGAATGCCTCGGTTTCCCACTCTTCTAAGGCTTCGTATTGAGTTAATCTTGGTCTGGGTTCTAAGTCATTCATCCTCAATCTCAAATTTTGAAGAATTCTCCCATTGAAAGTACCATTTTCTGGGAATGCTAATATTCCATCATTTTTGGTATATTCCATCCAATTTTCTATCCATACGCAAGTATGATAACCTCTCTCCATCATCATAAATGAAGCGGGCGTTTTAGCTGGTGGAATGATAATTCCTTCTCTAGTTTTGATTGGTTTATCCTTTTTAAAATAATTCTTAATCTTTTGTAGGAATGACATTTTCCTCTTTTCTCCGTACATTTTCGGCAAATCTCGGTGTATAAAATTATATTCTGCAAACCCTAGGAATCTCCTGTCTGGACGAGTTCCTATTAAAGTCGGATCACCTTTAAACATACAATCTCCACTATCCACTAGGATTTCGGCTTCTATGGTAAGAACCAATCAACTTCCAGCTAACACTTGTCTCTGAACCAATCCTAACGCAGCCTTTTAGTGACGTCTTTTCTGCCAACCCCTCCTTTACAATCTGCGCTGCTCTGTCCCTCGCTGTTTTAACCAATCCCAGCGCGGTACCTGTTATGTCAGTACTACTCCTGACTACTGACCCCTCCTTTACAAGAGTCTTTCTACGCCCGCGGTTTCAACCAATCCCAGCGCGGCGTTTTGTGACGTCAGCTTCCTCTCTGGTAGCTGACCCTCCCTTTACAAAATCGTACGCAAAACTTTATTTTCTCTACGCTTCTTATTAAAATTCAGTAACAACATAAAACATTCGCTATCGTGCCAGTTTCTCTAAAATTGAAAAAGATAGTTTCTCTCACACTTAGTAAAACCTTTCCGTTTACTATACATACACTACGAGTAAAAACCCTTCCGTTTACTCTTCACACAAGCTTCAGAAATACCTGCTACTTATTCAATGTTACCCTTTCTAGGTGATATAACATCAAAATTTCACTAGCATATTCCTTTGTTGTTACTCAGACGCATAGGGGGGCATATTTACAAGCCCCTTGCGCCACTTTTGCGCCGCCGTTGCGTCATGCATGTGACGCAGCGGCGACGCAAACCATGCGCTGCGTTGCGCTATATTTACAACGTGACGCATCTAGGGAGATGCGTCACGTAGTAAACCCCTGCGCCACATGAAACCTGCGTCAGGTTTCATGTGGGCGTACCGGCGCAGGGGGCATTCCGGCGCAGGAACGCCTCGGAAAAGTGACGTAGTGAAATCTACAAGATTTCACGCAGTCACTTTTCCGACGCTGGTGCGTCAAATCCTTACGCCTGCTTCAAGCAGGCGTAAGGATTGACGCACCATGTTAGGGATAGGGAAGGTTGGAACAGTGCTGGAGTTGCGTCGCGCTTGCGACACAACTTCAGCACTGCGCCAACCTTCCGCCGGCAGATGCGTCACGCATCTGCTTATCCTGCGCCACGATGCGCCGCATTTTAAATGCGGCGCATCGGACGTGGCGCAAGGGTAAACTTGCGTGACGCATTTTCCCTGGCGCATCCCTGCTGATATGCAGGGATGCGCCAGGGAACGTAAATATGCCCCAGAGTCCCTAACAAGTACCGATAGCCCTACTTAACTTTTCAGTACTATTTCTGCCTGACAGATAACCTCACTGCAGTATGGCTTCCACTTACCATCCGCTATTCTTTCCCCGGGGATTCTGGACAACATAAAACAAACTTTAAAAACACACGGATGTTAGTTCATAAAAATAAAATTCTCATTACCCAATTAAAAAGTGCAACCATCCTCTGATAACCAGAAAACCGATCCAGTGTGTTACTAGCAACAAGCATTCATACACAAAATACTCACTTGGGCCCATACATTCATACTACGCTAGCAATTTCCGCTGGTGGGTCAGTTGTACTCTTTATCAAAAATCCCTGCTACCAATTACTTTTCTGATTGAAGAGTAATGACTTACCAATGGACACTTTGCTAATTGGGAAGTTTAAAATGAGTGACATTCAATACAATTCATGATTCCTGAAATAATCACTGAGTCAGGAAGTTTTAAAATGTTTATCTAAAGATTTAGCAGAGTAAAATACAGAACCACATGATACTTAAATCGTATATCAAGGATGAAGCACAATAATCAATTATCGATCAATGACGGTCCCTCAGAAAAGGAGAAGATAGAGACAGCAGCGCAACTAAGGTTTGCATTTATATTTACCTAAAAGTGCGAGAACCACACCCCTTGGCCAAGGAGTTGGAAAGGTAGGACCCTGGAAGGATGAAGAGCAAAGACCTCCTCCCGGATCAGGACAGGACCGGTGACCTCTCTATCAACGACGTCTGCGTCGTTCCCCTCTCTGGTACTTCGCTTCTCCTCGATTTCTTGTGTGTCTTCCTTCTAAGGTATTCCGTGGCCCCCCACCTCAGGACCTCTCTGGACAGCGGTTCAGTCTACAATTGATCCGCTTGTCATGGATCTCTAACTTCGGACCCCTCTGCATCAGATCTGCTCTCTTCTGCCTCTCTTCTGAATGAATTCTGGGTCTTCTGATCTATCAATTAACTAATTCTATATCTATTATACCCTTCTACGCCCATGTACCTCCCCTTAATGTTGCAGAATTATGGGCCCACTACTTCTGATTGGACGGGGACAGGGGGTTGATCCTCACACCATATTGATTTAATTCATTTTCTTAAAGCCCATTGTTTTAAAATACCGCCCATCACAATTAATACATTTGCTTTATTTCCCACCCGTCTCACGACAAGTTTAATACATTGTTCATATAAATTGTTTCTTTTCAGTAGGGACATCGTGGGTACAATAATGTTGGCCATCAGGTCATGGCCTTGGACGACGTCCAGGTTGACTTCATCCGCTCTTCTGGGCAGCCACTCAGGGTGCATGCGCAGAACCATTGTCTCTCGAGTTTTCAGTTCACCAACCCCAGGCCCAATTTACGAACTAATAAAAGTGAAAGAAGAAAATATTAAAATCACAAATAAATTGTTTCACTGTATACCCACTCTTTCTACTCTATTCCCAATTATTTATAAATTCTATCCCGCATTAATAGCGTTAGGATACCACAGTTTATTTGCAACATATGAGCAAGCTGTAGCACATGAAGACATTGAGCAGCCATTTTAATACACACTGCGCAGAAGCAAGAGCTTCCCTCCAAGCAAAGAAAGATGTCACACCATGTGATATGGTTGAGACATGCGCAATAGGGTTCCCGCGCTTTAACGGCCATTTTAGAATAGACAAGCGTTACTTGTTAGTTTAAACACATAGGCAAGCTTCCTTTCTACTTATGTTCGTGTGTGTATTTATTAGTACAAACATCACAAAGATTAATAAATTAATACTGTGAGAAGATTGCCTCCGAGCAAGTCTCATTTGTGAGTCCTTGCTCCATCAGTATAATGTGACGCAGGGCTTTACAACGTGACGCATCTCCATAGATGCGTCACGCTGTAAATGTGTCGCAAAGTGGCACATTGTTTACGACGACGCTGCGTCAGAAAAGTGACGCAGCGGCGGCATAAAAGTGTTGCAAGGGGCTTGTAAATGTGCCCCTTTGTCTCTGCGACCCCTTTACCATGCAGGCTATGTCAACTTTACAGAGGCAGCTGTATCACTTTCGGGGAAGGGAAGACCCTTAGGAGGACTTACAACATGGGTAAGGACAACGGTGGGGGGGGGGGTGTTGAGAGAGGTCAAGGAGAATTCCCCAGATTTATTGTGTGTTTGTCTGTTAACCCCCCCACTGCGTAACTATCTATTTTTATGATATTTACTGCAGGTCTACCACGCCCAATAACAAACCTATTGTCCTGGAGCGATTAAATGCTCACTTAGCTTCACTGCCCACTAGTGCCAGGAAAATTGTAGGGGGTGATTTTAATTGTCAATTTGAGCTCTTGAGCATAGGGATCCCGTCCGTCTTGACAGATGAGGATGAACTATGGTCTGTCCCAGTTTTGGAGATTGAGCCCATTAGGAAATGGACAGCCACTGCAATAAAAATCAATGCACTGGTTTTAATTCAGGGGCTGGGAGCCTGCAATGGCAGATCCAACTCTGACAGGGCGGGGACGCATACCTTCAATCAAATCCAATCAATTAAATTAATAGACTATTTTTTGCTGGATATCAAACTCTGGCCCTATTTGGAGGACATGTTGTTTTTACCTCATCAAGACAAGTGACCACATTGCCCTGGCTCTCAAGTTAAGACATAGGGGCCGATTCCGATTCCGGCCGGAAATCTCTCCGACCGAGCCGGACCTGGAGAGAATTCCGACCGAATCGGGACCCTAGCAGTCCGACCGGACGAGTTCGATGCATTCGCATGCTATCGGACTCGATTCGGTCGGACTCCTCGAAGTCAATGGGAGCCGGTCGTACAACGCGTACGCAGGCTCCCATTGACTCAATGGGTGCGAGGCAAAAAGGGCGCCCCTACAGCGGGTACGCGTCCATGCGCATCGCGGCGTACATGCACAGGTAGGGGGGACCCATGGGTCCCCCTCTGTGCGACTCGCACGCCTACGCATACAGGGGGGTCCGACGCGGACCCCCAAAGTCCGGCTCCGACAGCTCTTTCGAGCCGGACGGCGCGAGTCGGTCGGACTGCTCGCGGCGCGCATCGTACTTACCCGGCCGGGAAACGTCTCCATAGCGCGGTGCGAGTCGTGTCCGTGCGAGTCGGTCGGAGCGTGTTGAAGCCGTGTACGAGTCGGTCGGCGATTTCGCGGGAGCTTGCATCGTACTCGCTCGGCCGGACCCGCGTACGATTCGGTCGGGAAACAGGGCTCCGAATCGGATCCGGTAAATCCGATTCGGAGCACTACCGGCCGAGATCGGAATCGGCCCCTAAATGTTAAAGGTCCAATAGATACTATAGGTTAGCTGCTGAATAGAAGATTGAGTCTCCAGAAATAAGCACAGAGTCGAATAGAGTGTCATGGAGAACTCACAGAAGACCATGAGTCAGATTTATAGAGTGGTTGCTGATGGGATGAAGGGAGTGGTGTTCTTGTCCTAGACCAGGGATCCTGGCATATCATTGGAGAGAATTGCTGAGATCTACCAAGGGATTTTCAAAAAACTAAAAAGCCTGTTCTATGTTGAGCGCTAGGGAGAAATGGCCCACTGTCTTGGTTTAACAAGCAATGCAAAGTGGCCAAATCTAAATTAGTTTTGGCCATAAGCAAGCAAGACAGGGCCCTATTTCAGATAGCGAGGAGTGCCCATAAAAAGGCTCTCACTGTAGCTAGAAAAGAGTGGGAATGGGGAAGGTGGGAGAGCCTCTTATCTGTTGCCAAGCAAAAAGGTCATTGTGCCTTTTGGAACCTAATGTTCTCTGGTATTAGGGAGGGCTGCTGTATCATAGCAACCAACATTTCAGCCAGTGACTGGGTAGCGCACTTTCCCGATTTGTGTGTACAGTCGGGCGAAACAGCAACCAACCCAGGTAAATTATTGAGCCCAGGAACCTTAAGACAGATGTCTGGTAGCCTAGGTGAGGCAGAAGATGGTACTGGGGGTTACATTTGCCACAATCCCCTTAACTAGGAACAGCAGGGGTCTCCAACATTTTCTGAACTGAGAGCTACTTATGTTCAATGAAACGCATTGACAGCTACTAATATTATTAGTGCTGTACATTTTCAATTTTTTTATATGTACAATAATTCAACCAAACGAAAACTTTCTACTCTGGTGAGCTACTTAGAGGTAGCTGTAGAGCTACAGTAGCTCACGAGCTACTGGTTGGAGACCACTGGATTATAGTTTTTCTGAAATAACTGTAGCGGAAACTTGTGCAGCTATCAAGGGCATCGTTCCTAATAAAGCGGGAAGATTGGATAAAGTCCCGGGTGACTTGTTCCGGGCTAAAGTCGATATTTGGGGAGTCTACTTTTGACTGCTGTTCACAGCGTTTTTTGAAAGGGGCATCTTTGCCCCTGACGTGGGCTGGGGCTGAAATTATCTCCATTTACAAAAAGGGCCCTGTGAACTTCCTATCAACTACAGATCTATTAGTCTGCTCGATAGCTCTTAAGAGCTATTTAGCAGCATTTTACTTGGCAGACTGCAGGATTGGATGACAGATAATAACATCCTGTCCCCGCTGCAGAAGGGATTTAGGGAGGCCATGAGTACGATTGACCAGGTGTCCCGCCTCCTGATGCTAATCTGGAAAGATGTTACTCTGGGAGAGGTCTCCTGTACACCGTATTCGTATTCGTGGACCTCTGCTCTGCCTTTGATTTAGTCCCTAGGTCAACATTATGGCGGGTGCTGCAGGAGTTGGGGGTGCCTAATTATTTACAAGAAATTATAGTGAGGCTGCACAACAATAACTATGCACATCAGGTCAGGTGTAGGAAGGTGGGTGAGCTAACAGATCTATTTCCTGTCAGAATAGGGGTTAGGCAGGGGTGCATACTTGCCCCAGGCTATTCTCACTCTACATCAATGGCCTTATAAAGCATTTAGAACAGGGTGATAATGATGCTCCTAGGCAGGCAAATATGAGAAGCCCTGACATCATGTTTGCCGATGACACCCTCCTCCCTTCCAAGTCACCCATGGGGCTACCAAAACTAGTGGACCACTTTGAAAAGTTTTGAAAAGCTTGGGGCATCGAAAAAATTGTGGCCAAAACCAAATGTATGGTAATAAACCTGGGTCGTACATCCAGGGCAAATCCAACACTTGCAGGGAAACCACTTGAGAGAGTGCAGAATTTTACTTATCTGGGTATTACACTAAGAGAGCCGGCGGGGTGGAAGGCACATATTATGCAGCGCAGATTAAAATTAGAGCAAGTTGCATGAAGCATTACAAAGTTGGCCCAAAATTCTGTTTTCTGACCAGCACAGCCGGCACTACAGGTTTAGTACCACCAAGCCCTGGTGACGGCCACATATGGTGCAGAACTGTGGGGCCACCTGGACGTTTCCCCGCTAGAATTGGTGGAAAACCGATTCATACGAACATTAGTGGGTGTCCCTATAAGCACACCCTTGCTGCGTCTCAGACTTGATATTGGGTTGAGACTTCTCTCAGATAAAACTGCCTTTCGTCCCATCCTCTTTTGGAAAGAGATCTGGGCCACCCCAGAGCTCTAATCATATCAAGATAGTTTAGAAGAAATAGTCAGGCTGGAGGTCTCTAGTAACATACCCTGGATTAAGAACATTAAAGACACCTTGGGAGAGATTGGGCTGCCATAGTTGTGTAGTGCCCCGAGAGAGGCTTGGTCAATTCCCAAGAGCCACATTAAACTAGCATATTGGCAGCACCGTGAGTCCTTAATATACTCCCAAGCCAGGCGCGGCTCTTTGATTGATGCCTTTCTCTTGGTTAAAAGCTCATTCATTAGAGAAGAGGTTATGGACGAGAACGAACCCCCTCAAGCGAGGTGCTTGTTCCCATTATTCTGCTATTGGACCTTGCCCCTCTATACTTTTACCACCAAATCCCCTATGGAGGACGAACAGCTGTGCCCAGCGTGTGGGGCTTCTAAGGAGATTCAAGAACATGTATTGTTCTTCTGCTCAGCCTAATTAACTAATAGGATACTTATCCTAAGAATACTAAGAACGAACCTTAGAAAACCACAGTTTTTTTCACTCTCCTGCTATCTGTTGGCTATGTGGAAAACCAGGGCCAAATTCAGTGTCTCTAATGGTTAAATATCTGATGCTATTGTGTTAATGTGCGCAAATGCAACAAAATGTGCATATGTTTTTGATCTTGAGTCCTATTTTTCTGTACACAGGTTAGTTTTAATCCTGTTTTTAGGTGTATTTATTTTTAATATATGTATTTCTTGACTTCTGATTACTAATGTTTTATTACTGTTTGCTTGTGTGCTTTTATGGCCTTGAAGGTCTTCAACTGAACGATTCTCAATGCATCATGACAGAGGGTTACAACTCCTAATGACTGTATTATAGGCTCGTCCTAAAAGTGAATGACACTTGCAACAAGCAATGGTTGTCTGGACACACACTAATATAGTGGCCCTGTGCTCTTATGGATGAAATACTCCATAAGTACTGACGGACAGTTAAAACTCCCAATGACTGCAATGTAGGTGTAGTCTTCTGCATTTAATTTATGTGTCAGATGTCGGTAAACCCCTGTTTTCTGTCCTCTTCCCCAACCCTTCCTTCACTGTGCACGTGCATCCTCATGCACTGTTTTGCATTGGAAAGTTAGGGTGTCGGTGGGGTTGGCAGGTGAGAGTTGGGGAATTCAGTACGAGGGGACCTACCATAAATATTAAAACTCATTGGGGCATATTCTCAAGGACTTATCGCCGATTTATCGGCACTTTAGCGTCGGTAAGTACCAACTGAACACACCACACACCTCAACTCCACAATCATACAACTCACAACTGTGGGAATGCACACGTTACAAAATCACATACAACATGCCAATCAACATGCCCAACTACCAGACACGACAACACAAGTAACTGTGGTAACCGTGGCCAGCCATGTAGACAAACCATCCACGGCATGGCACCTCTGCCACACAATTGCAGAATGTGGGGAGAGGTGGGAACCAAGTATGTGCGAAGGAGGCAAGTGACCCATCAATAAGAATGTACACAATGCCAAGTGTGGCGGTGATGTGCTGGACAGACTTCAGTATGCAGAGCACAGACATGTCCATGTGGACATATACTGCTGCTGTTTGTAGTGTTGTGGACAGTGGACGCAAACAGGTTACCTCAGGCAGTGTGGAAGACCTTGGACATGTAGCTTTGTAGTCCCCCCCTGTAAGTGTGAGCGGAGTGGCCCTAGCCGGCATATGTCGTGAATAAATAGCCCGGGGCTCTGGGCGTAGTTCAGTTCCGGGATGGCCACCAAAGTAACTACTGCGTGTGTCTCTGTGTCCGACATATCCTGTCCATAGGCCTACACACACGTGGCCGACCACCTTCAACAGCCAGATTTACACTGGAGACGAGGTGGCTACGTCCCAAGCCAACCCGTGCACATCTCGTCATCGCATGCAGGGTCGTGTATGCCAGGGCGGCGCCCCCACCCAGCCACGAGGCCGCCGCCGTGACCGGTTGTGCCTGCGCGATCCTGTGCGCCGGGTGCACCCCAGCCCTGGTCCCCAGACCGGTCCGCCGCCCAGCGATGACTGGCCGCCCCTACGCACCCGGGCCTCAATGCTCACCTGCCGCCACCGGCGTGTCTCCAAGAGGGCCCACCACGTGCCGGTGCAACCTCCTCAGCCGATCGCTGGATTCTGCGCCACAGGCCCCCAGCGCACCCTGCGGCACCGCGGAGTCATGTGTGTGCTGACTGCTGCCTTCGGCGTACACTGCGGTCCAGCAGGGCTCTCAATTCAAATCGAATCTTGATTGGCAGGACGGCGTATCGAGGTCTACGCATCATCGCAGGCTGCACACCCGCTCAGCTCTTCAGGTGCCCCTACCTCAGCGCACCGCAAGTCACCGTCCCGTGGCGGTAGGCCCGTGCCGGCCGCAGTGCATCGGGTTCCACCAACAATGTGCACCGCAAGTCACCGTCCCATGGCGGTAGGCCCGTGCCGGCCGCAGTGCATCGGGTGCCACCAACTCTGTGCACCGCAAGTCATCGTCCTGTGGCGGTAGGCCCTTGCCGGCCGCAGTGCATCGGGTGCCACCAACTCTGTGCACCGCAAGTCACCTTCCCATGGCGGTAGGCCCGTGCCGGCCGCAGTGCATCGGGTGCCACTAACCCAGTGCGCCACAAGTCATGAACCCTTTATGATTGAGTCTCGTGGTGCGGACGCCATCATGTCACCTCCGGCAGTGGGGAATGTGATGTGGTAGGCCCCTTTTATTGGCAGGGTCACATGTCCTGTGACGCCTGTGCTGGATGTGTGTGGTATGGGTGTAGACCAGCCCTCAGGGAGTGGCTGTGGCATGCTGACAACTAGACCAGTGATCAGCAGATCACTACAGGGAAGCCCTGGGTCATGTAGCTTTGTCGTCCCCCCCTGTAAGCGTAAGCGGAGTGGGCTGGGCTGGTGTATGCCAGTCCAGCGTAGGGGTGTGAACAATGAGCCCGGGGCTCTGGGCGTGGTTCAGTTCTGGGCAGGACAAGAAAGTAACTAATGCGTGTGTCTCTGTTGTAGTGTCGGCGCCACCCGGACCGCAATCGGCAATGTTGCACCCTGTGACTCAAGTCCCACAACATGAGCAACATGGATGTAAGGGGGAATCACTGACCCTACATTCATCCATACTTTCATACTTGAATGATCATAGACATGACACATGTGTGTGAATTTGAATGTTTTATTCACATTCAGTGGAGTGTTGAAGCTGGAGCAGTACAGGGCCATGCAAACCCCACTTTACATTGTTGCCCCGTGGAGGGCCAGCCAGAGTCCTTTAGGGAATGACAAGTTCATCGGAAGAGGAAGAGTTCAGTACGCAGTCTGATTGCTGTGTCATTGGTAACCAAACAGAATATGGCAGTCCATGTCGAGGCCCAAGGTGAGTGTCGCAGAGTGTATCGGGGGACAGTGGAAGGTGATGATGCAGAGGGCAGAACCAAGCAGAAACAGGCCATATGGCGGAGATGAATGCTACCGCTTCCTTCTTACCACTAAGGCAGAATCATCCGCATCTTCGTCCTCTGATGTTTCATGTGCGTCACATGTGGGTGGTGTTGTTTTGTCTGCATCACTGTGTGGCAGTGACACATCAGTGGCCGGAGGTGGATTGGCTGCAGCACTGTGTGTCACTGACACATCAGGGGGCAGAGATGTGGATGTAGAAACAACAGCAGCATTCATCGGTGCCAGGCCTTGTGGCGGTAATGCCATGATGAGGGTCTGCAGGGCATGGAAGGACCCAGCTACATCTCCCTGGTGTGCAGCCATGGCAGCCATTCTTTCCGCCTGCATCCGCTCCATGTTCTCCATGATCCTCCGCATGTGTCCCAACTCCCGGCTGACATCGCTGGAGCCACTCTGACTAGACAGTTGTCCTTGTCTCAGAGTCAGGACTCCAGCGATGTCAGCCATGGATCATTGGAGAGCATGGAGCAGACTGTGGGTGTCCGTTAGGGACTGTAAGTGGTCCCTGATGGGACTTAGACACCCATGTATGGCATCTAGTTTGGCTGCCATGAGGTCGAACCCCACCCGCACCTGACCAGCCATCTTCTCCTGGCACCCTAACACACGGCGTTGGAAGGCCATGTGTTGTTCGTGGGGGTCCTGGGAGGCATCCGTGGTGGTGGGTGCTTCCTGCTGTGTGGTCTGTGCAGGGGGTGAGGTCTCCTCGATGCAGCTGGGCTGCCCTGCTCCTGGAGGTGAGGTGCCGAAGCTATCCATGAGCTCTTGGAGGGCGTCGATGTTGAAGGTGTGGAGGTCCTCTTCATCATCAGTGAAGAGATGTTCGGTCTGCTCTGCAGGAGGTGTTGATTCTCCCTCTGCAATGTGAAGGGGAGATGCAGTTTAACATTGTGTTCATATGTATGTTGACGCATTGTACAAGTTTACATACAGACTGCATGACAATGTACATTGTGACTGTTTGGGAGGAGCTGCCTACTTGATGTGGGACAGTGGACATTTCGACAACATCACGGATGTGTGTTTGTACTTGTACATTATCATCTCACATTTCCCTGCTATGCCAAATGTGATTGGCCAGTTTCTACACACAAGCGGCACCAGTTGTGTCCTCTGTTCTGTTGTGAACGTGTTGCAGTTTGTACCACATTGTTGTCAATGTTGATGTGCTCTGAATGTTATGTGTGTGTGCTGCATTTTGGGAGAGTCGCCCCTGCAGCTCTGATTTTGCTGCCCCTTATCCCTTTCAGGCGGTGTGCCTTTGACTTCTGTTCTTATACAGTGCTGAGATGTTGCATACTTGGGTAAATTGGGCTCTTGGTGGGAGTTGGGACTCTGGGGCATGGTTTGTCCGCAGATGTTTTGTTGACGTCATGGGTTGTTTGTGCACGTGTCAGAGTGTGACCTGCTCCTTTACGGATGTGGTCCACACTCAGCCACCTCAGTGTCGTGGCGTGCAACATGTCATGATATATTGACTGCAGCCATGCTATTCGTCATGCAGTGTCATTTGCATTGTCAGTGTGGCTCACAGACACGCCGCTTTGCTGGGTTTGGCACATGTGCATGGGTTGGTTGTGAGATTGGTGATGTGTGGGAAGGGCCCCCTCTGGGCACATAGTCGACGGGGGCCTACTTGCTGTTTCTAGGTGTGCTGCAGTGTGCCAAGGGGATCAGGGACATGATCCAGAGTCATTGTGGGTGTGCACTGTGCTATACTTAATTGTGCATGTGTGACATTGTGCCCATCTCCCTCCGTCCCCCCAGTCCCTGATCGTTACGCACCCTGTTGCTGTTGTGTCAGGTCATGTTGAGCAGTGTCCGGTCCCCCAACTTCTGCCACCGTCTCCACACTGATGACTGTGGACACCATTTCCTCCATCTCATCCAGCTCCTCCTGTGGCGCTGGACTCCCACCTCCAGTCTGCATTGCTGCCTTCTGGTTGTTGCCGAGTTTCTGCTTGGTTTTGCGCTTCACATCATTCCAGCGCCTCTTGAGCTCTTCCATTGTCCTGCTCAGCACTCTGACTGCATTCATCTTGTCCACAATGGACTGCCATATTCCATTTTTTGTTGCCAATGACACAGTGGAGGTGACGAACAGTTGTTGATGGTGTTCTATCACCTCCGTTATCAGGATCCTGTTTTCCTGCGGACTGAACCGCGTCTTCCTCTTCTCCTTGCCCTTCCCTGACCCCGAGGTCCCAGGCTGGTCCTCCGTGGGGCTTGTGGGGTTCTGGTTGTCCTCTGTACTTGCTCCGGCTACCTCCATTGTGCTTCGCAGTTGTTTTGGTTTTGTTTGTGGTTTTTTTCTGCTTTTATAGTGATTTTTCCCACCTGACGTGTGTGAATTGCAGGCCTGGCGCAGCTTATCGCTGATTTTTTTATCGCGGTTGGGCCCATCGCCACTTTTTTCACGTTCGGCTTTAGATTTTTATCGCCGTCCCGGTAATTTTATCGCAGACATTTGACGCGTTATCGGGAAACTATCGAATGTTACCGCCGTGTTGAGAATAAGACGTTAACACGGCGTTATTTTCCCGCGATAGACGGCGATATGAAAAATTGCGTTAACCTATTTTGGCGATGATTATCGCACGTTCTTGAGAATATCCCCCATTGTGTTCCTCCAGTCTGAGTCTCCTGTCAGACTCGTAGTTACTGCAATAGGTTGATCAAAGCAGTGCTTGAATGGACCGGACTGGAAACCCGTGGCGTAGCTAGACGTACTGCCACCCTGGGCGGCCCCTATGTTTGTTGCCCGGGTGCAGGTAAGAGGGGGGGTGGCGTCCGATGGACGACTTATTCGGGGAGGTTGGCCGACAGAGTATTTGTTCTCGGGGCAAGGGGGATGGTGGTAGACCACAGACACAACTCCCGCTGCCGCCAAAAACAGTGCCGCCCCCCCTTAACTACGTCACCACTGGAAACCAAATTCAGCCCCAGCTAAGCTGTTCAAACCACCCGCACTGTAAGAAGCAAGGACCAGAATGAGGCCTTCAGGGCTTTCACTGCTGTGTCATGACAGTCCTTCCAGCTCTGGGACCCGCCCCCTGGCCTAAGCCAACCAGAGCGACGCTAGAGAGACAGAATGTTCAGTCTGTCCTTGATATTTCAGGAGGGCTGTCCACTTCCGCTCTCTCTGTATATTTAGTATTACTGAGATAAGCTGTTCCAGACAAACTGAGGCTTTCTCTAGGCACATGAAATAGGTTAAAACAGACATTCACCGACACAATTTTAAATGGAAAAAACAGTTTCTCAACAAGCGTAACTGTTGATATGGACGTCAGAGAAAAATAGTACGTGGCCATGCACAGCACTGCTCCAGCCATTTTATTTTAGTTTTGTAGTATGTCGGTCAGTTTTTTAAGCTATTTACTCCACATTTGGGATTCTTGGATGAATCTATACTGTATTTTAGTGTTTTACTTATTTATTTTTTTAACCAAGTATGAGAATCAGCTACTTGAACTTGGTGCAAGTATCTACTCGGATGCTTATCTCGTCACACTTGTTACCCTCAAAACAGGAGCTATCTGCTTTTGTGCTGCCTGAGGCAAAATACTCAATTTTAACTTATTTTAAATATGGTTGCATTTAGCACTGGAACAATGTGTATAAACATCACATTTCTACACTTGAGCCAAACTACAAATGAGGCTGATCAGTCAGCCACGTTTTATCCACGCGGCACCTTGCTTTTCTGTAACCAAAGCACTGCTGATGACGGTGCCTTGTAGTTGTGGCAGAAATGGCTTGCTTGACGTCTTGGTGGACTGTTCTAGAAGCCTTCTTTGGGTGTTTAATATTTCAACTTAGGCCATTGCAAGAGTTGTGGTGAATGCAACTCTTTGCGAATCAAATTGAGTAATCAGTTTATTTCACCAATGGCCTCTACTACAAATCTGGCAAAATTTGGTGCAGACCAAAAGCTTGCTGTGACTTTTCTGCTTGAGTGAAATAAATTAATAGATGTAATATGGCGTGTGTAAACAGTGTTTAGAAGCCATCACAGTATTTGCACTGATTGGTAGCTAGCTATACTGGCTGTCTCATCCTTAAAGTTCTAGGCGGGTACTTGACAGTACCTTCAACTATCGGTTTTGTTGGAGTTAAAGATTACACATAGGTCTGTCTGGCATTCCTAAAGATGCTCTGTGTGTATTTTTTATTTGCTTCATTTTCGTATTGTTTAGGTATTGTGTAATGCTGTGTTAGTTTAGTTCAAAGTGCAAGTAGCAAGAAGGTACTTGGCGTTATCCAATCCACAGCACAACAAGCAAAAGAAATAAAATATCAGTTTAGTGTATATATATTAAAACTTTTAAGAACACGAGCACGGCAGCACCCACTGTGGATTTATCGTGTGGAAACTACAAGTACCATGAGGCAATGCTGCACACGCCCACATGGGCAGGACTTGGTGTGATTCAAATAAAGGAGTTCCACAATGGCTGATGTTGCTTCGTTTGTGCCAGTGAACAAGGACAGAGTACTGTCCGAAACGCGTTTGGCTTTGAATGCAGGATTAAAGTAGGAAGCTGTCACCACTGCAGCCTGCAAGTTACACGGAGTAACTCTCTCATGTGAGGCGTCTTCACTGAAGGGCAACCTTTCCTGTGAGGTATATGAGTGGCCGGTCCGGTCGCGAAGACGTCCCGCTGCGGATAAGCGGCTCTGCGGCGCTTGAAATTCAAGACGCTGTGAGAATGGGAGAGTCCAGTCTTGTGGGACATGGTAATGGCAGGAGGAGCAGTTTTCCATTTTCATCGACCCACTGGGGATATTAAAACTTTTAAGAACACGAGCACGGCAGTACCACTGTGAATTTATCGTGTGGAAACTACAAGTACCATGAGGCAATGCTGTACACGCCCACATGGGCGGGACTTGGTGTGATTCAAATAAAGGAGTTCCACAATGGCTGCTGTTGCTTCGTTTGTGCCAGTGAACAAGGGCAGAGTACTGTCCGAAATGCGTTTGGCTTTGGATGCAGGATTAAAGTAGGAAGCTGTCACCACTGCAGCCTGCAAGTTACACAGAGTAACTCTCTCATGTGAGGCGTCTTCACTGAAGGGCAACCTTTCTTGTGAGGTATATGAGCGGCCGGTCCTGGTGCGCAGACGCCCCGCTGCGGATAAGCGGCTCTGCAGCGCTTGAAATTCAAGACGCTGTGAGAATGGGAGAGTCCAGTCTTGTGGGACATGGTAATGGCAGGAGGAGCAGTTTTCCATTTTCATCGACCCACTGGGGATATTAAAACTTTTAAGAACACGAGCACAGCAGCACCCACTGTGGATTTATCATGTGGAAACTACAAGTACCATGAGGCAATGCTGCACACGCCCACATGGGCGGGACTTGGTGTGATTCAAATAAAGGAGTTCCACAATGGCTGCTGTTGCTTCGTTTGTGCCAGTGAGCAAGGACAGAGTACTGTCCGAAACGCGTTTGGCTTTGGATGCAGGATTAAAGTAGGAAGCTGTCACCACTGCAGCCTGCAAGTTACACGGAGTAACTCTCTCATGTGGGGCGTCTTCACTGAAGGGCAACCTTTCTTGTGTGGTATATATATATATATATATATATATATATATATATATATATATATATATATATATATATATTACCTACTGGCGGTAGCCAGTAGGTAGTTATAATTAGAACCTTGTTTCCATAGGAAAAGCGTTTTTTTCTTTTGCCAATAACTTTGGCGCTGTTTGACTAATCTTCATGAAATTTTCAAAACTAATGGCCCACTCAGGTCAGCTGCTGTCTTGAAAGTTTCGGGGTGATTCGTCAAGCGGAGGCCGAGAAAAAAGGGGGTCTTAAAACGGGTTCTTCTCCATCTTAATTTCCATAGGAAACTTTAGACACGGCTACAGCTTGAACTGCTGAACGGAATAACACCAAATTTGGCAAAAAGGTAGCTTTTGGTCCAGAAAGCACGCTTTTCTTTAAATGGTGTGCATCCGTTCAGTAGCTTTTGAGATATTTTGAGATTTACAGATATCGATATTTGAGAATTGTGAGATCGGATTGGCTGAACCCTCCCGATCACGAGCTTGTTTCTGATTGGCTGCCAACACTTCAAACCAGGAAGTGTTGGCAGCCATCTAGTGACTCGGTACCGGGTGAGAAGCAAAAAGGTGAGAGAAACATTAAAAAACAAGAAAAGGGGGCAGGGTAGGAACAAACCTGATCCCCTAGGCCTTGTGAGTGGGTTCCACAGGGACCCCCAGGGCCAAAAAAAGCATTTTTTTAAAAAGATTCAGCCAGAGTCGCGCCGGGTGCGCAAATCCGGCCGAAAATTAAACATAAACAAAGCGCGGTGTCCCGCGCTTTGTTTTTTTAAAGCCCCCGGGTGGGCCAGGTCCCAGGGGCAATGTTATATTATGGTTTTTGGGGCCCCCGCAGCCCCGGGGACCGCCACCTCCCAGGGGCATAACTTAAATTACTTGCATTGGGGCCCTCCCTGCGGTCCCCAACAAGAGGCCATGCCCCAGAGGATGGGGTCCCCGGGGCCAAAAGTGGCCCCCCTCCCGTAATTAAAAAAAACAAATAAATGAAAGAGGCAAAGCCCCGGGGGATGGGGTCCCCGGGGCCAAAAATGGCCTCAGGAGGGGGGCACCCCTCCTTTAAAATTAAAAAAAATAATATAAACAAGTGGCCATGCCCCAGGGGATGGGGTCCCCGGGGCTGAAAATGGCTCAGGCCCTGGGGGATGGGGTCCCCAGGGCCCACAAAATATTAAGAGAAGGGGGGGCACACAGCCCCCCTAACAAAAAAAGAGGAAAAGCCAGCATCTCGCTGGAGGCCCCCCTCCCTACACCACTCTGCAAACGCGCCTCCTGGCATGTTCTAAGTTGGGTGATTAAGTCCCCTTGAATCCTGAGGGTCCCTTGGGGCCAACTATCCCACCAGGTACCTCCAGTAAGCCCCACACAGTGGGATTGCTGAGATGTGGTTCGAGGACACGCTCCTTTTTACACCACTCTGCAAACTCGCCTCTTGGCGCATTGCTGGTGGGGCGAAGAGGTCCTCTTGTATCCTAAGGACCTCAGGACTAAAGTAGACTTCATCCCCCGAGCAGCAGTGCGCCAGGAGGCGCGTTTGCACAGTGGTGTAAAAAGGGGGCGTGGCCTCTGACCACTCTCAGCAATCCAGCTGTGTGGGGCTTACTAGAGATAACAGGAGGGCTAGTTGGCCCCCAGGGACCCTGAGGAGGCAAGGGGACTTCATCCCCCAACCAAGAGCGCGCCACGAGGCACGTTTGCAGAGTGGTGGAGAAAGGGGGCGTGGCCTGTGTCCACCTGTCAGCAATCCCACTATCTGGTCCATACTGGAGGTATCAGGTATCAGGTAGGCTAGTTGGCCCCTAAGGACCCCCAGCAATGAAGGGGACTTTAATCCCCATCCAAGCGCGCATCAGAGAGCGCGTTTGCACAGTGGTGGGGAAAGGGGGCATGGCCTGCTATGCGAACTTAGCAATCCTGCTCTGTGGGACTTACTGGAGGTAATAGGAGGGGTAGTTGGCCCCCAAGGTTGTCAAACACAGTGGGATTGCTAAGAGGTCTTCGGAGGCCACTCTCACCTTTCTCCACAGCTCTGCAAACGCGCCTCCTGGCACAGTACTGGTTGGGGGATGAAATTCACTGAAAAAAACCATAGGTTTCAGGGACGTTATAGTTAGTTGGACATTTCACTCGTATAAAACCAGAGAAATTCGTCCGTTACAGTTAGTAGATGTTGGACTTGGCCCTTTTGGCAGGTTCACCCCTAAACTTTTTGCCTGTTGATGTGACCTGATATTAGTAGTTTTTGGCCTCTGCGCACTTTAGCACTGTGTCCCAGTGTAAAGTGCGTGCGCACTCTGAGTGCGTGTGGTGAGATTGGCCTGCCCTCCCATAGGAATGCATGGGGGATATGTGTGTCCATGGTAATTCCTGGTGTGAGAGGAGTGCAGGGGCGAGTTTAGTATGTGCGAACTCGTGAGAATAAATGCTGCGCAATGGTGTGCGCAGATTTATTAGGACTAATGTATTAGGTGTAGAAATGCCACTTTTAGAAGTTGGCATTTATGTGTGCTCTGTGTCTGCCTGCCTGATGTGAATTGCATGTCTGGCTTGGGAGTGACAGGGGCTGGGAGGTGTGTGTGGCTCCAGGAGGGGCAGGGTGAGTCAGCGCAGGGCTGAATAGAGAGATCTGCATCTAGATGGGAGGGAGGAGTTGCACCTGGGACCTGAATAGGGTTGTGCCTTCCCTCCCCAATGCTGGCTCCGCCCCCTGTGGTGCGTCTGATGTCCCTAGCCTACCCTCTGAAAGGGAAGAGGAGCTTGGGCAAAACAAAGTGCTCCAAAGCTCCCCCAAACCAGTTGCATCTGGTTTTTCCCCCTGTGCTGTGTCACAAAGGAAAAGGGTGTATAAAAGAAGGGGCTGTGACCCCATGAAAGTGTGCTCTGCTGTGCTGGTCCTGACGCTGGGGGCTGCTGCTGCTGGGCTCCAGGAGGAACCGCCACAAGGGACTGCCTCCCTGCTAGAGGGCCCTGTGTGCTGGCCTGCCTGAGCCCAGCCTTGTGCCCCCTGGACCTTGCTTTTTATTCTGGGGAAAGGTGCTTCGTTTTGTCCCTGGACTTTGACTCTAGCACCTTGGGAGCGCTTGGCTTTCATTTTTGAAGAGCGCTTTGCTCTCTGCAGTGTAGGAGCAGCGCTTCTAATTATAGCTGCAGCACGGAGCTGCGATCATTTTAAAAAGGGAATCCCCGGCGTGGAGATTCCCCCGCAATCCTCTGTATTTCTGGAAGCGGGTGCCCACCCCGCGTTATGGCCGCCTTTTGAGCTGCTGTTCTAACCAACGGGAGCCTACCCCGCGTCGTGGTGTTTCGGCGGGTGCCCACCCCGCTTGTGTGTGGTGAAGGCAGGCGGGAGCCCACCCCGCACTGCGCAAAGGAGAGAAGTCACCGCGCAGCCCGAGTTGCCGAGTCCTGAGAGCGGGTGCCCACCCCGCATTGCCGCAGAGAAAAGAGAAATACAGCGGCCCGACCCGGAAGCCAGGCAGAGTCAGCCTGACCGGGGGCGGGGCCACGAGAAGGAAGCAGTCCGGAGCCTCGCAGGCTCCATACCGAAGTCCCGGTCCCGAGAAGGGGGACCGGGTGAAGCGAGGCACAGTGAGAAGCGGGGCTCCCGTGATCTAGGGAAGCCCCGGAGACTCGCCCAGCCGTCTGCCAAGAAACCCTGAGGCCCGCGGGAGGAGGCAGCACGACGCACGCAGGGCTCCGTGTGGTGAGAGAGCCCTGCATGTGGAGGAGCCCTGGCGAAGAGCAACGTTGCCGCCTGGGACCTAGAGGAGTCCTGAAACGGCCCGGTGAGTGGGGGCCGGTCGGGCGCATGGTTGGTGGCAGTGTTGGTTTGCCCCCTTTTGTGTTCTGCTCCTACAGCTGCCCCGCCGGACAGAGGGCAGCTGCACCGTGGGGGCAAGTTGTGTTTCGGAGTCCCGGTGGGGCTCACGAGGCACTAGTGGTGCCAGTGCCTGATCTTTTCTTCCCAGCTGCACCGCCTGCTAGAGGGCAGCTGCAACGGTGGGCATAGTTGTTTTCTAAGAATCCCCCGAGTGGGGCTCCCCCTAAGTCACAGTGGTGCCCACGCTGATTTCTTTTGGGGGCTGAACCTAAGCCCCGCATTGGAGCTCCGGCGAAGGGAGCTAAGGAGGCCCAGTTAGTGCCCGTCCTGATCCCAGCTGCACCGCGAGAGAGCGCGGGCAGCTGCAACTTGGGGGCATTTCCTTTTGAGGGCAGTTGGCACAGTGAGTGCTCATACCCACCTTTGTTTTCACAGCTGCCCAGCAAGTAGTGGCAGCTGCTACGTTTAGGCCAGGGCATTGCGCACTTGGCCTTGGCTGCCTGTGCAGCCAGCCCGGACATTCTGGACATTGGGCATTTGAGCCCTTTTGAGAGGCCAGTTGGCCTGGGGCCAGTGTCAGGGCGTTGTGCCCCCGATTGGGGCACACTGTGTTTATGCCTCTAATGTACTTGTATGATTATGAGGTTGTACTGTGTAATGTGTTTATGCTAAGGTGGTTAGGGCCTAATGTAGTTTTATGCCTAAGGTGATTTATGCATCCTATGTTTTACATTGCAGGTTCTCAGGCTTAGTTCCTAACTGTACCAGTAATTACTGGTTGTGCACTACATTTATTATTTGTGCTACATTTACAATTTGTGATGGTTATGACAGTGGCCCCATTGGCCCTGTCGTGTGTAAATAGTCCCCTGTGAATATTGCGTAGTGCCAGTTGGCACCCTGTATATTATGTGATTATGTTTCTAAGGTATTTATGATAATACAAAGGCTATTTTTTATATAACCTTGTGTGGAGTTCCTTTTGTGGTGTGCCTAGTGTGTTGCTGCTGTGTGAGTGTGTTGCGCAAACGCTTTACACATTGCCTCCGGGATAAGCCTGACTGCTCGTGCCAAGCTACCAAGGGGGTGAGCAGGGGTTATCGTCGGCGTGTAACTCCCTCGCCCTGACTAGAGTGGTGGTCTCTGCCTGGCTTTGGCGCAAGCCTTAGCCAACCAGAGATCCCATTTCTAACAGTAGAGCTAACTATAACTCGCGCCCCCGCAATGCACGGCTGATGACATCACATATTACATCACTCATGACATGGTCAGTGATATCACTGATGACATCTTAAATGACAATGTAATTGAGTCCCACCTCATGGCTTATTGATGTGTACAATGAGATAACATCTATTCTTACCAGTAATAGGCCATGGTGGCAGGTGATGTTTGCCAGGTGTTTCAGGAAATTCTGGTAGAGTGAACCACAGCTTGGTAGGCCAATCATTTCAAGCTCTGGTTCACTCTACCAGAATTTATCAATATACATAGACAGCATCCTTGCACCCATGGTAACCGCACTGAATTCTTACATCAAAGATACTGGGGATTTCCTGAAACATCTGGCAAACATCACCTGGCACCATGGCCTATTACTGGTAAGAATAGATGTTATCTCATTGTACACATCAATAAGCCATGAGGTGGGACTCAATGCTTTGAAATATTTTCTAGCACAACGTAATGTTCAATATCTGGAACAGTCTGAAGCGATACTAGAAATGACAGAACTATGTTGACGCAATAACATCTTCTTGTTCGATAAAAAGATGTACCTTCAGACGTGCGGGACCGCCAAGGGAGTTTCCTTCTCCACCAGCTATGCGAACCTCACCATGGGATGGTGAGAGAGGACGGTAGCTTGGGGAGAAGGCAACGAGAAATACATTGACAAAGTCCATCTCTGGTTACGTTTTATTGACTACCTGTTTACAATTTGGAATGGCACAAAAAGTGAATTTCAGGAATACTTGTCTATTCTCAACCAGAATAATATTGGTTTATCATTCACTCACAATATTAGTGATAAGGAAGTGCAGTTCTTGGATCTTACTGTCTATATTAAAGAAGATCAGATAGAAACAACCACATATACCAAACCGACAGCTACCAACAGCATCTTGCATGGGACCAGTTTCCATCCGCGTGCCCTAAAGAAGAGCATACCATATGGTGAACTATTGAGGATGCGCAGAAACTGTACAGATGACAATGTCTTCAAAGAGAAAGCGGAAGAAACTGCTAAGAAATTCAAACAAAGAGGCTACAGGCAGAATGACATTGAGGAAGGTAGAAAAAGAACAGAGAATTTAAAACAGCAAGAAACATTGGACAACAAACAGAGGAACAGAAGAAATGAAGAAACAGACAAGAAAATAAGATTCATAATGACTTACAACAAAGAGCACAACTTGATCAGAAGAATTATGAATAAATACTGGAACATCATAAAGAAAGATCCAGATATTGGAAACAATCTAGGTGACAACATTGACATCTCCTTCAGAAAGTTACCTTCCTTGAAAGACAAACGACTCGTAGCCACTTCACGAGAACACAGAAAGAAACATGGCTAACAGATCGCCAAAAAGGTTTTACAAAATGTGATAAGTGCAAAGCCTGTAAAATTGGTAAAAACATCAAGCACCTCACTGGACTATAAAAAACAACCATTAACCATCAAACACAGAATCACATGTGAGACTAATTATGTAGTCTACCTGATCACATGTGACTGTGGCAAACAATACATCGGGAGTACTATATGCCCTCTGAGAAAAAGGATTTTGGAACACATAAGAGTGATCACAAATAGAAATACCAACTATGCCATGACTAAACATTTTGAAACTCATGACAACTACACCTGGAAAAATAGTACAGTGGAATAGCCCATGTCCCAGTCCATGAGAGAGGGGGAGACTAAACATTGAAACTGAGGCAATTGGAATCGAAATGAATCATTAAATTCAGAACCAAACAGCCAATGGGCCTGAACACGGAAGAAGATGTATTTGTCCATCTGTGAAAATAAAGAACTAGTCTGACAAAGGTTCAAATTAATATATCCTCGGAAATCAAAAATGATTATGTTGGGGGACATATAAGCCCCTCAGGCGAAAAGAGACTGTTAAACATGTTAACTAAGCCACTATGGCGAGAGTGAGAGCGGGATCTCCTGAACATTGTAACTAAATATATTGCCCAATGAAAGACCCAGTACATAGTATACGAATACATTACTATAGTCATTGATTATACAATAAGTCACTGGGACTGGTGAGAAACATATATAAAGGAGAACCAACGAAAATCTTAAAACTCAACATATAAGATCTTCCCAGTAAGAAGAGGATATAAAATAAAATGACTGTATGCTAATGATTGGAATGAAAACATTGTAAATAATTGCATATATTTGTAAATATTTTTGTGAATACCACAACTAAAACTACATATCCCACAATGCCTCATAATGGGCACATGGGAGAAGTAGTATAAAATGGAAACAGTCAACAGACTTCCCTAACCTTGAACAAGCCTGTATGGTGAAACGCGTTGGTGGTAGTGGGGAATAAAAACCTCTAATAGCAATATTACTGGAGTGCGACATTCTTTTGTACATATATATACATATATATACATATATATATATATATATATGTATATATATATGCTCCACAATGTTATTCCAAATTCCGGCACGCACAGCAGCGGGTGCAAGCGTGGGGGCCGAATCCAAGCCCTGGATTCAATTTTCAAACAAAGGACTCTGCACTCTAGAATCCGATATTCAAATTTAATTACACAAGTAACGATTCACCAACGCTTTTCAGCCTCACAGGGCCTTTGTCACGGTTAGTGAGCCCTTTTTCTATTGCACTATTTATACACACCTCGTTGGCCTCTTATGTGGCATTGTGGGTGATGTAGTGCAAATTATCTTTACAATTTTATTTACAGAAAAAGACACATTGACTTGTTGATTTCAAATTTGGCAATACGCTAGTGTAACCAGGATCATAAGCAGTATAGTACTATGCTTAAAATAATCTCTAATTGTCCCATTTTGTTGATGTGTCTTTTTATATATATATATATATAGTCACTGAATAAACCAAAGGTTACAGAGACATTATAGTTAGGCTCAGGTATATATATATATATATATATATATATATATATATATATATATATATATATATATATATATATATATATATATATATATATATATATATATATATATATATATATATATATATATATATATATATATATATATATATATATATACTGGTGGGAGGAGCAGGTCCTCTGGGGCAATAACCTGAGTGAATGGACCAACAAGATCAACGGCTGGCTACGATATATAGACAATGTCTTTTTTGTTTGGGAGGGGAGTGAGAGGGATCAATTGATCCTACTTGACAAACTCAACGGCAATAATCTCAATTTAAAGTTTACCCAACAGCACAGTAAGGAACAAATAGACTTCCTAGATATCAGGCTAACCCTCAGTGAAGGCACCCTGCACACAGAGCTATTCAGAAAAGACACAGCAGGCAACTCGATTTTACATGCGGATAGTTGACATCCTCCTAGTTTTCGCTGGAGTATTCCCTACAGCGAATTACTTGGAGCAAAAAGAAATAGCAGCACAAACGTCAGCTATAACCGTACCAAGAACGAGATGATCAGATGCTTAGAGGCGAGAAACTATCCTAGAAAAGCCCTTAACAAAGCCATTGCAAGAGCAGACCAAAAAACAAGAGAGGAGACACAAGCGCAGAAACCAGAGAAAGAACAGGCACCACTAAATCAACCGATTAGGGTCATTACCAAGTTCTCCAACCAGGCAACCACACCTAGAAAAATCTTGAAGAATAGATGGGCCATCCTGACACAAGACACCACTCTGAGGGCCAAAATAGGCTCTACACCCAACATCACTTTCCAATGTAATCTCCCCATAAGAGACATGTTGGTCGATAGCCATCTGGCACCCAGGGGTCCCACATGGCTACAACAAAGCAAAGGTTTCAGGAAATGTGGACATTGTAAAGCCTGCAAATACAGCTCCAATGTCTCTGAAATTTTTCTGAAAAGAGTAATGAAGAAAGTACGCATAACCAAACTTATCACATGTAAAACAGTTTTCATGATCTATGGCATCACATGTCCATGTGACATGTGGTACATAGGTTCAACGACCTTCCCTGTACAGAAAAGAATCTTAGAACACTGGAGGGCGAACACTAACGCTAATTTGACTTACAATACAGCCAAACACTTCAGAGAACATCACGAAGGGGATTGGACCAAAGCAAGATTTTTCGGAATTGACACCATACTCAAACACCCAAGAGGCGGTGATAGGGTATCTGCGTTACGCAGACTAGAATCCAGGTACATTGTACAAGCCGGATGCCTTTTTCCCTTCGGCATGAACAATGATGAAGAAATGCATACTCATTTAGGAAAGTAGGCTGCTTCCCGACAAACCCTGAAATCTAGAACTTTCATAGTTCCCATCGGAGCTACCTTTTAAACCACTGATTTCTTTTTAATGTGCATGTTATACGATAGTATGTTCACTCAGTACCGGATGTTAATTCATTTGAGTAAGGATTACTCGAAATAGTTATCAATGCTGTTTCCGTTGTTCCTCTTTTTCCTGCAGAAACCAAGGAATTCACTCCTGAACAGTCTGCCGGTGCCCATCACAGATAGGGAGTTAAATGCACGGAGAAGGCTATCCCCATGCGGAAATACCTTTATTTAATAGTAGGTCACTTGACCAAGATTATATCAATCATTTGATCGGATCACTATGTGTGGCTCCATTGATAGGCACGAAATTGACACAGATTGTGACTTAAATGAATCTTACTGGAATGCTAGATTTGATAAGGGTACTATACTTTAATTTGCTATAAATACAGCTTAATGTCTAAACATGATGGAATGTACTGTGAACACCCATATAAATTGACATGCAAAAAGTTGTGTTTATTTTGATTTTATATATACTTTTTAACCATTGTCACATTGAAGATATGCATAAAGTTTTACTTATTTTGAATAAGAAAGAAGGTGGCATGAAATTTTCTCTAAAGTATTTCTTTTATGTTTACACGCACTTTTGGTGTTAATTTGCATAAATAGTGACTCTTTGATTTCAAGGTCATGTGACCAAGACCGAGAGAAGTCGAAACGGGTGTTTTTCACTTGCCAAATAAATCAATATTTGTTTGAAATACGAGCCTGTTGGTGAGGCTGGAATTCATTTACAAGCAGCAGTAGAAGGGTATCTATGCAATATATATATATATATATATATATATATATATATATATATATATATATATATATATATATATATAATGTTTTAGTTGATAACATCGCTGAAACTTGACTTTTGGATTAATAATTTCTCATTATGTTTTAGGTTTAGACTTAGATGTATATATATATATATATATATATATATATATATATATATATATATATATATATATATATATATATATATATATATATATAAAGTCTAAACCTAAAACATAATGAGAAATCATGAATCCAATAGTCAGTGTTCAGGGACGTTATAAATGTTAACAGATTTGTTTTCGTACATTGGGTCAAGGGAGAAGACTTCCAGCATGTAGGGGCTTCTATAGAAAAACTCTGAACGCAGAGACCATTCCTAGAAATGTTAAAATTAAAATGAAAGGCTAGAAATTATGGTGGGTTTTGGTGGATTGCTTTGTGCACAATGGTTGCAGCTTTGAAGCACACTCCACTTTGAATAGTCAGGCAGCGCAGTACTGGGGACCTTAGGGGAAAGTAGCAAGACTAGCTGGGAGTCACCAGTAGCATATAAAATGGGGCCCCTGCCTGGTGGAGTTGTTTTGTTAAAACAGAGGTCTCCAACCTTTTCTGTAATACGAGCTACTAATGTTCATTGAAAATCATCCTGAGCTACTAATATTATTTGTGTTGTAATAGTGATCACCTCGGTTCATTAGCCATGGCTGCCAGCTTCGTTATTGTGCAATGGCTCTATAAGGGTAATACAGAACAGCCATATTTGCAATGCCCTTGGCACCAAGGTAATTATATAAGTACATAATAATAAGTCTACCCAAGGCTGAATGGTTTATCATTCAAATATCACTTTGAAATATACTTCGGAAAGTCAACTATTTTTCTCTATACACAAAGTTGTCTCTTCTTTTCAGTATTGGAAAATGTTGTAAATGAAAGATGATCAAACTTCCATGGTAGCTTAAGTAGTATTTATTAAGATGGTAAGATCAAGAGTAGAAGTACAGAGAGCCCCACCAGGTGCAGCCTTCCTGCTGCTAAGCCCATACACCAACTGACACTCTCACTCATCCAATATTCCACAAGATGAGGATCAATCGCAAAGACCAGAAGATGACTAAAGGGAATACAAGTTAAGAACACAAGCAAAGAAAGCACATGTCTAGTGGGCATACACGTTAACATCAAAATGCAAAGCAAGCACCTAAGCACTTTTGGTGTAGAGTCACTCAGTGTTACTTCTATGGTATGGTTGGGGGTGGATATATTTGATCCCTCACTGTTGGTGGTGTGTGTGTGTGTGAGAAGGCTTTTAGGTGCTAAGCCTCTCTGGTCTACCACTGTTTTTGTGGGTGTGGGTTGATTTAGGCAGATCACCCTGTTGGTATGGTGTTTGAGTTGAATTTGTGGTGTTAAGTCACTCTGGGTTACCACCATGGTGTGGTTGTGGGGGGATGTAAGTGATTCCCTCACTGTTGGTGGTGTGTGTGTGAGAAGGCTTTTAGGTGCTAAGCCTCTCTGGTCAACCACTGTTTTTGTGGGTGTGGGTTGATTTAGGCAGATCACCCTGTTAGTATGGTGTTTGAGTTTAGTTTTTGGTGTTAAGTCACTCTGGGTTACCACCATGGTGTGGTTGTGGGGGATGTAAGTGAATCCATCACTGTTGGTGGTGTATGTGTGAGAAGGCTTTTAGGTGCTATTACCACCATTGTGTTGTTGTAGGGGATGTAAGTGAATCCCTCACTGTTGGTGATGTGTGTGTGAGAAGGCTTTTAGGTGCTAAGCCTCTCTGGTCTACCACTATTTTTGTGGGTGTGGGTTGATTTAGGCAGATAACCCTGTTGGTATGGTATTAAAGTTGACTGGATAGGAGTCACTCGCAACTGCCATCTTTTAGTGATTGGTGGTTGACTTTAGGTGGTTGGTGGTTGCCTTTGGGTATCACCCACTTGTATTGGCATTTTGTGAGTGGTATTTGCGTTCTTGATTACGCATTCCTTCCACTTGTGTGTGGTTGTGAGCTGTTCTCTCACATTATTGTATTTGTTTTTGCTATGGGGTGATCTCTACTGCACTGTCGGTGTTTGGTTCCCTGTGTGTTCCCTTTCATGTCAGTCTGGCCAGCTGGTATGTTTGTGGCATATGGGGTTTGGTTGGTTATGCGTGGTGTAGTAGAATGCATGTTTGTTTGTTTTGTGTTGAAAGGGAGAAGATGTGGGTAAGTGGAGTTTTTACACTTTCTTAAAGACTGTTTTTATCTTGTCGAGTTTGTTGTTTTCATAAATGTGAGTCCATGTGTGGGCATTGTAATTTTCCATAATTTCATATCTTATGTTAACTTTCATGTAATTGTTACATTCTTCAGTGCTTTCTTTGCATTTTGATGGTTTGATGTTAACTTGTATGCCGACTAGACATGTGCTTTTATTGCTTGTGATCTTAACTTGTATGCCCTTTAGTCACCTTCTGGTCTTTGCGATTGGTCCTCATCTTATTTCTATGCATGTACCGTTTACCATTGTGTACTTTTCCTTGGACCATTGCTTTGCATTCTTGTCACTGTAAAGAAGGGAGATGTGTTGTACTTGATGCTCAGCCAGTGTGTGTGTTGTATGGAATGTTGGTGCGTGGTGATGCTGTACATTGTTGGATGAGTGAGTGTGTCAGTTGGTGTATGGGCTGAGCAGCAGGAAGGCTGCTCCTGGTGGGGCTCTGTACTACAGCTCTTCATGATAACATCTTAATAAATCTTACTATCATATCTACACCTGTGGCGCTGGATCTTCATTTATTCACAACAGTAAACCTATATTAATTAAACAAGGCAAGCCTTCTAATTTAGTAGGCTGTACTGCACACAGGAGAGATACTTATAAGTAGTGTGAAAGCTACCAGTAGCTCACAAGCTACTCGTTGGAGAAGCCTGTGTTAAAAACTGCATGTCCAAATGAAAAAAGACGTTGGACCCTTGTGGGACACCACAGATGTGCGCTTTTGCCTCTGACATAAAAACGTTGAAGCGCAACAGCTTCTTGTGTATCTGACAAAAATTACCTCAGCCACTAGAACACTAACCCTGAGTAGCCTGCTTAAACAAGATGCTGATCAAGGTGGTGTGGTCGATGGTGTTAAAGGCCATGAACCTTCAAAGTCATCTAATACTGAGAGCATCATCAGTTCCTGAGCTGAACCCAGCCCGAAAGGAATCCAATAGACTGTTGTTTCCTGCAAGTTTTTTAAAGATGCTCAAATAGCAACTTCTCAAACAATTTATCTATATACAGTAAGCTCAATAGATCAGTGTTTTTGGCAAAAAAATAAAGAATGTGAGGTTTGTGGGTTCACAATCTACACTAATACTGTGCCATCTCTGGCCCCACCATACTGCATCCGTAAGTACCATGGAGGGCATGGTCACTGTGGGGGCCTAGAAGGTTGCCAAGATTCACTCGGGAGTGGGTCACCAATCTTTATGGATGAAACAAGGAAAGACAACTGGCCACACTTTCAGTGCAGCTCCTGTCTTTTTCCTCACTTCGTTAATCCGATCAGGAATGGGTGAAGCTTCAATGAAGTCATGTACGAGGTGGCAAGCACCGGTCTGTAGGCAGTGCATTCACAGGCAGCCACTCACCTTTATTACCACACCAGGGACACATACTCTGGCACTGTCAGCTCACTACAACTGCAAAAATAAACAGCAAAAATCTTAGAATGGATTTTCATAATATCGAATTTGGAAAGACTGATTGTAAGATCACTGCTGTTTATCATTTTAACTTTAGAAAGCATCACTGTTGGAAAACGAGGCAGCATCTGTGAGGCCTGCACAAATAACATGACTACATTTGTCCTTCACTGGGAACCAAACACCCAATTGTAGCGCCTGACTCTCAGAGGGTAGGGTTGCAGAGCAGTCTGAGGCTTACTCAAGGGAGGTGGTGTTGGCTAGTAATCGCCATTTGCAGGTGCGCAGGAATAACACTCAATAATTGATTGTCCAGTCTGTACTTTGCTTTATAAAAGTTAGAGTACATTTATTTAAACACACACACTACTCAATACTATGCACCAATTTACAAATATACATAAGCTGTTGGAATTACTATGTGACATTGCATAACATCTCCACCCCTCCCGCAGGGGGGGGTGGGGTCTAGTACCACCACTCCCATGTATGCACATCACCTTGCCCCCAATGCAGTTAGTTGAACATAACCTGGGGCGTGGGCCCTGCGCACTGGCACCATCCCAGTGGCGACCCCCCCGCCCATTACCCCAACAAGCATTAAAAATGGGTACACCTGCCTTGGTGACACATAACCCTGACTGAGCATCTCCTACTGACCTTAAAGTATGCACCTTTAAATCTTCGGGGCTAACAGTCTGGGTTGTTCCTCACCTAACAGCAGCAGCAAGAATACATGTTTAAGCATCACTTAAAATGACAGTACTTATCACATTTGTGGATCATTAGAATGCATCGCAATTACAGCCCCTAAAGGCATCACAGATGAAATCACAGGATTACGCATATACAGCCAGACACCCTAGCAGGAATGTCTGGCAACATAACCCCACTTTGCTTATGACATCACCTTACACAAGTACTTCACATTACACATGTGGCCTTCAGTCCCTCTAAAAGAAATAACCTCAGTAAATGCATTTCTGGTGCAATTACACCTCTTCACCTCCAGGGGATGCCCATCTCCAGACATCCCCAACTCAGCCCTTCACTCCGTGATGCACTTCTCAATACACCCTCAGCTGTAGAACAAAAGTTCCAGCCTAGAAGGTATTAAATGCTGGCTGAACCCTTGAGGGGTTATTCTTTTCAGGTCCCCATGTGACTTAGGGAGGGACTTCTCTTCATGCTGGGGGGGAGACTGCGCTTCTCCAGCAGCTCCCCCAGCACCTTTTTCACAGTTGAGGGTGACCCCCCTCCTCTGGGGGCCACCAAGCACCAAAACTGCAGATTTCCAAATGCCTGGCAAGGCATTCTGGGGCGCTTCGTGCTCCTTTTCATGAATATTTTATTAGCGGCTCCCCCGCTGCTTCGGGGTGAGCCGCAATCGCTTCACCGGTGCTTCCGCTGCTTCCCGCCCTCGTTGGGGGGCCAGTCCCATCCGGACCCCCAGGTGAGTGCAACAGTGCGGGGAGCCCAACCCCGGCTGCTCTGGCCATTCTTCGGGGCCCGGTCCCACCCGGGCCCCTGGTGCCGGTTCATGCTTCGCGGGTCCCCGGTCCCACCCAGGGACCACACACACCCTGCTCCTCCGTTGGGGGGCAGCCCAGGGAGCCCGCCCCCGGCTGCCCCAGCCGGCTCCCCGCCCGGCCAGCACCCTCGCGTGCTGCCGCGGGAGCCGGCACAGCAGTTCTGGTCTGCTCGCTCAGGCGGGCAGACGTGCAGCTCTCTCCGGTCCACGGGGGGTGGGGGGGTGGGGCGGCACTCCCCCTCCTCCTCGTCGGGGACCGGGAATGGGGTCCCTGGGCCAATTTCTTCACGGGGAGCGCAACGGCGCTCCCCGGCTGGCCTTCCGCTTCTTCGGGGCCCGGAGTTGGGGTCCCGGGCCCCTCAACAGCATTTCTCTTCACTGGGAGCGCGACGGCGCTCCCCGCTTTATCTTCCCTTCGGGGCCCGGGGATGGGGTCCCGGGCCCCTGGGGCACATTTTCGCGGGGTGCTCGACGGCGCACCCTGACTTCGGCGGGGCCCGGGAAGGGGTCCCGGGCCCCCTCTGCCATCTTCATGGGGAGCGCGACGGCGCTCCCCGGCTTCTCTTCGTCGGGGGCCAGGGTGGGCTCCTGGCACCCCACTGGGCACTTTCACGGGGGAGCGCGACGTCGCCCCCCCCGACTTGACTTCTTTTGGGGGAGCCCCCGGGACCTGACCCACCCCGGGGGCACGTCATGGACCGGCGGCGGAGCCCCACGCGCTTCGTCGTCAGTCCCTCCAGAGGTCAGAGGTCGCCTACCTTCTGGGGGGCGTATCTCAGCCCCCAGGAGTCCGATTTGGATGATCTTGGCCTCTTTTTGCTCCTTGTGGCGCTCCCCAGCCACTGGGAGCACTCTCTTTCTCCCTCTTGTCTCCAAGAGGGTGCACTCTGCAGGGAGCGGTCTTCACTGGCTCCCTGCACCAGCCCTTCGCCTGCTCTCCTCCTGGGCCTCTCTTCTCCCTGCGCAGAGGCCCCTGCTTCTGCGCACTGGCCCTGGACTCTTCTCCTGGCGCTGTTCAGGATCCTGGGGGCAGTCAGGGGGTTCCTCCTTCCAACTGCCCATTGCGCCAGGCTCCAGCACCTTCTGCCTCAGCAGACCACACCCCAGAGAGAGCTTCTCTTCCTGTGCAAGCACTTTTTAAAAGTTGAGTAGGGGCTGGCAGGAAGTGTTTGTCCTATCAAACAGCGACACATCACTTCACTGCCCCTACTCCCTCCTTCCTGCCCAGCCTCTAGGTTTGTTCAAAATGGCGTCGTCCAGGGTCTCTTGCCACATGGTCTCTGAAAAAGCCCCTTCCCCCCTCGCTGCCTTCCCTCCTTGGTGCAGCCTGGTGCCTGGCACCCAGTGATAGCTGCTGATGGACGAGCCTGTAGCCCCACCCATCTTCTCTTCGTGGAGAGGAGGCCTTAGCTTGTGGAAGAAAGGTTATCAATCCATCCTGCTGAGGTCAGCCCTCAGCCTGGCCCTGGTTATGACTGACTCAGAGAAAGTTGACATTTCTGGATGACCCAAAAACAGTACAAATATGACTTTGGACTCTGCAGAATACTTATTCTCACACCCGTTACAGTGGACTTTAGTGCGTGTCTGGAATCTGTAGGCCTTAGGACAGTTTATCTAGCCCATGGGCTCCACATCCCCATAGGGGAATAATGAAGTGCAAAAAGTAAAACACACTGACTTTCCCTGGCATGTTCCTTCCCAGTGTATAAAGCCTATTCCATGTCACCACCCAATTCTGCATAAGTCCTGCCACACCATTCACTTTGTAGCTGCTCCTGGACTGCGCACGCTAGGAATCTCCCCTGCGCAGCCCTTACACGTGTGCACACGCATGTACACCTGTGTCTGCATGTAACCAGCCCGGTGTCCCTTACTCCAGCTGCTGCGCAGTGGCCTGGTCAAGCCAGGGGGACACCAGTAAAATCCCCATGCAGTCTCTTTCATTATGAGTTTACTGTGGGTGAGTCCCAACTTATGAGGCTCCCCCGCAGTAAAAGCTCAACAATTAAGTGCTCAAAAAGCGAAAAATCCGGGCGGCCCATAGTGTCAGAACCACCTTCTAACAATCACCATCTCTGGTGGTTCTGGGCACACCCGCAGCCAGGACACCATCAAACTGCAGACTAAAAAGTGTGAATAAGAAATAAGAAGACAGGAGGGCTTTTCCATCTATGCACCTAGGATATGGAACAGCATCCCTCTATCCATCAAGACTGCCCCAAAGCTGTTCCAATTTAGGAAAGAATTGAAGACTCCCTTCTTTAAAGAACACTACACCACAGTCCACAGCTCAGATTCCTCCCCTATTACTTGCTGACTTTACGCGTCCCTTTGACCATGTACAGTGCTCCGCTGCCTTTTGTCTAATTTTGTGCTAATTAAATCCCATATACATACATACATACAACTGCACATTACTCGTTTTATCAGAGTGCATGGAGATCTACTGCCAGCTAAGCACAGCCACTCTCTGCTCTCCAGAACCACACCACAATGCCAGACCTTGAAACTTAGTGGTGCTCAGTGGCACCTTCCTGCCACTTCATCCCTGTGCTGGGGCTGTGAAGGTGCTCAGCTGCAATGCCGGAGACAAAATACTCTATTTTGCAATTCATCTCGCATGATGGTAAACTGTGCAATGCTCCTGTGGGCCGTTTCAACAAAGCAATAGAAGAAGGAGAGTAACCAAAGCAAGCTATTGGCTGAAGCAGACTGAGCCAATCAATAGCAGAAGGAGGGTGACCCAAGCAAGCCATTGGCTGAAGCAGTCTTAGCCAATCAGTAGAAGGAGGTTGACCCAAGCAAGCCATTGGCTGAAGCAGGCTGAGCCAGTCAATAGATGGAGGGTGACCCAAGAAAGCAATTGGCTGAAGCAGGCTGAGCCAAAGTCCACTCTGTGTAAGTTCACAAAAAGTCTTGGATGTGTCGAGGTGGGTATTGCACAGCTACTTTACATTTATGTGCTCCCACTCTCAAGAAATCCAATTTTGGGCGGAATCGTACGGAGAACATAAGGAATAAACAAGTGAGCCCTCACACGGACTATTTTCACACATTTAAAAAGGGGAAAGATGAGCCAGACGGGTGGCAGTTCTGATGCATAGCTTGGTGGGGTTAAAAGGATTGTTAACCCAGAAGTTCAATACCGACTTCAGGCATGTTCAGGCGGCGTCGTGGAAGACCAACACTTCTGCGGCCCTCTAGTCTAAACCTTTCAGAGGGGCCCCAGTCCGCCCAAAGGCAATGCATATCTGTGAGATTTGGGAGACGTAGGAGCTCCTCTTAACATTCTGCAAGGAAGCGCCATCATTTTACGTTACCCACTGACCGACTTTGCATGCTATATCTTGCTAGCCTTTATTTTTTTTAGTATATTTTTTAAATAGAGTTACCCTAGAAGTCTTACGGGCTAGTTAAAAGGTGGTGATATTCTTTACAGTGCTGCAGTGTAGAAGTCACATGAGAAGGAAACATCCCCATTTGTAATGGGTATATAACATTTGGCAAGCTTTTATTTTTAACCAGACTGAGAAAAAGCCCAAAATAGTCTTTTTGAAGGGTAGATGACAGCTTCCTTCCCTCCTACTTTGTTGCCATCTAATGGAATGATTGGGCGTCGGAGAGAAGCAGTGGAATATTCAGAGTTGTGTGTAAGTTGCTGTGTGCCAATATGGATATTTCCTCCCAATTTCTTAGCCTTACTTGTAGAGATTTGATTTAGTTCAGCAATAACATATCACTTGAAAAAAAAAACTTTGAATTGGCTCTCCAGTTGTAAAAGACGAATCAATCAACGCTTACTTGATAGCGGTCCAAAGAATTTGATACGCTATACTTGTAATAATAAATATTAAGTCGGACAATGAAAATCAACACCATAAACTTACGGACTTGTTAACTTACTCTATTGTTCATCAGTGTTAACGTTGCCGCTGACTCTGAGCACTGCAGGGGTCTGCAGAACCTGCAAAACAGAGCTCTCGTTGCCAGTCTCCTTGGACACCCCAGACACAGTGGAGCTGCCAGCCTGTGTGTTCTGACTACAAGGCCTGTGGCGTCCTGAGCTGAGGTCCAGCTAGTGCATTTTCTTCTTAGTAGAGGTGAGATGCCTCCCTTGCTGCCTTCGCTACAGCCTGAAGATGGCTGCGGCACTCGATGTTCCTCACATTCTCCTGCCCCGCTGTTCGGAAAATGGCAGTGGCACCAGTAGCAGTTGGCATCTACGGAGAAAGGGGTGTGCTCACAAACAAAATAAATAAATAGAAACTTACCGGACGAACGCGATGCCCTCCGCTCCCGACCTCCACAGGAACTGGAAGCTGGAGCCTGGAAATCCCTTGACCAATCAGGGCGCTGCTCTCATGCTGTGAGAGCAGTGCCCTGATTGGAGGGAGTGGCCTCACTCGGCGCTCCACAGTGCCCTGGAGGCCTGCACTGACTCTAACCCAGCTGTCTTAGAACAACTGGGTTAGAGATGTTTAAAGTAGATGTTTAAAGTACGCATGTGTGGCTGGCTGTCTCAAGACGGCTGGCCAAAAAGACATGCGCTCTTTAAACATAAGTGCATAAACAGCCCACCCTCCTTCCTGCTGCTGTCACTCAGCAGCGACCCCGCCCTTGTCCTGCCGCTTGGCTCAGAATGGGGATGAAAAATAAAATGGTAATGAATTACCATTTTATTTTTCATGGTGTTTTGGGGGACTTTTAAGTGGGGCGACGCTCCTTCGCTTCAACAGAGGAGCCGCCCCTGAGTGGCGCCCAAACAATCTTTTGTAATTGGGTCAATCTATTGTTCTTTGATGTCCTGGCTTCCTCTCAATTCTGAAAAGGAGGCAGGGCCAAACATACTAGCTTCCCAATCAGCGGGCGAAGTGCATTAAAAAAAGCAAGGGAACTGTGATGCTGTGCACAATGGGGCGGGGCGAGTAAGTGTGGGGGTGGGGTCAAAGGCGTGGCTATCATCCTTCATGAAACCTCTATTAGTCAATGCTCTGCAGAGGTCTGTGTCTGTAACCAGACAGCCACAGAATTGAATCCTGGTTGAAGCAGTGGAGAATAGTTAGGGGCTAACATAGGCCCCTGCGGTGCAGGGTGTTGCGCCCTTTAAAAAACATACACTTCGCCGCTCAGCTGGTAACTCCTTTCAAATACCACTCAAAAAGAATAAATCTGTGTCATCAGGAAGTGTCAAGTGATTCCATTAATCAAAGCCAATACCGGCTTCCGAGCTCCCTTTACATTTGCCGATTGACCAGTTGTGAACATTTACATTTCTTCCAGGTAAGCAGGCACCCTGGCAAGAAGGCTTGTTTAGCTGTCTGCCCGCCTTTGATTTCACAGCACAGGAGACTCCCTGACTTACACTGCAGCTGAAGCATTTCAGCTCTCGGGATTACCCGTCTCGGGACAATTATCTTTTCACAGAAAGAAGGGGAACTGTTGTCCTTTAATTTATAAAGTAAGGGCACATCGTGCCCCTCCGATCCTGCCCACTTCGAACACTATTCCCAATCCAAGATGGCAATTACTAATCATCAGCTTTCTCTTGTTCCTGCATATACCAGCAGATGGGTTCTAGAGGATGATGCCTCATAATGTATATGAAATGTATTTGTCATTGCGTTAATCGCTCTCTTGCCACTATTTGTGTCCCAGAACTTTTTCAATATTTTTCCTTTTTTTGACTCGTTTCTTAAAGATTCTTTTGTTGATTTTTTTCAGTTTCATTCTGATTTCTGGTCAGGGTCGGACTGCCCCAATACGCCAATCAGGCAGCGTCTGATGGGCTGGTCTGACAGGTCAGTTTGTGGGACAGATTTTGGCTGTTTGTGGGCCTGTTTTATGGTCTGCTGGGCCGGTGGTAATTGTTAATTTCCCTGATATTAAGACAACCTTTGCCTGTAGCACGCTCAAATCCATGTAGTTTTCCATACCTAGCAAAACACTCATGCAGCATGTCTTAACAAGTTCAAAACTGCCCCAGTTTGAAAACATGGGCCACTTTGTTAGCTATCTAATTTATTAAGAGAGGCCACTCTTATTTTAATGGCTGAACCTATTTTCTGTCCCAATCCGACCCTATTCCTGGTTGGCTGCCATCTCCGTTACCAGCTTTTTCCTTGATCTCTTAACAACCCTCTGCATATGAGGAGGTTATTTGCCTTGGCCTTTTCCTCCTTAGTGCCAATGCTAGAAGGCACTAGTCTACAATCACATGTCAAACTGTGCATAATAGAATTCTGGCTCTGGAAAGGGTTCTCCCTTCTTCAAGCCTGTCGAACGTACACATACTGTTCCACAAAAACAGATGACTTTAGTAGGTGTCTCCTTTATCCGGTGTGCAATATGTCCTCTCTGTTGGCTGTGTAAAGTGCATCTGGAAATCTGGTCCCCGCCCTTTACAGCTGTTATTCCCTCAATGCAAGTGGGTGTCCCGCAGGGCGCTATTTTGAGCCCTACGTTTTTTAACATCTATATGGCCCCACTTGCATGCCTGGCTGAGTCACACGGAGCGAAGATTATTTCTTACGCCGATGATACTCAATTACTGTTCACGTGTGACAAAGGGGCGAATTTCCAGGGAATGGAGATAAATAGATGCTTAACGGAGGTTTTTTCCTGGTTGCAACTTAATCAACTTAAGTGTAACCTGAAAAGTCAGAAATCATGTTTTTTGGATGTCCCCCATGCGTCAACTGAAGCTCATGGTGGCCGTGTGACATGTCTCCTCCGGCTGCTCCAGTTGACACAGTAAAAAACTTGGGAGTTAAGTTGGACACTAGTCTATCAATGAAGTCCCATATCCAAACTGTTGCTGGTACCTGTATCGGGCTGATTAGAATGGCAAAAAACTTCCTTCCTCTACTCCCGATCGAATCCCGGATGATCGTAGTGCAAGCCTTAATTACATCCAGGTTGGATTATGTAAATATATTGTATCTGGGGCTCCCTGAATATTTGCTCAATCGGCTGCAGGTTGTTCAGAATGCCGCAGCCAGAGCTATTCTTATGGTTAGCCCCAGAACACGCATGTCGCCTCATTTGAAAGCACTACACTGGCTCCCGGTGAGAAAGAGGATTCAGTTTAAGGCTTTGGTGTTTACCTATCGTGCTTTCTACGATACGGGTGCGGTCTATCTGAGAAGCAGGATCCAGCACTATCAGCCTCAACGTCAATTCCTGATGGTGATTCCCAAATTCACCCGTTCTCGGATTGGAGGTCGTTCTTTCCAGGTTCAAGCGGCCTGTTTATGGAACACCCTGCCCCTTCATCTTAGTCTGACTCAGGACTTGCTGTCCTTTAGAAGACTACTTAAAACATGGCTGTTCCAACAATAATACGATGGTAGGTTAGGTTGGGGTTTTCTGTCTGGTAGTCTTTGGAGATTAGCGCCGGGACACTCTTTATGAGTAACCGTGCGCTTTATAAATCCCTATTTCATTTCATTCATTTCATTATCGATGGATACAGATTGATGTATAGAAACTAAATTGCCAAGGAAAGAATTGGTGAATCGAATTAAAGACTATGGATACCCTATGGACTCCTTGATGGGACATTTAATTTTTTCTTGAATTCTGAGTGCTCGGGACAATTGTCTTGTATTATTTTGACCTCTGTGACTTCTGTGGACCAGAAAATCTAAAGCCCAAAACAGCTTTTTCAGTGGAATGCTCTTGCTCCCTTGCCCTCTTCTCATTACTTCTAAGATGATTCCTTCATCAGCGTTGTGGCCTTTTTTCAGCTTAGAGGTCCCAACTATCGCACGCTGTACAGGCACATGCCATTTTTAGGACCAGAGCTAGCTCTAGGGCAGTGTGACCGGTGCAGTTGCACCTTGGGCTGACCTTGGGGGGCACCATGTTTAGAAATAACATGGGTTTAAAAAGCACCCGCTGCAGAGTTCCTTGTGTGTTGACCAGTTTTTAGGCAACAATAAAAATGTCAAGAGAAATCTGGTGATTAATGTTCCTGCTGAAGAGAGATCTGAATTTTGTCTAGTGGCAGTTTTGACTCATCATAAAGTAGTGGAGATGGTTAATATGCTTGCTGCAAAGTACGTGTACTCCACAAATCACCAAACTCTATTTTATGTGGACATCGCTGTAGGTTACTGCTTTTGTCAGACAGATCCTTTTGTTACTTGCAATTCATAAGTTACAACTCTAATATAGCACAAAGAGCTATGAACTGTCATCAAAGAGATGCCTGCAAACTGCATGGTGTAGGTTAGAAAGTTATGTTTTTTTCCGCAGTCTTTCTTTATCCTAATGTTGCTAGGGTTCAGTTGAGTAGAAATACATTCTTATTAGTAAAACCAACCACTGTGGTATGTTTTAAATCCTGACTTCGTGCTTCTTCAGACCAAATACTCTCAAATATACTGCCTACTAGCAGGGCTGGCTCCTCGTCTATGGTGGAGGAGCGTCGCCCCACTGCTTAAAGGCAGAAAATGAAAAATAAACTGATAGTAAAACACTTTTATTATTGTTTTATTTTTCATTGACTCGACCAAGTTTGCTGAGTCGCCAAGTCTGGGGTGGGGCGGGCCAGGTCACAGCATCACCAGCAGGGGAAGGCGGAGTAGTGGGCACTGAAAGTGCGCATGGCAGTTTGGCTGGCTGTCTACACCAACATGCGCACTTAGAAATCTCCAGGCTATTTCCTGGAGATGTCTGTAGGACTCAGGAGCACAGGCTCCCTATCCCTGCAGGAGCGTGAAACCAGCCCACTTCGCCCAATCCCAGCGCTTCTCTCGTGCTGGGAGTAATAGCATGAGAAAGCGGTGGGATTGCGTGGTGAGCTGGGAGCATGTGCTCATGTGAACTGCAGTGCTGGAAGCAGAGGAGCAGCGAGGTGTGGAGGGAGCAGAAGGTAAGTGTATATTTATTTATTTCTTTTTCCCCGCACTGCCTAACCGCGTAGAATGGGCAGCAGCTGCCCACTAGTATCAGTGACATATGACTCCTACACCTTGTAATCCTCATTGTCTTATAAACCATTTCCTATAGACTGATTTACACACACATGATTTATTCTATTATGTGTGTGTGATGTAAAGTGCACTGACACCCTACACTGGTATGAGTAGAGCTATAAAACAAATTAAATGCGTGTTAGAGAAGGGCTACGGAGAGATGAGGGGCACTGGTGGAGCATGGTAGTGAGGGAACACGTGGAGAAGGAGGCTTTGGGGGAAGGAGACACCAACAAAGATTGTGCACTGGGCGCCACCATTGCTAAAGCTGGCCCTGTTGATGACTTTTGAGGACTATTTGTGCGTTATATAGGCTGTCAGCATTTCCTCCAATTTTGCCACATTCTGGGTTACTGCTACTCAGAGACCCAAACTCCCACCTGGACAACCACGACGACTCAAACACCGCCTCCCTCCTAGAGAACCTCACCAACATAGGACTGAAACAACTAGTCACCGCCCCCATGCACACAGCGGGACACACACTCGACCCTGTCTTCGCCGGAGCAAACAGCGTCTCCTACAGCCACACCACGGAACTCCTCACAGCAGATCACCACTGCATCCACTTCTACTTCAAATAACCCACCGTACACAAGCACACCTACCTCCTCCCCCACAGCAGCTGGAACAAAGTCACCAAAGACCAGATCACCTCCACCCTCATCAGCACCCCACCACCGACTACGTCAGATGCAAACACTGCAGCACGCAACCTCCACCGCTGGATCACGAACTGTGCCGACACACTCGCCCCCTCAAGAAAGCCACCGGAAGACACATCAAGAAAGCAAGCTGGTTCACCCCTGCACTCCAAGAACACAGACGCTCCTGCAGTCTACTCGAAAAGACATGGAGGAACAAAAAAAAAACAGAAATACACGCCATTTACAAGCAGCCACCACCGCACACCACCAACTCATCAAATCCACAAGGAAGAAATTCCTCTAAGACAGAATTCTCACCAAAGAGCTCTTATGCATCATAAATTAATTCGCCAATCCCTGCAGCGAAACAACAGACGTCCCACCCTCCCAAGACCTCTGCAACAGACTCAGCACCTTCTTCCACCACAAGATTAAGATGGTCTATGACAGCTTCGACAACCAAGGCCACCTCACAGCTCCAGCTCCCCCCTCACACAGCTCCAGCTCCCCCCTCATGCGACGCCACCCAACAGACCCTGCTCAAATGGATCCAGCTCACGACAGAAAACACTGTGAAGACCATGAAAATCATCCACTCCAGATCACCCTCAGACCCCTGCCCACACCACATCTTCCACAGAGCCACCTCTGCTATTGCACTCGAACTACGTCGGACGATCAACTGCTCCTTCGAGCATCCACCTTCCCCAACAACTGGAAACACACCGAAGTCAACCCCCTCCTGAAGAAACCCTTCGCGGACCTGACTGACCTCAAGAACTTCAGGCCCATCTCCCTGCTTCCATTCGCAGCCAAGATCATCGAAAAGGACATCAACACCCAGCTAGCAAACTTCATCGAAGCTAACAATGTCCTGGACATTTCCCAATCCGGATTCCGAAGCAACCACAGCATCGAGACCTCCCTACTCACCGACACCGACAACATCCACTCCGTCGTTGACCAGGGCAAAACGGCAGCCCTCATCCTCCTGGACCTCTCGCTGCATTCGACACCGTCTCCCACCGCGCCCTAGCCACCAGACTCCACAACGCCGGCATCCGTGGCAAGGCCCTCGACTGAATATGCTCCTTCCTCACTGGCAGAACTCAGTGGGCCAGACTCCCTCCCTACCTCTCGGAACCGAGAGAGACCAACTTTAGAATGCCCCAGGGCTTATCCCTCAGCCCCACTCTCTTCAACTTCTACATGGCCCCCTCACAACCATCGTCAAGAATCACGGGCTCAACATCGTCTCTTAAGCTGACGACAACAAGCTGATCCTCTCCCTCACCAACGAACCCGACATCACCAAACACAACTTCCAAGAAGGGATGAAAGCCGGCGCCACCTGGATGAAGAACAGCTGCCTGAAACTTAACTCAGAAAAGACAGAAGTCCTTATCCTTGGCTCCACCCCTCTGCATGGGACTTCTCCTGGTGGCCTCCTCCCTCGGAAATCCCCCACCCTGAAGGTCCACGCACGAAACCTCTGTATCATACTAGACTCATTGCTCACAATAAACTGCCAGATCAATGCTGTATCCTTGACCTGCTTCAACACCCTCCGCATGCTTTGAAAGACTTTCAGATGGATCCCAACCGAATCCAGAAAAACTGTCACGCACGCACTCATCAGCAACAGACTGGACTACGGCAACTCTCTCTACGCCAGAATCAACAAGAAACTCCTTTGCAAACTCCAGACAGTCTAGAACATCACAGCCAGACTGATCCTCAACATCGCAGTCACATCACCCAACACCTCCGCGATCTCCACTGGCTTCCAGGTGAAAGAATAACCTTCAAACTCCTCACCCACACATACAAGGCCCTTCACAATACCGGACCTGCATACCTGAACAGCCGCCTCTCCTTCCACGCACCCAAAAGACACCTCCGATCATCCCCGCTCTCTCTGGCCACCATCCCACGTATCACGTCCCACGTATCAACAAGACCAGCACAGGAGGAAAGTCCTTCTCCTACCTCACAGCCAAAACCTGGAACACCCTCCCCCTCCACCTCTGGCAATCTCCCACATTGCCCCAGTTCAGGAAGGACCTCAAGACCTGGCTCTTTCGATGACCCCAGCACTCAATGGAGATTCCACCTCCCTCCCCCCCCTCCCCAGCGCCTTGAGGCCCTCACGGTTGAGTAACTGCGTTTTACCAACCCTGATTGATTGATTGATTGATTGATTGCTACTTCCAAAGTGCCTTTTGCAGTTTTGCTGCTGGTTCCTGATTTAGGTGAAACTTTTGAATGTAAAACTGGCAAAGCAATATGCTTCTGTGTAAAAGACTGAATTCATATATTTGAATAATAATGCTCTTTATTGGGCTGCAACAAAGTGAGAAACAATAAATTAGAACAACTTACATTAAAACATGATAATGAGTATATTTTAATAATTAGGTATGAACACAGGAATTAAAAAAAAAAAGGTCTAATGTAAAATAAATTGCAGACTTCCTTGCATATCCTTGGAGGCATCTGACCTGCTAGGATTAATGATCCCCTTTTTTAAATTCTCTAAAAGAAACGCTGAATATTATGTAGGAAAATCTCCATCAAAACCTCTTTTGTCCATTGGCAACTTTCACTGTTCCACTTATATATTCAGCGTGCTGCTTATTTATGTGTTGCAGTCTTTACTGCTGAAAAATAAGGAAGTGCTAAAATATGTCTGGGGCATGGAAGCACAGAGGCTGAAAATGTCCAATATAATAACTCTTACTGCAAGATTCGGCAGTTCTCTATCCCTGGTGTTAGAAATGGCGTTTCAGGTTGGCTAGGGTATGCACCTATGCCAAGCAGAACCCACCACTCTAGTCAGGGTAAGGGAGTTACACACCCATGATAACCTCTGCTCACCCCCTTGGTAGCTTGGCAGAGCAGTCCGGCTTATCCCAGAAGCATTGTGTAAAGCGTTTGCGCAGCACACACACACACACACCAGCGATACACAAAATACACCACGAAAGAGACTCCACACAAGGTTTTATAAAAATATCTCATATAGACCACAATCCCATAAACCATAAATCACTTTGCCAACTAGTCAATTGTCATAACAGCACAGTTAGTGCACTAAAGTAAATACTTATACGTTGCATATATCATAAAAAAACGTCATGAAAACAACACCATCACTGTACATATAATGCAGGTCCTGAAAATGATACTTGTTATCTTGTCTTCACAAGGATTAAAATGACATTTATCATAACATTAGGGATTAAAAATGCAGGTGTATGTAATAAATCACATGAATCATCACAGGTGTGTGAGGAAGCTAGGCAGGTTGGTAACAAGGTACATGATTTACTGTATGACCCTCAAACCTCTAACAGCCTCTATTAGACTCATTACGATAAATGCTCACTGCCAATCATGCAGACACAGAACTTAGGCCACAGGAACACCTGCACACCTACTGCAAGGGCTGTGGTAATTCCTCCCTGTTTTGTTGGATGCGGCTGGTTCCTAAACCGGGGCCCTATCACAGGCTTGACCCACTATGGCCCCCACAGAACCAGTGTCTCCCAGGTATGTGTGCCCACGTGGAGGGGGCGCACAAACAAAACAGCTGCCCGCGAGCACGCAGTGCGGTTGCTGAACTTGCTGGTGTGTTGTTAGGCTGACAGGCCCGCCCACAGGTGCGGCTGCTGCGGGCACTTCCCTGTTGCCAAGCAATGCATCGGAAACACCGGCGTAGGCTGGGGGCCGCAAGCTAGCCCAGGTTGTCACGTGTATTCCAGTAGTGTTGTGTAGTTCCTACTAATCCGTAGGATCTGCACGTTTGTTGTTTCAATTATAAGGAACATCTATACTGACCAATCTCATTTCAACATTGGCCGTTTAGACTCAAATATAAGACAAATCCCCATATACAAAAACTTCTCACTTGTATTTTCTTCACAAAATGTAATTTTATTTTATATCAAAAAACATATTTTTTCATTTTTATATGTATATTTTCATTTTTGTTATATTCACAAGAGCATAAAATCACACATATCCTGACAAATTCATATATTTTGAAATATGTACATGTGAAACACAAAATTACAAATAACCCCACATCCAATCATCATACCTACATTCTCACCTATCACACTATTCACTCATACTGTCATACATACTAGCAACACAAAAAATAAAACATATGCATGGGAAACCATATACTTTTAAATTCAAAACATAGACATTCAAGAATTAAATTCTTCTTCTCGGCTAGCTCTTTGATTGTCTGTGTCTCTTGTAGGATTCCCAATATCTGTAAGTGGTCTACGCACGTTTCGGTGAAAGTTAGTTCATATCACCTTCATCAGGACCAATTATAAATTAACTTGATAAAACCAATGCAACTGGGTGGGGGGTTATCTGTGAAAACAATAATAACTTTCATAAGCTCGGGGATTTGTCATCGTATACTTTTTAGGAAAAAAAACATTTTTACTAAGTGATGCCCGTGAAATCTGGAGCCAATACCAAAATGGTATTACTCTAATACGCTGCTTTATCGTATCAACTTATCTATACTTACAATCCTGTGCCTAACATTATTGTAGTAATATAAGGTATAGTTCATAGTCCCAAAGAAAAACCCAAATGTGCACATAGTTTGAAAAGTAAAGAATCAGCAACAAAAATTATAAACAAATAAGCACAAAAATATTTTTTCACCTAGGGTGTACAGTCAGAGATTGTGTGTCTTAGAACCCAAGAAGATGTCAAACTAGTTAAATACTAGTTTGATAAGTTAAAAATAAGATAAAATAACCGTTTAGACCTACATAATTCTTGTAGACAGCATCGGTGTCTATGGCTAAGATATCTTCACTGTGCCAATAGGTCGAAGTCAGCAGTAGAAGGTTTATTTTAAATCCCACTGGTTCTAATATGTGAGGAAGAAATGCAGTGCAGAAGATTAAACAGACATCTTCCATGGCATTGTATGCGATAGAATTAGCGATATCTGTACTTTGAAATGTCTCCCCCCAATAGGAAAAATCCTTAGCCAGGGGATAATATATATTCTCCAGATCCAATATCGACATATGTATTCAACTATACACCTGGATCAAGATTATTCTTTCCATATGCTTCTCACATTCGAGTATTATGATTTACATATTTGATCCATCTATTAAAAGAAATTTGCGGGGACATTATCAAAGTGAGTCTTTAGATAAGATCTGCTGTGTGTCTCAACACCCTGTAACTAATCTGCAGTATGTAAAATGTCTTACCTCTAAGGTCACGAGAGGCGTAACTACCGTCTATTCATGATTGCCCAAAAGACAGGCAACACCAATACTTTTAGTAATCCAAATTGTCCCTATGGATTGTTCTGAAAGATAATAAACAGTATTGGCATCAAAGTTTGTGTGGAAGCTAATCATACAGTTAATATAAATTCATGACATGGGTATATGTAAGATGTCTAACTTGATTACAAATTTCCCATTTTAATGCGCAGAACAAGGAGTCCTTGCTCTAGAATTTAGGCCTACAACTGGCACTACTTTGAAGAAAAACCTTATCTTAAAATATAGGGTATACTGACAACACCCTCTCTCATAGAGCATAGAAAGATGATAATCTCTATCCAATCCCACTAGATAGGGCAGTTTAAAGCTAACATTGCCCACATGAGTTAAATGTGTAACGCATATAATGGTTTATCTGTTGTTATGAGAATGTGCCTTGCGGTGAATCGTCCACTATGTTGCTAAGCCATAAAAACATCTCTCAAATCGCCGTGAAACTCCCGTTTTTAGCAAGAGCATAAACATGCCGAGTATGGAATACATATTCTCGGGTGAACATGAATGACGGTATGAGTTTTGAGAACGGTATGAGAATTTAGGCCTACAACTGGCACTACTATGAAGAAAAAACCTTATCTTAAAATAAAAGGTATACTAACAACACACTCTCTCATAGAGCATAGAAGGATGATAATCTCTATCCAATCGTACTCGATAGGGCAGTTTAAAGCTAACATTGCCCACATGAGTTAAATGTGTAACGCATATAATGGTTTATCTTTTGTTATGAGAATGTGCCTTGCGGTGAATCGTCCACTATGTTGCTAAGCCATAAAAACATCTCTCAAATCGCCGTGAAACTCTCGTTTTTAGCAAGAACATAAACATGCCAAGTATGGAATACCTATTCTCGGGTGAACATGAATGACGGTATGAGTTACTCCGCCATCAAAAAGAATTGCCGCAAACCCTCCAATCTATACAAAGAGTTTCTAGAAACTCGTGACTAAGATGGAGAAGAAATCGAGGGAGCTACGATAGAAGCGTAATCTAGAGGACAAATAAGAGAATTAAAAAGAGAGGTCTACATATGCCTCGTGGATAGAATTCTTACCAGGCGTCTTTATCTCTTCTCAGCTAATTTTGTCCGCGTTGTGCCGTAGCATATGGAATATACGAAAGAACTTCCGCATTTATACCATTCGGTGCAATCTAGTTAACAAGATATCGCGATGTCACGCAAGAACCAGCTCTCTTGTATTCATATAGTGGGCGCCATGTTGGAGTGGTTAAAATTCACTCAAACTGTTATGTATCTATGTCTCAGATGCTCATAAATCAATAAAGAGCTTCTTTTATGAGGTCAGACTAAATACTAAAAATACGGGTTATATACTTCAAATGCTTATTTAATATAATTGCTTACAAATTGCTGACGCTGGACAAGCTCCAATTAGAGAAATCTCGCGATATCGCCTAATACCGAGCGACCCTGCTCTTAAATTGTAGGCGCCATATTAGAATAGTTAAAAATTCAAATTCAATATATGCATTTTGATAATTAAAAACAATCAATAGCTAGCCACTTGTAGATAGTCAGTTCATTCTTGAAGTATCCTCAGTAGACTTTACTATAAATTTATAAACACCAGTTTTTGATGTTTTAACACATTTAAACTATGTTAGTCCAGCCGTCTTAAAATGATTTATAAATGGCCCTTAATTATGGTTACATGAGTATTATTCTGTTCATGATGTCCCCAAAGGAGCTCAATACTCTAATATGTCATGAAAGTATTATGCGTTACAATATCTTTGAAAAAGTCACTACATTATTTAACTATACCGGATACTGGGAAGATGCTACAATCCCAGCGTCTGGCAATAACAGGATTTTAATCTCCCAGTAATATAGCATGCGATCATTTTAAATACTGGATTCATAGTTTTTAAATAGGGTGTCCTGATGTAATTTTACATAGTATGTAATATATGTAAATATATATACTATAATGTAATGATGTCATAACGGTAATATTTTTTGTGTTGCTAGTATGTATGACAGTATGAGTGAATAGTGTGATAGGTGAGAATGTAGGTATGATGATTGGATGTGGGGTTATTTGTAATTTTGTGTTTCACATGTACATATTTCAAAATATATGAATTTGTCAGGATATGTGTGATTTTATGCTCTTGTGAATATAACAAAAATGAAAATATACATATAAAAATGAAAAAATATGTTTTTTGATATAAAATAAAATTACATTTTGTGAAGAAAATACAAGTGAGAAGTTTTTGTATATGGGGATTTGTCTGAGTCTAAACGGCCAATGTTGAAATAAGATAGGTCAGTATAGAGGTTCCTTATAATTGTTGTTGTTTCCCCCTCCTCTTGGACCTAACAGTAAATAGGGGGTACCTTTCTCTCTTATTTGATCTGCACGTTTGTTGGACAACATAAACTGGGGCTTGGTGTCTAGACTGATTCTGGACACCCCCGCAGGATATGTTGGCTTAAAGACCAGCTAGCTCAGAGGGCCACCGTAAGCCCCCCCTAACCTTACCAGGGAGCAAATGGTTTCTGTCAACCACTGAACATGACAACCCTGACCCCTCAGGGATCTTGGAAACAGTACAGAACCTTTCGCTCAGTCACTCATGCTTACTTATTCTCAGAGAAGTATACAGAGAATACACAGTGGGACGTTTTCAATATATTTATTGAACCAACATTATTCTTGTATAAAATACATGTGATGCAATGATTAATAGACAGAAGCAGATAAAAGAGATGAGAAGCACCAAAAGCGTGAATAGTAGACATAGTTCTACCATGGTGCTAAAACAATGTATATATGTAGTCATATAACACAAGGCAGTAATCAAAAAGTACTCCTACTAGGCAAAACCTACTCTAAGTGTACCTTGAGTGTGTGTAGGTGTCGAGCCAAGAATCCCCCCAAGGGACGATCCAATCCCATTACCTGGTGAGAGAGAATGAAGGACCCCTTCTTGGTCATGAACCGGACACCCCTCACGAGATGTCAGACCTCTGCATTCTCAGCATGCAAGGACCCTCGGTGTCAGCTGAAGTGCCTCCTCTCCTAATCTATCAGGATGCTCATCTTTTTATAATAGAAAGCAGCCTTGTGATGTGCGTATAGATTAGTGATGTTATGGATATGTAGATAACCCTGTCGCCCCGTGGATGAAGATAGAGATGACATTTGTACATAGTGCGAGAAGAGACCTTGTACATGAGGTTCAGGTCATTGTGATAATGTTGTGCGAAGCTACATGTGTAAACAAGTTTAGTCTCAGGGAAACTAATCCAAAATTGTCACGCATGCAAATATGTGCAAAAGGTTACTGCTGAAAAATAGGACAATTTATGAAATAAGCTGCTTTGCTACATGGGCCTAACCCGGGAATATACCAGTAGCACACCACGCTCCCGCAAAGCGGAGTGTCGGCACCGTAGAACAGGGCCGGGAACGCAACTAGAGCACCACTGGAGATCGGGTGCGGCCTCCCTCAGTGCGCTCCTTTCTTTGGTCTTGTGCGGAGGCTGGGTCCCGCCCACTGGTGGCATCGGTTGTGCTTGGCAATGCTGGGGCTCCAGCCCGAGGCTTCCTTTATTGTCTTTACTCAGCGGGCACCCGCACCTGCTGTGAAGGAGGGAGAGAGCACTTCCACACCCAAGCTCTCCCCTCCTGCTGCCCCATGCACTAGGGACAGTGCGGCGCTCACCACGCACTGGTCACGGCCAAGGAGAGGGCGAGCAACTCCTCACTGATAAGCTTTCTCCTCATGCTGCTCTGAGCGCAAAGGACAGTGCAGCACTCTACGCACGCTGGATTAAAGTGCTCCTACATGACAGGGGGAGCACTCTCCACATGTTTACTTTGCCAAAAGGTATAAGGACAGTCCAGTCCTTCTCCTTCTCCAGACAGGAGTATCAACTGCAGGCCAAACCACCTCTTACACCATGCAAAAGGGTAGTGCTCGTCACACAACTCTTCAGCTCGCCTTCCAGGCAGGGTACTGTAGATCCAGCAAGGATCTTTTCCTTAAGTCTTTGATTTCCCTGAAACTTCCAACAGGAGGCAAGCACACACAAGCCCTTGGAGATTGTTCACAAGCAGGTTACCACAGCAGGGCAAAAAGAGTCAGTCCTTTTCCTCTGCCACAGACGGACGAAGCAACTGCAGGCCAACCCACCTCTCACACAGAAAAGGTGGCGCTCCTCATACAGCTCTTCTTCTTGGCAGGACCCTATTGTTTCCAGAAGTAATTGAAAGACCTAGGGTTTAAGGTCTCATACTTACACTCCATTTTCTCATTGTTCTCTTTGCTTCAGAGACTCTGAGCTCAGTGCAAACCAGTTCTGTCCTCCCTGGTCCATATTGACCACAGGGGGTGGAGACAGCATTGTGCAAAGGAGACACAGCCTATTCAGGTGCTAGGGTGACTCCTCCCACCACTCTAAATGCAAACCAGGCCTATTCAGCCTAGCAATGAGTCACCCAGCAAGGTAGGACACACCTCAACCCCCCTTGTTACTGTCTAGAGTGAATGCACATCCCCAGCTCCTGTCACTTCAAAACCAGACGGTGGATACACAAACAGGCAGAGGCACACAGAATGGTAAAGGAAGAAAATGTCCACTTTCTAAAAGTGGCATTTTCAAACACACAATTGAAAAACCACCTTTACTAAAAGGTGTGTTATTAAATTCTGTGTTCAGAGAGCCTAAACTCAAGTTCTCTATCTTGTCCCAGTTGAAAGTTACACATTTAACTGTTACAATGCATCTCCAATGATAGCCTATTGGACAGACAGTCTTTCAACACTGAAAAACGAAATACACAGTATTTCACTATCAGGACATGTAACACACACCAGTACATGTCGTACCTTTCACATACACTGCACCCTGCCCATGGGGGTACCTTGGGCCTACATGAGGGGTGCCTTACATGTAAGAAAGGGGAAGGTTTGGGCCTGGCAAGTGGGTGCACTTGGAACAGAACACAAGGGCACCACATTTCGATCCCCATCAAGCTGCACAGCCATGACTGTCTCAAACGAGTCCAATGAATTAAATTCATATTAAACTCTTCAATTATTCCACAATTTTATCCATTATTATTCAACCTTTTTCTCCCTTAGTTTTCTTTAATTCATTTTACTCATTTTCGTATTGGTTCTTTGTTGTTCATGAAGACACAGGAGACATGAATAAACCCTGCCCATGGGGGTACCTTGGGCCTACATGAGGTGTGCCTTACATGTAAGAAAGGGGAAGGTTTGGGCCTTGCAAGTGGGGGCACTTGCCAGGTCTACATGGCAGTTGGCAGGTCTGACAAACCTTTACAGGGCTACTCCTGTGGGTGGCACAACCAGTGCTGCAAGCCCACTGGTAACATTTGATTTACAGGCCCTGGCACACACAGTGCACTTTACTACGGACTTACCAGTAAATCAAATATGCCAATCATGGATAACCAATCATAATCACAATTTACACAGAGAGCATATGCACTTTAGCACTGATCAGCAGTGGTAAAGTGCTCAGAATCATGTAGCCAACAAAAACAGGGTTAGAAAAAATGGGAAGCAAAAGGCAAAAGGTTTGGGGATATACCTGTAAAAAGGGCCAGGTCTAACACCTGGCTTATCCCTCCTCTCTGGCCCTTGAGACGCTTAATTGGGTATTTTTGAAAACATGATTGTTGGGTAGGATTAGTGGACCTGCTGTCATTTTGGACGGTGGAAATTATCCCAGTATCTGAACAATACTATTGTGGGAAGGATTAAGAGCATATGGGACTAAGCAAATGCATTGTTGAAAGTCCATGGTTGTCTGCATACCGTTGCCTCATTGTAGAACAATATAATGATAATTGATGACAGGCTCCAATCCATTGGAGGGAACGGTCATATGGAGGATTCTGTCCATGGAACTGTTATATGGCCATTAGGGTCATTGTCGACATTGCTAAGTTAGCTAGAGCGCGGCTGCCATGATGCTGCTTTTGCCCACGTTACTGCATGACTTTGTTGTGCAAGACTCTGTTTGTGCCTTTCACATGAGAACTGTCTGCTTTCAATCAATCAATCACAGAATTTGTAGAGCGCACTACTTACCCGCGAGGGTCTCAAGGCGCTGGGGAAAAAAAAGGGGGGGGTGCCGCTACTGGTCGAACAGCCAGGTCTTGAGTAACCTCCTGAAGGTCAGCAGGTCTTGGGTCTGTCGTAGGCTGAGTGGAAGGGTGTTCCAGGTCTTGGCGGCGAGGTGAGAGAAGGATCTGCCGCCGGTGGTTGTTCTTCGAATGCGAGGGACGGTGGCGAGGGAGAGGTCGGCGGAGCGGAGCTGGCGGTTGGGGACGTAGAAGAAGAGTCGTCTGTTGAGGTAGGCTGGGCCGGTCTTGTGGAGTGCCTTGTGTGCGTGGATGAGGAGTTTGAAGGAGATTCTCCTGTCGACGGGGAGCCAGTGCAGGTTCCTCAGGTGGGGGGTGATGTGGCTGTGGCGTGGTACGTCAAGGATCAGGCTACGCGTGCGGAGGCGTTTTGTATGCGTTGCAGTCGCTTGATGAGCTTGGCCGGGGCTCCCGCGTAGAGTCTGCTACTGACGAGGGCCTGGGTGACTGTTCTTCTTGTATCTGTCGGGATCCACCTGTAGATCTTGCGAAGCATGCGGAGGGTGTTGAAGCAGGAGGAGGAGACTGCGTTGACTTGCTTGGCCATGGAGAGCGTTGAGTCGAGGATGACTCCCAGGTTGCGTGCGTGGTCGGTGGGTGTCGGGGCTGCTCCCAGTGTCGTTGGCCACCAGGAGTCGTCCCAGGCTGAGGGGTTGGAGCCGAGGATGAGGACCTCTGTCTTGTCCGTGTTCAGCTTTAGTCGGCTGATCTTCATCCAATCGGCGACGGCCTTCATTCCTTCATGGAGGTTGGATTTGGCGGCGAGGGGGTCCTTGGTGAGGGAGAGGATCAGTTGAGTGTCGTCGGCATAGGAGATTATGTTGAGGCCGTGCTGTCTGACGATGCGTGCAAGCGGGGCCATGTAGATGTTGAACAGTGTCGGGCTGAGGGATGATCCCTGGGGTACGCCGCAGATGATCTCGGAGGCTTCGGATCGGAATGGTGGGAGGTGGACTCTCTGGGTCCTGCCGGCGAGGAAGGAGGTGGTCCATTCCAGGGCCTTGTCTCGGATCCCTGCGTCGTGGAGGCGTGCGGGTAGAGTGCGGTGGCAGACAGTGTCGAAGGCGGCGGAGAAGTCCAGCAGGATGAGGGCTGCAGTCTCACCGTTGTCCAGCAGGGTCCTGATGTCGTCGGTGGCGGCGATGAGGGCAGTCTCAGTGCTGTGGTTGCTGCGGATCCCTGACTGGGATGGGTCCAGGATGCTGTTTTCTTCGAGGTATCGGGTTAGCTGTCTGTTGACGATCTTCTCGATGACCTTGGCTGGGAACGGAAGCAGGGAGATGGGCCGTAAGTTCTTGAGGTCTCTCGGGTCCGCCTTGGGTTTTTGAGTAGGGCGTTGATCTCTGCGTGTTTCCAGCTCTCTGGGAAGGTCGCAGTCTCGAAGGAGAGATTGATAACGTTGCGCAGGTGGGGGTGCGATGGAGCTGCTGGCTTTGTTGAAGATGTGGTGCGGGAAGGGGTCTGACGGGGAGCCGGAGTGTATCGTGCTCATGGTCTTGATGGTGTCATCGATGTTCACGCTGGCCCAGGCTGGCAAGGGGTCGTGGTCGATGGTGTGCGGCGGGTCTGGTGCATCGATCTCAGTTGGGGCTGTCTGGGTGTTGGAGCTGTCGTGGATGTCGGCGATCTTGCGGTAGAAGAAGGTGGCGAGGGAATCGCACAGGGCTTGCGACGGCGGGATGTCGTTGGTGTTGGAGCTGGGGTTGGAGAGTTCCTTCACGATGTTGAAGAGCTCCTTGCTGTTGTGTGCGTTGTTGTCGAGGCGGTCTTTGAAGGAGATTCTCTTGGCGGACCTGATGAGGTGGTGGTGGTTACGGATGGCGTCTTTGTGGGCTGCGTGGCTGTCCGGTGTCTTTTCACTGTGCCATTTCTTCTCTAGTTTCCGGCAGGTACGCTTGGAAGCTAGGAGTTCCGGGGTGAACCACCTGGCTCTTTTGGTGGTGTCACTGTAGGTGAGTTTTTTCAGTGGGGCGAGGGTGTTGGCACAGTCGTCTATCCATCGTCTGAGGTTGCAGGCAGTGTCGTCGGTGTTGGATGGGTCGGAGGGTGGGCTGAGAGCGAGGTTTGCCCGTAGTTGGTCTTCGGTGACTTTGCTCCAGCAGCGGCGTGGGATCTGTTGGGTGCGGTGGTGTGTGGTGGGTTTCTGGAAGGTGAAGTGGATGCAGCAGTGGTCGGTCCAGAGGAGTTCGGTGGTGTGGCTGAAGGAGACGTGGGAGCTTGAGGAGAAGACGGGGTCGAGCGTGTGGCCGGCGGAACGGGTCGGTGTTGTGACGAGCTGTCTCAGTCCGAGGTTGGCGAGGTTGTCGATCAGGGTGGTGGAGTTGCTGTTGTTGTTGTTCTCCAGATGAAAGTTCAGGTCTCCGAGGAGGATGTAGTCGGTAGAGGTCAGGGCGTGCGTGCTGATGAAGTCGGCGATGGAGTCGCTGAACTGGGGTCGGGGTCCAGGGGCTCTGTAGACAAGGGTGCCTCTAAGGGTGGTGTTGGGGTCCGTGTGGATCTGGAAGTGCATGTGTTTGGCGGTGCAGAGAATGTCGTTGGTGCTGGTCGAGACCCTGATGGTTTTCTTGTGGACGATGGCGATTCCTCCTCCTACTCCGTTGATGCGGTCTCTGCGGGTGATCTTATAGCCGTCTGGGATGGCTATGGCGATGTCGGGTGCGGAGGAGTCGTTCATCCAGGTCTCTGTCAGGAAGGCGACGTCTGGTGATGATGTGTCGAGCAGGTCCCAGAGCTCGACGGCGTGTTTGCGTGCGGAGCGGGTGTTCAGTAGGATGCATCGGAGGTGGTTGAGGTCCTTCTTGGCGGGCGCTTCGGTGGCTCTGAGGCTGGTGTAGCTGCAGTTCCGGCAGGTGAAGGGACCATGAGTGCGTTTCGGGGCGGCCTTGAAGCAGTTGTGTGTCCGTCCGGGGTTGAAAGCGTGGAGTGTGGTGGCATCGTATCGGCGTCAGTCCTCGAGGCTGGAGCGGGGGGCGCAAGGACCAGGGGTTCTGGCACTGGGCGCGGTCCAAGCGCGGACGGGTGCAGACAGGCTTGCCTTCGGCGCGCCAGCGGCGCACCCGCTGCGCGCATCCGCTGCGCGGCCGCGAAGCGGCCGCCATATATGGGGAGGTGGGAGCGAGGAGCAGCTGGGAGGCAGGAGGCAGGGGCAGCAAATGGACAGTCAGGGGGGCAGGGCCGCAGGGGACGCAGCGGCGGGAGCGGAGAGAGGCAACGAGGGGAACAGAAGGTCAAAATGGACACAGAAAAATGGGGGCAACGAGGGGTACACAAGGCAAACGGGCACAGAGAAATGGGGGTAATGAGGGGTACAGAAGGAAAAGCGGGCACAGAGAAATGGGGGCAACGAGGGGTACAGAAGGAAAAACGGGCACAGAGAAATGGGGCAACGAGGGGTACAGAAGGAAAAACGGGCACAGAGAAATGGGGGCAACGAGGGGTACACAAGGCAAAACGGGCACAGAGAAATGGGGGCAACGAGGGGTACACAAGGCAAAACGGGCACAGAGAAATGGGGGCAAAGAGGGGAACAGAAGGCAAAACGGGCACCGAGGCAACAAGCAGAGGGGCGAACTTACCAGCAGCAGCAGCGGGCAGGACAACACAGGCGGAGCTGTGTGGTGGGGGAGCGACCTACCTGGCAAGGTCAAGGGTCGCCTCCCTCACGCGCAGCGGCCGCCATATATGGGGAGGTGGGAGGGAGGAGCAGCTGGGAGGCAGGAGGCAGGGGCATCGAATGGACAGTCAGGGGGGCGGGGCCGCAGGGGACGCAGCGGCGGGAGCGGAGAGAGGCAACGAGGGGAACAGAAGGTCAAAATGGACACAGAAAAATGGGGGCAACGAGGGGTACACAAGGCAAACGGGCACAGAGAAATGGGGGCAACGAGGAGTACAGAAGGAAAAGCGGGCACAGAGAAATGGGGGCAACGAGGGGTACAGAAGGAAAACGGGCACAGAGAAATGGGGGCAACGAGGGGTACAGAAGGAAAAACGGGCACAGAGTAATGGGGGCAACGAGGGGTACACAAGGCAAAACGGGCACAGAGAAATGGGGGCAACGAGGGGTACAGAAGGCAGAACGGGCACAGAGAAATGGGGCAACGAGGGGTACACAAGGCAAAACGGGCACAGAGAAATGGGGGCAACGAGGGGTACAGAAGGAAAAACGGGCACAGAGAAATGGGGCAACGAGGGGTACACAAGGCAAAATGGGCACAGAGAAATGGGGGCAACGAGGGGTACACAAGGCAAAACGGGCACAGAGAAATGGGGGCAACGAGGGGAACAGAAGGCAAAACGGGCACCGAGGCAACAAGCAGAGGGGCGAACTTACCAGCAGCAGCAGCGGGCAGGACAACACAGGCGGAGCTGTGTGGTGGGGGAGCGACCTACCTGGCAAGGTCAAGGGTCGCTCTCCTCACCGCACAGCGGCCACCATATATGGGGTGGTGGGAGGGAGGAGCAGCTGGGAGGCGGGAGGCAGGGGCAGCGAATGGACAGTCAGGGGGGCGGGGCCGCAGGGGACGCAGCGGCGGGAGCGGAGAGAGGAAAAGAGGGGAACAGAAGGTCAAAATGGACACAGAAAAATGGGGGCAACGAGGGGTACACAAGGCAAACGGGCACAGAGAAATGGGGGCAACGAGGGGTACAGAAGGAAAAGCGGGCACAGAGAAATGGGGGCAACGAGGGGTACAGAAGGAAAAACGGGCACAGAGAAATGGGGGCAACGAGGCGTTCTCTGCCTGCTCTTGGGGTTTAGTCTGAACACGATGTGCAAGGTCGATAAACAATGCTCCTTGTTATTCTGTTCTGGTCTGTTCCTACCATCTTGACAAAACATGCTAACACAGCTGCGCTGCTGAGGGCTCGTGCTTTGATATTATGGGGAGGCATGTTGTTCTGACACACACTTGGAGAAGGTCCTTTCCAGGGAGAAGAGCTTTGCGGTTCCTATGATGTAAAGCTTCCATCTAGGCACTAAGGTAGGGGGTCTGCTGACAAAGCCCAGAGATCTTCTATTATATAATAAACATCATTTTACCAAGGGGAGGGTGGTTAGGCCTTATAGTCCTTTTTCCACTGTCTATATATAATGACTTCCCCCTTCATATTCTATGGAATTGTAACAATGCTAATTGTTCTAGGTTTATGCATTTCGCTGCTGGTAGTGGCTCGTATACTGCATTATAGAGCACGATAGTTAAAATAAACATTTTGAAATATAACAGTGACTCTGACCATTCTTATTGTGGACAAGTACTAGTGAGCGAGCAAAAGGGTATGTCTTGCTACCGCGATTCCTGAGAGAGTTGGGAGTGTTGTGTTCTGGGTTGTCTAATCATTTGTAGCTTCGTGATTTTGGAGAAGAGCGAATGAGACACTATAGCTAGTCGGTTTGGGGATTTTGGGTACTACGGTGGTAGGTTGGTACACCCCTATACACCGAGGTCCTGTTTTCCTGCGCATAGTTCTGTGTAGGTGCAGAATCCCCACAACAGAACACATGCTGGAGTATGAAAATTGAAGCTGTTTGTGAGACTTCAGGAGTGGTTTGGCATTACTCAAACACAGTAACAGAAATACATTTAATTGCAATACTGCTTGTCAGCTCTTCTGTCCTTTTTGTGTAAGCTGAGCCAGTGCCTTTGATGTGCAAGTGTGGTAGATGACAGCTCCGCCCAAGTCAGATATGGCCACCCTGCCAACATCTAGGCTGTCTATTGTGATGCTGTCTGGGAGGAATACACTAAGGCCAGTTGCCAACTACACATAGTCATGTGTCTCAGGAACAGGCTGCAGGCACCAAATGGTTAGAACAAGAAAATACTAACTTTCTAAAAATCTTTAGTAAGGGGTTGGCTCTGTTTGATCAGCAATGTTAGACCACTTTTAAATATAATGACAACAAAGAACATTGACTGGAAATTATTTAGCCAACACTGTTATTCATTCTTTGCAGATCAAGAAATGTAATTAGCTAGACCTTGCTTTTTATGAACATAGTAGCTAAAACATTCATTTTGTGAATTCATTTTGCGTACACCACTACACATTAGGGAGTTTTTGAACTCAGAAATTAAACAAAGGCAACCCTGAATTTCAAATTAGGTGCCTAGTCTTGGTTAAAATAACTAGTTGCTACAACCCCTTCACATGCTATAGTTTCAGAAGTCTAGACAACTGAGACACATTAGCAGACTCCTCCTGTTGAAAATTTAAGTCAGGTATATTGTATGTGTAATGTCAAATGTTTATGTGTGTAAAAGTATTGCTTTTTTTTATTTTTATTTTTTTTGATTTTTAATTCTTTTGTGGACCAAATAGCTCATACAACTTTTGGCAATGTTATCCAATGTCTATGATTTGGTAATGCAAAATGAATTCACACAAATGAATGTTTAAGCTACTATGTTCATATAAAACGAGGTCAAGCTAATTCAATTTCTTGATCTGCAAATAATGAATAACAGTGTTGGCTAAATAATTATCAGTCAATGTTCTTTGTTGTCATTATATAACTTTCTAACAATGGCATTTTCAGAATTGTGACTTAAAATTCAACTTTACCATTAAAGAGGGTTTTAAATTACAATTATTTTTTCCTACCGGCTCCCAATTGAAAGTTATCACTTATTTAATGGAATAAGGTAACCCAATGATTTCCTATGGAAGGGGCAGGACAGTAATGAAAAACGACTTTCAGAGTTTTGATTACTACCAGGCTATGTAAAAGTTAATGTAAATGTCCAACTTTTTTAATACACTCCACCCTGCCCTATGCGCTGTTTAAGGCCTACCTTAGGAGTGACTTATATGTATTCAAAAATAAGATTTAGGCCTGGTAAAAGGTTTATTTTGCCAGGCCAAAATGGCAGTTAAAAACTGCCCACACAGGCTGCAGAGGCACACCTGAGACATGTTTAAAAGCCTATTTAAGTGGATGGCACAATAGGTGCTGCAGGCACACTGGTAACATTTAATTGACAGGTCATGGGTACATGTAGTATGACTTTACTAGGAACTTACAAGTAAATTAAATATGCCAATTGGGTGTAAGCAAATTCTACCCTGTTTATAGGAGATAGCACAAGCACTTTAGCGCTGGTTAGCAGTGGTAAAGTGCAGAGTCTTAAAAGCCCACAGAGAGGACCAAATCCAAAACAACCCACACTCCAGCCAAAAGCCAGGGTAGACTAATCAATACCTTGATGGGCTTCTCTGCTTATGCGATAGAAAGCACGCCGAGATCAACGCCCTGCTCAAGAAACCCAAGGCGGACACGAGAGACCTCAAGAACTTCCGGCCCATCTCCCTACTCCCGTTCCCGGCGAAGGTCATCGAGAAGATCGTCAACAAGCAACTAACCCGTTACCTCGAGGACAACGACATCCTGGACCCATCCCAGTCCGGGTTCCGCAGCAACCACAGCACCGAAACTGCCCTCATCGCCGCCACCGACGACATCAGGGCCATGCTGGATAACGGAGAAACCGCGGCCCTCATCCTCCTGGACCTCTCAGCCGCCTTCGATACCGTCTGCCACCACACCCTACGCACACGCCTCCACAACGCAGGGATCCGTGACAAGGCCCTGGAATGGACCACCTCCTTCCTCTCCGGCAGAACCCAGAGTGTCCGCCTCCCGCCATTCCGATCCAAAGCCTCCGAGATCATCTGCGGCGTACCCCAAGGATCATCCCTCAGCCCGACACTCTTCAACATCTACATGGCACCGCTCGCCCACATAGCCCGATCGCACGACCTCAACATCATCTCCTATGCCGACGACACCCAGCTGATCCTCTCCCTCACCAAGGACCCCTCCACCACCAGAACCAACCTCCACGAAGGAATGAAGGCCGTTGCCGAATGGATGAAGAACAGCCGACTGAAACTGAACTCGGACAAGACGAAAGTCCTCATCCTCGGCTCCACCCCCTCCGCCTGGGACGACTCCTGGTGGCCGGCCACACTAGGAACTGCACCGACACCCACCGACCACGCACGCAACCTGGGGTTCATCCTCGACGCATCGCTATCCATGACCAAGCAAGTCAACGCCGTTTCATCCTCCTGCTTCAACACCCTCCGCATGCTCCGCAAGATCTACAGATGGATCCCCACCGAAACCAGAAGGACGGTCACCCAGGCCCTCATCAACAGCAGATTGGACTACGGCAACGCACTCTACGCAGGAGCAACGACCAAACTCCTGAAACGACTACAACGAATACAGAAGGCCTCTGCACGCCTCATCCTCGACATCCCCTGCCACAGCCATACCAACCCCACCTGAGAGACCTGCACTGGCTCCCCGTCAACAAGAGGATCACCTTCAAGCTCCTCACCCACGCTCACAAGGCTCTCCACAACACCGGACCAACATACCACAACAGATGACTCACCTTCTACACCCCGAACCGCCAGCTCCGCTCCGCCGACCTTGCCCTCGCCACCATCCCCCGCATCCGAAGAGCAACCACCGGCGGCAGATCGTTCTCCCACCTCGCCGCCAAGACCTGGAACACCCTCCCCATCCACCTGTGACAGACCCAGGATCTGCTGGCCTTCAGGAGACTTCTCAAGACCTGGCTATTCGAGCAGTAGAAGCACCATCTCCCCCCCCCCCAGCGCCTTGAGACCCTCACGGGTAAGTAGTGCGCTTTATAAATGTACTGATTGATTGATTGATTGGACAATGGCCCTCTACTGCAGAGGCCTTTGACAGTTCCATGCCCCTCTGAACTCAGTTGGACCCCTCTGTCTGTCTACACTCTCCTGAGCCACTGGACTGAGCCCTGGGGAACCCTTCTTCTCATCTGTAGACCCCTTCTGTGAAGCACCTAACCTTAATTTGCTCGTAGATGCATCCCAGGAGGCCGACATTACCACCATGGCCAACAAAGTGATGTGGCCCATTCCACCGCTTGGGTCAGACTTTTGTCCCCCACCCAAAGTAAACACTGCCCATAGGGACAGCAACCAACAGAGTATACTGACACCTGTCAGTGCCAAGAGCCAGGGCCCAGGTCATCCATGCTCTCTGACCTCTGAGGTTTTTCAGAGTGGGGGCAACAGCCCCGTTAGGCACCCTTCCTCCACTCTCCTTTCCACCTGTTCAGTGGTGGTATGTTGAGACTGGCCTTTCAGCCCAGGCAGAACAAGTGACAGGGGTGAGTCTTTCCTCCCTTTTCCCCTTCATCTGGGCATCTGTACCCTTTGCTTGGCGTTGGATACCCAGAAAACCGAGCTGCCAGGGCACCCTGGGTGGCCTCCCAGCTCATCTGACACTGGGCGCAACTCATTTCCTAGAATGCAATCAATGGGCATCTGGGGACTACCTATGACCCTCCTCTGGGTCATCTCCTCTCCCCATTCCAGGGGCACCAGAGCCATAGGGGTGAAGAAGTCCTGCCTCTGGGCCTGAGTTACCCTACACACCTGTCCGGTCTACTACTCTGGAGAAACCAGCCTTTGCACTACCATGGTCTGGCTGGCCCAGGTGTCCCTCAGAGCAGTGACAGGGACCCCATTCATTTTGACTGGGTAGAAATGACGACCACCATCCTCAGGGATCACAAGCTCACCCTTTGAGTCAATCTCTCTTCTAAGCGAGATTAGGGCATGGTCTACCACTTGCCCCTTGGAACTACTTGCAGCAAAGGCCACATTGGCCACCCCCATAGAGGTCCCACCAGTGGATAGATTCTTTTGACAGTCAGAGTCCCCTTACTTATGTCCTAGCTGAGAACAACCAAAGCACCAGGAAAATGACCCTCTCTGAAGGGTCAACCCAAATATTTTGCCTTCCTCCTCCATTTTTCTGACCTCGTTTTTGCTGGCTTTAAAGCTCTGTGTACTTTACCACCACTAATCAGTGCTAAAGTGCATGTGCACTCTCCCTAAAACATTGTAACATTGGCTCATGACCAATTGGCATATTTAATTTACTTGTAAGTCCCTAGTAAAGTGCACAACATGTGCCCAGGGCCTCTAAATGAAATGCTACTAGTGGGCCACTACAGGGCCTGTGTGTGCAGGTTACTGCCACTTCGACTTGGCATTTAAAACCCTTTGCCAAGGCTTACACCCCCCTTTTAAAACACACCCCTAAGGTAGGCCATAGGTAGCCTATGGGGCAGAGTGCTGTGTAAGTAAAAGGTAGGACATGTACGTTTATGTTTTACATGTCCTAATAGTGACAAACAGCTAAATTCATTATTTACTATTGTGTGGCCTGCCCCTCTCATAGGCTAGCATTGGGAATTCCTAAAAATACCTTTAAGCGGTAATTCCTGATGAGAAAAGAGTAGCTGCATCATGTTTCACATCTCTGAAATGGTAATGATACATCCTCTCTACTGGTAAAGTTGGCTTTAACATTACTGTTTTAGAAATTCCACTTTTAGAAAGTGGACATTTCTCTGCTCTTACTTCTCTGTGTGCCTTGCAGCCTGTCTCCAAAACACATCTGGGCTGGGTGACAGCTGCACTTTGAGCATTCCCTCCAGACAGCCACAAACACAGGAAGGCTAGGTGTGGTTGAGTACCCATCTACATACATCTGCATTCTATTGGCCATCATGGGCAGGAAAGGAGAAAGGGGCTAACACTTGCACTTCAATATGTCTGCAGAACCGACTCATCGCCACCACTGCAGGATCGACACATCACTTGACTGCGCCCCACATCTCACTGTTGTGGCTAGGATAAGGTACTTTGTTCACCGGGGTCTGCGTGGGTCCTGTAGCTGGCCTGTGCTCCATTGCTGATGGTCCGAACTGTTGACTTTGTCCCAGTCCAGCGTGACCTGAAGTACCCCTAAAGCACTATTTGCTTCTAAGAGCTAGCACTTGCTTTATTCTTTAAAAACTCATACCTGAAATTCTGCATATTGGATTTTGGTTTTGTTTTATTTATAAAGTCCTACTTTATTTTTCTAAACTGTTGTGGAGTCTTTTTGTGGTATTTTTACTCTGTTACTGTATGAGTTATTGCACAAATACTTTACAAATTGCATTCTAAGTTAAGTTTGCCTGTTCTGTGCCAAGCTACCAGAGGGTGAGCAAAGGATAATTTAGGTTGTGTTGTGGCTTACCCTGACAAGGATTGCGGTCCCTACTTGGGCATGGTGCATACCTCTGCCATCTAGACACCCAATTTCTAACATCAGGGTCGAAAATGGGGCGCTCTGGGCCACTGCCCACCAGAACCTCCTCCCTGTTGTTTAGAAGGGGCATGGAAACTCTTTCCCTGCCTTATTCTGGGACCTGTCTGTGTCTCCCTCCTGGACCGCCCCCTCATTCTGCTAGGGTGAGCCTGAACCACCCTGCATTGAGTCACACCCAGGTACCTTCTTGTGGACCCTTGTGCTAAGCCAGTAGTCCACCTCCTTAGCAAGGTCGCTGAGAGTAAAGAGCTTAATATCTTCTAGGTGTTGGTGCAGTTCTATAAAACAGAGATTGAGCATGTGCCCCCTTGCAATCTAATTGTACAGACATTGGTAATCACTTACATCCATCCCCTTCACCCAACTATCCAGTGTCTTGCAAAAGTGGTCCACACAATCTATCCAGGACTGTTGGGGCACCTTCTGGCAGTCCCTAAACATGTGCCTGTACTTTTCTAGGGAGAGACAATATTTTCTGGTGAGAGTGTCCTTGATGATACTTCATCCTGTCTCCTTTCCCTAAGGATAACATGACATCCCTCCCTTCACTGGGAATGTGCCTCCAGAGGCTGGCCACCCAACTCTCTTCAGGGATCCTGTGCATCTCCAGAGCAACCTCATCGGCCTCAAACCATTTATCTATGTCATCCCCCACAGCAAAGTAAGGCATCAGATCCTTGGATATGTGAAGCCTCCTTTCTCCAGTGGACACTGGGGTATTGCTGCTGGACTCAGAAGCTTGCCTGGCTTTGAGCTCCAGGTTCTTCATGCTCATTCCATTCTTCAGCATGCTTAAGGGTAAGGCCCTCCCACCCTTCTCCTTTGCCAAGGCTCTCTCAGCCTCAGCCTTTTCCTCCTCTGCTTCCAGTCTTCCAGTTTCATTGTGGCCAGCTGCAATAAGAGCATCCTTTCTGCCTTTGTGTCCTCCATCTCCATCTCCTCTGGGAACAGCCCAGAGGAAGGCATACTACTTTCTGCCTTGACAATGGGCTCCATTTTGGATGGCAAGTGGCCCCCCTTCTCTGGGGGCTGCAGCTCAGACCCTGCAGCCAGGCCCTCCTCTTCCTCTAAATCCACTTCCTCCTTCTCAGTAGTGTCAGACTCTGGGTTGGACTGCATCCTCTTGAGCTCCTCACAGGCACAGAGGGCTATATGAAGGTCCAGCTTTGTGGCCCTCCTCCCTGCATTCAGCCCCATTACCATGCAGAGCTTCTGCAGGTCAGCCCTGCTGAAGTTATCAACGTTAAGCAGCTCCATGTCCATTGTTTGATAAGGAGGTAGTGTACTTCAATTTAGAAAAGGGAAGAAAATAGCCAATCAGAAACTAAGGAGCATTTAAAAAGTGATCAATCTGGTGTCAAATTATTTACATACACAAGTACTGTTTCCAACCACTGGACACCAATGTGAGAAATCAGATTGATGGATGATGAAGATGTGAGCCCTTCTCAAGCAACAGCCGTAATCCCCGTCAGGGTGAACCACTAAATCACTAAATTAGCCTTTGCTTAACTCTCTGGTAGCTAGACACAAAAGCAGTCAGGCGTAACTTAGAGGCAATGTGTAATGTATTTATGCAGCACACAAACAGTAATACAGTAAAAACCCAACACAAGAAAAATCCCTAACCAATTTAGAAGAATAGGGTAAGTTTCAATAAATGATTTGACACCAAAACAACAAACATCCAATCAGTAGAACATGAGATATGCAATGTTAAAGGTGTAGGTAAAGATAATACTTAAAAGCACAAAGCGCCAACTGTGGTTATTTGGTCACGCTGAACCTGGACAAAGTCACAAGTTCAGGCTGACCGTAATGAATGGGACCAAGTTAGTTCCAGTAAAAAAATGTGCCTTAAATCCCGGTTTTGGAGCATTGCGGCGCACAGCGGCAGTTCAGAGCAAGGATGCAAGATACATGCCTAAGATGCATCACACAGCGGTCATTCCAATGAGCTACGAGGGCTGCAATGTGGGCTTGCATGGAGGATGTGTTGTGCAGTGGCGGTTGTGATGAGAAGCTGCAAGGTCCACGTCGAGGATGCGCTGCGCTGCGCAGCAGTGGTTATGATGAGCTGTGCAGGCTGTGAGTGAACGTGCGTCGAGCCTGTAACTTCAGCGGCGCGTAGCGTCGGTCCCGATGATGCCCTACGAAGAGTTGTGTCGGAACTGCGTTGAGTTGTGTCGGTTCTGATGAGACCAAATCTGGGCTGGCAGAGCATCATTAGTCCCACTTCCAAGGGTCCAGGACTGGAGGGGCACCACTTTGGGAGTTAGGATTATCAACAGGAAGAGTCAAGGTGCAGGGTTCAAGATGGATGGATCTTTTTCTGTCCCTGAGGCTCTGATCAGGAGGCCAGCCAACTAGCCCTTGAAGTCACTCTGTTGGTCCTGGATTCAAGATGCAGGTCCAGTCTTTCACATTCAGGCAGCAGGGCAGCAGAGTAGCAGTGCAAAAGAGAAGTCCTTGCAGCAAAGCAGCACAGCAGGCCTTCTTCTGAGTGTACCACAGGTCCCAAGGTGTGCTGAAGAGTTGGGTCTGAAGATCCAATATTTATACCTGGTGCCAGCTTTGAAATGGGAGAAGCTTCTGGAGTTTACCCCTACAGATGTGTCTGGAATTGTCTGCCTTCCTCACCTGGTCCCAGTCTTTCTGGGGACACAATTGGCTAGTGTGAAGTTATTTGTTTGTAAGCTGAGCCAGTGCCTTTGAATTGCAGGTGTGGAAAGTGACAGTTGCACCCCCTATGAGATGGCCCATCCTGCCAACACCCGGGCTCTCTATTGTTGATGCTGTCTGGGAGGTATAGATAAAGGACAATTGCCAATTTTGTCTAGTCATGTGACCCAGGAACTGGCTGCAGGCACCAAATGGTTAGGATAAAATGTGGCATTTTCAGAATTGTGACTTAAAATACAACTTTACTACTGAAGAAGGTTTTAAATTACAATTGCTGCCGTCACTCACACTGAAGTTAGCCAATTGCTGAAGTGAGCTCACCCTTTACCCCATGCTCTATGCTGCAGTAGGCGGAAGAAAAATGTGAATGGCACACAAATGGATGAAGAGGGCAGGCTGAAAGCCCCTTTAAGTAAGTAAATAATACATATATTTGTAGTGAAATTAAAAGGTCCTGGCTAACACCAGACCTAAAAAGTATGTCAGTAGTGACTTTTGGCCATGTGAGGTATTTGAAAAAGAAAATAATATAATAATGCCTTGCACACATATATGAGATGCTTATGTGCACCCAAATCACCTTTCCCTAGTTTTGCAAAATGTTTAAATCATTCCATTAGTACCATTAATTATCACAGCCATTAAATTAGATCAATCATCACAGCCATAGAATCCCGTTATATTTACAGCAATTAGAAACTACAGTAACTAGCCTCAAGCTACATAGAAAAAACAAAGTATTACTCTTATTATTCTTTTTACTCATTGTTAGACTTGGCATCTTTTAGCGTGTTTCCCCTGAGTTTTTGCTTTCTGACCTCCTGGTTTTGACTCTGTTTTTGCTGGCTTAGTGTTTTTGCGCACTTTTCTCACTGCTGATCGGTGGTAAAGTGCAAGTGCTCCTGTGGTAAAATGTGTTATGGATTGATGTTTCCATGATTGGCCTATTTGATTTATGTGTCAGTCCCTAGTAAAGTGCACTGAGTGTGCCAGGGCCTGTAAATCAAATGCTGTTAGTGGGCTGCAGCACTGGATTGTGCCACCCACACCAACAGCCCGTAAATGTAACTCTGGCCTGCCATCTATGTGTGGAAAAAAGGGGGTACCCCTGAAATGTGTTTCCTACATCAGGGTGACAACATTATTGGGAAATAAACATGTAGGAAACGAATACAAAGTGGATCTATCCTAAACTGAAAACAATATGTGACCAGAAACAAGAATGTATTGAAAAATATATTATTTTATTTGATCAGCTAATGTTTAAGATATGCAAAAGATTTTTGAAAATATATTTACACTGAGCATACAGACATCAATAAAAATAAATATATTGGAATACTGTCAAAGTTCAATTTTCAACTAATATGACTAATACTTGTGTTATGTCTAAATTAGATCAAACAGAAAAGTATACATCCAAAGCTAAACATAAACAAATGCATAGAAAAATTCATACATGATAAGTATTAAATCATTCTACAATGTAGTTATGGCTAACATAGTTACAATCTAAACATAAACAAATGCATAGAAAAATTCATACATGATAAGTATTAAATCATTCTACAATGTAGTTATGGCTAACATGGTTACAATCTCACGCTTTGGCTGGACGATCAGGTAGCCATGTGTGTCTCGAATGATATATAATGAAATATCAATCAATAGGGTTCCTTGATTAATATCTTCTGCCCCTGGATATTTATATAGGCATAATTCTCCAAATTACGGAAGAATAAGACACCGTCAGTCCCGTTTGTAAAGCGCCGACAACTTAGGCGGAGATGAAGAAAGTATATATAAAGATAACATAAAGGGATATGTCACCATCAATGAAGTTTGGTGAAAAACCTCGATATTACATCTGTGGGCCGTGGACTTCACGTGCGTACTGCATAGCCGTATGATGGTTGTTGACTGAAAAACGCCGTTTTTCAGTCAACAACCATCATACGGCTATGCAGTACGCACGTGAAGTCCACGGCCCACAGATGTAATATCGAGGTTTTTCACCAAACTTCATTGATGGTGACATATCCCTTTATGTTATCTTTATATATACTTTTCTTCATCTCCGCCTAAGTTGTCGGCGCTTTTACAAAACGGGACTGACGGTGTCTTATTCTTTCCGTAATTTGGAGAATTATGCCTATATAAATATCCAGGGGCAGAAGATATTAATCAAGGAAGCCCTATTGATTGATATTTCATTATATATCATTCGAGACACACATGGCTACCTGATGAAGGCGTCCAGCCGAAACGCGCGTAGATTGTAACCATGTTAGCCATAACTACATTGTAGAATGATTTAATACTTATCATGTATGAATTTTTTCTATGCATTTGTTTATGTTTAGATTGTAACCATGTTAGCCATAACTACATTGTAGAATGATTTAATACTTATCATGTATGAATTTTTTCTATGCATTTGTTTATGTTTAGCTTTGGATGTATACTTTTCTGTTTGATCTAATTTAGACATAACACAAGTATTAGTCATATTAGTTGAAAATTGAACTTTGACAGTATTCCAATATATTTATTTTTATTGATGTCTGTATGCTCAGTGTAAATATATTTTCAAAAAATCTTTTGCATATCTTAAACATTAGCTGATCAAATAATATATTTTTCAATAAATTCTTGTTTCTGGTCACATATTGTTTTCAACTCTGGCCTGCCATTACAGAGCCTGTGTGCAGTCTGGTACTGCCATGTCGCCTTGGCAAGTGCACCCACTTGCCAGGCCCTAACCTTCCCTTTTCTTACATGTCAGTCACCCCTAAGGTAGGCCCAAGATACCCCTGTGGGCAGGGTGCAGTGTATGTGAAAGGTAGGACATGCCCTGGTGTGTGTGGCATGTCCTGATAGTGAATTACTGCCAATTTCGCTTTTCACTATTGCAAGGCTACCTGTTCCCCATAGGACAGAATGGGGAGTTTGTTTATAACATCTTATAAACATAACTGGCCCTGGGAACTAGGTAGGAAAATAAAGTTTAGTATGCCTGAACTCAGAATCTAAAGATGCATCTTTTAGTGAAGGTGATTTTTACATTCTGTGTTTGAAAATACCACTTTTAGAAAGTAGGTATTTTCTTGCTCAGCCATCCAGCAGGCCTCAGCTGGGTTTGTGTATTGACTGTCTGGGTTTTGGATGACAGGGGCTGGGGAGCAGCAGAGGCTCCAGATAGTCTAGGTGGGTCAGGAAAGGGCTGAATAGACCTGGGCTGCATTTAGAGTAGGGTGAGGAGATTTCCTTGCACCTGAATGGGCCTGGTCTGCCTCTGACAATGCCGTCTCCACCTCCTGCCAGGAAGCCACACCAGAGAGGGCAGAACTGGTTCTGGCTGGGCACAGACACTCTCTGCCTGAGAGGACAAAGGATGTTGGGCTATAAAAAATGGAGCTCAAACCCCGAACTTTAGAACTCGCTGGAATTAAGGAACCTGCCAAGAAGAAGAGCTGCCAGGAGGAGTACTGCCCCTTTGCTGTGTTGTTGCTTTGTTGGGTTGGCCTGCAGTTGCTGCTTCTGCCTTGGGCAGTGAAAGGACTGGACTGAACTTTCTTTACTTGTGCTGAGTATCTCCAAGGGCCTGAAATTGAGCTGGCCTCCTGTTCTGAAGTCTCAGGGACTGCAAAGACTTCACCAACCTCTGGGTACCGCTTCTGGAGCCGCTGTTTCAGTTGCCACAGAGAAGGGAACCGCAACTGACTCCGTCACCGACTCCGTCACTGGCTCTGTGTCCTGACGGCATGGCAGACCGCCCGTCCTCATCTCGCACTGCAAGCCTAGTCTCACCGCCGACTGCCGCCGCCACCGAGCCGCTGCTTACACCGTGACCTGTGGGCACCGCAGTCCGCACCGCCTCTCTTCACTACGCCATCCTGGTCTCACCGATGCTGTTGCTGCTGCTGACTCGACACCTGTGACCGCATCGTGGTTGGGGGCACCGCTTGTAAAGTTTCACAACGCACCGCCTCGTCCCACACAGCCGTCTGGGCCGACCAATGCCAGCTCCCGCAAACCGGCTCTGTCGTCTGCACAGCAACCTGCCAGCACCGCATCGCGCACCGTCTCGCCCTGCACCGTAAGCCTTGGTCTCACCATCACCGTCTGGACGATCATCACCGAGCCGCTGTCTGCACCGCATCGAGAGGACACCGCGCCCTGCACCGCTTACATTTTGCAACGCAATCGCGACGGTAGCCACGACCGGCTCGCACCCCTGTGTAAGCCACAACGAGAAAGGTACTGTTACCGAGTCTGTTCACGCTTTTGCTGGCCCGTATTGACGCGGTCGGCTGGAACTGTTCGACTCTGTTGTTTTCAGCCTCGCGGTAGCCCCAGACGGAGCTACCGACTCGTACGAACTGTGTTTTTGAGGTATTTCTGCAGTGTAGAAGACATCTTGCAAAGTATCTATTTTTCAAGTACTGTATTGTGGATTCTTTATCGTTTTTGGTCTTGTCTTAAGTATATAAAAATATTGGGGGCCTCATTTATGAAAAGTGACGCATCGCTGTGTGAAAACAGCGATGCGTCACTTTTCATTGCGCCCTCCTTGCGACATGCTGGATGCGTCATATTTACAGTATGACGCATCATGTCACAAGGAGTTATAGATACGTCAGTATTTCTGACGTATCTGTAGGCGCCAAAATGACGCATTGCTGGAGTGTGTCACAAAAGTGACCCAACTCCATCAATGGGTCATTTCACATGGGCAAGTCCCATTTCAAATGTGCCAGCGTCAGTCTTACGCCTGCTGTGAGGCAGGCGTAAGATATTGATGCATTTGCGTCCTAGAAGTGACGCAGTGAAATCTCATAGATTTTACTGCGTCACTTCTACGAGGCTTACTTGCGTCGGAACGCCCACTCTGCATACATTATACTTGGCGCAGGTGTAATGTGGCGCAGGGGTTTACAAAGTGACGCATCTAACTAGATGTGTCACTTTGTAAATATGAACCAACATGGCGCATTTTTTACGCCGCTGGTGCGTCACAAAAAGTGACGCACCGGACGCGCAAAAGTGACGCAAGGGCTCATAAATAAGGCCCTGGATATTTTTCTAAACTGGTGTGGTGTCCTTTTGTGGTGCTTACACTGTATTACTGTTGGTTATGTGCAAATGCTTTACACACTGCCTCTAAGATAAGCCTAACTGCTCGTGCCAAGCTACCAAGGGGGTGAGCAGGGGTTATTTTAGGAGTGTAACTCCCTTATCCTGACTAGGAATAAGGGTCCCTACTTGGACAAAGGTGCAAGCCCCTGCCAACTAGAGACGCCCATTTCTAACATTGGTTGTCAGCGGTGAGGATAGGACTTGTGTTTGCACTTGACTTACAGCGATTGGTGTGCACTACTACCATATCGCAGACCATTATGTACCACATACTGTTTTTTTTGGTCTATTTTTGCCTTTCCATTGGTTTTGAACTTGAACTTTCCAGTACAACATGCCTGAATCAATTGCATCATCTGTTGCATCCTTGGAAGTGGCCTCTGAGGAGGAGAGGTTAGAAACCTACAATGTGAAGGAATTGAAGGCTATCTGCAAGAACCTCAAAGTCCAAATCAGGGGCCTCACCAGGAAAGTGGAGCTACAAAAGGCGCTGAGGGCCTGGGTAGCAGCCAGGCATGCCAGTGGGCAGTCTGGGGATCCTAGCCTGGAGGCGGAGGAGCCTATTCCAAGGGTGGATGTGCTTTTGGGCGGGGGGCACCCTCTAAACAGGAAGCAGCAGTTTGTCCCCAGAGGAGCTGGAGGACAGGCGGGAAGCAAGGAGAGTTGCTGTGGAACTAGAAAAACTTAAGTTAGCCTTGGAGGAGAAAAGGATGATGCTAGACCATGAAATTAGGAAAAAGGAGCTGGATCAGAGGAGTAGATCCGGCTCAGATGTTGGCAGCAACCCGTCAGGACAGGCAGACAGAATTGTGCACATCCCTAAGAATGTAGGCAAGGAATTCAAGAAGGGGGATGACATACAAAGGTGGTTTCAGGGTTACGAGGCAGCGATACACATGAATGGGGTCCCTGAGAAGTATTGGGGAGCAGGATTGTGGCCTCTTTTTCCAGAAGAAGCAAGGGATACTTTGATAGCTTTGGGTAAGGGGTGTAACCTCACCTATGCTGACATGAAGGAGGCCCTTCTCACTAAGTATGGTCTCACTCCTGAAAAGTACAGGGATCAGTTTAGGTCCAATAAGAAGTCTGATGCCAACACTTGGTTGGAATGTGTAGATTCGTTTTGCAGGTCACTGGATGGCTGGGTGAAGGGCAGTAATGTAACAGATTTTCAGGGGCTCCCCAATTTGATTGCATGGGAGCACTTGTCTAGTCTATGTTTTGCAGATCTGCGCCAGCACTTGGTTGATAGTAAGCTAACTGACCCCAGGAAGCTTGCTATGGAGGCGGACCCCTGGGTGAGTACCTGGGTCCCCAAGAAAGTGTTTGTGGGAGACTCAGCCAAAGGTGGGCAGGGTCCGCAGCAGAAAAGTGGGGGGGACAAGGTTAAAGCACAGGAGTTCTCTAAAGGGCCCCAAACTAACACCCAGGGTAAAGGTTCCCATCCCCCAGGAGATAAGAAAGCAGTGGTCTCTTCTGGAAAGCCTGCTGAGACCGCACCCGCAAGTGTTTTGCATGTGACCAGGTGGGTCACATGAAGGGGGACCCCAAGTGCCCAAAGGGGGCACAGCCACTCATCGGTGGGCAGTCCAAGGTGTTGGCTAGTGTAGCGCTTGGGGAGGAGGTGTACCCACAGGAGGGTGGGGATCCCGCAGAAATGACCCTCGTCTCACTAGGGGACAGTGAGATGGTCCCAGGAAACCAGGTGCCCCCTAACACAAAGAAATACAGTACCTGGGTGACCATCAATGGAAAAAGGGTAGAGGCTCTCAGAGATACTGGAGCCAGTGTGACCTCAGTCTGGTGTCACCTGGTCTCTGAGGAGCAGGTAGTCCCAGGGGCATTCCACCAAGTAGTTGCTGTGGACAACTCAGAGCGCCAGTGTATGCTGGCACAGGTTCCCTTTGAATGGGGGGTTGTCTCAGGTCCCTTGAGGGTGGTTGTGAGCCCTACCATGCCTGTAGATTGTCTGCTAGGTAACGACCTGGAGCAGTCCTTATGGAAGGATGTTGAGCTCAGGTCTCACTTGGAGATGCTTGGGTTGTCAGAGTGGGCATGCGTGTCTACTCGGTCAATGGTGGCCAGAAAGGGTGATCTGAAGGACTTGGAGCCTGAAACAGTGGCCCAAGTCCCTGCCAAAAGAAAGGGCAAGGGGCGTGGGAAACCGGCCCCTGAAGTTCCCACGGACCGGGAGGAGGCGGACCTTGAGGGGGCTGCCCCGGTGCCTACAGGGGAGCAAGTAGCTGAACTGGGGGATATCTCTGAGCTGACCCATTGGCCGCAAGAAGGGAGTCCCACCAGGGAAGAATTCTGCAGGGCGCAGAAAGAGTGCCCTTCTCTGGAGGGGCTGCGGCGGCAGGCTGCAGACCAGGCAGCTGGTGATTAGTCTGGATCACATTGGCTCTACTGGGAGAATGGTCTCCTGTATAGTGGGCCTAAGGTCGCTGAGCCTGGGTCAGCCAGTGTCCTGGTGGTACCCCAGCGCTTCAGGACCTTCCTACTGGGTCTTGCTCATGACGTGCCTTTGGCAGGACATTTGGGGCAGGACAAGACCATTGACAGGCTTGTCACCCACTTCTTCTGGCCCCAAATGCGAAGGCAGTCAGATGGACATTGCAGGGTCTTGCCAAACTTGCCAGGCAAGTGGTAAGAGTGGGAGGAAGGTCAAAGCTCCTCTCCAACCTTTTCCAGTTGTTGGAACGCCCTTTGAAAGGGTAGGGTTGGACATTGTGGGGCCACTGGATCCCAAGACAGCCATGGGCAACAGGTACAGAGAGGAGTTGGCCTAACGGCTAGGGCGGTCGACCTCGAATCTGGGGAACTGGGTTTGAGTCTCGGCAATGACGGAAACATCCTGTGATTCTGGGCAAATCACTTAATCTCCCCGTGCCTAACAAAAATGAATGTGTCCTCATGTAATGCAACTGGTGCTATGCAAAGCGCTCTGATACCCGATTCGGGTCAAGTTTGCGCTATATAAAACTCTGTAAAATAAAAATAAAAAAATTAAGTACATCCTGGTCTTGGTGGACCATGCCACCCGGTACTCGGAGGCAATCCCTCTCAGGAAAACGACGGCGCCAGTGGTGGGCGGGGCGTTAATGGGGATCTTTTCCCGCGTTGGGTTCCCCAGAGAGGTGGTTTCTGACAGGGGGACCAATTTCATATCCAAGTATATGACATCCCTGTGGAAGGAGTGTGGTGTAACCTACAAGTTCACCACTCCTTACCACCCACAAGGTAACGGTCTGGTGGAGAGATTCAACCAGACCTTGAAGGGCATGATTAAGGGTCTAACAGAACCCATGAGGCGTAAGTGGGATGTCCTCTTGCCATGCCTTCTCTTCGCATACAGGGAGGTGCCACAGAAGTCTCTTGGGTTCAGTCCCTTTGAGCTTCTGTATGGTCACCCTGTGAGAGGACCCCTGAGTTTGGTGAAGGAAGGCTGGGAGGCAGCTCCCAGGAAAACTCCCCAGGATGTGTTTAGTTACATGCTGGCCTTCAGAAACCAAACTGCCCGCTTCAGGAAACTCGCTCAGGCGAACCTAGAAGCAAGCCAGGAAGAAATGAAGAAGTGGTATGACCAGAATGCCACTCTGGTCGAATTTCAACCTGGGCAAAAAGTGTGGGTCATGGCCCCAGTGGAACCTTGTGCCTTGCAGGACAAGTGGGCTGGGCCGTTTGAGGTGATGGAGCGCAAAAGTGATGTCACCTACCTGGTGGATTTGTAGACTCCAAGGAACCCTTTGAGGGTCCTGCACGTGAACCGCCTCAAGCCCGACTTTGAGAGGTCCAAAGTGAGCATGCTCTTGGCGACAGATGATGGGGTAGAAGAGGAGAGTGAACCTCTCCCTGACCTCCTGTCTACCAAGGAGCACGATGGGTCAGTGCAAGGTGTGAACCTCTTCCCTACACTGACCCCAGAGCAGCAGAGCGACTGTCACCAGTTGTTGGGACAGTTTGCCCCACTGTTCTCTCTGACACCAGGTGTTACTCACTGGTGTACCCAGGACGTGGACACCGGTGACAGCCCTCCTGTGAAGCACAAGATTTACAGGTTGACTGACCGGGTCAGGGTCAGCATCAAAGAGGAGGTCTCTAAGATGTTGGCGTTAGGGGTGATCGAGCCCTCCAACAGTCCTTGGGCCAGTCCAGTGGTTTTGGTCCCAAAGGCTGCTGCGGTTTTGTGTGGACTACCGTGGGCTCAATGCCATCACCAGGACTGACGCGCACCCCATCCCCAGAGCTGATGAGCTCATTGATCGGTTGGGCGCTGCCAAGTTCCTCAGCACGTTTGATTTAACGTCTGGGTACTGGCAGATTGCCTTAACCGATGGGGCCAAGGAGAGGTCAGCATTCTCAACCCCAGAAGGACATTACCAGTTCTGGGTGATGCCCTTTGGGTGGAAGAATGCCCCTGCCACCTTTCAGAGGTTGGTGAACCAGGTGTTGGCTGGACTGGAGGATTTCAGTGCCGCATACCTGGATGACATCGCAGTGTTCAGTTCCAGCTGAGAAGAACACTTGCAGCACCTTGGTGAAGTGTTGAGGGCTCTGCAGAGGGCAGGCCTCACGATTAAGGCCAGTAAGTGCCAGATCGGGCAGGGTTCTGTGGTGTACTTGGGACACCAGGTAGGAAGCGGCCAGGTGGCGTCCCTACAACCCAAGATTGACACCATTCTGGCTTGGGAGCTCCCCAAGACCCAGACAGAGGTGAGAGCCTTTTTAGGTCTCACCGGGTACTACAGGAGGTTTGTTAAGGGGTATGGCACCATTGTTGCCCCCTTAACAGAGCTGACTTCCAGGAAGCAGCCCAAGAAGGTGATCTGGACTGAGTCCTGCCAGAAAGCTTTTGATGCCCTGAAGGCCGCCATGTGCACGGCGCCCGTGCTCAAGGCACCCGACTTCTCCAAGGAATTCTTCATGCAGACCGACGCTTCAGAGCATGGTGTGGGAGCGGTGCTCTCACAACTGAACGAAGAGGGCCTAGACCAGCCTGTAGTCTTCCTTAGCAGGAGATTACTCCCCAGGGAACAGAGGTGGAGTGCCATAGAAAGGGAAGCTTTTACTGTGGTCTGGGCACTAAAGAAGCTGAGGCCCTACCTGTTTGGGACTCACTTCCGGGTTCAGACAGACCACAGGCCCCTCAGATGGTTGATGCAAATGAGGGGTGAGAATCCAAAACTGCTGAGGTGGTCCATCTTCCTACAGGGAATGGACTTTACGGTGGAACACCGCCCTGGCACAGAACACGCCAACGCAGATGGTCTGTCCAGGTTCTTCCGCCCTAGTGAAGAGAACTCCCAGGAGGTTGGGTAGTTCTCCCTACTTTCAGCTGGAGGGGACATGTGTTAGACTTGGCATCTTTTGGCGTGTTTCCCCTGAGTTTTTGCTTTCTGACCTGCCGGTTTTGACTCTGTTTTTGCTGGCTTACTGTTTTTGCGCACTTTTCTTACTGCTGATCAGTGGTAAAGTGCAAGTGCTCCTGTGGTAAAATGTGTTATGGATTGGTGTTTCCATGATTGGCCTATTTGATTTATGTAAAAGAAACAATTGATGGACGGAATGCTGGAGAATGCAAACATTCACCCCCAGTCACAAGGATCTGGGTTAAATCCATCATTCTTTTGCTCACCACACCACCCCAGTTTGGACCCAGCCATATGCAAATCAGTCTTGACCGTGTTCCTTGTGGGAACAGTCCAGCCCGAACTGCCAAGCCAGGTCCTCCCTGGACCGGAAACAAGCATCCTGGGACCGGTTTCAGGGCATCACCCTTCATCAGCCAGGCTAGCTTGAATCCAGTGGTGTAGTGAGCACGGGACCCACGTCTGGGCATATCCTTCCCACTTAGGACGACAAATGCAAAAGAAACAATTGATGGACAGAATGCTGGACAATGCAAACATTCACCCCCAGTCACAAGGATCTGGGTTAAATCCATCATTCTTTTGCTCACCACACCACCCCAGTTTGGACCCAGCCATATGCAAATCAGTCTTGTCCCTGTTCCTTGTGGGAACAGTCCAGCCCGAACTGCCAAGCCAGGTCCTCCCTGGACCGGAAACAGGCATCCTGGGACCGGTTTCAGGGCATCACCCTTCATCAGCCAGGCTAACTTGAATCCAGTGGTGTAGTGAGCACGGGACCCACATCTGGGCATACCCTGATGAGGGGTGAAACGATGGATTTAGGCCCAGATCTCTGTACTGGGGTGAATGTATGACATTGTTCTGCATTTTGTCCATCAATTGTTGTTTTTGCATTTGTCACCCCAAGTGGGACGGGTATGCCCAGACGTGGGTCCCGTGCTCTCCATGCCACTGGAGTCAAGCTATCCTGGCTGATGAGGGGTGAAACCCCGAAACCGGTCCTAGGATGCTTGTTTCCAGTCCAGGGAGGACCTGGCCTGGCAGTTCGGGCTGGACTGTTCCCATTGGGCACAGGGTCAAGATTGATTTGCATATGGCTAGGTTCAAACTGGAATGGCATGGTGAGCACAAAAATGATGGATTTAGGCCCAGATCTCTGTACTGGGGTGAATGTATGACATTGTTCTGCATTCTGTCCATCAATTGTTGTATTTGCTTTTGTCACCCCGAGTGGGACGGGTATGCCCAGACGTGGGTCCCGTGCTCTCCATGCCACTGGAGTCAAGCTATTCTGGCTGATGAGGGGTGAAACCCCGAAACCAGTCCTAGGATGCTTGTTTCCAGTCCAGGGAGGACCTGGCCTGGCAGTTCGGGCTGGACTGTTCCCATTGGGCACAGGGTCAAGACTGATTTGCATATGGCTGGGTTCAAACTGGCATGGCGAGCAAAAAAACGATGGATTTAGGCCCAGATCTCTGTACTGGGGTGAATGTATGACATTGTTCTGCATTCTGTCCATCAATTGTTATTTTTGTTTATGATTTATGTGTCAGTCCCTAGTAAAGTGCACTGAGTGTGCCAGGGCCTGAAAATCAAATGCTGTTAGTGGGCTGCAGCACTGGATTGTGCCAACCACACCAACAGCCCATAAATGTAACTCTGGCCTGCCATTGCAGAGCCTGTGTGCAGTCTGGTACTGCCATGTCGACTTGGCAAGTGCACCCACTTGCCAGGCCCTAACCTTCCCTTTTCTTACATGTCAGTCACCCCTAAGGTGGGCCCAAGATACCCCTGTGGGCAGGGTGCAGTGTATGTGAAAGTTAGGACATGCCCTGGTGTGTGTGGCATGTCCTGATAGTGAATTACTGCCAATTTTGTTTTTCACTATTGCAAGGCTACCTGTTCCCCATAGGACAGAATGGGGAGTTTGTTTATAACATCTTATAAACATAACTGGCTCTGGGAACTAGGTAGGAAAATAAAGTTTAGTATACCTGAACTCAGAATCTAAAGATGCATCTTTTAGTGACTGTCTGGGTTTTGGATGACAGGGGCTGGGGAGCAGCAGAGGCTCCAGATAGTCTAGGTGGGTCAGGAAAGGGATGAATAGACATGGGCTGCATTTAGAGTAGGGGGAGGAGATTTCCTTGCACCTGAATGGGCCTGGTCTGCCTCTGACAATGCCATCTCCACCTCCTGCCAGGAAGCCACACCAGAGAGGGCAGAACTGGTTCTGGCTGGGCACAGACACTCTCTGCCTGAGAGGACAAAGGATTTTGGGCTATAAAAAGTAGAGCCCAAACCCCTGAACTTTAGAACTCGCTGGAATCAAGGAACCTGCCAAGAAGAAGAGCTGGAAGAGCTGCCAGGAGGTGTACTGCCCCTTTGCTGTGTTGTTGCTTTGTTGGGTTGGCCTGCAGTTGCTGCTTCTGCCTTGGGCAGTGAAAGGACTGGACTGAACTTTCTTTACTTGTGCTGAGTATCTCCAAGGGCCTGAAATTGAGCTGGCCTCCTGTTCTGAAGTCTCAGGGACTGCAAAGACTTCACCAACCTCTGGGTACCGCTTCTGGAGCCGCTGTTTCAGTTGCCACAGAGAAGGGAACCGCAACTGACTCCGTCACCGACTCCGTCACTGGCTCTGTGTCCTGACGGCATCGCAGACCGCCCGTCCTCATCTCGCACTGCAAGCCTAGTCTCACCGCCGACTGCCGCCGCCACTGAGCCGCTGCTTGCACCGTGACCTGTGGGCACAGCAGTCCGCACCGCCTCGCTTCACTTCGCCATCCTGGTCTCACCGACGCTGTCGCTGCTGCTGACTCGACACCCGTGACCGCATCGTGGTTGGGGGCACCGCTCGTAAAGTTTCACGACACATCGCCTCGTCCCGCACAGCTGTCTGGGCCGACCGACGCCAGCTCCCGCAAACTGGCTCTGTCATCTGCACCGCAACCTGCCAGCACCGCATCGCGCACCGTCTCGCCCTGCACCGTAAGCCTTGGTCTCACCGACGCCGTCTGGACGATCGTCACCGAGCCGCTGCCTGCACCACATCGAGAGGACACTGCGCCCTGCACCGCTTCCATTTTGCAATGCAACCGCGACGGTTGCCACGACCGGCTCGCACCCCCGTGTAAGCCACAACGAGAAAGGTACTGTTACCGAGTCTGTTCACGCTTTTGCTGGCCCGTATTGACGCGGTCGGCTGGAACTATTCGACTCTGTTGTTTTCAGCCTCGAGGTAGCCCCGGATGGAGCTACCGACTCGTACGAACTGTGTTTTTGAGGTATTTCTGCAGTTTAGAAGACATCTTGCAAAGTATCTATTTTTCAAGTACTGTATTGTGGATTCTTTATCGTTTTTGGTCTTGTCTTAAGTATATAAAAATATTGGATATTTTTCTAAACTGGTGTGGTGTCCTTTTGTGGTGCTTACACTGTATTACTGTTGGTTATGTGCAAATGCTTTATACACTGCCTCTAAGATAAGCCTGACTGCTCATGCCAAGCTACCAAGGGGGTGAGCAGGGGTTATTTTAGGAGTGTAACTCCCTTATCCTGACTAGTGTTGTAGGGATTCTGCACATATACAGAGCTATGCACAGGATAATAGGACCTCAGAATATAGTGGTGAGCCAACCATAAACCTTAGCACCTAAAACCCTAACCCGACTAGCTGTACCGTCTCATTAGCAACAAAGCTACCAATGATTAGACAACCCAGAACACGGTATCTCTCTCTCTCAGGACTCGCAGTAGCAAGAACCCCCTTTCATAACTCACTCATACCTGTCCACAACGCGCATAAGAAGAGACACTGTATAGTTTAAAATGTTTATTTCAACTAACGTGCTCTAAGATACAGTACTCGTGCCAGTACTATCAGCATAATGCATAATGATAAAATAAGCAGCATAGTTACAACTCCATAGAATACAAACGGAGAAAGCATTTCATAAAGCAGTGGATATAAGGCTAAATGACCTTACCACCCTCCCCGTGCTAGTAGCCAGTTTATTATAAAAATAGAAGACCTCTGGGCTTTGACTAGCGAACCCACATACCTCAATATCTAGATGCAAGGTTTACATCATCAGATACAAACAGCTCTTCTCTCTGGAAAGGTTGTTCTCCAAGTGTGTCTAACAGTGAAAAAACACAATATTAAAAGCACACAAATTTCTCCAGGGCAGCTGTAAATAGAGTGTTATGTCTAAGTGCGAGGGACTGGCCAAATCAGCAGGAACAAGGGACGTTGTTTATCGACCTTGTACATGGTGTGCAGACAGTAGCCCAAAAGGGAACAGGAGACAAGGTGAAAGATAGAAATGCAGACAGTGCTAAGATAGCCGGGCAGAAGCAGAGGCTTGAAAAACAACGGCACAAAGGAACGTGCGCAAAAAGGGCCTCATGGCAGCTAGGCCCAGGCCAACGTAGCAAGGCAGACCAGGAGGCCACAAACCACACGACACCCTCCCCTGGGCAGTCCAACGTTCAAGAAGACGACAGAGTCCAAATAAACTGAGCAGAACGAATGTTGTGAGACGTGGACTAAAAATCGAAAACAAAAAAATATATGTACACACATCCGTGAGGCAGGTCACAGAAAGCAAAAACCCTCTCAATCCAAAAGAGTGTACGTGCAAAAAAACGCCACACTTTCCAAGAGGACATCATTGGAATCATCGGAAAAAAGCGACGCCATCCAGTCAAGTAAATCAAAGCTGCAGTCATGATCCTCGCAAGAGGGAGCAGCAAACAGCAATGCGGGACAACTTGCGTGATACTCAATATAACTCTGTTGTAGGAGATTCTGAGCAGCCGCCCAGATATCCCATTGTGCCAAAATCCCCAGTGCAGCCGCACGCGCCATGTAGCCTGCAGCGGAACACTCCCGTTCATGGGCCTCTAGAGGACCCACCAACTGAACAAAATCCGGAACAGACAAAGACGTATTGGAGAGGCAATAATCCATGGCCCACGAGAATGGACATCTGATGCAAGACATCACAGGTTGCACGCAAGTGAAATACGCAAAGCGAAAAGAAAGTGTATAGGATACACTCATTGTCGCCAACGGCAGAACGCCGAAGCCAGCGAGGAGGCGGTCACGGAGCATCTGGAGCCGACCTGGCTTGAGAAGGGCCCATGGAGGTGCAGCCATTGCGTAGGAAACAGACCAACAGCAGGACACCAGCCTCCAAGGCGAGGATCAGTGGAAAGCCACCAAAGACGCTGGAAAAGATGGAATGAATAAAAGCCGGTATTACACCAAAAATAGTTTGAAAAGAGGTCACAAGGCCAGAGCCCACAACTTTAAAAAAGTGCACCAGACCTTCAGTGCGGGACGCATTAAAAACACGGTGAATCAGTTCACCGAAATGTTGTGGGAGGTTAGTGTTCAAAAGGGCCTGTATTTCACTGTGGGTGCTTGCCACCTGGAGAATGAACGTCTCCCGGGCAGATGTGAGCATAACCTCCTGGTTCAATAATAGCGCCTTTATTCTGCTCAATTTATTGAAATCCGCCTTCAGAGTAGGAATGGAAGGCCACACAGAACTATCTATGATGTCGTGCAGGGGAGGAAAAAGCACATTTTTGCAGCAGACAACCCTGTGGGAAACAGTAACAATATATGGTATGCCGGCCAGCAGGCCACAGCAGTCTTGGTTATTCAAAAGCAAATAGCTACCATTAGGAAGCACAGTGAAAGTAGGAGAAATAGCAGGAGCTGGAATACCCTTTAACACACAAGCAAGATTCGGAGCCGAAACGTTACAAGCTCCGTGCAACTTAATGTGTTTGCAAATAAGGGAATGACCCACAGTTGAATCGCATGACTCCCCCGTGAGAAAAACCTCCCTCCCGTCTCTAAGGCATTTAAACATGAAAGGCAGGGACCAAAGTTCATGCAGGAAGGCACTGCCCAAAGGCTGGAAACGGCCTACAGGATAATGCTTCATGCACAAACTAAATTCAAACAATGAAAAAGGCAAAGCGATAACCCCGTGTACTAGCCACACAGCAGAATCCAATTCCGCAATAGAGAATGGTAAGGGCTCTATCTTTTCAATATGTAACAGAGTGTATGTTGCATCCTTCATCGACATGAATCGCTGTTTCTCAGTCAAATTAAAAGGCGAAAATAAGGCAGAGGTGTTTAAAAATTGCCAAGGAACTTTCCCCATTTTAAGTGTTTGCAAAGTCCATGCAAACTGCATTACTGAATGCAATTGATCCTGACCATGATACAACACAGAAACATCATCCTCTACAATATCAACAACAGAGGAAATAATATTCTCTAAGGTGTAAATGCGGGAAGACAGGGTATTAATACAACAGCAAGCACCTTTTCCAAATTTGCTTGATCGATTTCCCGCAGACGGGAAGCAGCTTCAATTTGCGAAAGCTTCCAGAGTTCATTATAAGTTTCATAAATGAATCTCTTAGGTCGAGGACCACGAGGCCCCAGAACAAAATCGGACAGATCAATGTTGCCTGATAGGAGCGTTAAATGTTGTTTAACAGAATCTAGGGAAGAGTGCTGCAACCACTGTTTACATAATTTACCAACAGAATATGTTGTAACAGTACGAGAGTCAGAAAACCGTGGATCTGGCTTATCTTGTATGTAGCCAGTATCCGGGTTATGAAAACGCAGTTGGCAGGCATTTGATGCAATTGGCCAAACCAACCAGGGTGACTGAACAAACGCAGAGACATTAAACGAATTGTTCTGAAACAAAACCTGCAATTCGGTAAGGGACTTATTAAAGTACAAACTTTCGTTGGGAGTGGAAGACAAGACAGGAAAGGATGGTGCATTTAATTGTTTGGACGTAGCCAAACCCCAACATGTCGTTTGATAGACGGTCTGATTTAAAAATAGAATTTGGGCCGGGATGAGGCAAGCATGGTGCAAGGCTTCTGTGCCCTGCACCTGCCATGCTTTGGAGCCCCAAATAGACTTCAAATCAATGGTGTCACGCCAATGTTCATACCCACCCACAGCTAAGGCTTTTAAAAAGGAGCCGGAATATAGTAATTTGGTATGGGTTAACATGATTTTTTCAGTAAAGGAAGTGTTTAATTTAAAGAAATAGGACCCAGGGTTCGATCTAATAAAATCTGTAAAATAAGTAAGCTTATTTCTAAGAGTCTGGGAGCTACCTGGCAAAGGGGTCGGACAATGTTCCCATTGGGTGTAATTAAAAAGACTCCGAAGGGTACTGGGTTTATGAAGGAAGTGGTTGCCCCAATGTTGGTAACAATACAAATCAGCGTAATTTGCAGAATTCATGTACAGATCTTCAGCATGAAAAGCAGCATAATATTTCAAATCAGTAAATAATGCTTCAACTGCATGTACATCCCAATCGTCAGAATGAATATTACTTTTTACGACATCACCCATTGAAACACGAAGGACATTTGGTACATTAATAATTTCGGTTGGACCATGAATTTGGAAGTTCACCGCATCCCAAATGATGCCATCAGCAACTGGAAACGCTGAAATGTTCACAAATGTGTGGTCTCGCTTCATGATGTGCGATGAAGAATGTGGAGCCAAAGTTCCAGCGACAGAGTTCACCGCAGAGCGTTCTGGCAAGTAGTGTCCATTGATGAGCAGAAAAAACACTGTGACAAAGCCAATAGACATGAACAAAAAAATTAGGAAAAGTACCAACCAAATGTATGTCCATGGGGGAATCAAAAAATTGTCTCTGAACCAGGATACAAAAATACTGAATTTGGATGGGACAAGTGATGGAGTGGAATCCGAGTCAAAGGAATAACGTGTCGGGCTCAGTGGCGTTGTTGGTAGATGAGCCACGGACTCGGTTGCGGGGTAGATATACTCGGGCTCCTCGTTGCAGGGGGAATTCAGGTAGTCGTGCAGATTATCAGGCAAATCATCTCGATAGCAACATCAGTGACCGTTCGCGCAGGAGGGCCACGAACATTCGTCCAGTAAATGACAGGACAAGAGACCGCTGGTGTAACACTATTCAGGATCGGCCAGATGTTGTAGCTTGACATTTTCCACCGAGATGTATCTGTTCTCCTTGCGACCAGGAAGCGGTGGTAAGATGACTGTACGAGTTCCCTTCAAGCCAAGGACTGGAACCGGTGCACGATAAGAGGGGCCGAATTCTTTTTTGTTCTCCACCTTCTCTCGAACCAGATCTCCAATCTTCGGAAGCCAGCCGGCAACCGGAATCTGCAGTGCAGCGTCTGTGGCTGAAGGTAAATACGCAATCGCTAGGTTGTCTCGGGCTTCTTGTAAGTCCTGTAACATAGTAGAATGGTTATCTACATCAAAGATGGCGGATTGCGCCGCCATGTCTAGACCATCAAGGTCAGGCACAAACATTCTTATGCCAAAGAGCATTTCGTATGGGGTCCGCCCACCCAGAGGTCTTCTCGGGAGATTATTAAGTGCACGTTGTACGGTATACAAGTGGGCCAGCCAGTTCCTGCCAGTACCTAAGACTCTAGCTGTCAAGGATTGCTTTAAGTCACGGTTCATTCGTTCAACAATCGAATTGCCCTCAGGCCGATACGGTGACGAAAATTTCACCCGCACCCCCAGTGAACCCATTGCGTCCTTGTAAGCCTTAGAGGCAAACGCTGGACCTTGGTCAGAATGGAAGGTGCCGCAGGTGAAAATTCCCACAAAGACACGCAAATCCCTTATGACATTTCAAGCGTCAGCACTCCGTTGTGGCCAGACCCAGATGAAACGTGTGCACAAATCCACTGCAACTAAGATATATTTATATGCAGTATCTGAAGAAAAGGGACCGCAGTGATCCAGGTAAACACACCCAAAAGGTCTGTTTGAAATGCAGGTGGCCGTGGTGGCCGTGTAACCGTGGAAGGCTCAATCTGTTGACAAACGTCACAAGAAAGCACATAAGTACGGGTTTGTTTGTATAAACCACGCCACCAGTAACGCTGCTGCAAGATGGAGACTGTCGCAGACACCCCAGCATGAGCCGAAGCCATGCCCTCGTGTGCTGCAGAAATCAAGGAAAGTCTGCGGTCCGCGTTGGGAATCAGCCGATCACCAACGTCTGGAATTCTTACATAAGGAGCCTGTTCGGGACCTAATTGATAACAGTATTTGGAAGGGAATCCCCGTGGGTAATTAGCACCTTCCTTTGTTGCAGCAATAGCTGCTAGAATATCGGAATCGATTTTAGACATGGATCTGGTAACTGCTGCGACTGAGCACGTGGCTACTGCTGACTTGGCAGCTTCATCTGCCAAGCCGTTACCGACAGCATGTGCGCCCACACGCTGATGGCCAAGAGTGTGTACCACCTGTGTGAGAGGCAGACGTTGTTGTAAATCTGCCACTCGAACCCAAAGCATTTTATGCTTAATTGTGCTGCCTTTTGCGTCTCTATAGTCATTTTGTGACCAAAAGAAGAGATTGTCATTATAAGACTGAACACAGTAGTAGGAATCGCATACAATAAGAGTGGTCACATCCGGATTAGCGAACTCAAGTGCTAGCACCAATGCACGCAGCTCGGCCAATTGTGCAGTACTGTCTCCCAGTGCTTGAGTATGCACTACAGTAGATTTAAATTTTCCGTTCACAAAGGAACCTGCAACAATAGCACATGCGGCTGAATAAGCATGCTTGGAACCCGTGGCCGGTTGTGCCGAGCCATCGGTATAAATAATACTTTCGTATTCCTCAAGCGGTAGCAACGACAGAGGAGGAGGATGAACGAATTCATACTGTAAAAACTCCTGAGTCTGAAGAGAAGAATCAAAGATAAAAGTGACATCTGGAGACGTCAAAGATGTTGCCCATTGAATCCAACGGGGGTGCAAAGCTTTAGAGTTCGGAACACTTGCCTTCGTCACTGCCTCTAGGGCGGGATAGGGTGTTACCACCAAAATGCGCTTTCCCTGTGCCAGTGCGCGTTCCTTTAGAATCGCCATTTGCACTGCAGTCAAAACTTTCTCCACAGATGAAAAATGCATTTCTGCCGAAGTGTAAAGATGTGACTTGTATGCGATGGGTACTGTGTCACCTTCGTTGAAGGTTAAGTACGTGAAACCCACTGCCCCTGGAATGATTCTAATCACCAGGTTGGTGTGGTTATCACGAGTCAACAAGTATTTAGACTCAAGTAAGTCTGTCTGCAAAGACTGCAGAATGGAGGAATGCTCCGGAAGCCAGCATGACTTCGAAAAGTTAGGTTGTATCAAGGCATACAGTGGCTTGATACGCTGGCCATATTCGGGGATGTAAGTACGCCCGAAGTTCAGAAAACCCAGCAAAGACTGAAGTTTCTTCAGAGTAGTAGGAGGGCACAGAAGTGCACATTTCTCCAGAAAATGTGGGGCTAAGCCCTTTACCTTCATTGTTGAGCTCATAACCCAAAAACAAAACGGTAAATTCAGCATTGTGAGATTTGGCAAAGTTAAACTTGTAACCTAGAACCGCAAATTCTAGAATAATGCGGTCCACTCTGGAAAGATGCGGGAATAATTCGTCGTCAGTCAGATAGATATCATCGACGTACGAACATGCATCTGGGTCTATGCCGTCTAACAAAGAGACAACACGAGCAGCGAATACGCCTGGACTGTTTTGTAGCCCATAGGTAAACGCCTGAATTTGAATAATTTACCACCGGAGGTAAAAGCGCTCCATTGGCTACTCTCCGGGGCTAAGTTGTGCGTGTAGAATCCATTGGATAGGTCAAGTGTCGTTTTATATTTTTTACGAACAAGACTGTCTACTAGCGCAGAACTATGTGTGTTTTGCACCGCAAAGGTCCGACAATGAGAGTTCAAATGCCGGTAATCCAAAACTAAGCGGTACGATCCATCGGGTTTAGAAACCGCGAAAAGGGGATTATTCATCGGTGACTCGCATGTTTCAATCACTCCCTGATATTCCAACTGGGTCAGAATTTCGGAAACGGGACCTTTAGCTTCCCGTTTGATGGGATATTGGGGTTGTGGCTGTGGTAGAGACCGCAGAGGTATTTCATGGGGTGGTGATTCTTCATCCCAGCCCACATGGTTGCGGTATAACGCTGGAGCCAGGGACACAGCCCATTCAGCTGCAAGAGCCTCTGCTTTGTCTTTTGGGACGTGTCGAGTAAAGCTCGGAAGGATTACCTCCTCCCCTTTACGCGCAGCAAGTACGAATGGGGGCAGCCAATCCGCCTCCGCTAACAAAATGTCATACGAAGAGGTCAGATTTTCCCCAAAAATCCCTTTTATAACACGCTGTATATCACCTTCGATTTGAATTACAATATTATATAGTCTGTCAGGGGGAGCCACTCTGGTGTCTGCTGTCTCGACAGTAATGAATGTTTCAGTTGCTGTCGCCTCCACATGAGGACGTAGCGCCTCCCGCACTATGGTAACTTCCGCGGCGCTGTCTAGGAGGGTCACTGCCCACGTCCAATCCAGGAGTCTCGTTCTCACCGTCTGTGGCATATTTCGCTGTTACAGCGGCAACTTTTTCTTCTGAAATTGTGGGCGAGAACGTTGAAAATCGTCTGGTTTCCCTCTGACCTGTTGTCGAGGTTGGTCTCGTCCCTGTGGATCCTCTCGACCCCTTCCTCTATCCTGGCGATCTCCTCCACCAGCCTGCGAAGATGTTGGTGCCTGTGAAGAACGAGGAGAACGCGAATCAGGGACTTGAAATCTCTCTGGAGATTTAATTCTCGCCCTATCACGCAAATCATAAGTGCGTTCAGAAGAGACGGAAACCGGGGATGCACCTCGCGACCCCGGCTTCTTCTGTTGCTTACCCTGTTTTTTCAACCTCCAGCTCTTTTTAGTAAAAACTGGTTTCTCATCTTTCTCAGACTGAGTTTTTGGTTGTTGTTGCGATTGTGTTTGCGTTTTAGCAAAAGGCTTAACTCCCAGGCTATTGCGACCAATGGTTTTGTAAGCCTGAGCAATTATTTTCGGTAATTCGCGAGGCATGTCCAATTCTGGGACCAAAGCCAAAGCATTAGCTACTTGAAAGTTCACTGCATCGCCCTTGACATTCGCAAGGATCAACTCAGCTACTACGTCGAACACTCCCACCAGTCTCATCCCTAATTCCACAGCCGCTTCAGGGCCATGTTCATCCTGTACTCGTTTAATCACAGAGGGGAGAACTGTCATGGAAGGAGTGCCGAAACACTTTGAATATACTGCAGCGAATACCCTACCCCAGTTGTTGCATTCTGCCAACTCGGGTACTAAGTCTTTTGGCAAACTGATCGTCAAAATCCTATGTTTTTCCACGGGAGAAGTATTTGGAAAAACTGCCTCCAGCTGGTCAAATTTTTCTGCAAGCCAATAAGGAAAATCATCCTTATTCTGTGGGCGCTTGCCCATCACCGAATTCACCATGACAGGACTTATGGTTACACCGCCTGCACCAGCTGGATGGGCCGCAACTCCAGGCGGGGCTCCCTGGATGTTGCCTGTAACATATTGTACTAAAGCTCTATGTACTCGTATCAAAGACGAATGCATATGTCGCAGTTCAGCGACTGTCACCGTCATATAACGCGGATGTGGTGTATACCCGGCCAAGACTGGCCAAGTGGCCCCATCAATTGATAATGGGCCTAAACGAACCGCGGTAACCGGTTGGGGGAGGGCGCCATCAAACCAAACACGGTGTTGCCAAGCCGTGAGCGGTACTTCAAGATTCATATACGGTCTATAGTGCATTAGGAACAACGGTGGCTTCATATTCATGGAACAAATTATCAGTCCCATCCACTGCTGGAAAGGTGACCCAAGAGTAAAACACCTCAAAGTGGTAAGCTGGATCTGCTTGTACCACAAAGATCAAGTCGACACCCGCGTCAGGCACTCCATACACTGTTAAGTGAGCCCGGAGCGCTGCGCGGCTATGTGCCGCAATTTGCGTAGCCATTTTCAGGCTAAAAGTTCACGACAACCTAATGTGTGGCAGCACAATAGAGGGTATTGTTTAAGAAACCTTTTAACAACTTCAAGCTTGAAAGAACCTATAAAAATGTCAATATAGGAGGTATCACCGTCACATACGCTTCCGGAAGCGCCTGTGAAGGGAGTTGTGGACAAGCACAAATATTACTCAAGCGTCTCGCAGATAAGCGGCCTCACTCGTTGGTTGCGCCATGTTGTAGGGATTCTGCACATATACAGAGCTATGCACAGGATAATAGGACCTCGGAATATAGTGGTGAGCCAACCATAAACCTTAGCACCTAAAACCCTAACCCGACTAGCTGTAGCGTCTCATTAGCAACAACGCTATCAATGATTAGACAACCCAGAACACGGTATCTCTCTCTCTCAGGACTCGCAATAGCAAGAACACCCTTTCATAACTCACTCATACCTGTCCACAACGCGCGTAAGAAGAGACACTGTATAGTTTAAAATGTTTATTTCAACTAACGTGCTCTAAGATACAGTACACGTGCCAGTACTATCAGCATAATGCATAATGATAAAATAAGCAGCATAGTTACAACTCCATAGAATACAAACGGAGAAAGCATTTCATAAAGCAGTGGATATAAGGCTAAATGACCTTACCACCCTCCCCGTGCTAGTAGCTAGTTTATTATAAAAATAGAAGACCTCTCGGCTTTGACTAGCGAACCCCCATACCTCAATATCTAGATGCAAGGTTTACATCATCAGATACAAACAGCTCTTCTCTCTGGAAAGGTTGTTCTCCAAGTGTGTCTAACAGTGAAAAAACACAATATTAAAAGCACACGAATTTCTCCAGGGCAGCTGTAAATAGAGTGTTATGTCTAAGTGCGAGGGACTGGCCAAATCAGCAGGAACAAGGGACGTTGTTTATCGACCTTGTACATGGTGTGCAGACAGTAGCCCAAAAGGGAACAGGAGACAAGGTGAAAGATAGAAATGCAGACAGTGCTAAGATAGCCGGGCAGAAGCAGAGGCTTGAAAAACAACGGCACAAAGGAACGTGCGCAAAAAGGGCCTCATGGCAGCTAGGCCCAGGCCAACGTAGCAAGGCAGACCAGGAGGCCACAAACCACACGACACTAGGAAGAAGGGTCCCTACTTGGACAAAGGTGCAAGTCCCTGCCAACTAGAGACCCCCATTTCTAACACTCATAAAATGTCTTGACTTTGCTTTTGCATAATTCGTTTCTGCTTCGCTTACCACATTCAATGAAACATACTCATTATTTCTAAAGTACTTAAGTCTAATAATATATTTTTAAATTACGGGTCTTTTCATTTTTGTTTTTAAAGGTCTTTCCTTTTTTCTCTCTTTTGTTTTCAGATGTATAAGCTGTCGACAGGTTCCTATTTGATGAAAGATGTCATCTGTATTGTAGCATCATCCCAGTCCAGAGACAGAAGTGGTGACTCCCAAAGGTCATCTTGCTGCACAGTTTGGGTACATTTAGCTATGAAAGCTTGGGGCAAATTTGGGAAATTTCATATATAGTAATTAAGTATGAAATTCCCTGAATTCACCCGACTATGCTGGGGTAATTAAAAAATTACCCATCACTAGTTTAGTGCTCAAAATGCTAGGTTTGGAGCTGGAATAGTGCATGCACCTAGTCAGAATAATGGCAGGTTAAAATGTGTGCCTCTGGAAAGTGGTCGGACCTGAGCCATCTCGATCAGGCTACAATTTCAAAATGCACTCTACCAAGTGGTGACTTTGACAGCAAACTGTAGGTAATATCCTTGGTTTTCATCAGTCTACTGCCATTTCCCCACCAATACCATTAATGAGATAAAGATGAATACAGCATGGAAAGGTTTGCTGATGCGCCTTCAACAGTTCAGTTCAGTTGGTAGAGTGTCGGACTGTAGTGGAAAAGCAGAAATCTTTGGGTGGCTGGTTCAAATCTGGCTCAAAGGATTTAGTGGTTTTTGTTTTATTAATTAAAGGAAACACTTTGCAAAACATTTCTACAATGAACATGGCCGAAACTGCTGTATGGAGGATGGGTCAGTCAAGTCAGAGTAGAATGTGGGTGGTTATAGGTTGGTTGTTGATTAATGTAAGTGTTCTGCAAATCCATCCAAAAATTCATAAATCGTCCCGTTCAGCATCCTGATATGTGATTTTGTCACAAACCAATATATTAGCACAATTCAGTTACTGTGAGAAAGTCATGCTTTTTTTTTACCCTGATCACCCCCATTTTTTGACTGATACTGGTGGTTACTGACTGATTTTGCCCTGGCCCTGCTAACCAGGCCCAGGTCCAGTCCTCTGTTTAAACTATATATGGTAATTAGATGTAAATACAACTGTATGACAACCTACCTGTATGTCCCATGTATATGGTAGGGCATATAGTTTTAGAGGCCAGGCAGATATTTAATGCACTTATGTGTGCGCTGGTGTGGTGCCTGCTGTCATTTTAAAAGCTAGCCCTGCTTTGCAGGCTGCTTTTAAAATAAAACTATGTCCAAAATCGACTTTGAAATTATAGGTACTTCCAAAGTCTTAAACGACAACATGTTTACATATAAGCCACCCTAAGGTCTACCCTAGGTGCCCCAAGGTTAGAGTGCTATGTTAAAATAAGCAGGGACATTATAAAAGATGTTTTATAAACTCTGGTGATGGAAAAACTGCCAAGTTCGTTTCCCCTATTGTAGTTGAATTAGCTCCATATTCTAACATGTGAAGGCTTTATTAAACTTTAATAAAGTCTAACTATTAACAGGAGTGAGCTAAAATAATAATTCAAAGTGTCTAAATAATAGTTTGAATAAATCCTACAACTTGCCAAGGTTAGATTTATTATAAGTACCACAGAAAACAAGTTATAGAACATTCTTTTCTGCTGTGCCTCAATCCAGCTCTAGAGCAGCTTCTCCTGATTGCAGCCTTTACAGGCTGAGCCAAACTGCTCTGATGAGGTGTGAAGTGGCCTGAAAGAAAAAAAAGAGACAACTGGTGGGAGGAGATCTGCAAGCTGTAGAACAAAAGGCTGGAACGGGCCTGGGTAGCCAAACTGGTCTTCAAAGAGGTAAAGACACTTAGGACAGGTCCCAGGCGCACCCCCACTCCCTGCACCCCTAGCTAGATGGCGGTCCCTGTGATTGAATTAGCAGAGGGGCTGGAAGGGGAGTGTTAGGGAAAGATATCCACACCTGTAGGTTGGGTTAGCTAGACCTAAACCTCCAGGAGAGATTTTCTCCATTTCGGTTTTTAAGGAACAGTGCTTTCTGGGATAAAAATATGCCACACTTCAGAGGAAGTGGTCATCATTGTGGGTGGTACCCTGCACCCCATTGGTCGGGGTGGCTCCCCTGCTTGCCAGCCCAGAAACCTGTATAAATATGGGAGAGCTGCCCAGCATCTCAGATCCCTACATGGAAGAAGCATGGAGAAGGACTGCCCAGCTGAATCCCTGGTCTACACCAAGAGGACTGCACTCATAAGGACTGCACCTGCTGCACACTTTGGGCTTCAGTAAAAGAAGGACTTTGCCTGACTCTAAAAGTTTGAGGAGGTGAGTCCCTGAAAGCAACAGGTTAAAAGAGCTCCACCTGCATCATCTCCACTCGAAGAACCCAGCTTGTATTGTAAGGAAGAAAAGGTATTGACAGCCTATGCCTAGGTTCTTCTAGGCAAAACTACAGTTGAATGCGATTCGGATTACATTGCTAACAGTGTTTTGGTTGGTTATTTGCTTCATTTCGCACCGATAACATAATCCATCATGTGCTTTTGTTGAATCTGTTTTTGTCTCCTTGATAAGAGATCAATACTGGTTCATGACCTTAACATTGTATATACTATATATTTCTTGTAGTGTTGTCACCTTGTAAAATAATTTAATGCAAGTCCTTTTTCAAACAAAATTGTGGTTGTCCAACTTTAAGGCAGAAGAAACAGTGTTTTCTGGAGAACCATTCAATATACATTCATTGTATGTAAATGCATCTTATGTGGTTCTCCCAATAATCCAACATGGATCGGACACAATTGGACCAACGTTGACAACACAAAAATGTTTGTATACTAGTTAAGTGAAATTGCTGAATATTTCTCTATGTTCTAGCCAGATTCTCTCACTGTTTGCATGATGGTAGTAGCAAATGCAAAGAGAATGAGTTTCCTGATCTTCATGATCATGGACCACTTCACGGAGATGGATTCAGTGACGCCTGCTGGTTATTTTCAACCATCACATGCTAAAAGTGACAATTCCCCATTTGAAGTTTTCACATAAGATCAAGTCTCAGATCTTGTGGATACACAACAAGTCTCTGCTTGCACCTGCCTCCTTTCCTTCCACACCACCTACAGAAGGTGTCAGTGGGGGTGGTCTGCTTTGAGACTAGATAGATAGTACACAGCTCTTGTGCTTCTAGTTGATGAACATCTGCAGTTTGACATAGTGGTTCATCACACACACAATCATAAGTTCTTCCAATCATCTTAGATAAATGCCAGACCTCTAAAGTCACTTCTCTCCTTAATGTGAGTTGAGCTACTTTTCCTGTTCAGTTGCCCCCCCTGGAATAGATAACCAACAATTCTTCAGGACCTTTGGAAACCATTTCACCACTCTGAAAATGCTGGGCCTTTGAAATCTATCTTGCCCTTCTGAACGTGCTGGACCTTTGTAAACTTCTCTCCCTTCTGAAAGTGCTGAGCCTTGGTAAACCATCTTGTTCTTCTGAAAATGCTGGATCTCTGGAAACCATCTCACCCTACTGGAAGTGCAGGGCCTTGGTGTAGTAATTCCACATGAATCCAGTTTAAACTCCAATCTTCCTTTATTTAATACAGGTCCTGTCACCTCCAGCAGATCCAACTTCTCTAACTGCCAGTTCATAGAATTTCCACTCCACCCATTCCATATTACATCACAGACAGGAAGTGAACATTCCTACACATCTTTCCCCTCACAAATTAATTAATGCAATCACCCAGATCACACTTTCCCCAAGAAAACAACAAAATCACTTCCACAAAAACAGTTTAAGAGCAAGTTACTAACTAAATAAACAAACTAATAGATAAATAGATAACATTTACTATATAACTTCATGTAGATGGTGGCTTCCCCACATACATTAGGCCGAATAATGGTTTCAGCTTACACATTAGGGCCAATTAATGGTTTCTTCTTACACATTAGACCTGGATAATGGTTTCATCTTACACATTAGGCCTATCCACCTTACTCAGCATCCCAAAACTCCATTCCTTTCCATCTTCCAACACCACAACATTTTTCCTTACATCAATAATCCTCTGGGGTTGAGAATATTTACTCTCCCCCTTCCTCACAATTCCTGCTCTTTTCATCACCACCCAATCACCACTCCGCAAACATATTTCCTTCACATTTTTCCTGTCATCATAACTCCATTCATTCATCCTTTGTTTTTCTCCCAATCTCACTTTCATGGCCTCCCAATCAACCCACACGTGTTTCTTATCCTGCAGCGACATGGGTTATTCCTTGGTAACCGGTTCTGTCCCTTTGAGAGTGATGGTGATGCGCAGCCTACGAGTCTCGAGATCACCTTCAGCTCGAGCTCGCTTTTAGACGAGATGACAGCGCACGGCGTATGAGGCTCGAACTCGCCTTCATATAAATGACAGCGCGATGCGAAGGGAGCTCGAGGACAAACACCTTAAAGCTCCTGTGAAATGGCAAAATAAACCAGAAATTATCCTTTGCTCACGAACTAGCTTTAAAACAAAAGCCGCTCCTTTGCACACGTACTAACTTCAAAACAAAACCGCCCCCTAGAGTTACGTGCACCCTCTCCTGAGAAGCATGTAAACTTAATCTTTAAAAAAAAATTCCGTTCAGTCGCTGGCAATTACTTTACACTTCAGCCTAAGCACCTCTTCAGCCTAAAACACGTCACTCCGTTGCTGAAAAATCCTTAATAAATATGCAATTAAGTTACAGTCTGCCACAACAGCTTCCTTGAGTCTCTCATAAGACTCTCCAGAGGTAGAGGTACAGGTTCAAATAACTGCCCTCTGCACAGTTACTCGTCGCCAAATTACGTAGTAATTCCACATGAATCCAGTGTAAACTCCAATCTTCCTTTACTTAATACAGGTCCTGTCACCTCCAGCAGATCCAGCTTCCCTAACTGCCAGTTCATGGAATTTTTCACTCCCCCATTCCATATTACATCACAGACAGGCAGTGAACATTCCTACACTTGGTAAATCATTTTGCCCTTCTGAAAGTGCTGGACCTTTGGAAATGATCTCACTCTACGTTTGGAAGCCATCTCACCCTTCTAACAGTGCTAGATCTCGTTAAACCATCTCGCCCTTCTGAAAGTGATGGACCTTTGGAAACCATCTCACCCTTCTAAAAGTGCTGAACCTTGGTAAACCATCTTGCCCTTCTGAAAGTGATGGACCTTTGGAAACCATCTCGCCCTTCTGAAAGTGATGGACCTTTGGAAACCATCTCACCCTTCTAAAAGTGCTGGACCTTGGTAAACCATCTTGCCCTTCTGAAAGTGCTGGACCTTTGAAAACCATCTCACCCTTCTGAAAGTGCTGGACTTTGGTAAACCATCTTACCCTTCTGAAAGTGCTGCAAACATATCTCTTTCCTCCGTGAGCTATATTTGGGCCTCGGCTCACCGGCCCATGAAGTCTAGTGAAGTCTTTAGGATACCCACAACCACTACAAATAAGGCAAATTTATCTCTAATGGCTTTCACTAGAGATAATGAAAGGCGTCTGCCGAACTTGAAATAACTCCCTTATCGCCATGACGTCCGGGTGGTGGTGAACAAGTGCTGTTCAAAACACAAGTAAAAAGAGTTTTCCAGCTTAACTAAATATGTAGCTGATGAAGTTTAAAAATAAATACAGAAAGGCACTTTGTTTTGCAGCAATAACCTTTCTGCTGAAACGCAGGGCCACGAGTGACAACCGCTTACCCTTTGTCTTGCAGTACCGTGCTTCTTACTGTTATATCTACAGCTTTCTAGCTGTCTTTGCCATGTCATTGTTTGATGTAATATGATTCTCTTATAGAATGTGGGATGCTTAGAATCATTCCTGTCTTGGTGTTTGAAGCTGTACCAGGGTACTGTGCTGCAAGGAAATAAACCATCCATCTATTTATACCTGTTTGCCTTATTCTTTGGATTTAACAACTGGCGACGAGTAGGAGCATCACCTGCTACCCTCCTACCCTCCCACTTATGCAGCACAGGTGTGGTGGTGTATGGCGTTTAGGTTTTGTTATTTAAGAGTGTAACATTTGCCTGTGCTCTTGCTTTACAGGTTACTCACAGTGTTCTATTTTCTACTTGTGCATGTATTCTAAGTATTACTGCTATTGGAATGTTTGGGCAATGGTCTGGAACACTGCTGTGTCAGTTGAAGCAGCCATCCTGAGCCCTCACTTCATGTATTTCTTACTTCTGCTGTTTTCCTCGAATAAACCTTGGAAGCAATTGAAGATCTCTGGTGAATCTTTTATAAGGAGTTGGAGAGTCCTGAAGACAACCAAGAAACCCACTTCAATTTTGGCGACAAGTTTGGGATTCTATATTTTCTTTTACCCTCATCCCAGTGCTTCATTCTGTGGCTTCAATTCAAGGTACTGTATGTTCAAATTATCTCACGGAGGGCTCGAGGATTTATTTATTTCCGATGATTACTAGTCATTTTGTTTAATTTACATGGGATATTGTTCGCTCATTTCAAGTACTTCTAATTTTCAAGTTGTGAACTTTCCTGCGTGAGTGTGTTAAACCCTACAACTCACTATGCTGCGGGCTGGATTTCTTAAATTTTTTTTTTTGGCCTATTCTGCTTATCGGGCATGGAAAATTTGCCGTTGTTGTTTTCATTTCAACGGAGTATCCTCTGCTCGAGCCAACTGTTGCCATAACAACATATCAGCTGTTGCCTCTAGAGCTCGCATTCTTTCTGCGTTTACGAGGCCGAGCTGGAATCCATAAACAATTTCAGTGCGTTCAATCGCACGCGCTGAAGCCCGTGCCTGCATCGAGTGACTTTGAAAGTCTGATTCCCGGCGCGTACACCGACGCGCGTCAGACAAGAATCACTCTGCCTTGGATAATTTTAAGTATCTGACCTCCGGCGCGTGTACCGGCGCGCGTCAGAGATAAAGTCTTTACTTTCATTGCTTATGTGATCGGACTTCCGGCGCGTATACCGGCGCACGTCAGATAAAGTTGCTTAATTTCTTTCATTAAAGAGCTAGAGACATCAAACTTACCTATTGTTCAAGAGCACCGCTGCTTCAACGTTCACAACGCTCTATGATCCTAAACAAGGATCGTTTCTGGTACCACCTGAACTTTCTGCTTCAGTCACAGCACACCCTAAGGCGTTGTTTGGTATTGCACCCTTCGTATCCAGATTACATTTTCTTCAGCGATTAACACGCTTTTCTGTCGTGTTGGTTCCTGTCCAATATTGTCATCATCACATTTTAGTATTTCTCTTGACTTCCACAAATTCAGATATACATATTTTTTTTTCTCCTTTTCCTCTGGATTGTTCTTGTTCTCATATTCTATCTCATTTATTTTCTTTCTTTATCTTTCTTCTTTCTCATTTGTTTCTTTTTTTCTCTCGTCTCTTTCTTTATTTCCGTCTTCCCTTTCTTTTGTTGGCATCATGCAATCTGTCACTCCTCCGGCTAATTTTTTGCAAGAACCTGGGAAACCTCCTATCAAATGGGGTTTATGGTATAGATCTTTTGAAGCATATTTAGGTGCCATTGATGGTTTAAAGTTTAAACCCGAAAGGAAACGTAGTCTTTTGTACTACTATTTAGGTGTGGAGGGGCAGAAAGTTTTTGATCATCTACCTGTGTATTTAGGTCAAGATTTGGGTGATCTTGATGAGTTTCAATTGGCCGTAAAGAAACTATCAATTTATTTTGAAGGAAAAGTTAACCTGGTAGTTCACAGACATAAATTCTTTACTCGCACTAAAAGTCCCAATGAGTCTATTGATACTTACATAACCGCTCTGAAAGTTCTGGCTGGTTATTGTGATTTTGAGCATTTTACTTCACAATTAATTAGGGACCAATTAGTTGTCAGATGTTTTTCAAAGAAGATTCAACAGAAATTATTATCTTGTAAGAATCCTTCGTTGGATGAAGCTATTGACATAGCAAAAAGTATCGAATCCTCTGAACTTGATGCTAAACAATTAGAAGTTAAACCTGCAACTACTAGTGTTGTCAATTCTTCTTCCAAAGCGTCACTCATTCCTGATTCTTCTTCAAACAAATCTAGAGGTACTTATTTTTACAACACCCGAGGTGGTAGAGGTATGTTCTATGGCCGTGTTAAAATACAATGTTTCAAGTGTGGTTCTAATTCTCATGCATCAAATTTTAAGAACTGCCCTGCTGCAGCACAAGGATGCTGGAAATGCAAAAAGATTGGCCATTTTGGCAATGTTTGTAGAGGAGGTAAACGCACTCCGGTTCGGTTTGTTCAAGACAATGTCATTGACAATGAACATAATACAGTAGAAAAGAAGGTTGAAGAGTTAATGTTAGCTGTTGATTGTGTAGATATTAACAACATTCAAGCTGATAACATTATCAGTGATCCTTTAGTTCAGACAAAAATTGATGGTGTTGACATTCCTTTACTCATCGATTCTGGTGCAAGAATAACTATCATTTCTATCGATAAATATAAACAAAATTGGGCACATAAAGTTCTGTTACCTCCTGACGTGGTTACCACTGCATATGAAGGCAGTAAAATTGATTTGACTGGCTATTTTTGTGGCAATATTACCTTTGAAACAAAAAACTATTCATGGTAAGGTATATGTAGCCTACAAAGGTATCAATGTCTTGCGATGGTGGCATCAAGCAGAATTTGGAATGATCATCAAACCAGGCCACAAACATCCTGTGTCTCTTACTAATGCCGTTTCTGATCACAATTCATGGAAGGAAACATTTTGTAAGGTGTTTTCTGACAACATTGGTCTAATTAAAAATTTCACCCACACTATTAAAGTTAAGGTTAGTGTCTCTCCTGTGAAGCACAGATTACGTAATGTCCCTCACAGTGTGAGAAATGAACTATCTCAAATGTTAAAAAAGATGCAAGAAAATGGTATCATAGAGAAAGTGGACGCCACACTTTGGCTTTCTCCCATTGTTCTTGCCAAGAAAAAGAATGGTGAGCTTCGCTTATGTGTGGACTTACTTTCACTTAAGAAAGCTATTTGGGTAGAAAATTTTCCCCTACCACGTATTGATGATTTAATCACGGCTGTGGGTCAGACCAAATGGTTTTCTAAACTAGACTTACGTGCAGCTTATCATCAGGTGGAATTGGATGTCTCATCCGGACATTTGACAGCATTTGTCACTCCTGATGGGACATTTCAATTTCGCAGAATGCCATTTGGACTGGCGTCTGCCGCGTCTGTCTTCCAAAAGGTTATGACTAATATGTTTCAAGGAATGTCAAATGTTGTTGTTTTTCAAGACAACATTTTAATTCACACTTTGTCAAAGGAGGAACATAATGATGTAATTGAGCAAGTTTTTACTATTCTACAGAATAATTGTGTCACCATCAGGGAGGATAAATGCATTTTTGCAGTGAATGAAATTGAATATTTGGGACATGTACTCTCTAAAGATGGTGTTAAACCCAAACCGAGTATTGTTTATGGAATTGTTAATGCTCCACACCCTACTGACAAGGAGCAGCTTCGTTCTTTCATTGGGTTATGTGAATTTTATTCAAAGTTTATCAAACATTTTGCCACTCTCACTGAATGTTTTAGAAGTTTGTTAAAAAAAGGATCTGATTTTATTTGGACATCCATTTGCCAAGAGCATTTTCAACTCATCAAGGACACTATTCTTGCTGCTCCGGTTCTTCAAGCATATGTTGAAGGTCGTGATACGTACATTACTGTCGATGCTAGTTCTTACGGCATGGGTGCTGTCTTATCACAAATGAATGGCAATAATGAGGTAACCATTGGATTTGCTTCAAGAAGGATGAAAGATGTGGAGTTGAGATATTCGGTCAATGAAAAAGAAATGCTTGCCTGTGTGTGGGGAGTAGAGAAATTCAAATTGTATTTGTGGGGGTGAAAGTTCTGGCTTAGAACGGATCACAAACCGTTAGTGGACATTCTATCTGGCAATAAAATTTAAAAAGCCACTGTCAGATTGGCTAGACTTGCTACCAAACTTCTAGAATTCAATTTTTCTGTACAACATATAGCTGGAGGTAAGAATGTCAAAGCTGACTTCCTATCCAGGCATCCTGTCCAAAATACTGAGTTCAGTGATAAAGAGGAGGAAGACATTGAAGAATGCATTATCGCTTCTGTCGAGGACACTGTAATTTGTGCCAATATGGAAGATTGGTGTAAGGCACTAGAAAATGATTCAGTTTTAAAGCAGGTCTTGAGCTTTGTTGTGGAAGGTTGGCCCAAAGAAAAATCTGTTGATCCTGTTTTACAACCCTTTTGTAAGGTTGCCAACGAGTTGTCGATTGAAAACAAGTTATTAGTCAGAGAGGGAAAGTTAATTCCTCCTTCTTGTTTCAGGAAAAGAATTTTGGAAACTGCTCATTTCGGTCATCTAGGCATGACTGCTACCAAACGCAGAATCCGTAATGATTTTTGGTGGCCTTCCGTTGATCGTGAAGTTGAAATTTTTGTGAATGAATGCACCCAATGTTTATACAGTGATAAACACTTATCTACTTCCTCCCCATGTCCCAAACCCACAGTGTCTCCAAGTAAAGTATGGCAAAGAGTTGCTTTGGACTTTCTAGGGCCATTTCATGTACTTCCCAATTGCATGAAATATTTTATCGTATTGATTGATCATTTGTCCAGCTGGGTGGAAGTTAGAGGTGTTTCTGAGCCCAATACTAAATCTGTGATTCGTTTTCTTCAAGACATTTTCAGTAGAGAGGGAGTTCCTGAAGAACTGTTGACTGACAATGGGGTACAATTTACTTCTATTTCTATGCAAGAATTCTTAGCAAAGATGGGTGTCAAGCATCTTCGCACTCCTCTTTACTTTCCTCAAGCCAATGGTAAAGTGGAAAGATTCAATAGGGTTTTAGTTGTGAAACTGCTATCAGAGATGTTGTATGGGCATACAGAACTACTCCTCACTCTGTGTCGGGTGCTGTGCCTTTTGAGCTAATAAGAGGGAGAAAAGTTGTTTCCACCCTTAATCCATTTTGGAAAATGGAGCTTTCAAAGAAAGAGTGCAATGTAAAAGAGGATTCCATCAGAGCAAAAATTCTGAGTGATGAGACTAGTCTCCGCAGGTATGAAAGATCCAAACTTCCTGTCAAAAAGGAACTTAAATTTGCCATTGGGGATTGGGTGTGTGTCAAGGATCCTTTATTATTACAGAAAGGAAAATCGAAGTTCAGAGATCCTGCACGTATTGTCAATATTAGAGGTCAAGCTGTGAAACTTGACAATGGTGAATGGTGGAATGTTGGCCGATTAGCTAAAAGCAAAAGAAATGATGTTCGTCATGGTGCACATTTGAATGTTCTAAATTATTCTGGTGTCAGAAGAAGTTCAAGAGTTAAAAGAATTCCCAGTAGACTTATTGATTAAGTATTTGTGTTGGTTTCTCTCCTTTCTTCTTGTTAAAGGGGGAGATATGTGGTGTTTAGGTTTTGTTATTTAAGAGTGTAACATTTGCCTGTGCTCTTGCTTTACAGGTTACTCACAGTGTTCTATTTTCTACTTGTGCATGTATTCTAAGTATTACTGCTATTGGAATGTTTGGGCGATGGTCTGGAACACTGCTGTGTCAGTTGAAGCAGCCATCCTGAGCCCTCACTTCATGTATTTCTTACTTCTGCTGTTTTCCTCGAATAAACCTTGGAAGCAATTGAAGATCTCTGGTGAATCTTTTATAAGGAGTTGGAGAGTCCTGAAGACAACCAAGAAACCCACTTCATGGTGTTTCCTGACGAACCCAGAGTCTACAATATTCACAAGACTGATTTATCTACGCTTTCCATGAACTTTACTAACTGTTCTGCATTGTTATTCTTCAGAGAACTGGTATTGTACTTTCATTATTACTTTCTCCTAGAGACCGCTGTCTCGGATTTTTACTGTTCTACATTTCAAGATTGCGAGACTTTCTTAGATTTAAGCCTACTAAGAAGGATGTGATATTGTCTATTAGAGCGTTTCTTGGCACCGCTCATGGCATTTTAACTTATATGCTCTATTTTGTGCCTTGTCCAAGTGAAATTTCGTATCAGCAGTTACAAATGCGTTTCTTTTGAAAAATAACTACGAGCGTGAGCTCTGCACGTGTTTACCGTTCTTATTCTCCTTTGTCTCCATGCACGGCTCCGACAACTTCTGTGTCCTCATAGAGGTGACGCATCATTCTCTGTGCCACGATTGACGTAACACGCTTGGCGACGCTCCGCGCTGCATCTAGAGCGCGTCTCGCAGTTCCGCGCTGCATCTAGAGCCTAATGAACAATCTTGTTCACAGTGATTTCCACACCAATTCTGTGCAGATTAAAAAGAAAATATTACCACTGTGATTTGCACACTTTGTTGTGCAGATCGGTTTGTTTTAGCACTACTGCTCAGATTTGTCACAGTGATTTGCACACCCATCTGTTGCAGATCAAATATTTCCTACAGCAAGTCACTACAGTGATTGGCACACTTTATTGGTGCAAGTTTTACAGTGATCTGCACACAATTTGTCACGGTGATTTGCACACCCATCTGTTGCAGATCAAATATTTCTTACAACAAGTCATTACAGTGACTTGCACACTTTATTTGTGCAGGTCCTTACAGTGGTTTGCACACTTTATTGGACCAATTTTTACAGTGATCCGCACACTCTTTTTGATCTTTATTTATAAGTCATTCATTTTTTATTTTTTTCATTCAATGATGCAGTTTGAACCTCCCACTAAGTTTCTACAAAATAAAGGAGACCCACCTATTCCTTGGATGCGTTGGAAAGAAGAATTCTTAACATATTTAAGAGCAATTGATGATGACGACATGTCAAGTGAACGCAAAAAGAATATTCTTTTGCATTGCTTAGGTTCAGAAGGGCAATTGCCTTTCGCACTTTGCCACAAATTCCTGATGAAACTGATGTATTTCAAAAAGCACTTTTAAGATTGGAAAAGAGTTTCAAACCGACTGTCAGTGTGGCATTGAACCGATTTAAGTTCTACACCAGAGCGCAAGGAAGCAAAGAAAGTTTTGATGATTTTCTAACTGCTTTGAGGGGGTCTATCTTTGCATTGCAATTTTGGAGCTATCACCGATGAGATGATAAGGGATCAGATCATAGTACACGTGAAAAGTAGAAAAGTCCAAGAACAGTTGTGGGTTATGGGGGATCCCAATTTGGAAGATGTAATTTCAACAGCTGAGGCATTGGAGGAGTCCGAGAGATGGATGAAGTCTGTGCATGCGTCTGAGAAGATCATCAAAGATGATCTTGATAAGGTTGCTGCAATTGGTGGGGATGGTGTTTCTTAAGGTCGGGGATTCGTTAAAAAAATTAAATATAACAAAAATTTTACTGGGAGAACCAACAAATTTGATGAGGACAAGTATGTCAAGGAAGATAAGTTTATATGTTATCGTTGTGGAAGCTTGTCCCACATTGCCTCCTCACCTCGTTGTCCTGCCATTGGGAAGACATGTGTGAAGTGTGGTAAAAATGGGCATTTTGCCAGGGTTTGTAGTGATGTGAGGAGGAACAATAATTTAAGTAACAGGCATAAAGTGTCTTATCTGGTTAGCGGAGGTGATGGTGATGAAGGAAACATGAGACATACTTATGATTCTTCGAAAGGGGATTCTGAGAGAGTGAAAGGAGTGGTTGTTTCCATCTCCGATGGATTAGAGGAGAAGACAGGTTTAGGTTTAGGTTTAGGGATTTATAGAGCGCATGGCTACCCGCAGGCATCCCAGCGCTATAACAGGTAAGGACTGCTGTCTGGAGTGAGCGTTTAGGGGAACAGCCAAGTTTTGAGTTTCTTTCTAAAGGACCATTCGTTTTCAATCAGTCGCAACTCTGGGTCCATACTATTCCAGAGTTTGGGCACCAGATGTGCAAACGACCTTCCTCCCCACCTTGACCTTGACAGGAGAGGAAGATGTGAAGAATTCTCCCAAGTGTGTAGTAAAAATTTGTGAGGTTGATTTAGAGCTTATGGCAGATTCTGGATCGCCATGGACGATTGTTACCATTGACTATTTCCTTCAAACTTTTAGACATTTGTGGAGTATGGAGTGTTTAAATCCATCTGATATTATTGCTGAGAGCTTTAATGGTAGTGTCATTGACATAGTGGGATATGTTGACACTGATATTCATTTTAAAGGAAGAGAGGCTATGATTAAATTGTATGTGGCACCTAAAGGTGTGAATGTTCTTGGTTGGAAAGATCAATAGAAGCTTGGCATTATTCTCAATCCCAGGCTATTCCCACAAAATCAAACTGAAGTCTAATGCTAAACCTGTTATACAAAAGTTACGCAATGTTCCCATTAATGTGAGGGATGAGTTAAGAAACATGTTGATGGGAATGGTAAATGAAGGAGTAATTGAAGAGATAGAGTCTTCAGAATGGGTGTCTCCCATAGTTTTGGCACGCAAACCAGATAATTCTCATAGACTCTGTGTGGATTTGAGAGCTGTTAATGCTAACATTATTGTGAACTGTCATCCTTTTCTCAACATCAATGAGGTGATTTGCATGCTTGATGGGGCCAAAGTATTTTCCACTCTAGACTTGCTATCAGCCTACCACCAGATTGAGCTGACAGAGGATTCTCGTCATTTAACAGCGTTTATTACACCCCAGGGGTTATTTCAATTTAGACGTATGCCTTTTGGATTAGCCTCTGCGGCGTCTGTTTTTCAAAGATATGGAAAAATGTGTCAAATGTTTTCAAGATGATATCTTGGTATTTTCAAAAGATGAAGTGGAACATGAAAAACATCTTAGAGAAGTGTGTAATGTCTTGAACAAAAGTGGTTTAACACTAAAAGGTAACGAATGTCATTTGTTTTGCAAATCTGTTGAGTACCTGGCTCGCACGGTGTCCAAGGAAGGTGTTATTCCCAAGAAATCCCTAGTTGAAGCCATTCTTAAAGCTCCTGCTCCTGATAATAGAGAGAAATTATTGTCATTTGCAGGGCTTTGTGAGTATTATAGCAAATTCATTGTGAATTTGTGAATTTTACTACTAAAATGGAGCCGCTCAGGGAACTCACAAGGAAAAATGTGGAATTTCTATGGACTGACAGACAAAGGTCTGCTTTTGAGGAAATTAAGAATGAAATTGCTCATGCTCCCACTCTTAAACTTTTCAGAATGGGTGCGCAGTGTATTGTGACTGTGGACGCGTGTATGTATGGCATTGGTAGAGTTTTATCACAAAGGTGTGGTAAGGAACAGTGGAATATCACTTTTGCTTCACACACATTATCAGATGCTGAAAGAAGGTATGCAGTCATTGAGAAAGAACTTTTGGCATGTGTCTGGGCCATTGAACATTTCCGTAATTTCATTTGAGAGTCAAGTTTTATTCTTAAAACTGATCACAAGCCTCTTGTTGGGATTCTTTCTCCGGGTGGGGGTTGGAATGCCACGGCTCGGATTGCTAGGCTTGTCTCGAAACTTCAAGAGTATTGTTTTGAAGTGGAATATGTGCCAGGACGCAGTAATGTAATGGCTGACTGTTTGTCACGTTTACCTTTATCTGACATTGCGAACAATTCTACTAGTATTGAAGAGGATGTTGTACTTGCAGTATCTGATTATGTTTCTGATGAGTTTAAAGAGTAACAGAAAGACAAATGGGTGAAAGATGATACGGATGATCAGCTTATTTTCTCAAATTAAAAAATATGTGGAACTGGGATGGCCAGAAAGAAGGAAAGTGCAAGAAGAACTTGTTCCTTTTCTTAGAATAGCTGAAGAATTGGTTGTAGAAAATGGACTCGTTTTCAAAGGTGGAAAGTGCATTCCTCCTAAAGGCATGCAGAATGATATTTTGCGAATGGCTCCTGAAGGACATGCAGGTATGTCTTCAATGAAAAGGCTCATACGCACCACGTTTTGGTGGCCTGGTTTGGATAGGATGGCAGAAAAGGTGGTGAGGGAATGTCCTGTTTGTGTCAATAGTGAAAAGATGCTTAAGCCTGTTAAAGCTCCACTTCAACCTATACCCTGGCCTACCACTCCTTGGCAGAAAGTGGGATTTGATATTTCTGGACCTTTTCAGGGACTTCCGTCTGATTGTTGTTTTGCCCTGGTGCTGGTTGATTACCATTCAAAATGGCCTGTAGTGAAACTGGTGCCTCATGCCACATCTGGTACCATTATTGAGTTTTTTAAAGAGATCTTTGCTAAGGAAGGTTATCCTGAAGTAGGGATATCAGATAACGGTACCCAACTTGTGTCTAAAGAAATGCAAAGTTTTTTCTCCTTTAGCAATATTAGACATGCACCCACAGCTTTGTACGAACCACAAGGTAATGGACAAGTTGAAAGGTTCAATAGAGTCCTTAAGGAGTGTATTGTTTGGGCACGTGGTTTTGGTTGTTTGTGGAAGGATATATTGAGAGAGAAACTGTGGTGGTATTGTATTACTCCTCAGACCACCACTGAGGTCAGTCCTTTTAGATTGTTGAGAGGCAGACCTCCCATTTCCAAATTGTGTCCTTAGTGGTTCAGGAGGGAACAAGCCAAATTTCAAAATGAAGTGAATATTCAAGAGATTAAGGATAGAGTTCAGTTGAAGCAAAATAAGCTCAAGAATTCGTATGACGAAAAATGGAAAACCAAGTGTCATTCGTTTGTGGTGGGTGATTGGGTGAAGGTGAAGAAACCAGGGCTATTTACGAAGAATATGCAAAAATTTGGTAGGGCTATGAGGACCATAAAAGTTTATGGCAAGAGTGTGGTGACGCAAGATGGGAAGGTCTGGAATGTGAGACGTGTGGCTAGATGTAATCCTGATTTCAATGAAAAGTTTGATGATGGGTCTTTATTGAGAATGAACTTGAGAGAACAGGTCTGCTCTGATCTGCAAGGTGCTGAACTGACAATGGCACAAAATGACTCCTTTATGGATATTAATGCATCTGATGGAGAATATATTCCTGATTCTTTTCCTGAAGATTCTGTAGCATCCAGAGTTAAGTTGGGAATGCGCGTTAAATGTTGCCCTACTAAATTTGCTGATTTTGTGTAACTTTTATTTTCTCTTTTGTCTTATTATTCTCTTTTAGTTTTTCTTTTTTCTTTTGTATATAGTTCTATTGTACTTTTCTTGTTTGTTTTTATAGGGAAAAGATGTGTTAAATCTGCAGCTTTCTAGCTGTCTTTGCCATGTCATTGTTTGATGTAATATGATTCTCTTATAGAATGTGGGATGCTTAGAGTCATTCCTGTCTTGGCGGTTGAAGCTGTACCAGGGTACTGTGCTGCAAGGAAATAAACCATCCATCTATTTATACCTGTTTGCCTTATTCTTTGGATTTAACACTTACCCTTTCCCCATTACCAGAAGTCTCAGGGCACAACTTAAGGGAACAGAAAAAGGAAATGATGTGGCCATGTAGCTGTCACTGTTTTTACCCACTACCCCTCATATGACAGCAAGGCAATACAAATGTCTGCAACCGGTTACAAAATTTGGACAAATTCAGCTGCGGTGGCCTGGGGAAAAAATGGGAATTTCATGCTTGATTAAAGAAGCATGAAATTTCCCCTCCTATGTCTTGGTAAATAAAACTTTGCTAACTTCTACTGTAGAGCCTACATTGCTGGTATTGGAGTTAGAATAGAAAATCTACCCAGCCAAGGTAGTGCCAAGTCGACATAATCGCCAGAGTCAATGTTGTGGTCAGGTAAACATAATAGTCAGCTATTATCATGGGGTTGGGGTGACATATGTCATGATATGTCATTTCATTGAAAGAATAATGAGCCCCTTCGTATTCACCTCTGAGCCTTAAAAAACACATTCTATAATACCCCTTGCAGTCAGTGTTTCTGCTGTTTTCCCTTCAGATTGCACCAGCGCTCTGAGAACATTCTGACAGCAAGTACCCAAATAAACGTTTGAACAGGAAGACATCTGATCTGACATTTTTTAATGACAGTCAAATCTGCGGCAAATCACAAATTAAGAGTCTAAGAAATATTATCCCTTTCAATGAACTTTTAACAGAACGTCTGCAAAATTAGAACCAGATTTAACAGGTTTTGCTATCTTTTTCACATGTCCAGCCCAAAAATCGATCACATTAGTTTATACTGATTTTATCACGTATCACTCACGTGTTATTGCGAAAATAAACATGTCTGCACTTTAAAGTTCATCAGGTTTGGTGCTTTTGGCGCACACCTTTCACTTTCTGAGGGCTCATAGTGGTGGTCCCAGTTAAAAATTCAGAAAGGGCTAGTTTATTGTAGCATATTTTTAAATATCTTTCTCTAAAAAGATAATCGATCGTCTATGTTTAATAATTTTTTATCATAGTCCCGGCACAATAAAGCTGAGTAGTTCATATTGAATAAGCCTTCTTCCAGTGACCGTGGCTGAGTTTGATAACATGCCACCTCTTCGTTGGATTGCTTCAGTGTGCACCAGTCAGTTCTAGACTACATGAGGATAATAACTTTTATTTGAGGATTGCCGACCTTTGGTTCAGTTGTTTGTAGACTCTGGATTTGAAAATGGCCATGACTCAACTGTGTGCAGAGGCACATATTAGACACATACACAGCCTGAAGCGGTCATTCAAAATGCCCGTCAAGGTGGTGGTCCGCACCTTTTATTCAGATGACAGTAGTGTTCATGTCCATTCCTGTGAGATGATACACCTTAACCTTTTATTCAGCTAAGAGCGCTGTGATTATACACCTTCACCTTGCATTCAGCTATGAGCGGTGTGATCATACACCTTCACCTTTTATTCAGCTAAGAGCGGTGTGATCATACACCTTCACCTTTTATTCAGCTAAGAGCGGTGTGATCATACACTTCCCCTTTTATTCAGCTAAGAGCGGTGTGATCATGCACCTTCACCTTTTATTTAGAGGAGAGCAGTCTTCATGCCTGCTGGGAGTGATCATACACCATCACCTTTTATTCAGCTAACAGCTGTGTAATCACACACCTTCACCTTTTATTCAGCTAAGAGTGGTGTGATCATAGACATTCACTTTTTATCCAGCTAAGATCATAGACCTTCCATTCTATTATGCTAAGAGCGGTGTGATCATACACCTTTACCTTTTATTCAGGTGGGAGCAGTGTTAATGCCGGTCATTTGTGATCATACACCTTTACCTTTTATTCAGCTAAGAGCAGTGTGATCATACACCTTCACCTTTATTCAGCTAAGAGCTTTGTGATCATACACCTTCACCTTTTATTCAGCAAAGAGCGGTGTGATCAGACATCTTCACCTTTTATTCAGCTAAGAGCTTTGTGATCATACACGTTCACCTTTTATTCAGGTAAGAGCGGTGTAATCATACACCTTCACCTTGTATTCAGCTAAGTGCGGTGTGATCATACCATCTTGTATTCAGCTAAGAGCAGTATGATCATACACTTCACCTTTTATTCAGCTAATAGAGGTGTGATCATACACCTTCACCTTTTATTCAGCTAAGAGCAGTATGATCATACACTTCACCTTTTTTCAACTGAGAGTGGTGTGATCATACACCTTCACCTTTTATTCAGAGGAGAGCAGTGTTCATGCCTGCTGGGTGTGATCATACACCTTCACGTTTTATTCAGCTAATAGCGGTGTGATCATACACCTTCACTTTGTATTCCGCTAAGTGCAGAGTGATCATACACCTACACCTTGTATTCAGATAAGAGCAGTATGATCATAGACATTCACTGTTTATCCAGCTAAGATCATATACCTTCAATGTTTTTCTGCTTAGAGCAGTATGATCATACACTTCACCATTTATTCAGCTAAGAGTAGTGTGATCATACACCTTCACCTTTTATTCAGAGCAGAGCAGTGTTCATGCCTGCCTGCTGGGTGTGATCATACACCTTCACCTTTTATTCTGCTAAGAGCGGTGTGATCATACACCTTCACTTTGTATTCCTCTAAGTGCAGAGTGATCATACACCTTCACCTTGTATTCAGATAAGAGCAGTGTTAATGCCTGCCAGGTGTGATCATACCCCTTCACCTTTTATTCCGCTAAGAGCTTTCTGTTTACACCTTCACCTTTTATTCAGCTAAGAATGATGGGATCATACCTTTTAGTCAGCTAAGTGCTTTGTGATCATACACCTTCACCTTTTATTCAGGTGAGAGCAGTGTTCATTCCTGGCCAGTGTGGTCTTACACCTTCACCTTTTATTAAGCTAAAAACAACCATCTTGCCTGCCATTATGATCATACATCTTTGCCTTTTATTCAGGTAAAAACAGAGTTCATGCATGGCCATTTGAGAAAACCTTCAAGTTTTATTTAGGTGAGAGCAGTGTTCATACCAACCTGGTGTGGTCATGCACCTTCACTTTTTACTCATATGACATCTGTGTTCATGCCTGCCTTTTATTCAACTTAGAGCAGTGATCATAAACCTTCACCTTTTATTCAGTGATGAGTGGTGCAATCATACACCTTCACCTTTTATTCAGCGAAGAGTGGTGTGATCATACACCTTCACCTTTTTTTCAATTGAGAGCGGTGTGATCATACACCTTCACCTTTTTTTAACTGAGAGCGGTGTGATCAAACACCTTCAACTTCTATTCAGCTGAAAGTGGTGTGATCATACACCTTCACCTTTTATTCAGCTAAGAGTGGTGTGATGATCAACCTTCACTTTTTATTCAGCTAACAGCAGCGTGATCATACACCTTTACCTTTTATTCAGGTGGGTGCGGTGTTAATGCCTGCCAGGTTTGTTCATACACCTTCACCTTTTATTCAGCTAAGAGCTTTGTGATCATACACTGTCACCTTTTATTCAGCTAAGAGCGGTGTTATGATACACCTTTACCTTTTATTCAGCTAAGAGCAGTGTGATCATACACCTTGACCTTTATTCAGCTAAGAGCTTTGTGATCATACACCTTCACCTTTTATTCAGCTAAGAGCGGTGTTATGATACACCTTTACCTTTTATTCAGCTAAGAGCAGTGTGATCATACACCTTCACCTTTTAGTTAAGTCAAGAGCTTTGTGATCATACACCTTCACCTTTTATTCAGCTAAGAACGGTATGATCATACACCTTCACCTTTTGTTAAGTCAAGAGCTTTGTGGTCATTCACCTTCACCTTTTGTTCAGCTAAGAGCGGTGTGATCATATATCTTCACCTTTTATTCAGCTAAGAGCTTTGTGATCATACACCTTCACCTTTTATTCAGCTAAGAGCGATGTGATCATACACCTTCACCTTTTATTCAGGTAAGAATGGTATGATCATACACCTTCACCTTTTAGTTAAGTCAAGAGCTTTGTGATCATACACCTTCACCTTTTATTCAGCTAAGAACGGTATGATCATACACCTTCCCCTTTTGTTAAGTCAAGAGCTTTGTGGTCATACACCTTCACCTTCTGTTCAGCTAAGAACGGTGTGATCATACACCTTCACCTTTTGTTCAGCTAAGAGCTGTGTGATCATACACCTTCACCTTTTATTCAGGTGGGAGCAGTGTTCATGCCGGTCATTTGTGATCATACACCTTTACCTTTTATTCAGCTAAGAGCAGTGTGATCATACACCTTCACCTTTATTCAGCTAAGAGCTTTGTGATCATACACCTTCACCTTTTATTCAGCAAAGAGCGGTGTGATCAGACATCTTCACCTTTTATTCAGCTAAGAGCTTTGTGGTCATACACCTTCTCCTTTTATTCAGCTAAGAGCGGTTTGATCATACACCTTCACCTTTTGTTAAGTCAAAAGCTTTGTGATCAAACACCTTCACCTTTTGTTCAGCTGAGAACGGTGTGATCATACACCTTCACCTTTTGTTTAGCTAAGAGCTGTGTGATCATACACCTTGACCTTTTATTCAGGTGGGAGCAGTGTTTATGCCTGTCAGGTCAGGTGTGATCATACACCTTCACCTTTTGTTCAGGTAAGAGCAGTGTGATCATACATGTTCACCTTTTTATTCAGCTAAAATACTATCATGGCTGCCATTATGATCATCCAACTTTGCCTTTTATTCAGATAAGAATGGTGTTCATGCACATCCGTTTGAGGTCATAAACCCCCAAGTTTTATTTAGGTGAGAGCAGTGTTCAAGCCTGCCTGTTGTGGTCATGCATCCTCACCTTTTACTCAGTTGACAGTGGTTTTCATGCCTGCCCGGTGAGATCATACTTCTTCCCCATATATTCATGTAAGTGTGGTGTTCATACCTGCCCTGTCTGATCATATACCTTCAACTTTTATTCATGTAAGTGCAGCGTTCATGCTTGCTTGATGTGATCATACACCTGATCAGATTAGAGAAGAGTTTGTGATTGGCTGGAGTAATCATACACATTCATCTTTTATTCCAGTGAGACCAGTGGTCATACACCTTTACCTATTATTGAGGTAAGAGTGGCATTCACACCTGCCCGGGATGATCTTACATCTTCATCTTTTATTGAGGTAAGAGCAGCTTTCGTACCCGCCCAGTGTGATCATGCACCTTCACCTTTTATTCAGGTAAGAAGGATGTTCTTGCCTGCCCAGAGTGATCATACATCACACCGCTATGTAACCTAAGACAACTGACCTTACAGTATTTACCAAGGCCCAAGACAATAATTATATGAGGGCTGATGTTGAAGAGATCTTTGTCTCAAAATGACTGGTTTGTCATGAGAGCTGTTGCAGGGTCATCACGGGGCATCATTTCATCATAGTATGTGGTAATGCTGCTGGCACAGGATCCTTTAGGAACAGCACAGCGCGTTGGCATGTTGTGAGGTGTGGGCATGATATAACATATTTGCTGTTTTGGAATACACCTTGGTGGATCATATGAGGATGTTTGGTGTGGGCAGGACCTGGTATTCTCTCACCATACTGTACATGTACGTGCTGTGGTGGCATACGGTATGTGGAGAGTGTTTCTGTCGTAGCATAACAGACATGAAATATGGAGGGCAATATTCATATTTGTGTAATCAGGAACAGTTGTATCAACTTGGTGTTGGAACATCTGAAGGTTAAACAGTGGAGTGTGAGTTGAGTAGACGTTTTGAATCTGCCTTGAGCATATGTACCCAATGAGAAGACTGGAAATGAGAAGAGGAACATTGTGATAATGCCATGATTTGTTAACTGTGATCTTCATTACACCAAGCCCTCCCGATCCCCTTGCTTCTGGTTAGTAAGTCTCATCACATTGGGTGTGGTGCCTGTTTTATTCCAACATGAAGGTACATGAGTAGGGATCATTTGCATCGTAGTCTATATGGAACTTTGCTAAATAAGAAGAAAAAGAAAAACCACATTGTTTAGGTAGGCAAGGAGACCATCTCAATCCATGGGTGCACCTCATAATGGAAAGACTGGAATGAGCAAAGCAAGAGATGATGTGATGAAAATAACTGATAAGTGACCTGGATGCTACAGCTGTGGACTCCCCAGCAGTGATTAATTAATATATAAAGTAAATATTACCATTTCAATTATTATATGGAAACATTGAGTAATAAAGTATATAGTGAGCACCTGGTCCAGCCCTGTTTTTGATACCAGACTGAGGAAGGCATTTTTTGCCATGAACACTCTTGCTCCAAATTGAGGTAGAGCAAAGTGAAAACATAGAATAGTCTTTTCACAATTTCTTGAAGGTGTACAGCAACACTTAACGTAAGAGTCAGTGCACTGCTACATTCATGCATTTTGGCCATGCCATCTGAGGTATTATTCCATTGTTATCTTATTGCGTATGATGGAGCAGGGAAAATAAAATTTTTAACCCCTAACAAATTTTATAATTAATTAAATAAAATGTTTGTTTAAATGTATTAATCAACACTGTATGTGTGGGAATGGTAATATGCCAATGTGTGTGCTAAATAATCTATTAATGAATGTCCGTGTGTCTAGTTATAACGTAAAAATAAATGCGTACTAATAAAAATAAATGCATGTTATTGTGCTTCATAGAAATAAAATGTGTTGTTGCAAAAACAAATAGTGATGGTAAGTAAGGAACAGCTTAAATGTTGCTTTCTGCTAGGTAACAACTAATTGGGGTACGTAGACGACGGGAGGGAAACGAAAGGGCTATTTTTCTCTATTTTAATTATGTTTTGTTTGCCTCAAATTAGTGCTTCTAAACTATAACCGAGTGGCGAGATAAAATGGCCGCCAGTGGGAAGATGTGCGCAGGCGCAAGGGAACACATGACACGTGATGAAATGGGAGAAAGCGAGCTCGTGGTTTAACAGAGAGGCTAAGATGCAAGTAATGGTCAAGGCTGATGTGACCTAATTGAACTGATAGCGTGCCGTGATGATCAGCAAGAGTCCCGTGGGAAACAAGTTCAAGAGAAAGGACAATGACTGCGGAGTTCTCAAATGTGTCGAAAGAAGTTACAAATGAACTGATTGAATCGGATGGAAAAGTTTAAGCGTATGGGAAAGGAAATGATCCAAGGACCCTTGAATCCAAGAGAACTTGATTAAAAGAATGAATAAGCTGACATGCATGGACCAATGAAAGAAAAGCGTGTTATTAATGTTGCAACAGTTAGTTAGCAAAGTTAGAATTAGGGTATAATAGGGCCTACTCTTAGTGGGAGGGGGTCAATTGATGTCAGTCGTGGTTGCAGTCACAGTCAGGAGAGGAGTTGAAGAGTCGCGTTGGTGGCTTCCAGTGCTGGGTGGTCCTGATCGATCCCTTACTGAGCGGGAGATGCTGAAAGACTGTTAGATGAGACGGGTTGCAGGTAGCTGATGCTGACGAGCTGAAGTTGCTGTTTGCTGTCTTAATTTTCCAGTTGAGTATGAGAATCAGGCTATTTCTAATTCCTAACGTAGGTTAGAAATCGTTAGGCTAAATTAGGAAGCTAGGCAGGTAATTAGGGTTTTGGCTTCATGACAAAATTTCCTTTCTGCAATAAAATGATTATGCTTAATAAATATTTGAATTTAAGAATGAATAATTGAATAAAGTATTAAAATTCCTTTCATGCTTTTAAAAATTATATAAAATTTAAGATTCTTTAAACCCAAAATGACTCAGTGGTTATTTTCCTAAATGATTGTGACATCAGTAATTGGTTATTGTGATTCAGCTGGTCTTAATCACTATGAACTAATTTCTTAAATGAATGATTCATCGACAAAACAATGAGCAGGAATATCTTAAGAAGTAAATAAAAGAAAGTGACAAATTAAGGTAATAAGATATCCTGGCTCTTACAGCGGTACATAAAATGGTGTTCTCCATTTAGTTCTCATGCTTCTCCTAGGAGTACAGAATTTCATAAAGGTGTAAAGGAAATCCAGGAGTGTGCGTGTGTGTTAGGCGATGTTTATGGGCCCCATCGTCATGTGGATATGAGAAATATAGTTTGCCCCTGGATGACCTATAAGTAACCTGGGAGGAGAATAGCTTTTATTGTACGCGCTGCATCAGATTTCTTGGTAGCAGAGTTATGGTTTTCTATAGATTAGTTTAGTGATTATTGTTTATTGATTATTGATTATTTTGATGACTAACACTATATGTTGAGTCACGTTATGTTATATGTAAGTTTTCACGCTTCTGGGATGTAGGAAGTGGAACACGTGTGGCAAGAGAAGTCACATGGAATTTGGTACATGGTCTGAATTCATTTTTGGTTATAACGCAGGTTGTGTTATGTTAGGGATTTCTGTGTAAAAAGTGTGTAATTGAAATAGCAAATCACGTTTACTTGTGAAACTTTGGCCTTAATTCTCAGGAGCCTAGTCTCCACATGTGTCTTATCCCCAGAGAAACGAGTAAATTGTTTGTTTGAAAGAAGGGTAAGGTAGAGGGAAGTGCTACTTTATCGGCGAGAGTAAATAATTCTGTGGTAGGGTAGAGGTAAGCGCTGCCTACTGGAAAAACAGGATTCTTGTGTAAAAGGACAAAGCTGTCACTTTTGTTTAGCGAATCAGACTATGGAATTGTTTTATTGTTGTAACTAACAAAGAAAACAGTGAAAAGAAAATTGCCGATAAATTTTGTAAAGGAGGGGTAAAGAGTAGAAGTGACGTGGAAAAGTGCTGCGCTAGGATTGGATAGTGCGCTAGTCACATGAACACAGAGCAGGAGTGACGTAGAAAAGTGCCGCGCTAGGATTGGATAGTTCACGGACGGTGGGAATTGTTCTGATTGGTACGTTAGTGTGAGTCGCGCTGTAATTGGACGAAGTTCCGTACATAGAAACAGCGTTAGAGTAAAGAGAAAACAAATAGAAAACATGCCGTATTACGAGTATGAAAGGGAGAGAACGTCATGGACGACGAAATTGAAGAATTTCTTTAAGAAAGACAGAAAGGTTGTGACTAGAGACGGACAAGTAATTCCTCCGCCGAAATCAGCAGCTTCACATATGATGCTGAAATATGGATATCATACGTGCATATGGTTGGAAAATTGGGCTAAATATACAAAGAATGATGGTGCTTTGGCTTTCCCTGAGAATGGATCATTTAGTGTAGCGGTTTTGCGAAACTTGCGAGAAAAAATGTGTAAGTTGGAACCTAGACCTAGACCAACACAGTTTGAGGCTTTGACGGAATGGGAGGATGAGATGTATGAACGAGAGAGATTCAGAGGAATGAGAGATCATGAATTTATGCCTGGAAGATTGTGGGGAATAAATCATGAGGATAGAATAAAACGATGGAGATGTGCTAACATGACAGGAGGTTTGTTTCCAGCTTTTACAGTTGAGGAAGGGACTAAGAAAAAACGGACTGAGAAAAAGAAACATATAGAGAGAGAAAAGTATATGCATGAGAGCGAAACGGATGACGAATTGCTGGAAGATATATTAAATAGAAATCCACCACCGTATCAGCAGAGTTCTACAGTGGTGACACCAAATGCACCACTAATAGAGACAATGCGAAATAAAAGTCCGGAAAAGGGAATTGAAGTAAATAGGTCACAAGAACAAATGAGAACTTCTCAAAATGAAGGAATAGAAAGCGACAATGCAAGCGAATTGGCAAGGACAACAAAAGAACTAACTGAGAAAATTAGAGAATTAACGAAAAATATGGAAGCAGTTACTGTGCCTGTAACGATAGGTCCAGTAATACCAGTTTTTGAGAATCAGAAAATTGATGAACGATCTTTGGTGATTCCCTTGAGTTCACAATTTCAGAGAGAAAAAGAAAGGATGGAACAAAGTGCAAGTACAAGTAATTTGGCTAGTACTTACAGACCAAGTCCACCTACAAATTTAACGGTGAATGAATGCAATGGTAAGAAAATGCATATGGTAACAGAATCTGCAACAGAAACGCCTGAAAAGAGTGGTAACTGGGTAGAACTAAATAATACACCCATAGGTCCGACTCCTGATGAGTTGAATGAGTGGATGAAAGCTTTTAAAATAAAAGAAACAGAAGAAAAACCATTAGATGTGATCAGATTAAAAATAGATATGGAAGAATTAATTCTAGGAACGATTGGTACTGAAAAGATAAAAAATTATCAGGATGATGAAATAATGTTTCTGTGCAAAAGTATAACATGGAGGGCAAAGAATTTACATGACAAACTAGAAGAAGTGGCTAGTGAGATTGGAATAGATTTTGCAAAAGTGAAAACGTTGCAAAAACCATACAGAGTAGACTTTTGTGAAAAAGATATTGAAAATTTGAACACGGCAGGAAGGCTGACACAGATAAAGGAGTTAATTGTGTTGTTGAGAAAATGGGGTGATGTGGACAGATGGAAGGTTAGATGGACAAAGAAGAATGAGAAAAGTATAGACAAAGGTTCATTGGCTTTTATGGTAACCGAAAAAGAATCTGTTGTCAAAGAATATCCCATGAGAGAAACTCCAGGTGGTAGTTACGTGCATGTTCCCTGGACTAGGCAGGACATACTGTCATTCACTAATGACTTTCCAAAGATAAGAGAGAAACCAGTTGAGTGGTACCGACAAGTAGAAAGGTTTGTAAAGGTGTCAAAAGTGTTGTGGATAGATTTAGATGGATTGTTTGACATAGTGGTACCAACAGATTTATGGTCCGAATGTAAGATTACAGTTGACTGGCCAACTACAGAATATCCAAGAGATCCTAAAACAGGAGCTCCAGGTCCTGATGTGATGAAGAAATACGACAAGGTGATTACCTTTTTGAAAAATAAGATTCCTCCCAAAGAGACAGATTGGGTTAAGATTGATAGAACTACACAGGAAAGCAAGGAGTCTGTACATGCATATTATGAGCGACTGTTATTGGTTTTCAAGCAGTATAGTGGTTATGAGGAGTTGAGTGAAAAGGACATGAGTCATTTTGTATACCGATTTGTGTTTGGTTTGAAACCAGAAATAAGTGATATGATTAAGCAACACATGATAAACTGGCAGAATGGAAGTGTAGATAAGGTACTGAGATATGCTAAGTATTGTAGTGATGAAATAGAGAGTAAACAGCGTAAGTTGAAAGAAAAGGCAATGTGGGCACAAGTGAAAGTGGCAGAAAAACAAGAAGCCCAATTGGACAATAATAATGGAAACGAATCAGGACAGAATAAAATGCGACCAAATATAGGTAAAGGAAAAGGTCAAGTGAGTCTAGAAGAGGCAAAGAAGAAATGGCCATGTCATAATTGCGGAAAATTAGGGCATTGGAGAAATGAGTGTAAGTTCCCACCTAAACCTAATCCGGAACATCAATCATTAACTCCACAGGTGCAGAATGAGGTAGTTGTTCAACAAAGTCAGGTGCCACAACCACCACTTCCCAACACTGTTAACCAGCAAAGATACAGTACAGAAACAGGATTCTACGGAGGAGAGCAGGTAACACAGTTGCCGCGAGCAGCTAACATTTCTCAGTATTGGTTGCGTCAGAGTGAGGATGACCCGGATGAAAGTTTCTGACGGTGCGCAAGAGAGGGGAAAGAGTGCGTGCTTGGCGCAACTCTAGAGGTAGATCAGTCTGGTCCCTTTGTGGATGGAGAAGTGAATGGTACAAACGTAACATTCCTTGTCGATACTGGAGCTACCCGTTCTACTGTTAGATCAGTGGAAATTCCAAACCTTCCTCTCTCAGGTGAATACATCCAAGTGGTAGGAGTAGCCAATCAGCAGATTAAAACCCCACTTACTGAATTGGTGGAAGTAAAAATTGGTTCTTTTAGCAAAATGCATAAATTTGTAGTGTGCGATTGTAGTCCTGTAAATCTTTTAGGTCGTGACCTTTTATGTAAGATGAATTGCACAATTTATTGTACACCAGATGGAATAGGATTTCAAACTTCAGATGAAGATGTTTTGTATAAAGTAACTTTGATGAATCAAGAACCTGAAACGAATGGTTTGTTTCCTGCATTTGATGCAGAAAAACTTCCAGAAGAACTAAAAAGTGCAGTAAAAGAAAGTGTGTGGGATTTTACAGGAGAAGACATTGGATTAATGAGAGAAGTTGATCCCGTAAAAGTGACAGTGAAAGAAGGGATAATTTATCCAAACACGCCACAGTACAAATTAACTCCAGAAATAATTGAAGGAATAACTCCTGTAATAAATAAGATGATTGAACAGGGAATTCTGAAAGAAATCATGAGCAGTCCATGTAATTCACCTATTATGGGACTGAAAAAGCCAAATGGAACATACAGAATAGTACAGGATTTGAGAAAGATCAACAAAATAGTTGTACCATGTTGTCCAATAGTGCCAAACCCTGCAGTAATTCTATATCAAATCCCACATGAAGCTGAGTGGTACACTGTGATAGATTTGTGTCACGCATTTTTCTCTATTCCTTTGCATCCAGATAGCCAGCCATTATTTGCATTCCGGTTCGGAGAGCGTATTTTGGCATGGTGCCGAATTCCACAGGGGTATACAGAAAGCCCCTCAATTTTTAATCAGATTCTAAAGAAATCTCTGGAAGATTTAAAAATGCCAGAAAAATCAGTGATGGTGCAGTATATCGATGACCTATTGGTGGCATCGAAAACCAAAGAAGCATGTGTAAGTGATACAATTGCTTTACTGAACCATTTGGAGAAAAGAGGGCATAAAGTGTCCCCTTCAAAATTACAGTTTTGTCAGAAAGAAGTCCAGTATCTAGGGCATAAAATTGAGAAAGGAGTGCGGAAAATAGCTACAGAGAGAGTAAGAATGATTCAAGGAATGAGAGCACCAATGACTCAGAGAGAGGTAAGAATGTTTTTGGGAATGGTTGGATATTGTCGACAGTGGATAAGTGGATTCTCTTTGATTGCAAAACCCTTACAAAAATTGACAAAGAAAGATGTAAAAGACCCTTTTGAGTTAAACAAAGAAGAAATGAAATCTTTCAAAGAATTGAAAAAGAAACTGTGTGAGGCCCCTGCTTTAGGCATGCCTGATTATGAGAAGGATTTTGAGTTGTACTGCAGTGAAAGAGATGGATGTGCATTTTCAGTACTGGTACAAAAACACGGGACCATGAAAAGACCAATCGCTTATTTTTCAGCTGTTTTAGATCCTATAGCAAAAGCATTGCCTGGATGTCTGAAAGCAGTTGCTGCTACTTGTGTAAGTTTGGAACAAAGTGAAGGTATAGTGATGGGGTATCCACTGAGAGTATATGTTCCCCATTCAGTAGAAATTCTTTTGACAAGAACAAAAACACAGTACATGACACATAGTCGGCTGACTAAGTACGAAAAAGTCATCTTGAGCGCTGAAAATGTGACCATAGATAGATGCATGAATGTAAATCCTTCTACATCATTGCCAGATGAAGAGAATATAATTGAACAAGACGAAGTAGATCATGATTGTCTGAATGTGCTGGAATATTGCACAAAACCAAGAGCTGACATAAAAGATGAACCGTTAAAGGAATCAGATTATGTCATGTTTGTAGATGGTTCATGTTTACGCACAAAAGAAGGAGTGTTAAGCGCAGCTTACGCAGTATGCACAGTGGCAACTGTGATGGAAGCGTCTTGTCTGAAAGGAGTTAGGTCTGCCCAAGTTGCGGAACTAATTGCTTTGATTCAAGCATGTAAATTGGGGAAAAATGTACGAATCACGATTGTGACCGATAGCCAATATGGTTTCGGCATCGTACACGATTTCGGACAGATTTGGTCACAAAGAGGATTTTTGACATCTGCAGGAACACCTATCAGAAATGGAGATTATGTTAAGAAACTGCTTGAGGCGATACAGTTGCCTAAACAAATAGCTGTAGTGAAGTGCAAGGCGCATAAGAAAAACGAAGACTACATAGCAGTCGGCAATAATTATGCTGATGAGATCGCTAGATATTGTGCGGAAAACATGGCGTCCCTGAACAAAAATAGAGAAAGGGAGCATGTCTCTTGTCCTTTGCTTTTCACTAATACTGTCGAAACGTGGGATGAAGTAAGGCAGTTACAAGAAACAGCAAGAGATGAGGAAAAAGATTACTGGATAAAAGCAGGATGTAGAAGACAGGAAAATAATGGTGTGTGGGTATACAGAGATGAAAGACCAGTTATGCCTGATAGCATGATTGCAGACATGGCACGGATGTACCATGGACAAGCTCATATTGGGAGAGATGCAATGATCAGACTTTTTAGACAAACCTGGTATAACCCAAAATTCAGAGCCATTGCTGAAAGTCTTTGTCAAAGATGTCTTATTTGTCAACAGTTTAACCCAGGAAGAAAAACAGTAGTGAGTCTAGGAACAATAGGACGAGAAGGAGGTCCATTCACAAGAATGCAGTTGGACTTTATTGAGATGCCCCCTAGTAACAGACTAAGATATGTTCTGGTGGTCGTCTGTTTGTTCTCTCGTTGGGTGGAGGCATACCCCACTAGAAGGAATGATGGAACAACAGTGGCAAAACTTATGCTGCGAGAGTTCATTCCAAGGTATGGTTTTCCAGTCACGGTTGAGACGGATAGAGGAACACATTTTCAAAATGAGTTGATCCAATTGATTTGTGAAGCATTGAGTATTAAACAAAAACTACATTGTGCTTACAGACCAGAGGCTTCTGGGGTAGTAGAGCAGATTAATGGAACAATTAAAAACAGGTTAGGAAAAATGTGTCAAGCTACAGGACTCAAATGGCCAGATGCACTGCCTCTTGTTCTGATGACAATCAGAAGCATCCCTGAAAAGAAAACTGGACTCAGTCCCCACGAGATGATTATGGGACGAGCAATGAGACAAGCACACGTACCCGTTAACAAGTTATTAACTATAACTGATGATCTAGTACTGGATTATTGCAAGGGACTGGCTGATGTGGTGCGTTCTGTGTTTCATCAGGTTGGACCGGATGCGACCACTCTTGAAAGAAAACCAGCCCACGACTTGAATCCAGGAGACTGGGTCCGCATAAAAGTCCACAGGAGAAGAAACTGTCTAGTTCCTCGTTGGGACGAGCCACGACAGGTAATCCTAGTGACAACGACTGCCGTCAAGTGTGCAGGAGTGAAAAACTGGGTTCATGCCAGCCACACAATCAGAGTTCCAGAACCAATAGATCGACATGTGAGTCGGCGTCTGGAAGTGTGGGATAAAAGCTTAACAGCTGGGACAACAAGGATAAGTGAAAGGGTGCCAGAACTTGAAGATCGACCTGAAAGTCGACATCTGGAAACCCCAACGGCAAACACCTCTAGAGAAGAAGAGGAACAAGAAGAAGAAGAAGAAAGAAATTCAGAAATTCCAGAACTTGAAGATCGACCTGTAAGTCGACATCTGGAAATATCTGACACAACTTCAGGATCTGATGATTCAGCTGCAAACTGGGAAGAATTCCGAAAGAGAACTTGGGGTTATAAACCAATTAGAGAAGAAACTGAGCAAGAAATTGAGTTAGATGAACAACCAAGTACAAGTTATGGTGGAAATCCTTCAGAAATAATATTAATAGATGAAGTAGGGAAAGAAGTACACAAAAAGTTAGAGAATCGAGAAGAACCCCGAGGAGCAATAGGGACAGATAGAGAAACAGAAGAACAGGGAAATTTAGAAACAGAAAAGGAGAAAAACACCAAATCGGAAGAACACCGAGGAGGGACAGTAATAAGGGAAAACAAAAAGGAGAAGACAGATCCACCAGTAGGAGATGACGAGATTATAAGTTTCAAAATAAGAGACAATAGTGAAACAGTTGAAACAGAAACAGAAGAAAGTGGAGGAGAGGAAAAAGCAAAGACTGAATCAAGGAAAAGAAATTGGAAATCAGAGAGAGAAGAAAGAGAAGGTGAAGCCAAAAGGCCAAGAAGAGGAGATAATTGGCCCAACAGCTATGTAAGAAAATTGAGATATAGAATAATAAGAGCGGAAGACGAAGGTGCTGAACAAGTAAATGAGGTAACAAGTCAAAAGGGACAAGAAAAACCCAGTGGAAAAAGATTACAAAAGTCCAAAAGGACAAAGAAAGTGAATGCAAAATATAAGTCACCCGAGTGGCTGTATATTGCACTAACCGATTACAAAGAAGAAGAAGAAAACACTCACGGAAACCAGAGACTGAGAAGTCGGATGGGAAAAGGTGAGATGCAACAAAACTGAAGTGAAGATTTATAGTGCTTCTGCCGGACATGACAATTTACTGGATGTGACAAATCACCGGATGTGACAACGAAAGAATTCTGGAAAGAATTAAAGAAAGTACCAAGCAAAGACTTTTTGAAAGCAGAGTGGCATCTAAGTCATTTCTGAGGTGTAGTGACACAATTTTCTCAAACTTAACAAATAGAAAAAGAAAAATGGAAAATAATAGGGATAGAAGAGATAAATGTGAATTTATAAAGAGATGGTGCAAAATGTGCTGCTTTTGTACAGGGTTATTAATGACCATATGGATAGTTTTAGCAATCACAATTCCTATTAGTGTAGCTGTGATAGAAGCAAAAAATGATACTAAACCAGAAAAAGAAACTAATATTAAAGAACCAGTTATTTTAAGAAGTAGTGCAGAGTTGCATAAGGATAAGTCAGTAACAGATTTTTCAAAGAATGTTTTTACAAAATTGTTGTATGAGTACGTAGAGACAATGGACGTGAGAGATTGTTATGTTTGTATGCAGTTGCCTGCATCAGTATCAGAAGGTGTGACTTATCATCACCTACCTCTGACTTATGGAATAACATGTAGTATAATAGCAAGTTTATTTTATAAAACAGGTAGATTAGAATCTTATTATACTGATATAGATAAGATTTTTGCAAACATTCCAGTAGTACCCGAACTTAACAAAGTAAAACCAGCAAAAGTTTTAGGAGAATTCTTTTTAGAACATAGAAAATTAACGTTAGAAGAAATAGTTAGTAACAACCTTACCTGTGAGTTAAAGAAAGAAGAAAAAGTATTTTTAGAAATGGTTGAAGAAAGAAGAATGAAATTTCAAAAAGAAGCAATAAAAGAGGAAGGAAAACGCTTATGGACGTTTGAGGAAGGAAATCATGAAGGGAAAAAGATAAATGCCGCAATGACATTAGACTGGCCGCAAACAGGAAAGTTGTGTATTAGGAGAAATAAGACAGTCTATGACAATTACTTTGTAGGTTCCAGTATCTGCCATGACAATTATCAAATTCTGGGAGGTTGGGGATTCAAAGGTGGAAAAGATCCAATATTTCCAGGTATCTATTATATTTGTGGGAATAGAGCTTATTACAGGTTACCGGACCATTGGTATGGAACTTGCTATGTAGGCCTGGTCTTTCCAAAAAAATTTCACATGGACAGAGAAGAAAAGGGAACATACAAGATGATTAATAGATTTACACGTAGAAAGAGGGAAAGTTTTTCAGAAATTGTAGGTGATATTTTTGGAGCATTGATACCAGCAGTGGGAATATCTTTGAATGCATTTAAAATTCGGAAGTTATCCACAGTAGTAGATCGTTTGTCTACAGATACTGCGGGAGGGTTCTTAATGGTAAATACCGAAATGGTTGCCATGAGAGCTATGGTGATGCAAAATCGGCTTGCCCTTGATATTCTTTTGGCAAAAGAGGGAGGAGTCTGTGGAATGTTGAAAGTCCAACATTGTTGTACTTACATTCCTGATAACAGTGAAAATATACAGAAGTATATTACAAATATTACAAGTTTGCACAAAGAATTAGTTCCACTGGAGGTTGAAAGTGTTTTGGGAAAACTTGGTAGATGGTTTTCTTCAATAGCGAATTGGTTAACTAGGATGAGTAGACTAGTGATAGGGAAAGTTATAATAGTAGCAACTAAAGTAATATTGTTAGCCATGATATTAAAAATAGTAATAACATGTATAAAGAGAAAAGTAAGACAAAATAAGATAAAAAGAAATAACAGAATAATGAGAGAAAGAGAGAGAGAAATGGGTGAAATTGAGTTGGAGAAAATGAAAGAAAGCATGTATAAAGAGACTAAAAGGCAAGATGAAGAAGAAACAGATGTATAAATAACAGAAAGCAAAGGATGAAAGACATGCTGCCTGAAAAGAAGTATGACTTGGGTTTTATGTGGTGATTTAAAAATCACCAAAGGGGGATTGATGGAGCAGGGAAAATAAAATTTTTAACCCCTAACAAATTTTATAATTAATTAAATAAAATGTTCGTTTAAATGTATTAATCAACACTGTATGTGTGGGAATGGTAATATGCCAATGTGTGTGCTAAATAATCTATTAATGAATGTCCGTGTGTCTAGTTATAACGTAAAAATAAATGCGTACTAATAAAAATAAATGCATGTTATTGTGCTTCATAGAAATAAAATGTGTCGTTGCAAAAACAAATAGTGATGGTAAGTAAGGAACAGCTTAAATGTTGCTTTCTGCTAGGTAACAACTAATTGGGGTACGTAGACGACGGGAGGGAAACGAAAGGGCTATTTTTCTCTATTTTAATTATGTTTTGTTTGCCTCAAATTAGTGCTTCTAAAGTATAACCGAGTGGCGAGATAAAATGGCCGCCAGTGGGAAGATGTGCGCAGGCGCAAGGGAACACATGACACGTGATGAAATGGGAGAAAGCGAGCTCGTGGTTTAACAGAGAGGCTAAGATGCAAGTAATGGTCAAGGCTGATGTGACCTAATTGAACTGATAGCGTGCCGTGATGATCAGCAAGAGTCCCGTGGGAAACAAGTTCAAGAGAAAGGACAATGACTGCGGAGTTCTCAAATGTGTCGAAAGAAGTTACAAATGAACTGATCGAATCGGATGGAAAAGTTTAAGCGTATGGGAAAGGAAATGATCCAAGGACCCTTGAATCCAAGAGAACTTGATTAAAAGAATGAATAAGCTGACATGCATGGACCAATGAAAGAAAAGCGTGTTATTAATGTTGCAACAGTTAGTTAGCAAAGTTAGAATTAGGGTATAATAGGGCCTACTCTTAGTGGGAGGGGGTCAATTGATGTCAGTCGTGGTTGCAGTCACAGTCAGGAGAGGAGTTGAAGAGTCGCGTTGGTGGCTTCCAGTGCTGGGTGGTCCTGATCGATCCCTTACTGAGCGGGAGATGCTGAAAGACTGTTAGATGAGACGGGTTGCAGGTAGCTGATGCTGACGAGCTGAAGTTGCTGTTTGCTGTCTTAATTTTCCAGTTGAGTATGAGAATCAGGCTATTTCTAATTCCTAACGTAGGTTAGAAATCATTAGGCTAAATTAGGAAGCTAGGCAGGTAATTAGGGTTTTGGCTTCATGACAAAATTTCCTTTCTGCAATAAAATGATTATGCTTAATAAATATTTGAATTTAAGAATAAATAATTGAATAAAGTATTAAAATTCCTTTCATGCTTTTAAAAATTATATAAAATTTAAGATTCTTTAAACCCAAAATGACTCAGTGGTTATTTTCCTAAATGATTGTGACATCAGTAATTGGTTATTGTGATTCAGCTGGTCTTAATCACTATGAACTAATTTCTTAAATGAATGATTCATCGACAAAACAATGAGCAGGAATATCTTAAGAAGTAAATAAAAGAAAGTGACAAATTAAGGTAATAAGATATCCTGGCTCTTACAGCGGTACATAAAATGGTGTTCTCCATTTAGTTCTCATGCTTCTCCAAGGAGTACAGAATTTCATAAAGGTGTAAAGGAAATCCAGGAGTGTGCGTGTGTGTTAGGCGATGTTTATGGGCCCCATCGTCATGTGGATATGAGAAATATATTTTGCCCCTGGATGACCTATAAGTAACCTGGGAGGAGAATAGTTTTTATTGTACGCGCTGCATCACGTACATTAGGGTCTAGATCCTAAGCTGATACAATTGAGAAGATGAAGAAAGAATTACAAAGCCAGTAAAGTGAGGAGGACCAAGGAGATCGACATCAGTGTTTGAGATGAGGTTCTGGGCAAAGATGGGCACCCGGAAGGAAAGTTGTAAACACCCTTAGAGTGCAACTCATGGAAGGGGGTGGCTGTTGAAGGGACAATGGAAATAGAAACAAGAGAGCATGAACAAGTTAAATGTAATATCTTACTGTTCAAATGGGTCTTCCTGCCTATGCTGGTCCTAGAGGCTGAGGTGAGGGAAACAGACTCGCAATGGACGTCTGATGATGGCCCTGTTGACCAGGTGCATCATCACTGACTTAATAAAGTTGGGAAATGGCACATGTGAGCCCAGTTCCTCGTAAGAACTCATCCTGAGTATTATGTTGTGTCTCTGCACCGTGAGTCACAGACAGTTTTTGCTCCAATCCCAGTATTATGAGTAGTATAGTAAGTTTGACAATAAAAAAAGAGGCAGAGGATCTAAAATTACAGATGTTAAAACACAGTGAATCACACAAGTGCCATCCTGCAATATAAATGTAAATCATTAACTTTGTTTTTTTTGTATATTACCTACAGTGGTCTTTCATATTAGTGAAATAATTATTTTTATTAGCAGCTAAAAATAACCAGTTCAGTGCTTATGCTAAACATAGAGTTAGTAAATGACCCAAATATTCCTAAATCAATTGCTCTAATGGTTACATATTCAATCAATCAATCAATCAAACCTTTTATTTCGGCTATAAGCCATAAAAAGTTACAATCACAGAAATGCACAGTTCAAATTTATTTCAATAAAAACATCAAACAACATCCTATTTACAATTAAAACGTCAATGGTTAAAATTAGTAGATAATAAAAAAAAACAGGCCTACTAGACCCGGCACCATAAAAATTATCTTATTAAATGAGTATTCTTCATAGAAGTAAAAATTCATGTACATTTAAAATAAATTACGTGGATGAGCCATAAAAACAAAATGCAAATCCCCAATATCGATATTAATTGAATTACACATATGGGGAGATGGGACGCTACATAAACATACTGAGCCTTGCGCTACAAGCTGGCTATCCTAGGGGGAGCATTATCTATGACCTTCTTTCTCTAGATCCACGCACAGAGGAGATAGCGGATTAATACCAGTGCGAATAGTTCCCTAGTGTCACTCTTAAGGAGCCTTAATGCTTCCCCACAGTGTCTCACACCCTTCGAGTTTAATGCTGCTTTTAGCCATTTCTTAGGCGGATTTCTATATTGTGAACAGAAGAACATAAAATGTTCAACAGTTTCCGCGATATTAGGGCAAATTGGGCAGAACTTGTTGTTTGTAAATGTCCTGTCCCATTTCATAGTTTGAGTTCTCAGGGGCAATATGCCACACATAAATTGGACATACAGGCGCTTGGAGCTCCGGGCAGGGAGAACATTTATGGTGGAGAAACTGTCCGGTAATAGAATTTTCCTGATGTATTTTCCACGTTTGCAGGACAATTTCCCTCCAGAACCGGGTTTTCACTCCACGGGCGTCACTTTTGGTGATCTGCTCCGGGGTGTTCCATAAATTAGCCATGCCTATTCTGTGGGATAACGCTTTTATCGCCTTCAGCCAGGGTGTACTTACGTCCTTATACAGGGATACTAGCTCTTTTACACAATCTCTGTACGTTGCTCTAATGGTTACATATTATTATAATTTAGATTAGATATTTGCTTTTGTTTTATATCCATGAACTTACATATTGTAACTTTTCATCACTCTGTGAAACGTTAAGACAAATATAAATGATATATCATTGATTCAGAGCTCCTTTTTGCTACTTAACAAAGATTATTAGAAGTTTTACAATTTGGCCATGTTGCTATAAATTCAGAGATAATAGTGAAAGACATATGCGCTTACGCCTATGTTTTACCTTTCTGGACAAAGGTTGGCACAAGTAATTTACATTAATGTTGTTTTTGTAAGATGCTATCTTATCTATTGACCATTTCTTCTATTCTATGTCAAAAGATCACACAAATGGATTTTAGTTAACTTCCTAAATAGATAAAAAGTCAGAGACCAGTTTCAGGGATGTTCTAGTGAGACAAACATGAGGGATTCATTCAAATAGTTCAACAGGAATTGCTGGCGTGCTACCCCTCTGGAGTTTTTCCATATCAACGATTTTAATTTCAATCTAAAATATAAACACATTAGTATGAAGATGTACATTAAGGTATAGGTCAGACATGAGAGAACAAATTTACATTTATTTGTGGCTGTGTGCAAAACGTTGGCAAGCTAAAGAAAAAGGAATGGAAAAGTTAACACTGAATTATGTCCAGCTTCAGGGGCAACCTCCTTCGAACGACCACTGCTCCACCAGTCAATGAGGGCATTCTCTTAACCATTTCAGCGTATAGGAATGGTATTATCGCGGGGAGTGATATAAAATCTTTTCATGGTGTAAATCAGTGAGTTGGTTTTAATTTTGAATGCTTCTATATGAGTATATAGGATGCTGAATTGTTCATACATACACTCATATGGTCTGTCTTTCAACCAATACTGAACCTATATGCTATCTTACTGTACTGCCTTTCTTTATACCCATGACCAATACAACAGATTTATTAGCATTAATAACCAATTTATTTGGGATATTTCTAATATATAATGCATCTAGGCTTTGTAGTAAGCCCTTAGCAGTATAGTCCTGTTGTAAATATCATGCTTTCTTTCCCATTTAGGGCCTGAATTCCCCTACTGTGAATGACATGTGCCAAATAACTAATCAAAAGTGAATGCATATGATTTAATCAAGTGCACGTTCTTCTCATTTTGCTCTGTTCTTGCGAATATGATAATCAAGCGTACATGAATATATTCATGGTATTTAATCATAGCAGTTGATTATTTCAATTTTATGACATTTTAGAATGTCTAGAAAGTTGATAGTTGTGTATTACATTTTTAGTTTTAATAGAACATGGTCTAAATAAGTAACAATAGCTGAAAGGACATTGCCCCAGTCATTGTTGAATGTTTATTCTGAAAGCTTTCAACAAATATCTGAAAAATCTTATAAAAACTGCACATATAGAGCAAAGGCCGGTTACGATGTCGGTCGGCACTGCGGATGGGGAACCGACCGACCTCAGGTCGGCAGTTCCGACAATGCAACCAGGATGCGACCGCACATGGTGCGGTCGCAAACTTCAATTTTTCAATGGGAGCTTGTGTGGTGGGCCGAAACCGCCTGCAGCACAAGCTCCCATTGAAAAACAGAAGTTTGTAAACATCCCTGCACCCTATGGCAGGCACCTCACGGCACCTGCCACAGGGTGCAGGGATGTGAAGGGGGGCACTATAGGTGCCCACCCAGGCTCACATGTGGAGGACAAGAGGTGAAGGTGGCCCTGCCAGGGGCCCTGAAAGACACTTTCCGAAAGCAGTTCCATGTCAGAAAGGCCAACATGGAACTACTGTCGGAAAGTTCCATCATAATCCTGACAGCGGAAACGCCTTCCTTAAGAGATTATGAGCCCTTTTCGACTGGCCAACGGGCTCCTTGAGCCCGTCAGAACCCAGTCCGATTCTCCGGCCAGTTGAAACTCCAACCGCTGTCATTGTAATACTGCAGTCGGAGTTTAAACCTACACTGTCGGTCAGAAAGCCTCTGACCAGTGGTTGGAGGCTTTCTGACCGACATTGTAATTTGGCCCTAAGTGTCAGAAGGAACTTCACACATGGACAACAAGGCACAACAAAGTTGAGCACCTACCTCAGCTAAAGCTGGGAGGTGATTTTTATATCCTATGTTATGAATGTGTAATGTATTCACACTAGGTCTTCTGGGTTACTGTTACTGTGCAGTGATGCAGCGAAGCTCTGGACTCTGTTCCGGAATGTAACCGAGGAGACAGAGAGAGTCCAGGGCACGTCTGGCAGCTGTGTTGGTGAGCTCCCAGAGGGCCCTCCAGATATCTTCAATAAAGACTTAAAAGAACTAAAAGAGGTGATCTTCTTCTTAAAAAATGGCGACGAGGGTGGGATGATGCACCCAAAGAAGTTGAACCTTTTCTCTGAATATTCTTTGGCATTACTTCGTGATATCTATTAAAGAAGGTGGCTCCTGGAGCGGCGCAAGATTTATCTATCGACAAGCCTGGCATTTTTCAAGTGCTGGAAGGCGCTTCAATGAAATTGCGGCAAGCAACACGAAAACACCACGGATTTCATAAGGTTTATTTTTAAATTTACCTTAACGTCTGTAGACGAGATGCGGCGTGGTCGCGAGTGCCATTGTGGGTAACCATGGTGATGTGTTCTAACGTTTTGCTGCCGATTGAACATCTTTCCGAATGATGTTGCTGCCAGAGCCGTATTGACGCAACCGCAGTGCATGCTGGGAACGTGTTGTTGTTCCATCTGACGTACGCGACGTACCGCCATTTTGAGAGTGTCAAATGCTACGCTTCCTTATCTCCGTTTCAGCATATTAAATAGATGTGGCGTTAACATGCTCCAATAAGTTTTGAAGCCTTGCCGTTTCGGGAACTGGATGTTCCGGTACTGCTTCGGAGAATTACTCCTTTTAAAACAGTTAGTATACTGAGATTGCTATCTGGGCTGTTTCTCTGGCAATATCCCTGTTAGGCATCTTCATCATACAAGTAAGTCTAAGAAATTGGGGAGTACTATACAAACATCGTATCACTGTGGTAATAATCTGGGTTGCTTTAGCGTTTTGGCAATAGGTCTTCACATCGTGTTAGGGTACAAATGGAGCATCACAGTTGTACTCTTATAAGAAAATATTATGTCAATACAGAATATTCCTCCACCTCCATGTTTTGTACAAGATCCAGGATCTCCTCTCATGGATTGGGATGATTGGAAAGAATCCTTCATTACATACTTAGATGCTATTGGGGGTGATGTGTATATTGCAAAAAGAAAGCTGGCTATATTAAAGAATTGCTTGGGTGTTGAAGGAAGGAAAGTCTTAAAAACATTACCTAAACCTGTGAATGGAGACACTGATGGATCAGGTGATGAAATTGATGCATATGAGGAGGGTTTGTCAGCTCTAGAAGAGAATTATGGCAAAAAGCTCAGCGTAGTGGTGGAAAGATATAATTTTTTTCACGTGCACAACAACCAGGAGAATCAGTTGCCCAATACGTTGCCATACTAAGAAGGTTAGCTGTGACATGTAAGTTTAAAAATCTCAGAGATGAGATCATAAGAGATCAAATGATCAATAGGCTTTCCAATCTCAAAATTCAGGAGAAATTGCTTGATCTAAAGGATCCTACGCTGGACAAAGTAGCTAAACGCATGGAAAATACTTCTTCTTATGTAAAAGAATTGGGGGGTTCATCCAAACCAAATTCAGTGGCAGAAAATGTATGTGAAATTGGTGCCAGTAACATTCAAACGCATAAAGCAAAACGTTCTGGGGATGTTGTCATGAAACAACATATATCCAAGAGGAGATACTGTTTTAGGTGTGGTAGCCATAGACACACTGCAGAAGCAAAAACGTGTCCTGCTGCAGCATGCAAATGTTTTGAATGTAACAAAGTGGGACATTTCGCTAGAATGTGCAAAATGAGAGAATATGGTAAAAAAAACAGTTAATTTAGTCGATACTATGCATGGAGGTTTTCATACTGAAAGTTCTGTTAATTCAGAAGATGAAGAGATCGAAGTAATGATGGTTGATGAGGGTAAAAATAACTATTCATGTACCATGTCGATAGCATCTGGGGAGAATTAACATCCCCCGAGGTGTGAAGTCACGATAAATGACATTCCCATACAATTTTGGGCACATTCTTGTTCACCTTTTACCATCATTGACAGATTGTCATGGGAAAAGTTGAACAATTTGGTGTTGGTTCCCAAAGATGTAGAACCGGAGGGTTACTGTGGAGACAAACTACCTGTGTTGGGATATTTCATGGCAGATCTAAAATTTCAAGGTAGACAAGCCAACGGTAAAGTGTATGTAGTTGAAAAAGGGAAATCCTTATTAGGATGGAAAGAACAACGTGCTCTAAGTATGATTTTAGATCCAAATCATCCGAGACAAGTTTTATTGACTCAGGATAAATGCAGATGGACTACTGAATTTCCAGAGTTGTTTAGTGGCAAATTAAGATGTCTTAAAAAATTTGAACATAAGATCATACTTAAACATGATGCTAAACCTGTTGTTCATAAACTACGTAATGTACCATTAACTATGAGGGACGCTCTAAAAAAGAATTACAAAGATTGTGTGACAATGAAGTCATTGAGCCAATTGAAGCCTCGGAATGGCTTAGCCCTATTGTTATCGCGGTGAAACCCAATAACAAAATCCGCTTGTGTGTGGACTTGAGAGATTTAAACGAGTGCATATGGGTGGATCGCTGTAGTGTGTGGTTTTGCTTGGAGGCATCCTCGCGCTGTAGCCAGCGCGAGGGTGTCTAGCGCTGTATTTATTGTTTGAACCTGGTTCCACGATCGGGCTCTGTATGATGCTTGCCAGGATTCTGTCAACGTTAATCAGTTGGCTGAGATCCTGGTACGCAGCGGGAGCGCTCGGTCGTGGTGTCGTGTAGTTCCTATAGAACCCATGCAGGACCTGCGCGTTTGTATAACATTATCTGTGGGCTTGGTGGCAGACTGACTCTGTACACCCTCACCACGTATGTTAGATTGTTTTGCATTAGCTAGCTCGCAGTGCCACTAGTGTCTCCTCTTATCGGGGAGAGATTAGTTTCTGGCAACCTTAGATCATGACAGCCCAAATTCCTCAGAATCGTGGAAACAATATACTACTTTTCGCTCAGTCACTCGTGCTTACTTATTCGGTTTGTCTCAGAGAGTTACACAGAATAAACAGTCGGGCGTTTCAATAAGTATTTATTGAACAGTTGTTATTCTAGTGTAAAATATATGTGCTGCGGCAACCAGCAGACAATAGCAGAGATATATTATCAGCAGTACGATAAAAGCAAAGGGATAGAACAGTTCTACCATATTGCGATAATCATGAGTACATACATGAATATGAAAGCATTATGCAAGTGCCCGTACTCCTACGATGCCTACCTAGATGTACCTGTGTGTACCTAGCATATGTGTGTAGGTCTTAGAAGCTAAGAGCCAAGAATCTTTCTAGGATTTAGTCGAACCCCCATACCTGAATAGAGAGAGTGTGGGACCCCGTCCTGGTCTCGAGTTGGACACCCCGTCCGGGTTGTGTCAGACCACTGTCAGCTTGAGCGACTGCATGCAGGAGCCTCAGCGTCTCTGGTCAGTGTGTCAGCATGAAAGTCTCGGTTCCCTCTATCTTATTGGGGCAAGATGTGGTGTATTTATACCCTAAAGAGTCTCGGTCCTCAGTATGGTTTGTATTGGACATGAGGAAGACGTCAGGGGTGAACTTTGTACATACATATTATGCCGGTGGTGTATTCTTAGAAAGCCATACATAATTAATGAGTACAGTGTGGGCCTGTGTTTGGAAGAACCCTGCTGCATTCAAAACCACAGGATAGATAACGTTCAGCCCTCAGAGCTCGTTGTGTACTAGCTGGGACCAATGTAGGTGAAAGATCATGCCTATTTAAGGAATCATACTATAATAGGACATGTACAGTTGTGACCATAATTGGGCATATGCGGCCATGACCATAATTGGGCAGGTACGAATATGACCATATTAGGGTAAATATGAATACGTCCATTTTAGGGCATGTACGAACGTGTCTACATTAGGGCATCTATGCGGGATATAACAGTGGGTGCTTCATTACTGAGAATAAATCTCTTTCAACTTACCTCAGAATCTCCTGTGTCCTCAATACTTCATTTGGCGACGACCGGAGGAGCCCACACACCCAGCACCCACCGGCCAACTTTTCAAGACTCTTCGACGTGCAGCACAGCGCCTCCATTTGCCTTCTCCTGCCTCACTTCGGAGAGACGTCCTGCTCCACCGTCTTCCAGCTTGTGTCACAGGGCGCAGCAGCAGTCTCCTCCTTTTGCAGCGTTCCCATTGGAGCTTTGCAGCTGCCCCTCCTCGTGACGTCATCCTCTCCTCTACCTACGAGAGACGTCACTGCGTCATCACGCGGGCGGCCATATTTGATTGGGCTGCCCACACGCTCGATCATACAGCCCTGCCTTGTCATCACGTCTTCACGCAAGCGGCCATATTGGAGTGGTTTGCCAGGGTATCTTGATACAGGTAGGACCCAGCCTGTCTACGCTTACGGTGACAGGCACACCTTATTTTCTTTGTTTAAAGTTACTGCCAACCTATAATTGGAGCCTTCAAGTTCGGTGATAGGCTCACCTTAAATATTCTACTTAATTTCAAACCTTTCATTTTTGTTATTGGAGCCTTCATATTCGGTGATAGGCTCACCTTTATTTATTTTTGTGCCTGCAAACTTCGGTGACAGGCTCACCTTCTGTTAAAAGCATAGGAACTGTTGGACTAAACTGTTACCTTCTCGCATTTTCACATTTATTGTATTGCATCAGCTTTGCATATTTTACAAGTGCTTTCCACTTTACAGTTATTTTTCTTTTACATGTATAATATTTAATACTTCCAGACTCATTGTCTTCATCCATGGCTACCTCTCAGCAGTTTGCACAACCGCCTCCTTTCTTGCAGCATCCAGGTAAACCCAGTATTCCCTGGCGACAATGGGTAAAAGCATTTGAAAATCACGTGGTAGCAATTGATGCAGTCAAGTTTTCACCTGCTCGCATAGTTGCAATTCTTTATGGTTGCTTAGGAATTTCTGCGCAACATGTTTTTGAGAATTTGCCCCCTTTCCCAACACCCCTAGGAGAAGCTGGTGATGCAGAGCACTGGGATTCCTACAAAGAGGCGTTAGCTCACTTGGCAAGAAATTATGACCAAGAGCCAAATATTATGCTAGAGAGACATCATTTTTTCAGGAGAAAACAACATGCAGACGAATCTGTAGATGAATACATCGCTGAACTACGAGTTTTAGCCTCCACTTGTGAATTTGAAGCGAATCTTGATATTTACATTCGTGACCAGTTCGTTTTCTCTTGTTTTTCAAGGAAAATTAAAGAACGCATCCTTAGTTGCAGGAAACCCACACTTCTGAAAACTATTGACATTGCCAAGAGCATTGAGAGATGCAGTATCACCTCTAAAGCTCTTCAGAATGATCAATCGTCCAACTTTGTCAAGTCCTCTACATATGAAACTGGAGACTACGTCAATGTTGTGAACCTAAATAAACCTGCTAAACAATTGATAAGAAAGAGTAACACAAGTTGTTATAGGTGTGGATCGAAGTCACATCTTAGCAATTACCCCACGTGTCCAGCTATAGGGAAAAGATGTGCATCTTGTAAAAAAGTAGGCCACTTTCAAGGTGTCTGTAGATCTGCTAAAAAAGCTACTAGAGTCAACAGTGTAGAATTTTATGAGACCCTTGACGACTGCACAGAGCAATTTCATGATCTACTTTTAACAGTTGAATGCAATTCTATATTTAACAGCCATTACGTCAGAGGTCTAGGTATTGCATTATTTGGGAAAGTAGAAATCCTAATTATGGCTGATTCTGGCTCGCCTATAACGATATTATCGGATGTCATGTTTTTTGATAAATGGCAAGGTTCTATTACCTTAATTCAAACAGATGTCAACCCCAAAGCATTCGGCGAATTTGATATTGAAATGTTGGATTACTTTAATTCAAGGTTGGAATGTTTAGGCAGATCAATTTTTACAAAAGTCTATGTTGCAGTCAAGGGACGCAACATAGTTGGTTGGCAAGATCTTGCTAAAATGGGGTTGCTTCTCATTCCTGGCTCTGATAACCCCATTGCTCTGGGAGATGTTCCTCAAGGCAATACTGGAGCTGGGTTTTTAGAGGATGAACAAAATGAGCTGGATTGCCTAAGTCTTGAAGATCCTACCCTAGATGTCAAAAAGTTTTGGACCGTTTTCCTAATTTATTTTTGAACAAATTAGGCACTGTTAAAGGTTTTCAACATCAGATTAGACTTAAGCCAGGTGCCCAACCTATTGTTCACAAGGTACGTCCTTTGCCCCTTAGTGCTAGGGATGAGCTTAAGTCAGTTCTCAAGTCATTGTGTGATGAAGGGGTCATTGCACTGTGTGACTCCTCAATCTAGCCATCTCCCATTGTTATCATCAGGAAAAAATCTGGGGAGGTCAGATTATGTGCTGACTTACGCACTTTGAATAAAAACATCTTGATTGACTGTCATCCCCTTCCCAAGATTCACGAGCTTCTTGCCAGTTTGGGGGGGCGGCAACGTTTTTTTCAATCATTGACCTCCGTTCAGCCTGTCACCAGATACCTTTGACAGCAGATTCTCAAGAGTTCACCACATTTGTCACACCTTTCGGGGTTTACAAGTATCTCAGATTACCTTTTGGCCTGGCCTCCGCGGCTATTGTCTTTCAGAAGTTGATGGATATTCTTTTCGTAGACATGCCGGGGTCCAGGCCGATCAGGATGATATCCTGGTGTTTGCAGAAAATTGGGAAACATACTTTAACAATTGGACTAAAGTTTTGAGTAAATTGAATGAAGCAGGCATGACCATTAGGACAGACAAATGCCAATTTGGTACTCAACAACTGGATTACTTGGGTCACACTTTGTCTTCTGAGGGCATCAAACCCAAGTTGTCCCTTATTAAAGCCATTAGTGATTCTGTTCCTCCCAAAGACAAAGATACCCTTTTGTCATTTTTGGGATTAGCAGAATATTACGCACGATTTGTTAAGGGTTATGCTCAAACAGTTGAACCATTGCGTGCCCTCCTGCGCAAGGGTTCAAAATTTGTCTGGTCCGACGAAGTCTTGTCTTCTTTCAACCAAGTCAAAAAATTCATTGTTGAGGCACCGGCTTTACACGCTTTTCAAGATGGGTTTAAATGTTACATCATGGTGGACGCCAGTCTCACAGGGTTGGGTGCAGTCCTAGGTCAATGGGCATCTGGAAAAGAACACACCATATTTTATTTATTTATTTATAAAGTTTTATATAGCGCGAACGTGACCCACGAGGGTATCAGAGCACTTTAAAGTATACAGTATAAAACATAGACGGATGAGGTAGTATACAAGCATTTGAAAAGTGTCATTACGAACAAAAGAGATGTATAATACATGGATAACAAACATAGGTGATTCGGAATCAGCAGGGCATTGCACAATATACAGTTATTGAGCATTAGGTGGTTGTGCTTATAAACATACATATAATATACTCCTTCGATTCACCATGGGTATACAGTATATGGATAATATAGGAGACCCGAAGCCAACTAGGCTTTAAACTGAATACAGTTATTAAGCATTAAGTGGCTGTGGTAGTAATCTTACATATAATAATCTCATTCATTCCACCGGAGGTAGGCAATGATATGCGGATCGTATATGTGACTCGGTGTCAGCCTGGAGTTAAGACTTAGGACGTGAATTTGTTCATTAGTAGTATTTTTACTTCTTTTTTGAATGCGGTAAAGGAAGAGATTCCACGCACCACTGGAGGTAGGGAGTTCCAAATCTTTGGTGCAATCCCTGAGAAAGCTCTGCAACCAGTTCTCTTCTTATGGAAGGATTGTGGTTTCAGAAGTAAAGAACTCGCACTTCGAAGTTGTCTGCAACCTCCCGACCTTTCTAGCTTTAGAGCTAGGTAACTGGGTGTATTGTTATGTAGTGCTTTATGGGTCATGCAGGCCACCTTTAGGTGTATTCTTGCCTCATAGGGCAGCCAGTTCAGGGCTTTCAGGGTCGGAGAGATGTGGCTACTTCTTTTCGTTCCTGATACCAGTCTTGCCGCAGCATTAAGTGATGCCCTCAGCGGAGCCAGCTTGTATTTGGGGAGACCGCAAAGAGTGGTGTTTCCATAGTCTAATCTTGGTAGCACTAGGGCTTGCACTGCCATTTTTAGGTCGGCCTGAGGGAGGAAGGGTTTGAGTTTCCTTAGTATACTCAACTTGTGATTAGCTCCCTTGGTGGCATTAGAGATGTGCGTCTGCATATTCAGATGTTTGTCTATGGTGATTCCTAGGGATTTTGCTGAGTCAATGATGAGGGGAGCACAGTCAAAGGAGGTTAGGTGTTTTAACCATAGGTCTATCTTAGGTGTGTGGTTCGGTGGAGAGATGAGAATGAATTCCGTTTTTTTGGTATTCAGCATGAGGTGGTTGTTAGTGAGCCAGCTTTGCGTGTTCAGTAGAATAGTATTGAGGGAAATGAGGTCTTCTGGAGTGGAGATTTTCAAATCCAGTTAGGTATCATCCGCATACAGGTGATATAGAATGTTCGCTGATTTCAGTGTATTCGCCAAAGGCTCCATTAGTAGGTTGAAAAGAATGGGTAATAAGGCTGATCCCTGAGGGACACCCAGGGTGACCACGGAGGGTTGCGAGAGTGAGTTCTTCATCTTGATTCTTTGTGTTCTGTTATTTAGGAAGGAGGAGAACCATTGCAACACTGTGCCCGAGAGGCCCATCCTTCGTTCCAATAGGGACAAAAGGTTGTCATGCTTGACCGTATCAAAGGCGGAGGATAAGTCGAGGAGTTTCATTAGGCATGACTCGTTGCGGTCAAGCATTTTTAGTATGTCGTCCATAACGTGTGTGAGTGCAGATTCTGTGCTGTGACCTTGACGGAAGCCAGATTGGTGACTGTCTAAGAGGTTGTAATTCTCAATATGGTTGCATAATTGAATTTGTACACATTTCTCCAGCAGTTTCGCCAAAGTGGGGATGTTGGATATAGGGCGGTAGTTGTTGAGATCAGATGGGGTGGCGTCAGGTTTCTTTAGTATAGGTGTGACCTGCCCAATTTTTAGACAGTCCGGAATGGCGCCTTGTCTCAGAGAGGCGTTTACAATTTTTGCCCATAGTGGTAGAATAGTTGTTTTTAACATTTTGAATAGGGCAGGAGACAGGGGGTCAGAGAAGTGGTTGGAGGGGTTGATTGCTTGAAGAGTGTTATCGATTATTTGTTGAGAGATTGGCGAGAAGGTGTGCCATGAGGCATTGTTTTTTGTGACTTCGCCTGGAATATTAAAATGGACTTCGAGTAGAGCGCTACATTTAGTATCTTGGGCCATAGATTGTGGGAGGGCCTTCTTGGATTGGATGTCGAGCTCAATGGCCTTAGTCTTTTCGCGGAAGAAATTGGCAAGCACATCACATGTAGGTGTAGCCAGGTCATTTAGTTCCCTAGAGTTAGTCGTGTTGCATGCTTGTTGCTTGACGATTTCAAAGAGTTTTTGGGACGGTTGATTGCTTGGTTCAGCTGGGTTCTGAAAAAGTCTGCCTTTGCCTTAAGAATCTTCCTGTTGTATGAGTTCCTTAACCTTCTAAGGCGATCAAGGTTATCAGTGGTGGGTGCTGATTTCCATCTGCACTCCGCAACTCTTAGCTGGCGTCGCTCCGAGTTCAGGGTCTCATTGAACCAAGGTTTGGAAATTTTGGAGGAGACGTTTTTTTCTTGGAGGGGCGCTGTAGAGTCCAGGATTTCAAGCAAAGTGGAATTGTAGAAGGTTGTGAGGTCATGTACATCAGTCATGTCCGTCATGTGGGTCAGGGCGGAGTTGCATCGGTTTACCAAGGTGATGGGGTTGATATTTTGTAAGTTCCTTTTGCATTGTCTTGTTTTTGAGGGTTGGCCCCTTTTTGAGTTACTTCGATATTGATGGAGAAGAGGATGCAGTGATGATCAGTCCAATCGCATGGGGTGATGGATTCTAGTAGGACTATGTTCGTTTTTGCAATGATGAGGTCCAGTGTCTCTCCCTTGTTGTGAGTTGGGCTGTCACAGAATTGAGATAGCTCGTGTTCTGACAGAAACTCTTTAAGCCCGCCAACACCATGATCGTTTGCATTGTTCCAGTGGAGATTAAAGTCACCCAAGAAAATTTGAGGTACTTGTGAGTTGACGTTGGATGCAATGACCTCCATTAGCTCATCAATAAAAGTCAAGTTATCACCCGGGGGTGGTAGAATATGTGAAGCTTGCTGGCGATGCGCTTATCATCAGAGATATTAATACAGAGATAATCGCAGGAGGATAGTCCGATGGAGAATGCTTGCTTGACTGAGATTGAGTTACGATAAATGCAGGCTACCCCTCCCCCGAGTTGCCCGTTTCTGTCTAGGCGGATTAGGTCGTGGGTAGGGGGAACCAGTAAATCAAGGATGGGAGAGGAGGAACTATTTAGCCATGTTTCGGTGAGGACAATAATGTCTAAATCATTCTCTAGAATGAGGTTGAATATGTCAGGAGCATGTTTGCTAGCAGATCTGCAATTAATGAGCCCACACTTCATCTTGTTAATAGAGTGGGTTAGGGTAATCTGCTCTATGTTGATATTTGTGAGGTTATCTCTATTTACGGATCTGTTGTTGTGAGTCGGTTCTCTGAGGGGATTGGTTACAATGGATTGGATAGTGCCACAGTGCGACTTACTGTTAACTGTTGCCCGGGCATAAGATGTGAGGAGGTCGTCTATGTCTCTGTCAGATAGTTCATCACTTGCCCTCCTAGGCCCAGACGGGGAGGTAAGTTACCCAGATTAGTGTTTTCGGGGTGTAAGAACTTGGGTATGTGTCTGCTAGGTTGGACACTGATTTGGTTATTTTGACTAGTGTTCTCGGGGTGTGAATTCGTGGGGATGTAATTTCTCGTTTGGAGACTGATTTGGTTCACGGTGTCGTTGGTGGCTCTGTGTATGTTTAGAAGTTCTTTTATGATAGTATATAGGTTATGCATCTCGCCCTTGAGATGGGATAGGCCTGTGGCTAACTCATTGAGTCGAGTGATCCAGACGGAGTTGGGAAAGTAGGTAGGAAGTGTGGGTGTATGATCAGTTAAGGAGGGCGAACCGCCGGTAGGGTGTGTTTGCATGATCACGTTCTCCAATTGCTTGGGAATACCTTCATTAGGTGTGGGTGTATGATCGGTTATGGAGGGCGATCCACCGGTAGGGTCTGTTTGCATGATCACGTTCTCCAATTGCTTGGGGATAACTTCATTAGGGGTCGATGTGAGAAGCTGAACCAGGAGGTTTGTTGTGGGGTCCACGTCAGTAAGAGGTGTGGTATATAGACAAGGCAGCCGGATAGGGGCTGTTGCATGAGGTTGGGGAATGGTCATTGTGCGCTGTGATTGGATGGTTGGGATGAGTGTAGCGGGTGTTAGGGTCCTCTCAAATATCGAGGAGGACTGTGGGTGAGGGGGGTCTTTGCAATCTGCTTTGGATGAAAGGGGGGAGAGGAGGTCGGTGTGGGTGGCATCCCGTTTGGTGCCAACCCACTCGTACGTACACCATAGCCTTTTCTTCAAGAATGCTCAAACCCTCCGAGACACATTACAGTACCATTGAACGGGAGGCCCTCACGTGTGTTTGGGCAATTGATAAATTTAAAAATTACATTGGGGGACGTGAATTTGAACTTTTTACTGACCATAAACCCCTTACACATTTACTTAATGGTACAGGGCTTGGCAAGGCTTCTGCCAGATTGGTTAGATTACTTTCGCGGTTGCAAGAGTTTCACTTTTCCATTAAACATATTTCTGGTGGTAAGAATTTCTGGGCTGACTGTCTCTCACGCAAGGCTTTTCATGATGACTCTGACATTGAGGATGTTGAAGACACAAAATGTGTGGTGGCAGCCTTAGACGCTATCAAGGAATGCCCTAACATCACTGAACAGTCATTGACAGAGGCTTACAGCAAAGATGAAATTCTCAAACAGGTCATGGCGTACATTGTCAAGGGGTGGCCAGAGAGCAGAAAGCTTTCTGGTGAGTTGAAAGCTTTTGCCATGGTGGCATCTGAATTATCCCTCGTCAATGGCATGGTCATGCAACATGAATCTTTTGTCCCTCCGTGGTTGAACATTGTGACTGGACTAGTTTGTTGCGTGATCCTACTTCTGGTGTGCCACCACCTGTGCGAGAACCTAATACAGAGAGAGTTTTCGCCTCTCAATGTTCAACCTCACACATCAGCCAGTACGACAGTCTTGTCCCTAAGGCTGTTTCGACGTCTGGAAATGTTCCTTTGCTAACTGATGATTTGGATTCTCGTCATAGAAGATTACCTTCCAGGTTCAATGATTATGTTTTATCATGAAATCGTAACCGGGACTTTTCGTAACTTCTTTTGCATTCACTTTCAAGTTATGCTTACCATTGTTTTTCTTCACATGTTGTTCTTCTGCTTTCTTGCTCACCTTTCTATTTGTTCTTTGTGGGGGGGAAGAAGTTGTAGTGTGTAGGTTTGCTTGGAGGCATCCTTGTGCTCTAGCCAGCGCGATCGTGTCTCGCGCTGTATGTATTGTTTGAACCTGGTTCCACGATCGGGCTCTGAACGATGCGTACCAGGATTCTGTCAACGTTAATCAGTTGGCTGAGATCCTGGTACGCAGTGGGAGCGCTCGTCATTGGTGCTTCATTACTGAGAATAAATCTCTTTCAACTTACCTCGGAGTCTCCCATGTCCTCAATACTTCAATCGCCATCCTCTTCCTCGTATTAATGAAATGTTGTCTAGTGTTTCTGGGGGCAGATATTTTACAACCTTAGACTTATCTAACGTCTACCATCAGGTCAAATTACATCAGAAATCCAAGCATTTAACATCGTTCGTTACGCCTGAAGGTGCTTTTCGTTTTATCCGCGTGCCATTTGGCCTAGCATCTGCATCTGCAGTGTTTCAGAGGGTGATGCAGAGCATTGTTGGTAACATGACAATTGTACTAGTATTTCAAGACGACATTTTAGTGTGGGGTAAAGACATGACACAACACAATGACATTCTCAGAAAAGTATTAGATAAGTTAGAGAAAGCATGTGTAACGATTGCATTGGAAAAATGTAAATTTGGTCAGACCGAAGTTGAATATTTAGGACATACATTGTCATTCAATGGGGTCAAGACTAAACATAAGCTGGTAGAGCTATGGAGAATGCTCCTACCCCTCAAGATAAGGAGCAACTGAGGTCATTTTAGGGTTGGCTGAATATTATGCCAAATTTGTGGATCACTTTGCAGACAAAGTACATGTGCTGCGTGAGCTCATGAAGAAAGGTGTAACTTACTTGTGAACTGAAGAATGTCAAAAGGCTTTTGACTTTATTAAAAAAGAAATTGCCATGGCTGTGGCACTAAAACCTTTTATTCCTGCTGACCAAACCACTGTTGTTACTGATGCTAGTGGTTATGGTTTAGGTGCAATTCTAATGCAAAAACACTTAGGAAAAGAAAGAGTAGTTGCGTTTGCCTCGAGGACATTAAAAGGTGCAGAGAAATCCTACTCTGTAATAGAAAAAGAGGCACTAGCATGTTGGTGGGGAGTGCAGTATTTTCGCATCTTTATCTGTGGCACTAGGTTTGAGTTGCGTACAGATCACAAACCTCCTATTGATTTGTTCTCAACTGCTGGAGCAGCAAAAGGCACACCACGTATTGCTAAATGGTTACATCGTTTACAAAAATATGATTTTGAAGTGAAATATATCCCAGGTATAGAAAACATCAATGCGGATTGTATGTCCGGATTACCTTTGGATATTGGTGTTGTTGAAGATGATGATGATTGGATAGTAGCCGAAATTTCAGAGGTCTGCTGGGCAATTAATGAGAGTGAATGGAAGGATGCTATTAAAAGTGATCCTGTGTTGATGAAAGTGACAAGCAGACTACCTATAATTTATGGTTGGAAATTGGATGAGGATTTAAGTTTGTACAAGAATGTATGGGAGGAATTATCAGATATGAGCGGAATCATAAGAAGGTGTGACAAATTGATGGTACCAGAGGGGTTATGCAGTAGACTTATAAACATAATGCATGAGGGACACAGAGGCATTTCTGCTATGAAAAGGAAAATCAGAATGGATTTTTGGTGGCCAGGAATGGACAGACAGATAGAAGGATATGTAAAAGTTTGTATTTTATGTACCTGTAGTGATAAATCACACGTTGCACAAGAGACTTCTATAAGTCCAGTGGAATGGCCCCAGAAGGCTTGGGAGAAAGTTGCCATAGACATATGTGGACTGTTCAGGTGCTTAGGAATTAATGACAAGTTTGCAGTGGTGATGATGGACTATCATTCAAAATGGCCTGAAGTGGCATTTATGCATGAGGTGAAAACTACGAACCTCATGACCTTTTGTGAGGATATTTTCCACAGGGAAAGGTGTCCTGCTGAAATGGTGACAGACAATGGTCCTCAGTTTGCCTCACTTGAATTCCAAAACTTTCTTAATAATTGGGGCATTAAGCACATTAGAACTCCTGTGTATCGATTGCGCGCGCATCGCGACCCAAGATGGCCGCCCGCCGCTAGAGCTCCGCTTCGCGCCGGACCTTCACCGCGATTTTAAAGCGGTTCTACTGCTCGTTTCAAATAAAGGATGACAGATTTCTAAATCGGAGGATGGGCGCTTTCAGAATATATGCTTTTTCCGCGGAGGCTGAAAAATTTCTGGGCTGACTTTATACAGGTGACTCTTTCCTATTGGGGATGGCCACCATTTTGTATGACCTTCTCTCTGGTCTTTTTTCCTCACATTTCAATATATATTGACTTTCTTGGCAGTTTTTTCTTTTTTTTGATGTTTACTGCGCAGTATAGTCATTTCTTTCCCTGACGCTTGCTTTTGAGGGGGAACTCTTTTGAGATACTGTGATTTTTCTTTGTACGCAACATCGTATCTTCTCCTCATTATTTTTACCACGCTTCATGGGTGAAAATGACGCCTACTCCATCCTAACAAAGCAGTGGAGGTGCGTCTTTCTGCTCCTGCCACCAGTGGAGCAAACGTTCCGACCTTCAACAAATTCTCCTGTTTATCGGATCTTTCGCCACGGGAGGCCTGCTCCTCCCTCACAGAAAATCCTGTCAACATGGCATCCAAAATGTCGTTACCCTCAACTACCAATAAGAGACCTAAGCAGGATTCTCCATCTCCACCTAAGTCTTCCTCTCCGGTCTCTTTGGACATGGTCTGGGAGGAGTTGCGCTCCCTTCGCCCATTTTTTGAAGAAACAAACTCCAGGCTGCAATCGTTGGATGACAAGTGGTCTTCTATGGAGTCCCGTATCAATGTGGTGGAACAACATCTTGACGACGTGCGGGCCTCATCTTCAAAAATGTCCTTGTTGGAGAAGGAAGTTTCACAACTAAAGAGAGTTACTGAAGAGTTGGAAAATAGAAATCGGCGCAATAACTTACGCATTTATGGCCTTCCTGAAGGCCTTGAGGGTGACGATCCTGTTGCGTACTTTGCATCTTTTCTACCACAGTTTTTAGATCTTCCATCTACGACTAAATTGAACATCCAGCGTGCTCATAGACTGGGCCCTCGTCTCTCATCGACATCTGCTCCTTCAAATCCTCGTGGGGTTATAATATTGTTTTTGCAGTTCACTGACCTTCTGTTGGTACTTAATGCTGCCAAAGCCAAAAGAACCTCTCCTGGCTAGGTACCAAGGTATTTATCTCCCAAGATGTCTCTACATTGACTGCCAAACGCCGAAAGGAATTTTTGGATCTTCGTCATGCTCTTCGCTCCTTGGGTGCACGTTATGGCCTATTCCACCCATGCTTATTTAAGGTTACCTATCTCAATAAGACTTCTACCTTTGAAGACCCTGCTGACCTTCGCAGATTTATCCAGTCATGTTCTGCTACGTCGATGGAAACTACTCCTTCCTCCTCTGGAACTTGAGTTTTGTTTTCCTTTTATGGTCCTAATGCATTGAAGTTATTGCTCTAACCTCCTTTCTTTTACAGGTCATCGTAATTTCTTCAGACTATATATGTCTTTCTCATTTTTTCCATAATAACTATGCTTTATGTTTCATTCTATGCCTCCTTCTTCCTTCTCCTCCTTGTTCATCTTTCTCTATTTATGTATCAGCCTCTCATTTTTCTACCTCGCCTTCCTTCCTTGTTGTATATTATTATTCTTTTCCCTTCTTATTCTATACCTGATTATGTAACTCTATTACATTATTGTATGGAATTGTTTGTTCTCTTATTTCTCATATATTTCTTTGTCTCCATTTGCAGATATAATTTATTTTGTTAGATTTTATTCTTCCTCTACATGCCCGCTCCTGTTTGTACTTTCTCACATTGATGTCCTGGTGTGTTGTGTTGCTCCCCTTTGGGTGTGCTGTCTCCAATGTCCCTTGCCGCCTTTCGTTTTCTTCTTTACCCCTTAAGGTACGTATTACAGTCGTCAATTATTTTGACATGTACTGTCTTTTCTTGTTCACCTCCCTCTTTCCCGCCTTCTTACTTCTCCTTTTACTTCTACTCTTCGTACTACTCTTTTCTATTTACCCACTGGGTTTTCTATTTTCTTTTTATCTTCTCTTTTGTCCTTTACTCCATTTGTTTATCGTTGCATATTTTTATTCTTTATATACTTCAAATGTTGTTACATTCAGAGTTATTTCCTGGAATGTGAAAGGTTTTGTTAATCCAATCAAAAGACAGAGAATTCTATCCCATCTTGCCTCTTATAACCCTGACTTAGTTCTTTTGCAAGAAACCCACCTTACCGAAGCTGAGGCGTTAAAATTGAAGAAGGGCTGGGTGGGCTCAGTTTTAGTCTCCCCTACCTCTAACAAGAAAAATGGTGTTGTGATTTTATGCCACAAGAAATTGAACTGTAAAGTTATATCACAGGAAACGGATTCAGAAGGCAGATGGTTGTTGGCTCAATTGTTAATTAATAATATTTCGTTGACTGTTTTTAATATCTATGGCCCTACCCATCCTGATTGTTCCTTTTGGCCTTTAATTACACAGAAATGTATTCAATTCAGAGATGATCTTTTTATCTTAGGAGGCGATTGCAATCAAGTCATGGATCCTTTTCTTGACCGTCAATCCCAGGTGCGCTTCACCCTCATAAAACTCATAAACATTTTCTCGACACTATCTCCCAAACACACCTCGTGGACTCTTGGAGACTTTCCCATCCTGATACTCTTGATTTTTCCTTTTTTTCTCCTCCTCATAACTCTCTTTCCCGTCTGGACTATATTTTTCTCTCTCAATCTTTATCTCAGAACTTGCTTTCCTCTTCTATCGAACCTATTGTCATCTCTGATCATGCCCCAATTGTAACCGACCTAGATTTACTCCCTCCATATCCCAGGTCTTCCCGCTGGCGTTTTAATAACTCCCTCCTTCTTGACCCTCTCTTTTCCTCCGCTTTCACTATCTTTACCAACAAATTCTTTGCCCTAAATAAAGACTCCGCTTCCTCACCTCATATTTTATGGGACTCCTTTAAGGCAACCGCAAGAGGTTTTATTATAGATTTTGTTTCAAAAAAGAAGAAGCGCTTTCTTCATCAACGTAAGACCACACTGGCGCATATTAAAGCTCTAGAGCATAAGTTCTATACTTCACCTGCGGACTCGGTCTTACCAGCTCTGGTACGCGCTAAACTGGCCTTTAATAAATCTACGACTGACAATGCATCTTCAATTCTTCTGCGTACTAGTGCTCGTTATTACGGGGGTAGAAATAAAGCAGGAAAACTTTTGGCAAACTACCTCAAGGCCCGTAAAGAACGTAATTCGATTGATTCCATTTATTCTTCAGATGGCTCTCTCGTTCATAAAGATCAAGACATTCTTAACGAATTTAAAATCTTCTATAAAGAACTCTATACCCCAGAATCTCCTCCTTCCAGTTCTCTTATTCAGTCTTATCTTGACAAACTTCCAACACCGTCTAATCTTCATCTTAATCTTTCTGACCTTGAAGCCCATCTGTCCCCTAATGAATTATCCACTGCTTTATGCACTTTAAAGAAAGGGAAAACTCCTGGTCCGGATGGCTTCTCAGTCGAATTTTACTTACATTTTTCTAACCTATTACTTCCTAAACTATTAACCCTTTTTCACTCATTCTACCTTACCGGCAAGACGGAAGGTACTTTTCAAGAAGCCACAATTTGTCTGATACACAAAGAAGGCCGAGACCCTATGTTCTGTAAAAACTACCGCCCAATTTCTTTGGTCAATGTAGATTATAAGCTTTTTGCCAAAACTCTTGCCTTACGTTTAGATTCGCTTATGCCTCATCTAGTGGGTAAAGAACAATGTGGCTTCGTCAAGGGTAGATTGACATCAGATAACTCCCGACTTTTTCTCAATGTTTTAAACAAAATCCCTTCTCTCTCTACATCTCTGGCGGCCATTTCTGTCGATGCGGAAAAAGCATTTGATAGAGTTGACTGGTCCTTCCTTTTCGCATCCTTAAAATGGCATGTTTTTGGCCCTCAATTTATTTCACTTATTTCTTTATTATACTCAGCCCCCAGAGCCTCTGTATTGGTTAATGGCTGTATCTCTTCCTATTTTCCTCTCCAGTGCGGAGTCCGTCAAGGTTGTCCTCTTTCTCCTCTTCTCTTTATCTTAGCTCTTGAGCCCTTCTTATCCTCAATACGCAATAATGACTCTATATCTGGCTTCCCTTACGGTGACCAACATCTAAAGCTCTCAGCTTACGCAGATGACATCCTACTTTTTGTCTCCGCTCCCGAAATCTCTATTCCTTCTCTATTACACGAATTTGCTTCCTTCTCTCTTGTCTCTGGTTATAAAATCAATTCAGATAAAACAGAAATTCTCCCTCTTACCAAATTTTGTCTTCCTCATTCTTTTTCTACCACTGGATTTGCATGGAACAGCTCTAAAATAAAATATTTAGGTGTATGGTTCTCGAACTCCATCACTGCTACTGTTAAATTGAATATGAAGGCGGTCTTCTCTCGGATTGACAATTTACTTTCCTCTTGGAATCCTTTGTTTCTCTCTTGGTGGGGTCGATTGGATTCCATTAAGATGATGATCTCCCCTATTTTAATTTACTCTCTTTCCATGCTTCCCGTCCATATTCCTGTTTCCTATTTTAAACGAATAGATTCTCGCCTTTCTAAATTCCTCTGGAACAATAAAAAGCCAGGATCTCCTTATCCTTTCTTCGTAAGACAAAATCTAATGGAGATGTGAACTTTCCTGACTTTTGCCTTTACCATAAATCATTTTGTCTCCGTCAGACCTCAAGATGGCTTCTTTCCAACCCCTCTTCTTTCACTCCCCTTTGGCTTACTATTGAGCGTGCTCTATTATTACCATTCACCCTAAGGGAAGTTTTGGCCTTCTCTGCTAAATCTCCTCATATTTTTATGCCTTTATTCAAACATACTTGTACCTTACTAAGACCTTTGACACAACCGGATCGCATTTCAAGAGAATCCTTTTAGAATCTCCAATTTGGCACAACTCCATTATTACTATTAATAACAGATCCATCTTTTGGAAATCTTGGAGATCAAAAGGTATAATTTGGGTTAAACATCTTTTTGATGGCTCGTCTCCGTGCTCTTTTCCCCAATTTCAAGCTTCATTTCATTGTCCTCGCTCCTTCCTACAGAAATTCACCACTCTGATGTCGGTCATTCTTGACACTTTCTATTCTCTCCCCTCTTCCCCTCCTCCTTCTACTTTAAACTCTCTTCATACGATCCTTCTATCCCTACCTAAAGCTTCTCTCATTTATAAATATTATTCAGCTCCTAATCCAGAACGTACTAAAACTAAATTGGAACTTTCGTGGGAATCTGACCTGGGATGTGAATGGTCTATCATCTTCTGGGACAAACTTTGGTCCCGCTCTCTCAAAATCTCTCGCTCTGCTTCTCTCACTCAATCTATGTTTTTCCTATATCACAGACTCTATTTTACCCCTATATCTATTGCTAAATTTTCCCACTCCACTGATACTAACTGCTGGACCTGTGGTGCTTCTACTGCTGATCTTTTACATCTTCTCTTTCTTTGCCCTTCGGTCTCTCTTTTTTGGGAAAAAGTCTGGTCCTATATTTCCCGTATTTTCACCATTACCACCCCTTATTCTCTCCCTCTTCTTTTCTCTGGTAGTCTATATGACTCCTTAAATCTTCCCCCTTACACACATGGTCTTTTCGACCTTATGCTTGCACTAGCCTTTCAACACATCACTCTTAACTGGAAAACCCTTACAAAGCTTTCTCTTCAGCACTGGTGGAATAGTCTCTGCCACTTTCATCGTCTTGATATTGCTTTCGCCTCCTCCTGCAGACCAAAAGTTAATAGAGACCTTTTTGGTTACCCCTGACTCAATACTTAGATAATTTAGTTTTAGCAGATAATTCTCGTTCCCATTCTGAAAATTTGAAACCTCCTTGAACGTACATTTTCTCTGATTATTGTTCCTTACCTTTCTTGGTTTATTGTATTTATTAAGTATACTAGTAATACTACTTACATTCCTATGTAAATATGCATTATTTTATTTAATTTTATCAAGTTGCAAAAATATTCTCTTCCCCCACCTCTCTCCTTCTCCCTCCCCTCCCTTTCCTTTATTCCTTGTAAAACCAAAAAATAGCTTTCTCCTTTGGTTCTTAATATAGCCACTTTTTTGATATTCTTCTTTCAGTATGTTTATTCTGTATTGCTGATCTATGCATTTCTTATAATTCTTTAATAAAGCTTTTAAACATAAAAAAAGAACTCCTGTGTATCATCCAAGGGGTAATGGTCTTATCGAGCGCTTCAACCGTGTGTTGGGTGAGAGTGTGCAATTAGCCATTTCTAACAACATTTGTTGGAAAAAACAAGTCAAGGACATGTTATGGAATTATAGAACGACTCCCCATTCGGCTACAGGAGAAACTCCATTTAGTTTATTGAAAGGAAGGGTGCCTTGTACGGTAACTGTTCCGGCGTGGATGATGAGGTTTGGAAAAAAGAAACTTCAGGAGGATGTTTTGCATGAAAAATGAGAAAATATCAACAACAGTGCACGCAGAAGCATAATGACAAAATACCAAACAAAGGAAAACTTTCATGGCTGGTATGTGGGTGAGAGTTTGTACTGGTAACATAGGAGCAGATTTACAAGCCCCTTGTGCCACTTTTGCATCATTTTTCCCATGTTAAAAATGACGCAAAAGTGGCGCAAGGGGCTTGTAAATCTGCCCCATAGTGTTAAAAGGTGCTTCCAAGTGGTCAGAGCCAAAGAAAGTGATGGAGGTTCATGGTAATCGTGTGTTACTCTCAGAAGGCAATTGGTGGAATACCAGAAGGCTAGCGGAATGTTCTGGAGTGGAAATGCAGGAGTGGAGGAGAATAAAAGAAGTCCGAGAGGGTGATGGAAAGTGTGCTCCAGAGCAAAGAGGGCATAGTGTAAGGTTGAAACAAAAACCGGTGTGGCACAAAGATTATATGTACATGAATTTTGTGATTAGTAGATGTGTGTTATATCTTGAAGACACAAAGTTTATATAGGAAATTGTTTAATTTATCGTATATTTTCTTTATTATTGTAAGTTCTTTTGTTCGAATTTATCCTTCATTGTTATTCAAATTTTCCAAATGTTAAAAGAAGGGAGATATGTTATATCCTATGTTATGAATGTGTAATGTATTCACACTAGGTCTCCAGTGTTACTGTTACTGTGCAGTGATGCAGTGAGGCTCTGGACTCTGTTCTGGAATGTAACCGAGGAGACAGAGCGAGTCCAGGGCACGGCTGGCAGCTGTGTTGGTGAGCTCCCAGGGGTGCCCCAGATATCTTCAATAAAGGCTTAAAAGAACTAAAAGAGGTGATCTTCTTCTTAAAAGTGATCAGCCTGTGTGTCCAGCTGTGTCCTTGGCTGGGCTTATCATGCACAAACTTAGCTGCCTTTGTGAGCTGAGAATAGAACTTATTGTTCTGTAATCAGGTATGCGGGTATGAACCATCTTGGAAACTCATAATGGTGTTTTATTTATTGATGTGCTAGAATGTGTAAAGTTACTATATCTTAGAAGTAAATGAAGGTGCTAGTGCTATAAAATATATAGCAATAGTATTGGGGTATTTTTGCTGTGTACATTACTCATAAACTGCCTTACTACATTAATGTTTATCTCCATTGTGGTAACAACTCATTTGTGTGCACTAGATTAAGGTGTTAGTTTAAAAAAAAAAACATTTTGAAATGCAAATTGTATTCCATTTACTAGTGATCCTTCAGAAAGAAAATTTGGTGTTCTAATAATTGTCCGTATCATGTCTCATGGGACCAAACGTTACATAAAGCACATCTTATACAAACGTTGCTCAGTGAGTTGTGTATGAGTTACAGTCCAACGGGTTTTCTAATGTGGGTTGGCATATTAACTGAGTGCTTGGTGCCAGAGGGTCAGCGAATGAAACCCTGTGACTCTAGAAAATTCTAGAGGACATAACAGTCCATAATGATGATATTATAGGGATACCATATGATGCTCAGGCATATATCACCAGGCTTGGCAGGAGTGTGCTTTTTAATTAAGGTTGGGTGGAACTTGCAGAGTTTCGCTCCACAGAATTCCATGGAGTTACATAAAAACTCAGCGAGATTCTGCAGAGTTCAACAAGTGGGCGGAATCCAGACATCGTGCTGATTTTTAGCACCGGGAGCTTGTTCTGCACTGCAAAATCAGTGCGAACGGCAGCACACCAGAGGGCACTGTTTCTTTGCTGCAGCTCGAGTAGATTTGCTACTCGAGCCGCAGCTTTCTCGCTGCGAACGGTCACAACTGCCCGCGACCATCTGTCTTAGGAAAATCTCATGCGCCTGAAAATCGCACTAGGGGATGACAATTCTCTATCACCAACTTAACGTTGGCAAGCCGTGCGCAAGAAAAAATCCAGTGATGGAAGATGCTACAGGTAGAAAGAGGTAGGGAGTTCCAAAGGGCAGGTGCCAATGCCTTGAACGAGCGGCCACCCACTCTGGCCCTGCGTACCCGAGGCAGACCTGCTGAGCACAGGGCGTTGGTGGGTGCATAAGGAGAGCACATAATGCTCAAAATCCCAGGGCAAAGGCCTGAAAAGATCTTATGGATGATGCAGAGAGCTTTAAAGTAAATTCTCTGTTCCATTGCAGCCAGTGTAACCGGCGGAGGAGGTCGGAGATGTGACAATGCTTAGGAAGTGCGAACAGAGCGCGGGCTGCAGCGTTCTGGGCACGTTGGAGCCTTTTGATCACTGATTTGTCGGAGCCTAGTAGCAACGTGTTGCAGTAGCCCAATCTAGCCATGACAGTGGATTGGACGATCAACTGCCGGGTGTGAGAATTGAAACGTCCTAGAATAGGCTTTAGGCCACGTAGCAACCCGAAACAGGTGCCTGCCACTGATTTAGCATGTGCCTCAAAGGAGAGGGCGCTATCCACTCATACTCCCAGGTTCTAGACCACAGATTTAGGCAGGGGGGTGCACCAAGTGCAGGGGGCCACCACTGGCTGCCCCAAAGATGGGAGTCCCTGCCCACGAAGAGGACTTCAGATTTGGTGAAATTCAATTGGAGGTAATTGTTAGCCATCCAATCAGAGATAGCAGTTAGATCTTCCTGAAATTTCGCTGAGTCCTGGCTGGGGTTGCTAGAAAAGGTAAGTACCAGCTGAGGGTCATCTGCATATGACACCAAAGAGATGTCCCGGGCTTTAGCCATCAAAGCCAAAGGTTGTAGACATTAAATAAAGTAGGGTTCAGTGCAGAACCCTGGGGGACGCTACAGCATAGCGGGTGGGTAAGGGAGGAAAAAGTGTGGGGCGAGGACTTGAAAGGTCCGGTCGGCCAGAAAAGATGAGAACCAAGAGAGGGCCTTACCATCGATGCTGATCTCCCTCAGCCGGTATAGCACAATCTTATGGGAGACCGTGTCGAAGGCTGATCTCAGATCAAGCAGAATCAGTGCCGAGGCTCTGCTCTCATCCAGAGAAGCCCATAGCTGCTCCGTAACCGCCAGCAAAGCGGACTCAGTACTGTGCCAAGGCCGGAAACCATTTTGCGATGGATCCAGTATCGAATTAACTTCCAGGTATTGGGTTAAGATAGCGTTGACATATGATTCCATGATTTTGGAAAGGAACGGGAGCAGGGAGATTGGTCGGACATTTTCAGGCTTGGACACCTCCAGTGTTGTTTTTTTCAACAAAGGAACAACTTTGGCGTGTTTCCCCGATTTGGGAATATACGCCGAGGATAGAGACAGATTGATCAGCTCCAGGCACTCCGGTAGGAGACTTTGTTGGAATTTTACAAAAAGGTCAGGTTTCAGAGGGTCATCTGGGAACCCTAAAATTACCTTGACAAACAGAACTTCCAAGGCTTTGGGGGGGAATAGGAGAAAACGAAGAAAGGGAGTGGATCTCAAGGCCAGAGGGCGGACTCCTCCAAGGGCAGGGAGAAGTATTCCCAGGGCAGAAACTGCTGTAGATATGCTCAACCTTATTAATGAAAAATTTAGCCAATACTTTGCACTGCAAGTTATGATTATATGGTGCTGTCAGGGGTAGAAGGGGATTTTACCATATCTTTCATGAGTGTAAAAATAGTTTTGGTAAGGTTGCTACTGGTATTGATCATATTGGCATAATGTGCGGCCCTAGTCTGGACCAGTTTATGGTAAGCTTTAATCGTGTTTCTATACCATGCTTTAGCTGTGCTGTGAGGTCGTAGGACCATCTCCAGGCCTGTCTAGAACCTTACAGTTCTTCCTAGCTAATGTTAATGACTCATCAAACCAGGCATTGGCCCGCGCGCATTTAGGGTGGATTAGTTTGACCGGAATGCAATTATCCAGTGCTTGAGTGACCCACCCCAGGAAGGATTTGTTGGCTGCTTCTATATTAGCGGGCCATTCTGGACTCTGGGTGCTCAGGGCAGCTTTGAAGGCGGCAGGGTCTAGTTTGTGCCAAGGACGTTTAATCGAGGTGTTGCGATGGGGTTGTGATTTGGGGCCAGCTAGCGGCATCCACAGGGAGATGAGGGAGTGATCGGTCCAAGACATCGGAAGGGGGGCCTGCACCTCTAGGGACTGGAAATTCGAGAAGACAGGGTAAAGAAGATGACTAGCTAGATGTGTCGGCCCCGGGACCAGTTGCAGCAATTGGCAGGCTGCTATGTCCTCAAGGAAGTTGATGATGTCAGGAGCCTCTTGTAACTTCAAATGTAGGTTCAGGTCGCCTATAACATTAAAATTGGCTGTCTGAAGAACTAATGTAGTGACAGCATTGGCTATGGCTTCTCTAAAAACTTTTGATGGGCCAGGCGGGCGGTAGATGAGTAGCCCAGAGAATGTGAAATTGTCTGTCAGCGCAATTTTAAAAAGTGCGCTTTCACAATCGGGGATATCTTTCAGGATAAGGCTACAAGTGTAGGCAACTTTGTATATGATTGCAATGCCCCCCCCCCCCCAGTGTGTGATGCAAACAAAGATTTAAAGAGGAGCAAAACAAATCAGAACACTTTACTTGGTGATGTGCAAATAACAATTATTTGCAGAAACTCGACTTCCAAACATTATACATTATAAAGTTTTATCAGTAAAACCACATGTCCCTGGGAAATGTTGTGGAGATTTCAATGGAAAATCTGATGATTGAAAATGTGTGCTTCCAATTCATTATTCAGGTATGTATTTATTACAAGTTATAGTTTTTAAACATGATTTGAGCAACATTCCTTCCCCCTGATGACAATGCAGTTAATGAACTAAGAGGCAAGTCAGTGGTCATGTGTATCCTATATGTATTTCTATTATATATGGAGCAAAAGTGTAGTCTATTAAATCAAACAAAAGTGTTTTTGTACAGCAGACATACTGAACTCATGTATTTATCATACGTGATAAAGAAGAAAACTGCAGCTCAGTGAATTAAAATATTTGCCCAGGATCACATAATCTGAAGCCAGTTTATCGGTCAAGAGCATTATAATTATATTGAGTAGATTATTGAAGTCTCTAGACCTGCAGGTCTAGTAACATTTTCATGATTTTTTTAGGCCTGTATTTTAAGTTTAGATATGGCATTCTGCCAATTGCTGTTTTCACTCAATCCTGACCATTTTCCACAAACTAATCCAAGACATACCCGGTGTGTAATTACACCATGGAGACAGATTACCACTCTTTGCTCTTCTGCCTGGCTTTTTGTAAACCTAGATATCAATGGATTGTACCTAAGTGCCAACTATTGGGGTTAACAAAATGGACAAATGCATTAAGAATTTATAAAAGTGACTCCAGTAAGCGTGTGGTAACTGCTGTATCTAAATTCTTGACCATCTATCATTGAGGCCGCCGGGGTATCATCTGCTTTAAGCATATTAAGTACATCTGTGGTGCGACGTGGTTTTAGTTTATATTTAACCACTTCAGGGGTTGGAAAATACAGCACAGCATGTCACACCGCTTTGTCTCCATAAAGTATTTTACATGATCTCTCCAGCCTTTGGCTGATACTAAATATCAGTGTGCATTTTCACAATTATTACGAAGACTGTTAATGAAAGACCAAACCTCATTGAAGTACCACTTCAGCAAATCTTGACAATTTGTGCTCACTACTCCTGGATATATTTTCTTTTCTGCTGGCACAAGGTTTTTTAGAGTTTATTTTTAAGTTTGTAATGTGTAATTTCAGAGGAGGAACATTTTCTAAAGGATCTCAGGTCTCTATTTAAATTTGCTTCCACAAACTCATGTCTATACTAAACTATCCGACTTTATTGGAGTCGACCATACAAAAAAAATTATATGAGGCACTTTTTCTTTGCTTGTCAGGGAATCACTGACATAATATTGATGCACACAATACCTGAACACTTAAAACTTATAAGTAATTAGGAACCCTTCCTGTTATATGACACCCTAAACAATTATAGACATATTCGAATATTTTCTACAGCAGATAACTTTCTGAAATTAAGGGCCTTATTATGATGTCTGGCCGACGACAGGCCTTCGGTCCAACCACCGCATTTCAATGCAGGTGGTCAGACCCTAGGCGGTTGGAGTGAAGACCGCAGCCTTCAACCGGATCATCTCATCCCGATGGGGCGGCGGTCAGAATCTCAATCCCAAATGGAGACGGTGCCGAGGTAGGCACCGCCATCGGGATTACGATATCCCTTTCCGACAGCCTTTTCATGTTGGGAAGACCTCCTTGAAAAGGCTGTCGGAAAAGGATTTTGGGGCCCCCAAACAGGGCCCCCATCCATCGTGGGCCACTGCACAGTGGCCCAGGGGGCATATTTAGTACCCCCATGCACCTCAATGCGCCATGTGGCATGCACCATGTGGTGCATGGAACACGGAACATGGATGTGCAGGAAGTGCTCCTTTACACTGCGGCTTGTGCTCCAGCCCTTTTCCTGGACCGCAGCAAGAGCCTCAGTGTAAAGGAGTACTTCCTGACAGCCAGCCCGGTCGTCACATCCTAATGCAGCGGTTGGACTGCCGACCACTTGTCTGGCAGTCTCCTGACCACCGGAATAGCTGTCGGCAGTCCGACGACCGCCATCGTAATAAGGCCCTAAGTCATTGTCAAACCTGGATGATGGATGGGACCTTCAAAATGTGTTCCAAGCCATTCACTCAGATATACACCATAGATGGTGATTATCAAAACACAAACATCCCTTTTATATATGCCCTACTACCAAATAAACAAAGCAGCACTCACTATGAGCTCTTAAAACACATTAAACATAAATCTAATAACTACTACCCACAATAAATAATCATAGACTTTGAGCAAGCCATGATGCAAACCATTTTAAAAATGTACCCCCACACAGCTATACAAGGTTGTTACTACCATTTCAATCAAAGCATATGCACCTCCAACAATTTAACTGTCAATTTTTCTTTGAAATAAAAACAAAATGATAGCACTAGCCCATGTCCCTGTCACAGAGTTAGCTATCCACTACAATTTACTAATAGAAAGCCCTTTCTACCAACAAAACGAACACAAACTAATCCCCTTAATGGATTATTTTAAAGATACTTCGGTTAGCCGATTACATCAATCCGGACACAGACGCTAACCCAAATTGCAAATACCATGCTGGAATGTCTATGGCAGCACATTGGCACAGGAAAACAAAACAACCAACGCAGTGGAAGGATGGTGTGATGCCTTCCAATCCACACTAGACAGAACCCAACTTACACTCTATACATTTATAGAAGCATTACAAAATGAGTAAAGCTACCAACATCTACGAATGCAGCAATCTGTAACCCAAATGGCACCTAAAGTTATCAAACAAATCAAAGGAATGTACAACATTCTACAATTTAAAGTAAAATTCTTTATAGACAACAAAGGAGTAGATTACTTATGGCCTTATTATGAGTTTGGCGGTTCGTGAACGGCCATACCAGTGTGGCGGTCGACCGCCGTGAGCTTGGAGGTCCAACTGCCATATTATGAGTTGGGAGTGTTGCCTGTGCAGAGGCCGTGGCTGGACCGCCGGCACTGCCAACACACTGCCGGGACTGCAGTTGGGGGAAGGCAGCCTCCATAGGGCAGTACAGAGGAGCAACACCGCCATCCGTATTATGAGTTGGCTTTCCGACGAGCCGGCTGTCGGACCGCTGCCTAAAGGTTAGCAGAAACTAAGGATTTGGGGTGCATACTCACCCCTTTCCTGTTCTTCCCAGCAGATGTCGGCGTGGACCTCTTTCTCCAGGTCACCCCTACACAAGAGCATCTTCACCTCAGGGAATACGGCCCCATCTTCGACGATACACAAGTAAGTACTCTTTATACCACATACCTATTGCTGAGACTGCCACACAGATGGGGCAGACTCCAGCAATGGGTAGGTGGTATTTTTCTATATGTATCATCCAAATGTGTGCATTCAACAGATATGCAGTCAAAATACTCACACATGCATCGATTTATATGGAAATACATTGCCCACCACCGCAAGACCGCCGCAGCCACAACGTGGACCCTGCTGTGAACACGTAATATGGCGGTTACAGACCGCCAGCGCTGTGGGCTACTGGTGGCCGCTGATGCGGTCCTTTAGCGGTTGGACCGCCAAACTCGTAATAAGGCCCTTAGAACTAATAGCTAAAAGCATATTATAAAATAAATACTAAACTACAAAACTCCTAAAAAAGTATAACATAATTGATACATCACTTTTTATATAAATAATAAACATAATATTTTATTACACCAGTCAAAACATTAAATAAAACTCCAATCTTAAATAAGACTGATATAATAAAATAATATATAAATTATTTATATTAAAAATCTAAACCTCACCTATCAAAAGCTCAACGAACAAACGAAATCTGTTAAGTATAATAATTACAACACGTAAAATACAGATTTCCAAATAACAATCACATAATACTACAAAAATAATCAAATATAACATTTCCCACCATAAAACAAATAAATTGAATATAACCTACTGTTCTTTATCTGCAGATCATCCTCCGTACCCACAAAAAACTACAATCCAGCAAGAACGGTAACAATATTTTCCAAAAAGCCCCCCCAAAAATCCCAAAATAAAATTCATCCAATAGACATTCATCGAAGCAATCAAAAGTATCCTCAAACCATTAAAGAAATGGAAAAAGTGTTGAAAAAAGAAACTCTCTTCCAAACCCCAAAAAATGAAATCAAAGTGAAAAATATTGGTTTATTACAAACTAAAAGGGATTTCCTTAAAAAAAATGGTAAATCCAAATGCCCATAGGACACAATTGTAGAGAAAAATCTGCAGAAAACCCACCTCAAAAAAGCATTACATTCCCAACAGTACATATACATTACACTTGGGGCCTGATTACAAGTTTGGCAGTGTGGGCGTGGGCCGCAATGTCAGCACCCCACTCCCACTCCCACACCGCCAAACTCGTCCGCACACCACCCACCAGATTAGGAGTTTTCATCTGGTCTGGCGAGCTGTGCTTTGGCAATCCCATGCGGTGAGCCTTAGAAAAGCACCATAATGGGAACGCCAAAGCAAGTTCCTGCACGGCATGGACTGTTAAGTCAATGCTTTGCAAGAATTGGGATTGCATGCGTACAGGGGGGCACACCATGTGCCCCCTTACATTCATCCACATGGCCCTGAGGCACCAGGGCGCCCTGTAGGGCCCCCATAGTTTCCTCGCCACCGCAGAAAACGGTGGCTGTGAGGAAACTCAGAATATGCTTGGCAGCAGCACCACCAGCATATTGCTGGGCCAGACCATCACGCCACCGTCGAGGGATCTTAGATCCCTGGCGGTTGCGGCAGTCCTGTGGCGGTGGGACTGCCGCACTCATAATGCGGTGGTCAGACTGCCAGTGCGGTGGTTTCCGCCACGTCACCGCGAGTTTGGCGGTCCTATGGACCGCCAAACTCGTAATTAGCCCCTTAAGCATAAAAAAGCAGTAACATACCACAATATAACATAACATATCGATGCATTACTAAAACAGTGTAAAAAACCCAAACCAACATACTAGTTAAAAACACTAGAATTAATACAGCTAAATATACAAACAAAACACAGCAACACTATAATTAACCTGCAGACCTCCCCCTACAACCCTCCTACCCTCAAAACACTAAAAAAAAAACTTTAAAAAGGACTTACCTATTCCAATGAACAGCAACACCTTACCGCGACCGGTATCCCGGAAAATAGACTAAAAATAAAGAAGGAAGCAGTAAAAAACAATGGCCACTAAATGAATATATTAAAAATATTAAACATGCAAAACATGTATAAAAAAATTCTAAAAAATATAAAAATTGTAAAGTATAAATGAATTAATAGTATAAAAATATACAAATAAGTATTGAAAAAAACCTAATGTTAAAATGATGTTAAGAATATCTATATGAAACAATGCAATAAATGCCAAAACAAATGTTAAACACTAGAAAAAAACCTGCGAAATGTACAAGGAATACTACTTAATTTATTACTTACATTGTTTATTTAATAAAAACAAATGTCTTAAAAATTGTTTATTCATCAATATATATATTTAAATATGAAATATATACATTAAATAAACTTTGAAAAAGTAAATAAACATTGAAAAATGTGTTACGTCTTTATTCTATGAAAATATGTAAATAATAATGTTATTTATTACAAATATACAACTAACAACTTTTTAAATTACCCTTCTAAACACCAACAATATTAATTAAATGACTTAAACTACTCTTACTACATAGAAATACAAATTAACAACGGTCTTTCACATTAAAATGGTTAAATGAAATATTCACACTACAACGTAAAACATTTTGAAGAAAGTGTTGAACACTGAAGGGGTGACATTTACTATTTCCACTCCAATGTAAACCAATTTGGGGAAGGTGTTGGACACTAAAGGGGTGACTATTACAGTACCCACTCCAATCTAACCCAATTTAGGGAATGTGTTGGAGACCAAAGCGGTGACATTTACTATTCCCACTCCAATCTAAACTAATTTGGGGAAGGTGTAGGACACTAAAGGGGTAACATTTACTATTCCCACTCCAATCTAAACCAATTTGGGGAACATGTTGGACACTAAAGGGGTGACAATTACAATTCCCACTCCAATGTAAACCAATTTGGGGAAGGTGTTGGACACTAAAGGGGTGACATTTAATATTCCCATGCCAATGTAAGGGAATTTGTGAAAGATGTTGCACACTAAAGGGGTGACATTTACTATTTCCATTACAATCTGAAGCATTTTAGGCAAGTTGCTGGACACTAAAAAGTTTATATACACAAACAAAACTCCATACTCACACTTAATTTTTGATCTATAAAATGTGATAAAAATTACTTAAAGAACACGATAACCCAAACTAAAAACCTATATTTTTAAATTAAGCATTAACATATAAAATAAAATATTTATCACTGTTAATGATTAATATATGTTTATTAATATTTATCAATATTCCTAAACTTTAAAACAACATAAGACAATTCATAATCTAAAAATGAAAATCAAAAAAATAAACAAAAAAACATATGAAACAAATTTTTAAATGAAATGTAAAACATATTCTTTGTTACATTAACATGTATGCATTTTATAATACATATTCCCGAAATATGAATGTATTCTAATAATAAACATAATAAAAATTCATTAATAAAATTCTGTTTGATACATTTCTATTAAATAAGCCTATAGTATGTAAATATACACAAAAATATTAAATAAAATAATGTGGTTATTCTATTTTCATAATTGATTCATACAACATTTCAAATATTTTTTAAATGAATGAAAAATTTAAAATCAAAAACTTTCAAATCATTTTATTTATTTATTTACAATCAAATAATAATTTTCAACATTTAAAAATGTTAAAAAATGTAACAATTCAATATAAAAGGTTTATCAACATTAATTTACAAACGTTTTACATTTTTTTAAATTTAAATTTGGTAATTTTAATTTTTATGTTCATTTCTAAAATAGAACACTTTTTTCCATTTAATATAATTTATATGCACATTCAAAATTATTTAAAAAATAATATTTATAAAAATTAATATAACAAAATAAATGTATACATTTTACAATATTAATTTACATACCATTAACATTACATCTAAATTAAAATATTCACTTTTTAAAAATCTCCTAAACCTTGTTCCCTAATGACCGAACATCCCACTACTAAGAAAAAATTATAAATGCATTATTTTTTACACATTAATAGAACAAAAAATACAAATTACAAAAATGGCATAATTCATTATCTTACTAAACACACATTTGTTAGATATATAAAATGAAACACACTACCGCAAAAGACATACAAAATAACACTTACAAACGATTTTATATACAATCACATTTTCTAAATTGATATTCTTACAACAATATTAAAAACAACATTTAAAATGATATTTTTACCTTCCATATTCCTGTCGACGAAATTTTTGACATCCCGATATTCTTCACACAATATTTTGTTGTCTCTATATTTTGTATTCGATTCTTTGTCCAAACACCCTTGTTATGTAGACCTGGGACCATATCATGAAGAGCTGCGCTGTCTAAGCACAGAGCCATGCACCAGTGTTTTGCATTTGATGTGTCATAAAGATAACTCAGAATTTTTCAGAGTAAATCCGTGATCTTTCGACATAACCAGTCAAAAGCAGAGAGTGGCAAGCCCTGCTTACTGTTTCCGCCTTGTGTTGGCTGCATTTCATGCAGTAACTTAGAGAAATTTCGAGTTCCGTATATGAACTTTAGACTCCGCAATAGTAAAAAAAAAACAGGTGCTCAGCTCTGCGTTGCGCCAGCAAACTCTTCATGATAAAACCCCAAAATAAAGTTGTTAAATTACAAATGTAATTAGACTCTTCCATTTAATAAAGCTTTGATAGCCAGCAATTAGTGTCTTCTGACTGAATCCCACTTGATAGTTTTTCTTTAATGAGAAAACGTCATCTCAGATGTTTTACTGGTTTTAAACTGAGGTGTTACCTATTTCCCAATATAGCAAACATCTAATGTTAGAAATTCCAATAGTCACTGACAAGGCTAAATGATCACCCTCATATAATATACTCTAGTAACTTGCACACCCTTGATTTGTCCACACTCCATCATGTAAAAACCTTTGAAATTTTATCTGACAGCATTTTTAAAATTGGTGAGCTATGCATGGCATAAACTGGTTGGAAAGAGGTAAAATGAGTTAAAATGAGAAACACTCCGAATCGTCTAGTATTCTTATCCTCTCCAAATAGTTTTTGGTTTGCAATTCAGGGGTCACCTTCTTAGTTGCTTGACAATAACTTTCCACTCATTTTTGTCTTTATACTTTAGGTTAAGTGCATGAACGGCAGGTCTCAACAAAATTTTCAAATTTGCTGCATTGCATTTTTTTCTTTTTTTTATGAAAGCTACATGATGCTTTGGGCTGCCTCAAGAATGTATTGAAACCATTAGACTTAAGACTGCTCCTTATTTCATCCCACTTGTTGGAACATGCTCCGCAAATGCGGTTAACATACTGTCACATGGTGCGGTCGCAAAGTTTCATTTTTCAATGGGCGCTTGTGCGGGGGGCTGAAACCACCCACAGCACAAGCTCCCATTGAAAAATGGAAGTTTTTAAAAATCCCTGCACCGTGTGGCAGGCACCAAATGGTGCCTGCCACACGGTGCAGGGGCGTTTAGGGGGGCACAGTGCCAAATGCGAAGGGCCAGGGGCCCCTGCTAGGTGCCTCAAAGTCAATTTCTGAGAGCCAATCCATGTCGGAAAGGCCAACATGCATTGGCTGTCGGAAACCGACATCATAATCCTCATAAACGCCATCCTTAAGGCATTATGAGGGCTTTTTGACTGGCCTTGAGCCCGTCGGAACAGCCTCGGATTTCCCAGCCGGTTTAAACTCCGACCAACATCGTAATCAGGCCCTTAATATTTACCTGGAAATAGAATTAATTTTACAGCACATATACTCATCAAAATACATAAGCATTAAATAAAAAAATAATTTAATTATGTTAAATTAATTAATAAATATGAATTTTATAGACTTATTTAAGAAATAACTACCTTCTCTAACATTTTTAGCATTTGTATTTTAATTTAGTATTTAATATAATATGGGAGAGTGTTGCATTATCATTGAGTGGCCTTGTGCAGAGCTTGACTTGCTCCAAGGCTTGGCTGGAGAATATTTGAGCCAGTTATCTTCCCATTGAGCTCTAGTAGAGTTATAATAATTTTTTGTGATTAACAGTTTTCTTATTTACTTGCAGGTGGGTATTAGAATTAACATGTTCTCCCTAAACCCCTCCTTAAGTTTCCCTAAACCTCTCCCATTTGGTAGTAGTTAATGTCCAATTTCCCACCACAGCTTCTGGTTCTTCCCACTTTTACTACTAACTCATACACCTATGTGTGCAAAGATTTCTGCTACTGTAGCGGAGATCTTTGCACAAAAAAGATAGAAGAGGTGAAGGTCACTGTGTGTAGGTTTGTGAATTGCATTTTGAAGTATTCAAGTAGTACTATTGTAGTACTATCTTGTGTACTACAAAGTGCAGTTTTTGACTCTGGCCCTCTGTCTTAAGAAATGAGCATCTGTTCCTACTGCAACTTGATTTAGTTTCCTTGTCACCCGTTAGTGGCTGTGAAGTCTGCGAGCTTACAATTTATATCTGTTTATGATCTCTCATTTGATTATTCACCTATCATTATTTAGCCCTTAAATATTATGGAATATTATCACTTACGTATGTTACTCTCCAAGTCCCTCCTTTCCCTCTCGCTTTCTTTTTCCATGTTTTACTGAATCCTATCATTCCATACATTCATCCTAGTCAATATCGATCTTTATACTGGCAATCTTAATATTCCATTAAATGTATATTTCAGTTCATACAACAGTCACACACTACAACAAAAATGTCAATAGTAAATAGCAACTCTGACAAGTGCTTGCATAATTATTAAAAGCACATTCTGTGCCTCTGTGTTTTCTATCCCTCTTTTTTGTCGTTTTTCACTGCTGTTTTTGTGCCTCTGCTGTGATTGTGCCTCTGCTATGATTGTGCCTCTGCTGTTTTTGTGCCTCTGCTGTGATTGTGCCTCTGCTATGATTGTCCCTCTGCTGTTTTTGTGCCTCTGCTGTGATTGTGCCTCTGCTCTGATTGTGCCTCTGCTTTGACGGTGCCTTTCTTTCCCCCCTCTTTGCTGTTTCTCACTGCTGCCTTTTTGCCTTTTTCTCATGCTTTCTCGGTCCCCTTCATTACTAAATTGTATGGCGCAGCCCTGCTAGCGCTCCTCCTTTCCGTCTGTCCCGCTAGCCCTGCCCACTGCACTGCCCCTGCAACCTCCCCCCCCCAGACCTACTTAATGGCAGCAACAGTGCGGACCAGTCATTAAGCAATTGACTATGCCAGCCTCGGACCTACCTGAGAGCTGCTTTCTGCCTCGTGCTTCACGTATCTGTGTACCATGACACCCATTGCGGCCCTCCCGCCTTTGCCATCTTCTTCCTGCAGCCTGCTATTATCTTTCGGCATGCCTATTCTCCCCTAGTGCCTCTGCACTGTGCTTTTCTTTTCCCCTCTTCTGCCATTTTTCACTGCTGTAATTGTGCCTCTGCTTTGATTGTTCCTCTGCATTGACTGTGCCTCTGCTCAGTACCTTTCTTTCCGCTTCTTTTGATGTTTTTCACTGCTGGGATTGTGCCTCTGCTTTCGCTGCACCTCTGCTCTGTGCCTTTTTTTACCCCTCTTTGCAGTTTCTCACTGCTGTCTTTGTGCTTCTTCCTTGTGCCTTCTGCCCCGCCCCCCTTTGCTGCCTTTTCACGCACCGCCCTGGCCACAGTCTACCTTTCCCATGCCCCCGATAGCCTATTCAACTGCCCCCTGCAACCCTGCCAACTCCCAGGACCTACGTAAAGGCAGCCACAGTGCCAAAATGTGCTCCAAAGGCAAGCCTGTTTGCACCCATCCAAGTCTGGAATGCGCCCAGCACCATGAACCCTGGTCTGAACGCACCCATGCAGTACCCCTCAGAACTCCTTCAGACGCTAAACCTGCAGCGTATATTGCCCCGCTGCTGCCGCGCCGCCCCGCACAACATAGAGGGGACTTTAGCATGGATGCGCTGCCTCTTCACATGGACCGGACCCGCAATCAACATCAATATGCACATCGACCCCAAGCCTCATTTTGACCTCTCCCACCCACAAACGCCCCCTAGGAACACTATCATGCATGCTACTCCACACCCGCTCACTCAGCAAGCACGCAACAGAGTTCTGGGACCTGCTCAGCCATAATGCCCCAGACATCCTTTTCCTCACAAAAACCTGGCTGAACTACAACGTAGGCCCCAGACATCACCATTGCCCTCCCAAAAGGATATAAGATTGCCCAACAAGACAGACAATACAAGCCAAGAGGAGGGATAATGATCATGTATAAAGAATCACTCAACTGCATCACCACTGCGGACAGCATGACCCCCTTCATTGAACACCTCCATTTCAAGCGCTGCATCTCTGCAAGCTACACCTTGAGAAGAATCCTTAACTACTGACCCCCCAGACCACTGGCAGATTCCACACTCAGCTTGATGGTCACCCCACTCATCATTGAAGCCAATGACTACATCCTCCTTGGAGACCTCAACTCCACAGCCCTCCTGGAGAGCTTAGGCACTCTTGGACTCACTTATCACAGAACCGATCCCCGGTGCCGTACACACCCAAACCCAGTCTTCAGCACCCCAAACAGGTTCAAGTTCAAAGCCACCACACCCCTCACCTGAACCTACCATACCATTGTTCTCTTTCAGATAAACATCCCAGACCACAGGAAATCATCCACCATCAACCAGTCTCGATGCACCTGGAGCAACATCTGGGACTGCTCACTACGTAAGTCCATACCGAATCCCCACCCGCAACCTAAACAGTGAGATAATCGAACTCAATAGGTGGATAACCAGTGGCCAGTGTCCTGGCAACTGAATCTCTATGGTGGGATACTGCCGCGAGATGCGGTTCGAAAGTACTATTCCTGTGGCCATTGGATGGTTGCAAAATCACATCAAAAATCACAAACGAGAGACCAGGGAATGAGCCTTCTCTGACTCCCCTTCCAATGTCTTAAACTCACAAAAGAGAGAAGGACTGCGAAAAACAGGGCCAAGGGTGTAAACCTAGTTTAAATAGTAAGGTTCCTGTCCCCTGTTCTATCTAAAAGTCTTTTCTAAGCGAGAAACAAAGACAGAAGGAAAATCAAAAGATTTCTTAATACTGCCCTCACCCACTATGCAGTGGCATGTTTCATCATAGGGCCGCTGCAGACGTCCAGGTGCAGACCAACACACTGGACGGAGCGCTGTTTTTTTGTATATATAGTGGTGAGGGAGATAGTTAAAAGAAAGAAAAAGAAATTTAGTGATAGGGAAGAATGTTCCCTTGAGAAGGGATCTCACGTGCGTCTGTGTACTTTTAATCGCATGAGTATGCTTTTAATTTTGGTGGATCAACCACATAGACGAGAAACAAAGCACAATATAGAGGTGTACCAGAGAGGGGTCATGATAACAGTATGTAGAGAATTTTTTGAAAGTGAGCAAAACAGAATCTGTATGTTTTGTCTTCCTTACAGAAAATGTATACCCTACTGGAAAAGTAGAAGGTGCATCAGAGAAAAAAATCCTGAGTGCCAAAAAGACCACAGTGAGGGTCAAGACCATACAAACCAAGGGATCTACACCCTGAAGAAGGCCTCGATGACCCATGGGGGCTAGATTGGGAGGCCGAAACATGTTGGTACTTGCAGTGGGGATTTAGGGGCAGTCACCCCTCCTGTATATCCCCAGATCGCTTTATTTTTAATCCTGCCAAGGGGAACCAAGAATAAAGGTATCATGAAGGTATCTCCTTAGACAGTTTTATTCTATTATTTTTCTGCACTTGAGATCCCTTCTCAATGGAACATTCTTCCCTATCACTAAATTTCTTTTTCTTTCTTTTAACTATCTCCCTTACCACTATATATACAAAAAAACAGCGCTCCGTCCAGCTTGCAAAATCACACACCTGATGTCTGTTGGCTAATTCCCTTCACCTGCATGCCACCCAATAAAACACACCCCATATCAGACCATGATCCTTTGCCACTCCACAGCAGCACTACCCTGCAGGCAGCCCAGAGGACACGGGAACCTGCAGTATTATTTTATCCACGTTACTTGTTCCTTTTACCACTTGTTTCCAGTTTTGACCCAGTTATTTGATTAAATCATATGTTAGAAATGCCAGGGCAGAAAAACCCATGTTTTTTCAGAGGGGGAATTGTCAGTCATGGTAGGTGAAATCATCAGAGTAGAGCCACAATTGTTTGGAGCCCAAGTCCAATACACAACCACTGCACAGAAAAGCCAAATGAGGACCAGACTAGTTGACAGAGTGAATGCTGTAGTTAGCAACATGCGAAGAAAATTAGGAAGCAGTGGAACGACATGCAGGGGAGGGTCTGTACCCTGGTATCCAAGCACCATCTGGAGGCCAGACAGACTGGTGGTGGTTCTTCCAGGCCCCCTTTAAATCTGCACCCCTGGGAGGAGAAGGTCTTCCAGATCCTTCACCCTGAAGGCTTGACAGGAATCCCTGGTTGAGTGGAGGCTGTTAAGTTACACTTCTCAATGTGTCACTAAACTTAAATCTCCTTTTTGCTATTAATGTAGCTCCTGCCAATATATTTCCCACCTTTTTCAAAGATAGAAACCTGGATATAGTTGTAGCATATTCTCACTTGTTGTTAGGAATGTGTTTTGTTGTGTTTAAGATCACAGGTCTCAATCTCCATCACATTCCACATGATGCAATGGTGCTTGTAAGTGTGTCTACACCAGATAACAAGCTTCACATATTTTTTCCATTTGTAAATGGTATTCCCCTTTTACTGCATAGTATCACTAGGTATGGTCAACTTACAATTTAGCAAATCATGGCAATGTTACATTGAAATGACTACAACTGTCATGATGTCTTGTTTCTGTTTTATGAAAATAAGATTGCAATGTCATATTTGTTAGTTCTCTCTTTAATTTATCCACATATGTAAAACTGACAAGTATTCAATTCAATTTAATATGAGCTTTATTCAGTTAAATTGAACCATAAAAGCAAAGCACAGATATATAAAAAAGTACACCTAGATATCATAATTAATACACAATCCCAAAATACAATCATTCGAACAAACACATGAATCAGATCATCTCTGAATCAAATACTTAGGGGTCCATTACGATGACTGGCGGATGCACCTCCGCGATGCTGGCGGTGGGATAAAACGCTGTTTTCCGCCCGTGAGCAGCGGTGCCCCCGTCCGCCATATTACAATGGCCAAACACAGCCCATTGTCCGACCGCCGCAATGCAACTCGGACCGCAATCAAAACGCGCCCGCGGCGGAGACAACCAATCCAGAGCCACCGCCGTACGCAATGACGTCCCTCCCGCCGTACAAATTAGAATGCGCAAAACAGCCAGGCCCACCGCAGTGGAGAAACTGGCCATTCAGAGCATACGGAAGCACCACAGCGGAGCGCGAAATCGATAACCGGAGCCAAACGCCATGAACCCGGCACTACACGTCTTCCTGGCGCTGTACATGATCCACCTACAGCAAGCCATGGACCGTCGCGGACGCCGACGCAGGTACGCCATCACACAACTCCGCTAACAAACACAACCCACAAATCCATGTCCGATGTAAGGTGCATGCCCCCACCAGACACCCTTGTGGGGACAGGAACACAACCACAGGTGTAGCCACACATGTCCCACCTGCCACTAGTCCACCCCTCCACACCCAGGCCACCATGTCTGCGATCCTGAAATAATGCCCAGTTCACGTGACCGCAGCGGTGAATCCGCGAGTAAAAATGCACACAATGCAGTAGCCTGGCCCAGCGCAAGGCAGGGGCAGTGCCCAAAGTACACAGGGCAACACCTCCCCACTGCACACACTAGGCCCACCCACACCATGAAGGGACATGCCATGTGATCTCCCTGTGCCCCCACATGGCCAAAAAGCAGCCAGGTGAACACACACTGCACCACACAACAAACAACTAGGGAGACAGCCTCATCAGGTGTGGCTGCAGAGCAACACACAGCGTACAAGCACTGGGCCAGGGGAACACACACACCACAACAACACCACACTCGTGACAAGTAAACTGAGTCCTAATTAAACACACACAGGTAATGAACAAACACTCCAATGGACACACAGCCTGTCAAGTCACACAGACATACCCCACACTGACACACAGCAACAAACACAGACCCCATGCCAACAGCAATGGAGGACAACAATTAGGAAACCCAAAGTGAGGTGCACACAAATGGAATGGCAAGGAGCTGAACACCAAGAATGTGTATATCACATGCAAGGGAAGGAACACATTACATCCACCCCAGTCAAAAAATCCACACATGGCAGTCACAGTGAGTGAAGTCAAACCACAGTCACCACACTGCAACAACTCAGGGAGACAGCAAGGCAACCCATGAATAGGCACAGGGATGAAAGGAAGGGTATGAAGTCCAACCCTGATCAGCCACACATCTGAATCAAAATACATCACTGGAGTATGTCAGCAGCACAACACACAGGGCCCATTGCAACACTCCATGACAGTCAAACACAAGTATGAACCTTCACACAACCCCCACACCCATCACACTTGCAGCACACAACACCAGTGACAAACACACAGAAGCTTGCCAATAACATCCAGTCAAGACACTGACAATCAAACACACCCCCTGGGTGGTATCCACAAACATCACACACACACACTCAGGTATGGCAGTACCACTGTACGCACAAAAACAACAGTCAAACACTGAACACAATCAAAACACACACACAGAACTACTACAACAACAGACAAGACCTGTGCAGCTAAACAGTGCAAATTCTATGGGAGCACAGACACAACAGGAGTACACAACCACATCAGTCATGAAAAACACACAGACAACATACCACAACACATATAAGAAGTGCATCCACTAAAAACAATAATGGAGAACAAAAGGCAGAAATGGGCCTACAATGACACATAGACAGACATACCACAACAACCATCCACTCAAAATGGTGTCACAGTGTACCACATGTCTGCACATGCACAACCATTACCATAGACACATCAAATGTGAGAGGAGAAAACACCAAGGACGCACATAAAACAAGCACGGCAACCACAATAGACCTCAGTCCATGTGACAGACACACAAGTAAGGCACACCACAATGGCAACACACCTGAATCAAACACAACAACAACACACACACACTGACAGGAAAATAGAACACCACACACAGAGCAACTGTCAACTGCATGACACAACACAACACAAACACTGCACACAGCCACATCAGTCACAACACATGCACAGGCAAACATATCAACATGCTACAACAGCCAAACATCAGGGGGTGCACAGCAGGCAAGGACAAGGCAACATCAACTCACAGCACTGCATGCACAACAAACAGAGATGAGTGACACACCATGAACACACACAACAACAATCTCAACATCACACACACAACAACACACCCAGGAAGTCAATCAGTCCACAGCAAACACACATACTACCAAGCCAACACATACAGACGGAGAAGTCTGGGACACCAAAGTTGAAACAACATGATCAGAGGAAACAAGACATTGGCAATGTTGAAGTGGAAAATAGAGCATGTGTCACAGTAAACAATACCCACACAGTAACCCTTTCATTTAGCAAGGACACTGACAAGGCAGACAACAGGAGTAAATGTATTCTTTTTATTTACATTTCACACTGTCATGCAGCAAAAGTCAGACAAGAGCAAGGCCAGTGGCTAGTTCAAAGTTTAGGTGAGGTACATGAGATCCTGCACAGGCAAGGGGCAAACAGCAGTGAACAACAAGGCCAGTGGCCAGTCCAAAGTGCAGGTGAGGTACATGAGATCCTGCACAGGCAAGGGGCAAACAGCAGTGAACAGCAAGGCCAGTGGCCAGTCCAAAGTGCAGGTGAGGTACATGAGATCCTGCACGGGCAAGGAGCAAACAGCAGTGAACAGCAAGGCCAGTGGCCAGGACACAGTGCAGGTGAGGTACATGAGATCCTGCACGGGCAAGGGGCAAACAGCAGTGAACAACAAGGCCAGTGGCTAGGACACAGTGCAGGTGAGGTACATGAGATCCTGCACAGGCAAGGGGCAAACAGCAGTGAACAACAAGGCCAGTGGCTAGGACACAGTGCAGGTGAGGTACATGAGATCCTGCACAGGCAAGGGGCAAACAGCAGTGAACAGCAAGGCCAGTGGCCAGTCCAAAGTGCAGGTGAGGTACATGAGATCCTGCACGGGCAAGGAGCAAACAGCAGTGAACAGCAAGGCCAGTGGCCAGGACACAGTGCAGGTGAGGTACATGAGATCCTGCACGGGCAAGGGGCAAACAGCAGTGAACAACAAGGCCAGTGGCCAGGACACAGTGCAGGTGAGGTACATGAGAAGCTGCACAGGCCAGGGGCAAACAGCAGTGAACAGCAAGGCCAGTGGCCAGTCCAAAGTGCAGGTGAGGTACATGAGATCCTGCACAGGCAAGGGGCAAACAGCAGTGAACAGCAAGGCCAGTGGCCAGTCCAAAGTGCAGGTGAGGTACATGAGATCCTGCACAGGCAAGGGGCAAACAGCAGTGAACAGCAAGGCCAGTGGCCAGTCCAAAGTGCAGGTGAGGTACATGAGATCCTGCACAGGCAAGGGGCAAACAGCAGTGAACAACAAGGCCAGTGGCCAGTCCAAAGTGCAGGTGAGGTACATGAGATCCTGCACGGGCAAGGGGCAAACAGCAGTGAACAGCAAGGCCAGTGGCCAGTCCAAAGTGCAGGTGAGGTACATGAGACCCTGCACGGGCAAGGGGCAAACAGCAGTGAACAGCAAGGCCAGTGGCCAGGACACAGTGCAGGTGAGGTACATGAGATCCAGCACTGTAAATGTGTGGTACAGTACTCTGCCATGGTCAGCAACACACTCAGGGTGTCAAAAATGGGCAGTCCATGGCACCACTGTGGGAGACACATGTGTGTGAGGGCGACTAACACTCAGACTTGGCTGGCAGTATGACTGGGAGGTGGCTGTCTGTCGGGGCCAGTTGGGGTACTGGCTCGGGGAGAGAAAGGCCCAGCTGGGGTAGAGCTATCAGTGTTCTGGGAAGCCTGAGGGCCGCCAGGTCCAGGTGTGGTAGAGCCAGCAGTGCTTTTTGAAGCCTCAGGGCTGCTAGGTCCAGGTGGGGTGGTGGCAGGTGGGGGTGGACTCATGCCTGCATGAGAACCAGTGTGTGTGGGTGAAGTCTGAGGGGTGCCCTTCCGCTTCTTGGGGATTTGATATGGCTTCCCTGTCCTGGGATTAAGGCCAAGTGGGGTGTATACAACAGGCACAAAAGCTGGATCAGCTGCAGATGCTGGTCCCCCCTCTGGGGACGTGCTTGATCCTTTGGGACGCTTGCCCCCGGATTGCTTCTGCCCCTGCATCACCTGTTTACCAGGTGTCCCCCCTACAGTGGCCTCCTTACCCTGCTTCACAGGGCTCTGGATGGGAGTAGATGTTGTGGGTGAACTAGCCTTGGAGCCCTTCTTACGTGTACCCTTAGCAGGTACCTGTTTGTCACTGGGCACGGAAACTGTGTGCCTGTCTCTGCGAGACACTTTTGGGACAGGTGAGTCCTTGGCTGGGGATGCCTCTGAGGCATGTGAGCCAGAGGCCTGCTTTTTGCCATCCTTGCCCTGGGTGTGGCCTGAAGGGCTTTTGCCCCTGCGCTCTGGTGTGGCTTTACCTTTATGTGGGGATGGTATCTGCGGCCTGGACTGCTTGGGCTGCTGCTGCTGTGTGCTGCGCGTGACATATCTGTCCCTTGGCGTCTGGGGTGTGTGCTCACCATCATCAGATGTGTCCACTGTCAGGGTGGTGGGCCTAGGGACTGGTGCTGGACCATGGGATTGGGCAAGTTGAATGGCTGCTGTCATTGCAGAGGCCAGAGACTGTACAGTCCGGTGTAGCCCACTCAGGTCGGAATGCACGCCCTCCATGAAAGCCACCACCTGTGCCAATTTTTTGTCATGGTCCAGGAAGGCATTGAGGAGAGTTGTCCGACCCACACACAGCTGGCGCAAAAGGTCCACAGACTCCGCACTGATGGCAGCAGGGGGGACAGGGGCAGGGGCAGCGGTGCCTGGGATGAAGGACACTCTTCCCTTCCTCGTGGTGCGAACACGGGCAGCAAAAGTGGGAGTAGCAGGGATGGTGGGCACTGAACGCTGTGTGGTGGACGAGGAGGCAGACTCCCCGTTTCCTTCGGACAAAACCATAGATGCATCACCGCCATCGTCAGATGACGTAGAGGTCTGCATTTCTGGAAGGGACTCCTCTAGATGACTACGGTCCCCCTCTGATGCGCTGGTGACATCCGTGTCACTATGCAGGTGAGCATCACCTGTGCCTGATGCCTCACCACTGGTGTCCGTCCCGTGTCCTTCCGTTCCCATGTGAGATGCTGCATGAGAGAGAGAGAGAGAGGATAAGTACATCTGCATCAAGTCAACAAATATCTGCAAGTGAAGCATCACTAATGATGGACAATGATCCATGTTGGACAACACCATGGGCAGTAACATTGTGCAACCTCAATACAAATATCTAAATTACCGAGGAATGATGCAAAATTGTACAGAATCCACCCATGTGATGGACACACAGCCATTTAGCCTGTTGGTGGCTACGTCTAACAACACACACATATCCCTCTGTGCACACCTAGGGCCCTGAAGGGTTCAAAGATCCTACTCACAACATGTTGCCAACATCACAACATGATCCAGCAGAAGTCACCAACACAGACACAGACCCCAACATAACCACACACAATGTCCATGGGCACATGCCATCTACCATGTCGTATCTTGGGGCACAACTACAGTTGCACATCGGTGTCAGATGTTTAGCCAGCACTAATCTGACATCAGGCAATGCACACATTGATGATGGCACACTCAGATCATGCACTCTGCTGGACCCTGATATGTGATGTCCGTGACGACACCAATGAAGATGGTACCAGAAGCCCAAAACTACAAATGTGAAGTCAAGGCCCATTACACCAATGACATGGGAAGGTACATGTAGGGGGTATGCATGACAATTGCACCCCACACCGCGGCCACTTACACACCATTGCATCACACTAGCAACATCACAGCCCTGCACTGGCCCAGGCCTGGAGCACATGCTGGCAAACAACAACCAGAGTCACACTCACAGAATACTCACCACCAGCTTGCTGCTGATGCACCTTCAGACGTGCATCCAGGTCAGGCTGCGTCACTGCTACAATGCGTGCCATTAGTGGTGTCATGCTGTGCCGCGCCAACCTGCCGGATCGAGGGATCAGCCCCAGTGTCATCTCTGCCACGTTCCTGCTTAGCCGTGCGATGTCATCCCACTTCTTGTGACAGTGGGAGCGCCGTCGTTTGGAGACACCCAGTGCACGCACCTTTGATGCAATGGCCCTCCACACGTCCTTGCGCTGGTTTACTTTTAGCTGTAGACATGGGAGACAAGAGGGGGCAACATTCAATGTAACCAACCACCATTCCCCAGTGCAGGACCATGACACTGACTCATCCCAAATTCTGCCATTACGTCAGCGGCGACAATACATCTGCTAATTGCAAACATCATCATGTGTGAAACACACAATAATGCATGCAGGTATGAGGGTGGACACAGTACATGCCCATCTCCTGGCCATGCAGGACGCCAGCAGAGAGCTAAATGTGTATGCTGACAACATCTAATGCAATATTCTGGGAATAACAAGACATGCATGACATCACTACATATGTGACTGGGAATACTCACTGTGCCCAACACTGCGCAGCCCACAAAGCACTTGCCCTGCAACTGCCACACTGTGTCATTGATGTCACATTGAGGGACATGACCTCACGAACGCAGACCCTCATCACAAGCCATGTTGTGTGCAATCTACATCTCTGTAATGGCTCATTGATGGAGACTCAAGAGGAAAAGCACATATGTGACCCTCTGTACATTCAGTGTTGTGTCACTGTCAGATTGGGCAGTGAATGTGCAGGCCATTTGGGGTCACACAGAGGTCCAATGTGGGGCAGCTCATCCCTTACATGGAGTGACGATTTGGAAACACAAACAGTGCCAACACATGCGAGTATGTGCACATGCTGGTGGGGACGGAAGAGTCCGGGCACAATAATGTTTGAATGTACCGTGTCATAGGTGAATGACCAACAAGAGTGTCACCCTGGGGGATTCAGGTCCTGAGTATGGCGCTGAACTAGAGATGAGGCACATATAGAGGTCTAAACAATGGCCTCACTACCCTCTGGACAGCAACACTAGCTAAGGCCACAGATGGGCCTGTGAAGGACATCAGGGACACATACAGACATGCAGACTGGCAATCACTATCCTGACTCGTGAAATGAAAAGGTGCAGCCTCACTGTATGTCTGACAAGACATCATACTTCCCTCTGATCTGGATGTGCAGGCAGGGAAACTTCTTGAATAGGCCAAACACACCTTCCCCCTGGAAACAGCATGCTAGGCAGTGCATGACCCACCCTCACACTCCCACGCACATACTGCAGCAGATCAACTTCATGTGTCCCCCACCCTGCACTCTCACTCACACTCTGAGTTACTCACCACGACATTAGGCGCACCAAAGAGCCTTGGATACTGGTTGAGCACCTCGTCCACCAGGAGCTCCAGTTCCTCGGTGGTGAAGGGAGTGGCACGGATCTTCTCAGTCCTCGCCATCACTGTGGGCAGGAGACAGCAGCAGCGGCTGTTGGTGGTGAGGGGTCTCAGTCAGCAGTCCGTGGAGGCAGCAGCAGGTGAGGGGTCTCAGGCAGCAGTCCCTGGAGGCAGCAGCAGGTGAGGGGTCTCAGGCAGCAGTCCCTGGAGGCAGCAGCAGGTGAGGGGTCTCAGGCAGCAGTCCCTGGAGGCAGCAGCAGGTGGGTGGTCTCAGGCAGCAGGCTCAGTGAGCTGTGGCAATGTGGGGCTCCCTCACACACATATATAGCCCCCAGGGCTCGTTTCTGTGGTTCTAAGCTGCTGCAATTGGTGTTCCAGGTCTGCCTCATTCAAATACATCCAATGACCGCCTCCGCGGTGGCGGAGCACGCCTACCGCGATTTTTAAAGTTGCATCAGGCAACCGCGATTGAGCTTCCCATTGACTGGAAGGGCATGGTCCATGGCGGTGACACACTGCAGGGGACAGGCGTGCGGTACCGCGGTGGTGCATCTTACGAGTGCAGCCAATGACCGGCCCCGCGGTGGCGGAGCACGCCTACCGCGATTTTCAAAGTTGCATCAGGCAACCGCGATTGCGCTTCCCATTGGCTGGAAGGGCATGCTCCATGGCGGTGACACACCGCAGGGGACAGGCGTGCGGTACCGCGGTGGTGCATCTTACGAGTGCAGCCAATGACCGGCACCGCGGTGGTGGAGCACACCTACCGCGATTTTCAAAGTTACATCAGGCAACCGCGATTGCGCTTCCCATTGGCTGGAAGGGCATGCTCCATGGCGGTGACACACCGCAGGGGACAGGCATGCGGTACCGCGGTGGTGCATCTTACGAGTGCAGCCAATGACCGGCCCCGCGGTGGCAGAGCGCGCCTACCGCAATTTTCAAAGTTGCATCTGGCAACCGTGATTGCGCTTCCCATTGGCTGGAATGGCATGCTCCATGGCAGTGACACACCGCTGGTGCCAGGCGGTAGATCCCGCTACTCCTGAGCCATGCATTGCCATGCATTGCCATGAGTGACTGGGATCTGGGTGGCGGAGCATGCCATCCACCATTAGCCATGTGTATATGCCTAGCAATCCTGCCATGCTGTCTCGGGCCATGGCGGTGACACACCGCTGGTGCCAGGCGGTAGTTCCCGCTATTCCTGAGCCATGCATTGCCATGAGTGACCGGGATCTGGGTGGCGGACCATGCCATCCGCCATTAGCCATGTGTCTATGCCTAGCAATCCTGCCATGCTGTCTCGGGCCATGGCGGTGACACACCGCTGGTGCCAGGCGGTGGCTACGGCGAGGGTGCAGCATGACATTGTTGACTATGGGCGTGATGGTGTTCCTAGAGCACGTTCAATGCAGCAATGGACACATCGTGTAGTGTCAATGTCATGGGTCATATCTGTACTTCGAACAGTGGTCACTTTCAATTAAACATGGAACTTGATTCAATTGAAATGAGCTATAGTTAGTAATGAGAGCCTAAACTTCATATCTGACACCAAATGCAACACTGAAAGGACTAATGGGGCACATTACTCCTACACAATTTCATATCTGACCCAAACATTTTGCCCAAAGTTCATGTCTCTCACCCCATTGCCAGCCAAATTTCGTATCTGAGCCAAATTTTTACACACATATTCATATTTCACACAATATGTCGCTACACAGTACATGATTGTACATAGATTTCAGCATTGTCTCCATTACTCACCACATATGTCACACTGTAGTCTGTTTGTTAGCACCTATTTCAGCATTCATGTAAGGTTATTGTTCGCTGTAGCAAAACCAAGAGTATATGTCCACATGGACATGTGTGTGCTATACACACTGAAGCTTGTAACATACATCACTGGCACACTTTGAAATATGTGCCTCCTTAATCATTTGACCTGCCTGTATGCATTTGGGTATGTTTTGTCACCATATATGCAAAATGTCATCCGCATTACTTGTGTCATTGTGTAGGATATGTGCTCATGTTGGTCTGCCGGTCATATGTGAATTTGTCACATGTATATTCCACAGCTGTGAGTATGTTGATATTGGATTTTATGTGTGTGGTGTGTTACGTTGGTACTCACCAAGGACAGGTGCATTGACCTTGTCCACATGAAGATCGTTGGCTTGCTGAGGGACTGTAGCCAAATGTGGTGCTGGTGCTCACTGACTGGTAAGTTTGACATGGCATCTGTGACCAGTAGAAGGTGACCCACAATTGGCCTGGACAGTTCAGCATTGCGTGTGCTTTCATGTGCAGTAAGTGTGTGCAGTTTTTGCAGGGTGCACAATTAGGACACGTGTGCAGTGATATTAAACTGACACGTGTGGATAAGCCTGCTATGGTGTGGTAGCCTTTCGGGGGCACAAGCTGGTCCTGCGCTGTGTGGGTGAACTGATGGTGCTGTTGACTCAAGATAATGATGGCATCCAAGACAGGTGAGATATACCTTGATAGGGCAGGCTGTGGCACCCATCTAACTCAGACTTTTGTTGTTCTAATGGTACCAGAGGCCAACAAGTGATGCACAGCCAGCAGCTTTGTCTGCAGAGGAATGTGGAGAGTCCGCTTTGTTGTTCCTGACAGGCTGTGTGGTATGTGGCTCAGGATGCTTTAGATAGTCGTCCTTTTGTAACTGTGTCGTGCGAGGACATCCCCTGTTGTTATGTGCATGAGGCTGTTGTGTCTTCGGTATTTACTCAGTATGTTCATGCGCTGACTTTTAGGTGTAGTGGTGTGGCTTTGTCCGGGTGGTGGTGTTGGTTGTTTCTGTGTCACTGTTGTGTGTCCAAGCAGCTGGAGTATTAGCTCCATGGCAAATGTATTACTTTAGTTGTGTGTCTGGGAAGTGCTAGCTTCATACTGCATGTCATAGTGCAACTTTAGTGCATATTGACGTTTGTCTACAGTCCTTTTGGATCACGGACCTTATCCACTTTTTGTGTGCCACATTGCCAATCTGTGTGCTTGCTGATGATATTGTGCAGTTGTGTTGTTGTGTCTTTATTCACGTCAAGACTGCATATGCATATGCTGTTCATCATTAGTCATTGACTGACTTTGAATTGTGTGTAACAGCATGTATGGCATGTCTACTGATGACAGTGGATATTGGCATAGGCTTGTGAATATGTCTGTGAGTGTCTCTGGACTTGTGTGGATTAGCATTGGCTCACATTCCATGCAGAGTCCTTCAGAAGTGGACAAATTGTGTCGTTCATGTGTCCCATGTCATGATTGCACAAGAATGTGTGGCACGTACAGCAGACATTTGGAAGCCAGCAGTGTTTCTGTTTCACACATGTCCTGTATCATTTACTGTCCAGGCTGTTTGCACCAGATTCCTAAATGTGACTATTACCATTCACAGACACAGTTTCCATGTTTGTTGTTCTCACTGTGGTAATACTGAAGAAGTGTAGTACAATGTATTCTCTATGTGTCACGACTATTGACTTGCACTGTATGGTGCATTGTGATGCCAGTCAATGTTTGCGCTGCGTGAATCAGAAGCTATGGAGTAGTTCACATCTCATGGTCTGTTGCAATGACGTGTCCCCTTTCATCTCACCTAGGAGGCGACCCAATGTGTATCGTCCTGTCACCCTGCTGGCTTACATTGAGGATGATGACGTGATACGCAGATTCCGTCTGGACCGCACGAACATCCAAGACCTGTGTGCCATGTTGGATCCTCACCTGCGGGCTGGTAGGACATACCCAACAGCATTGACAACCGAAACAAAGGTGATGGCGGCACTACATTTCCTGGCTAGTGGGTCATTCCAGGAGACAGTGGGCATTGCAGGGGGGATGTCTCAGCCCACCTTCAGCATGGTGCTAAGGGATTTCCTGTTGGCCATGATGCGATACAAGGACCAATACATCAGTTTTCCAAGGCGTGCGGCTTTGGCGGATGTAAAGGCGGATTTTTATGCCCTTGGCCACATCCCGAATGTTGTAGGTGCTATTGACTGCACACATGTTGGCCTGGTTCCACCACAGGCACGGGAACACATCTATCGGAATCGTAAAAATTCCCATTCCATCAATGTGCAGGTGGTGTGCCAGGCCGATATGATAATATCGCATGTATGTGCCAAGTTTCCGGACTCCGCACATGATTCATACATCCTGCACAACAGCATTGTGCCCCAGCTGATGGCCAATCTACTTCCGGAGCGGGCATGGATTGTGGGTGAGTAGGCAGAGTCAAGTTGTGTGCTGTGTGTGCCATGCTGTCCTCTGCCACAGTTGTATTACTGAATCGTTATGTTTATTTCACACCTAGGTGACTCTGCATATCCCAACAGACCGTGGTTGCTGAGCCCACTACGCAATCCTAGGACACCGTCTGACGTCCGCTACAACAATGCCCATGGTAGAACACGTCGGGTGGTGGAGCGAACCTTTGGTCTCCTAAAATCGAGATTTCGCTGCCTGGACCGGACCGGAGGGGCACTCATGTACTCACCCAAGAAGGTGTGTCAGATAGTGGTAGCATGCTGCATGCTGCACAACTTGGCCTTACGGAAAGGAATACCCATGATCATGGACGATGATGACCAGCCAGGGCCCCCCGCGATCCCACAAATGTCCAGTGACGAGGATAGTGGTGAGGAGGAAGGTGTCGACCAGCGCCAGCAGCTCATCAACCGATACTTCACTTGAAGGTGGGTGACGATGTACAACTGGTCCATTGTCTGTTGATGTAGTTGTTTGGGTGGAGGTCTATGTGATCTTTGTGAGTGCATCCTGTTGTTGACTCAGTGCTGGCTGCCTATGTGTTGGATACAGAGGATGTAGGTACTGCTACAGGATATCTCTGTTGGTACTGTTGCACATTGTTATGTGTGCATATTGTTGTACAGTGAGGACATGTGTTGTGTGATGGCTGTGATGCCACCACCTGACTAGTGACTTTTGTTCTGTTGTCTTTTGCTAGGTCCCTTCTGCCTCCCCTTGCCTACAGAGGATCCATGCTCCTGTGACATTGTAACCATGGTGAACATTGCACATACTGTGATAAACATGGAGCAGACTCAACCACCTTTTTGCGTTTTTGTAGTTTATTTGCAATGGGTATCTGTGAGAGGGATGTGGATATTTACATAAGTGTGAATGGTGAATCGATGAGTTGGCAGTCATGGTAGATGAGACAATAGGGTAGGCACCACATTGCTGTGGTGACACAGTCCAACAGACGGATGCCATTACCATGGCAGTGTGGGTGAGGACAGTGTACAGAGTCAATGGTTGGGTGAAGAGTGTTTACATCATGGCTGGCTCTTTGACTGGCGTTTGACAGGTGCTTTGCCACGGATGAGTCCCAAGTTCTTCTTTGGACAGCCCCTTCTTCTCTTGGCAGGGGGGGCATCGTCTACTGGGTCAGTGGAGTCTGAGGAGTCACCCCTCTCCGTGCCCGCAGGGGTGGATGATGAACTGTCATCCTGCGTGGCAATGGGGGGAGGTGGAGGTGTGGTCTGTGGCACTAGCCTGTCCCTCTGTACCACCACTAACTGGGCCATGAGGTTCACGATTTGTCCCATACGGTTGTCCATGGACCTCAGCAGATGTTGGAGCTCCAGGGCATCTTCGTGGGCCTGGCCCATTTGTGCCTGGGTGCGTTCATAGGCACCCACAACTCTGGTGATGTTAGCCAGGGCTTCGGTCACAGTGTCCGGTGTTGTTGGAGTCACACTTTTCCTCCCACCTGCCCTGCTATCACTGACCTGTTGCCTCACCACTCTGGCCACACGCGTGCCCTCCACAGTTGTTGGTGTGGGCTGGGCATCCTCTGTGGCTGGGCGAATGTTGCAGGCAATGGTGGTAGTGGTGGTGGTGGTGGTGGTGGTGGTGGCGGCACAGGTCGTTCCAGCAGGGGTCAGCATTGTTGCTGTTGCTGATGGTGGGGGAGCAGTGGGGTCATGTGACCGGTTGCGCCCTGGCACACCAGAGTGGCCGGCTTGGAGCTCCTCATCCAAAGAATCCAGGGACTCTGCATCCGAGTGTCCATATTCCGGGGGTGGAGACTGGCTCTGCAAGTTGAGGTTGTTGTCCTCTGCAGTCAGTTGTTGGTCACCTGTGGGACAGAGGGTACATGGTCATTGACTTACAGCCATATGGCTTGCTGTGTTTGATGTCTCTTATTTACATGTTATGCAACACACAGTTACGTATTTCATGAGTTGAATGTCTGCACAGTGTTGTTCGTCATGACATGATGTGGAGGTACATACATCTTGTTCCATGGTGTGACAAGTCATTGGATGCCATGCCCAAATTGACACTCTTTGTATGGAACTGATGAGTTGTCATGCAACTTGATGTGATGCATCGAGGATGATTACTCTTCCTGACAGATGTTACATATGCACATGTACTAGACATTGTCACATTGTTATCTCATGCATACCTTTGTAATGTTCTGTGCTTGTATTTATTTGCTGGACAGACCATGCCTTTTTATTGTTACTATGGTCCTTCATGCTCAGCACCCATGGAATTTGCACATAGCATTCTGTGCAGGGCATATTTGGGCCATGATTTGCTTACACATGGGTTTAGTTGAGTCACAGTTCTGTTTCTGTCACAGTTACATACGCATCGCAGTCTTCATTCTATCAACTGGTATGTAATTGGGGTGTATTTTGTTGTGATGTGTGGCATTGTGTTGGCATTAGCTCAATGCTTTCGTTGAGGAATGGTGGGGTGCATGCACTGGCTGCTTACCTGTACAGTTGGCATCTTTTGGGTGGACTTTCTACTACATGCTTCTGGGTGGGAGGGAGTGCTCCTTCCTGCTGAGGGATGGGGCAGGGTGTGCCTGGTGGGATTTGTAGTGCAGGCCTCCCTATTCCAAACATTCCTCCCTGTAAAGAGGGCTACCTACCTGTTAGGTGAGGGTGTAGCACACAATGACTGCCACATGGTTGTGGGTGTGGGGAGTAGTCCACCCTGCTCAGCTGTGGGACAGGGGGCCTGGTGGGAGTTGTAGTGCTGTTTGCCTGGACACATACAACACAGTAGATGTGGTCTACCTTTGTGATGTTTGAGGTGGGGTGGATGTAAAATCAGTGTGACCTGTGTGTGTTTTTGGGGTGCAGATGTGTGTACTTGTGCCTCAGGGATGTATCTTGGTAGTTGTGCAAGACAGTACATGGCAGTTTCATGGTATACATTAGTTGGTACTTACCGGCCTCCACTCCCCCGGGTATTCCTTCAAGACTCTCTGGATGCAAGCACCTTCTCCTCCCACGCAGTGAACGGTTTTGGTGGGATGGGAGGGCCTCCACCAGTTGCATCAGCCAGCTCACGATTCTTGGCCCTCCTCTTCTTGACAACACTCTTCAGGTCATGCCACCGCCTCATGATTTCATTCTTGTTGCGGGGCACATTCCCTACTGCATTGACCCTGCCCACTATCCTTGCCCACATGTTTGTTCTTGTGGCTAATGGTGTCTGTTGGACCATGCTGCCAAAGAATTGTGGTTCTACTCTGATTATCTCATCTACCATTACTGTCAACTCAGTGCCAGTGAATTTTGGCATTTTCTGTGGTACCATAGTGTGTGCTGTGCTGATGTTTTGGGGTGCAGTTGTGAGGGTGGTGTAGGTGGTGTGTGTGTGTGTTGTTGTGCTGGTGAGATGTGTGGTGTTTTGCCTATCCAATGTGCTGCAGGCTTTGGTTCCTTCAGGGCTGGGGTAGTGCAAAGGATTGTGGACAGGGAAGGGGCTGGTTTTATGCTCAGCTATGTGGGTGTGTCAAGATGGTGTAATGCAGTCAGGTGTGCTGTGTGGGTTGTCCTGTGATTTGTACAATTGATTTTGCCATGGGGGGGGTGTCATTGGGAGGTTTCTGGTTATTTTGGGGGCAGGGCTAGTTGCCTGTGTGCATTTGCTGGCCGTATTTTTTATTTTTTTTACTTGGCCGCCATTTTTTTTGCGAAGCATCCGCAGCGATGGCTGTGCTGCAGGGCTTCCACTGTATCTCACATTCGTTACTGTTGGTGACCGTGGCGGACGGAAACAGCGGAACGTACCGCTGTGACATCAGGGATATCATAATATCATTGGCGGTCACTCCGCGTGTCTTGCGGCGTGTTGATGTGTTTCCGCTATGTTACCGACCGTCGCGGTTGAATTTTCACTTTCTCTGCCCTCTACGGGCATTGTTTTGATGCCTCCGACCGCCGCGGACGGAATGTTTTGGCGGTTGATCATAATAGGGTCGGCGGGGTTTCCGCGGTACCTGCGGACGGTGATTTTCCGCAACCATGGCGGTCGGAGTTTTTTCCGCCAGTCATCGTAATGACCCTCTAAGTTCCCTGACAATCATAAATATAAAATGCAGTTTAAAATTATTTAGATTTGATCAATAAGAATATAAAGAGGAACAAGAAAGACAAACATGATCAAGACATATCTACTTGCCCACTTTTTCTAGCTTTCACCTCAGCTGCAAGATAATTGTACACCACAAAACAGACTTGATCAGCTAGCAGCAATTGAAGATAAAAATGGCTGGTTCATAATGTTTAGAATTTAGTGACTTTAAGAGAGGAATTAAAAATGTAGATCTCTGATCCCGGTATAGGCCACAAAAGAACAACATATGAAGTTGTGACTGAGGAGTAATAAAGTTGCAAGGGCAAAGTACCAGGTTTTTCACTTTATACTCGTTTGAGGGGTAAGCCACCAAAAAATGAGCCAGGCCAAGCCTGAATCTTATCAGGAGATACCTATGATGTCTGGACACCCTTAGCAAGTATGGCTCAATATTGGGGGAGGTACATAAGGGAAGGAAAGATGCCACCAAATCCCTTTTTTGATTCAGAATCCACTCTCTTCACCACTAGATGGTTAAGGAGTTCCTGTCCAATAATTGTTTTATCACGGGGCATAATACTTTCAGGGTTCATAAAGAGCTCAAATCTATCAATTTCCAATAAGGTGTTTTTGACATACATAAGCCACTTGCTTTTGTGCATCCCTGCTAGCCCCAGGCAATCAGACAACTACGACTGTGTCAGGGCAACTTCTGGCCTGGCCCAATCTGAGAACCAGAACACTATTGGGGCAATTCTCACTATGACTTCCAGATACTGGAGGGTTACATCTTCGTGAGCAATGAACAAAGGAACACTACCTAGCAATGACAGCAATTCTCAAAAATTTGTTTTCGCTAATCTGCAGCTGCAAACAACCAGTGTGCCCCCAAATGCCAGCACCATATGATATGATAGTTACTGGTCTGGCTTTATAAACTGTAATAGCAGTCACTAGAGACATGGAGCCCAGCTTGGATGCAAATTGAATAGCGATGCTGTTGCCCGTTCAAACTGTGTACCTCTCACAGACTTCAGATGGCCCCAAGTGGATATACTATCAAAGGGCAACCTCAAGTAGGTGAAAGTGGAAGCTCATTTCAGTAATGTATCACCTATGCGAAAAGGAGCTAACTTACTTCTTGGACGACCACATATCATGGTATAAGACTTGGATTTGTTTGTAGAAAGGTCTAAGCCAGTTATAAAATGTACAAAACTGTTTAAAGGTTTTTGAAGGCCCCTCTCTGTTTGTGCCATGAGTACGCAATAATCTGCAAAGATAAGAACGGGAAGACATCAAGTCCCAAGCCTCAGGGGATCTGCTGCGGCCTGGATCAAAAAATCCTCCAATCAGTTAATCTAAAAACTGAAAAGAAAGGTTGCCAGGACACACCCTTGCCTTACACCCTTCCTAATCTTTATGGAAGGGGAATATTACCCATTGGGCCCGTACCTAACCCTGCCTTCAACATCTGAATGTAGGTGCGACAAAAGATGTACAAGTTTTAGATCAGACCCCCCTTTCAGTAACATTACCCACAGCTTGCTCCTAACAACACTGTCAAATGCTGCACTTAAGTCCATGAATTCCAGGAAGAGACAACCCTCCCTGACAGTCACATACTTATCAACCAGCAGGTGGAGGTTCAGGCATTGGTCTATCATTCCGAGGCCCTGTCTGAAGCCATACTGAACCGATTACAAGATGGATCTTTCAGTAGCCTAAGATTCCAGGCGGTCTAAAAGGACATGGCCCATGATCTTTGTGGTAGCATCGATCACAGATATAGGTTGAAAACAGTGAGGGTCACTTCTATCGCTCTTTTTATAGATCGGGATGATGGTGGGCCTTGACAATGAAATGAAATGAAATGAATGAATGAAATGAATGAGATTTGTACTTGTAAAGCGCACCCATACCTCCAAAGGGGTGTCCAGGTGCTGTACGCATACTGCTGTGGAACCCTTCCTGGCTTTTCCCTGTGAAATGTCCACTCCTGGGCACCCCCAGGGTGAAGCCAGGCATCCCAGCGCTGTTGGGGCCGTTGTGGAGATTAAGCAAGCTATTGCCCAGAGTTGCAGAGTGGGACCCATGATTAGAATAGGCACCGAGGCGAGAATTATCAGGTCCAAGGAAATTGAGCCCAAGACCCGCCGAGGCGAAAATTGAACCCTGGTCCCGGGCCAGATCTCTGCATCAGGGTCTGCCGCTCTAACCATTGAGCCACACTTCTCCACCTGAGACAATGAAAGGTTCAGTGACAGAATAGCAATGTACAAAACATTGTTGTTAAAAATATCGATGAAAAAATATAGAAAGCAAAAATATCGACTCCCTATACTTAAAAAGGTAAGTACAAAAATATCGAGAAAAAAATATCGATGTAAAAAATATAGGGGCATATTAGCAAGACTGGCGATAAAATTATCGCCGTTTTAGCTGACAGGAAACTGCCGCTAAAGCAGCGATAATGGGCTTGCTAATATGCGTTATAGAATTCAATAGAAGCCCAGGTTAGATGTGCAGGACATCTAACCTGGGCTTCTATTGGAATTCCATGCGCATATTAGCAAGCCCATTATCGCCGTTTTAGCGGCAGTTTCCTGCCGCTAAAGCGGCGATAATTTTATCGCCGGTCTTGCTAATATACCCAGATTATACGAAATATCGATTTTAAAATATATGTAAAATAAAATAATAAATATTAAATATATTAAATAATAAAATTAATATAAAGAATAAAGTAGATTTAATATACATTTTAACAAACATAACAAATAAACTTAATTAAAAAGTTCAACACACATACATAATAATTAATATATATATTTACTGTAAAACAATTAATAAACTATTAATTTAAATTTATTTTATCATTTTAAAATTATATGAAAATGTACAAATATATATATGTATATATATATATATCCTGTAAACTCGTCTCTGACTTCCAATCGTAGAAAAGACAAAGCGAACCCAAAATTGCAGTGCTCTTTTCTTTATTGTATGCCCAGCACCGCCGCCATTAGGCGTTTCGATCCTCGTGGGCCCTTGATCACATGATCATATATATATACATGTGTACATATACCAATAACATAAAATATAATAAAATAAATAACATTTTATTATAAATTAAAACATTAAACTATTTAAAAATCTTTAAAATTTCCTACTCCAGTCAGTGCAACAGTAGGGAAAGTGTTGGATAGCGAAGGGGTAAAAATGACTATTCCCACTCCAGTGAGTGTAATAGTAGGGAAAGTGTTGGATAGCGGAGGGGTACAAATTACTATTCCCACTCCAGTGAGTGCAACAGTAGGGAAAGTGTTGGATAGCGGAGGGGTAAAAATTACTATTCCCACTCCAGTAAGTGTAACTGTAGGGAAAGTCTTGGATAGCGGAGAGGCAAAACTAACTATTCCTACTCCAATCAGTGCAACAGTAGGGAAAGTGTTGGCTAGCGGAGGGGTAAAAATTAATATTCCCACTCCAGTCAGTGCAACAGTAGGGAAATTGTTGGATTGCGGAGGGGAAAAAATTACTTTTCCCAGTCCAATAATTGCAACAGTAGGGGAAGGTTTGGATTGCAGAGGGGTAACAATTAATATTCTCACTACAGTAAGTTCAGAATTAAAAACAAACAAAATATTAACAACAAAAAAATATTTAAAAAACTAAATAAATACACAAATATTTAAATCTGTTATTAATTTAAATACAAATTCACTTAATATCAAGAAAATAATTAAAAAACATATTATAATGTTAAATACATATGACAAACACCTACAAATATATTAAATAAAATAAAAAATAATTTTCAAACAAATAAATATTTTTAATTACAAATTATTTAGAAACCAAAACATTAATTATTACATAAATTTACTTTTTTATTTTCTACCCTATAACACCACACAATTCACAAACACATCTAAAAAAATTAAAAAATGTACTTCCATAATAAACGTAATTAATTACCAATTAAAGAAATATTATTAATTAAAAAACAAATTAAAACTCATAAAAATTAATTAACTTCCTACACTTTACCCCTATAATCCCTACTCCGCACAACAAAAATTAAACTGTAAAAAAATTAATTACAAAATTAAAACTAATAGTATTTAACAACTAATTATAAAGAAAGTAAAATTTACTCCCCTCCCTTTACCCCTATAAAAGTAAAACCCACACACAAAAAATATAAACAAATACCCTAATTTAATATCAATTAATTGATTAATAATAATGATCAACTAATTATTAATTGATTAAACATAAATTACTTCCCACCCTTTACCCCTATAAACCCCACAAACCACACCTAAAATTAATTACGAAATGTCCATATTTAATATTCAAATAATGAATTTATATTAATTAACAACTAATTAATAATTAATTACAAATAAATTACTTCCCACCCTTTACCCCTATAAATCCCACAACCCATACCTAAAATTAATTACCCAATTTCCATAATTAATTTTCAATAAATGAATTAATATAAATTAACAACTAATTATTAATTAATAAAAAATTATTTCCCACCATTCACCCCTATAAACCCCACAACCCATACCTAAAATAAATTACACAATTACCATAATTAATTACCAAATAATTAATTAATATTGGCAACCAATTAATAATTAATTACAAATAAATTACTTCCCACAATTAACACTATAAAATCTCAATTAAATAAATATTATTAAATAAAAAATATTCATTAATTTATTATAATTAAATTACTTCCCACACTATTCCCCTATAAACCCACAACCCGCTACGGAACTAAAAAACACAAAATGTAATTAAAATAAAATTGATAACAACTAAAAATCTAACACATATTAAAAAACATAAAAAATACTTATACAAAAAAACATACATCACATACATTTAAAATATAAACTAAAATACATAACAATAATTAAAAAATCGATATTTTAAACAACTATGGGCCCATTAGGATGGCGGGCGGTAGCACCACCGCCGTGCTGGCGGATGCAAAAACCACCAGTTACCGCCCGCATGCCGCAGCCCACACGCCCGCCAAATTACGATGTGAAAAGGCAGCCAAACACCGCCGGCAAGCCAGCGACGCCGTCCGCCATCAAAGTGCGCCCGCTCACGTAGCGGCGCAGCCCAATGGAGACACACCGCCAGACGAAATCACGTACCGCCCGGTGTACAAATTACGATGCCGCAAACAAACAGCTCCCACGGCTAAGAGACACCGCACGTGAAAGTGAGGCGGAAACCCGAACGCCGAGCACAGACACCGAAGAGGCGACCCCCCCGAGCATGAATCCAGCACTGCAGGCCCTCCCCATGCTCTACCTGATGCAGCACCCAGGAGTCAATGCACCGCGGCGACGCAGGTAGGCAGACACACAACAGGGGCACGCAAACAGCGCACACAGTGCAAGAGCGGGATAATTGTATATGCCCCCCCGACATCCCTGCGTGGACAAGACACATCCACCACTGCACCCACAAATGTAACACAGGGCAAAGTGCAACATCTCGCAACTATCATGGGCACACCACCTGGGACCAGGAACTAACGACCCCGTCACGGCACCGCAGCACAGCGGCGATGACGCAGCCACACATGCGCACAACTCAGCGCCCAACCATAACGCCATGTATGCGTCGCACACAAACAACACAGGGACACAACCAAGCACCACACACACCAGCCACACCCAGAACGCACATGACACGTGACAGGCCTGCCACAGTCATGTCCCCAACGCCCAATTCACGGACAACACCCAACGTCACACAACCGACGCCCACATGTCAGTGAAGTCACGCAACATCAGGACACACCCCTGCGTGACAAACAGGGCGAAGCACACAGCGGCGGCAACACCACCCAGTAGAACATGGGCCCCGTCGGGAAGAGGTACGCCAGTACCACACAGAAACACCCATACCACCCTGCACCCATGAACCAGACATACAAAACGGAACACCAAAGAGCCCGGGGACCGACAACAGGTGGACTCAAGAATGACACCCACACACAAGGCCCAACGCATAGCGGAAACACAGCCTGCCGCCCACACACGGGAGAGCAGACAGCACTGAATGACCTTCCATTCCAACTCCGAAACCACATCCCGACTAAACAAGCCGGCGAATACAGCCATTGTCCCAAAAAAGACCAACACAGGCATGCAGAGGAAACCGACCACAGGGCAGATAGCGCATATCACCTAAGAACATACCGAACGGGAAAGAAGAAAGTATAAAACTCCCCCATGCCGTTCCCATGCAAGTTATCTGGAAGGAGTCACACACCACTGATCTTGAACATTCAGAGAAGCACGTGGGATGAGGGCCCGTGTCCTCCGCACAAGCTAACAGAACACAAGTCCTGCCCCCCTACGACCATCACAGACCTCACAGCAACCTCGGAGCTTGCACACTGCAGACTGCACACACAGCCGGAGCACGCCACCACATCGCCCCGTAGCAAAATGGCACCTACAACACACCTACCCAACTACGCCAGACATGTCAAGCTGTACAAACACAACCTGATACAGCTACTGGGATGCGAACCCCTATCCCTGCTGAACGTAAGTTACCGACTGACTTACCACATCGCATTGTTCAGCTGCGGCATACCCGTCTTCTACTGTCGGAGGTGTCCCTTCCACCATCCTGTGGAGTTGTGCCTCTCCAACCCGGCATGTCCAAGGGCGGACCTGCTACCACTATTCCACCCTCTGGACGCACACGACAGGGTCTGTTCAGCCTATGGGGGCATGGCGTATGTGGCGTACATCGGACCCACACTGCAATGGGACCACTGTGCCTCCACACGACGGATCATGGATCACAGCTACATCGAATGTCACCCAGCATGCCCCATCATGCTCCTACAAGGGACAACTTACGGACAACACCGTGACAGCCACCATCCGCTACATTGGCTGGCAAACATGTATACCACCAATGAAATGGAAGCCCTGCAGGAAGCCATCGCATACCTGTCAACCTGTCAATTCGTAGGACCCCGACGCAATCCCCCAATTGAGCCATGATGTCCGACACTGTACCCATGCTTAGCTTCCGCACGGACTGGCCAGTAACCACCACAACAGCCATACCAAACGACCTGCAACTGATACCACACCATCAACGACACTGCCATGACATCGGATGTGTCCGGGACATGCACTCCGTTCTCCATCACATCCAGGAACTCTGCATGTATCCGGGGAGGCAGTGGCATGGGATATGTGTATCGCACCCACATGGACAGAACTGTACGTACAACTATGCCATGACATGGATCCTGCGCCCATGGACATATGCACCGCACAGTGGACAGGAATCGCCCGGCTGGAGTATGTGAGAGCTGCACCCCTTCTCCCCCTCCCCGGAATTCCCGTAACAGGACCTTTGCATGGACGACAAGTGCATACAACAACAACACGACCCCAGTGACTGTGACATGTCCAGTATCCACCATATGGCAACAACAAGTGGGACGCCGTTGCATGCACGTAAGCCCATGCCCTGATGTCAACTCACACGCACGCGTGTATGAGTAACAACAGCAGCACACCTGTCACATGGAACTGAGATGGACTGTGCCCATGATGCCAAGCGGTCTGGTAGGCTAAATGTATACCGTCTGTGTCAAAGTCCGCAGCACCGCAGCTACTTGCAAATGAACATTAGCACAGCAACGGCCAAGCAGATGTAACTCTGAAGCCCACATCCCACATGCAACAGCTAATCACATGTACCCCTACACCCTTAGCTATGTGTAATCATGCTCAGTATATCCTCCACATGCATACCGCTGCCAGTAGTGTCCACTATACTGCATCACAGAGGACATAAGTCACAATACATGGTTTGAAGAAAGAAACTGTCTCTGCTGATTCCTTTCACAAGTACGAATGTGAGATGATGAGAGTGTGTGATGTATACGGCAGTCGTGACATGATTATGTAGTCCACTGTCATTCGATGTCAACGCAAATGAGTAGCACAACTGTGGAAGACACACATGTGTCGTGTGAAGCGGGAGTGACGCTTCGCTCAGGTGGGTGGGTGTGACGGGTAGATGCGCACATGCAAAGTTGAAACACGCTGTGTCGGGAGGGGTCCGGAACTGCACATTACCGCTTCCATGGGCAATGTTAAAGGCCACCCGTCGGGGGGATGTGAACACATGTGTGCACAGCAGCCGGGCACACGAACAATGCGGTATCAGGCGTACACGTCAGCCCACCCTCTGTGGACAAGCTGGATCCTGTTGTGCGCCCGCCAGGCCCTTGACAAGGCACACACAGCCCCTGCCGACCAGGTGTATCCCCAACATTGTCAACCTGCACAGGCAATCCAGGGCACGGGATGGCAGTGGAGCATGGTGGGGGAGAGGACTCGGCGCGCTTCTCCGGGACACATCACGCAGGCAAAACATCCTCAATGTGCAGCATGGCTCAAGTCATATGGAAGTATTGGGGGACGCACACATCACGAGCAGGAGTGACGTCACGGAAGGTGGCTCGCACCATCCCACCCATTGCCTACATCCCCACACACGTCACATGCCGTTGCAACAGAGAAGCCAGCGCGTGCGCAAGCACCTCCGAGCCCGCCCCAGTGAGGCAAAAGAGTGAATGTGTGGGTCCATCAGCCCCAGATGGACGCGGCATGGGCCGCTAGGGCAGCTACAGCCTCTGTGTGTCGCAGGTGGTGTATCCGGACTGCGGAGACTGCAATGCATTGTCTAGGTTGCCCGGGTCTCGAGTCGGGGCACCACGCATGTGGACGGCGTAACGCCACTAATCATACCGTGAGACAGACCACATGTACAACTGGACCCACACATACACTCCTTGGCCTCTCTGGGGCAAGCTTGGAGCTGCTTGTGCATGCGCTAGCTTCTCATGTGCAAATGCATATAGGTGTGAGCGAGGGGAGGCCATGAGGACAGTGCAAAAGATAACTGTTTGACTTTCAGTTAGTTTAAGGAATGCCCCTGATGTGGTCAGAAAAAGACATGTCTCGTGTGCATTGCAACTAGTAGATAAGCCGATGACCTACCCATGTCTTGCATGTAGCCCCGCACCTAGCCCCGCACACTCGACACAGCGAAATGAGTACCAGCACCACATACTTCCCATTCGAAGCACTGACTGGGGGTGATAACCATTGGACAGTCTTGTGTAGTCCACCCACGCGTACATGTGGGCCCTCCATGAACCATGTCACCTGCGGCAAAGTGATGTCATGGGCAATGACGGAACTGAGCAGAGCTGTCTGCCCCACGCACAGACGGTGCATCAGCTCAACAGGCCCAGCACAGAGTGCAGCAGGGGTCACATGTGCAGGGGCAGTTGTGCCTGGTGTGAATGCACATGCACATAGACAGCACATCGAGCAATGTGTAGCCTGCCCACATCTACTGTCCATTGTCAGGCTGACCTAGAAGAAGATCACAAGGCAACACATCTGTGTGGGTGTACCCACTGTGACCAACACTGCGCAACCATCAGCGTACTCGCCCTGTGCATGGCCCACCCCGCAACGAAGGTCACATTCAGTGCCACTATCTCTCACACACATCCCTATCACGAGTCATGGTGTGTCCAATAGACAGTGCAGAGTAAGCGCTCATCTGGGGTGTCCTGAACAGGAGACACATGTAACCCACTAGGCAGTCGGTGCTGTCACCTACTGGCATTGTGCAGTCAATGTGCAGGCCAGGCTTGCTGGGACTGAGAGGGGCAGCATGGCCCAGCCTGACATTCACACGAGCAACAAGTGCACTGAGACCTGCACTGGCAATTGCAGACGTTGGCCTGCACCCAGCTGGCCCGGGACGCCTACCTCCATAGTGGAACACGCAGGGTGCAACCGCGAGGGTCATCGGAGTTGGCCGTAATGGCCTGGCCCATGTTGGTGACAGTCCGCTGATGCCATGTGCACCACACAGTATGATGTGCGCACTGCATCTGCAGGTGTGGCCATGATGTGCGTGTGGGTGCAGGTGCACAATGGACGGGGCCACAACATGCCGTGTGCATAGGCAGGGACGGCCAGTGGCCGGCCCCCACATGTCTGTTAGCATGTCATCATCTGCACATTGGCATGGGTGCATGGTATACGCATATGCACACGCATGTCATCCCTCACTATGTACATCTGCCACTTGGCACGTGCAAGGTTACGTGTCACATGTGATGTGTATTTGCAAGCACACAGCCGTGTTGGCATGGGGCTGTCAATGTGTACACCTGACAATGCTTCTGGAGGTGTGATCCATACAGTGCTGCACATAGGGTGCAGTGGTGACACCAATGACTGTCTCATATCCCCTCGTGCCACAGGTCCCACTTGTCTTGGCCGCTCAGCCTGTGCCCACATCGTCGTTGGTGTGTGCCATACTCATCCAGCCTCGGAAGCAGTGTGATGCACAGCAGCCAGTCATGTTGCCGTGGTGTTGTCGCTTGCCGGATATGCAGTCAGTCCCCATCAGCACGCCTCACAGGTCATTGAGGCCTGGATCCCCATGTGCATGCACATAGCAATGGTTTGTGTCACTGCCCATTGCTATTGGTGGGAGACCTGTGTAAGTGTATTGTGGCTGTGCCGTCCCTGCATGACAGCTGTTCTGTGACTCATGTTCTTGTTCTGTCATATCAGTGATGTGTATGTGAAAATGCCATGTGTCGTGTTGCTTTGACATGTGTCCACTTCCATCTTTCCTAGGCGGAGACCAAACATTTACCGCCCTTACCAATTGTTGGCGGACATGGAGGATTCTGAGGTCATACGGAAATTTCGTCTGGATCGACCAACCCTGCATCGACTATGTGCCATGTTGGAACCCCACCTCCGTCCTCGCAGGGTGTATCCGACAGCATTCACCCCCATGGCTAAGGTGATGGCTGCACTGCATTTTTTCGCCACTGGGTCATTCCAGCACACAGTGGGCAGTGGAGGTGGGATGTCCCAGCCCATGTTCAGCATGGTGCTGAGGGATGTACTGGCAGCCATGATGCTGTACAGGAACAGGTACATCAGATTCCCCAGGGCACGTGAGTTGGCGGCAGTGAAGGGTGCATTCTATGCCCTTGGACGGATCCCACACGTCGTTGGTGCCATTGACTGCACCCATGTTGGCCTTGTCCCACCACAGGCCACTGAGCAGCTCTTCCGCAACCGGAAGCACACGCACTCCCTGAATGTGCAAGTGGTGTGCCTTGCGGACATGGTCATCTCCCACGTGTGTGCAAAGTTCCCAGGCTCGGCCCATGACGCGCACATCATGCGAAACAGCATATTACCACGACTGATGACCAATCTGCAACAGGACCGTGGCTGGATTGTCGGTGAGTATGTGGAGTTGTGTAGCGTGCTGGCTTAAGGATGCTGTCTACTGTCCTGTTTGAATTGCAACGGTTCTCTGTGTCCCCCACGCCCAGGTGACTCGGCTTACCCGAATGGGCCCTGGCTGCTCAGTCCATTACGAAATCCTCGGACCCCAGCAGATGACCGCTACAATGAGGCACATGGGAGGACCAGACGTGTGGTCGAGCGTACCTTTGGCCTCCTCAAGTCCAGGTTCAGATGCCTGGACCGCACCGGGAGGCGCTGGCGTACTCCCCACAGAAGGTGTGCCAGATAGTGGTGGCTTGCTGCATGCTGCACAATCTGGCCATTCGAAAGCAGATCCCCCTAATTGTGGATGACGGAGATCAACCAGGGCCCCAGCCTGCACACCAGGACAGCTCCAGTGAAGAGGACAGTGGAGAGGATGAAGCTGTGAATGTGCGTCAGCAGCTCATCGCCCGCTACTTCACTTGACGGTGAGTGACCATGTACGACGGCTGATGTGGCTGTAGTTGTGCAGGTGTATGTGTGCTCTGTTACTGGGGCCTTTTGTTCACTGAGTGCTGTGTGTCAATGGTCCATGTCCAGGTTGGTATGCCACTGTCAGTGGCTGTAGCATTGTGCCCTGTTGCTCTCAGAGATGTGTGTGCATTGCTTGTAGTTGGTGACAAGTACTGTGTGATGAGTGTGTGACACACTCATTCAATGTACTCTTGTTCTGTTTTTCACCCCTAGGTCCCTGCAGCCTCTCCTGTCCCATCGACATGCCACACAGCAGATGCTATTCTGCTCATGGTGGCGATTGCACATCGTGGAATAAACACAGGACACATTAAGCCGATTGTGATCAAGGTGTATTTATTAACAGCGGTGACATGTGATTGTGTGCAAGGTGATGACAAATGTGGTGCATGCTGTGACAATGAGTTGACGGTCATGGCTGCGTGATGGTCAAGGTGTACCCATGGAGTTCTATGTCCACAGTCCAACAGACACATGCCATTCACATGGCAGTGTGGGCTAGGATCGTATTCCAAGTCAATGCAGTAGGTGGTCAAGGTGGCTGGCTGACTCACTGGCGTTTGGTGCGGGCGAAGTCCTCTCTGGACACCTGTTTCCACTTCGGACGGCCCCTTCCACGTTTGGGAGGGGGGGGTGTTGATGTTCCGCTGGTGGTGGCTGAGGAGTGCTCACTCGCTGTGGACGCAGGGGAACGTGATGCTGCACGACCCAGCGCCACAGCAGGTGGTGGCGGAGGTGGTGTTGCTGGCCTTGCTTCTGCCCTCCCCCCCCACCACCAGCTGGCCCATGAGGTCCGCGATTCGGGCCATGTGGGCGTCCATGGACCTCAACACCGCAAGGACCTCCCGCGTGTCGTTGTCGACCTGGCCCATTCGCCTTGGGCCTCCTCATAGGCCCCAAGGACTCTGTCTATTGGCGGCAGGGCTTGGCTCCCAGGCACAGTTGGCGTTGGCCTGGCCCTGCTCCTCCTACCAGTACTGCTGCCACCGACCTGCCCACTAGCCACATTGCTCACCACGGGCCTCGATGTGGCTCCCAGGGTGGACCCAGTCGGCCGGACCACCACTTGCGCTGGGGCTGGGGCCAGTGATGACGTGGTGGTGGTTGCGGCAGTGGGAGTGGCCGCAACGAGCGTGGGGGTGGCCGCCACAACAGTGGTAGTGGCCGCTACAACACTGGCAGCAGGGTGCTGTGAGTGGTCATCAGCCCTGGATGATGGGTTGGTGGGTGGGAGGGTGCCTGGGGTGCGGTTGGGCCCTGCCACACCAGATGGGCCTGCTGGGTGGTCCGTGTCCGGATCGGAGGACAGATCCTCCACATCCGTGAGTCCTTGTTGGGGGCTTGCAGGCTGGCTGTGCTGGCTGCTGTCTCCATCTCCAGCATCCAGCAGTTCGTCACCTGTGGGGGGAATGAGATATGTTATTGTGTTGCACATGACAAAGTATGTATAGGTTGTCTGACATCCACAGTTCGTGCACAGTCGTGCACAGGTTTCCTGGAGCCGTGTGTGTGGCTGTGCTATTTGTTGTTGTGTGGGCATGCCAATGGGACTGTGTGCTGTGGACATGTGGCATGGGACGGATTGGCAATGCCGATGGGTGTGTTGCTGTGCTCCTGCTTTTTGTGGCTCTGGTGTATGCGGACTCCAGAACCATCGTGGAGGTTGGTTTGTACTATGCTCTTGGGGTTCATATGGAACGCTTAGAAACGCAGATGGCATAATGGGGGTCAGCCCCCTGAAACGCATTTGAGATGAACTATGCTTTGGGGGTTCAAATGGAACGCTTAGAAACGCAGATGGCATAATGGGGGTCAGCCCCCTGAAACGCATTTGAGATGTACTATGCTTTTGGGGTACATACTGTGTGCCATGGGTGCAGAACGTGACATGTGTTGGGGCAACATGACAGTGCATGGTCTGAGGTGTGTGTATGTCTGACATACCCTGCATGTTTGCTGTCTGTTGTGATTTCTGGCCATGTAATTGGACGCATTGTTATGAGTGAGTGATGGTTGTGTGCCACACGACGTATTGCAGATGGTCCAATTCCTTGGTGTGCGTGCTGCCCTGTGCCATGTGCATCACTGCAGTGCTCGGGGGTGTGTGGCCCATTTTATGTGTGTAGTTGCTCACAGTGTGACGTGCGCTTCATTCACTTCTGGCACATGATTTATCATGGGCATGTTTCTTTGCGTGACTACTGTATGTGGACCAGCTGTTCGGATGACATACCTTTCATGTGACTGGGGCTGACGGATGAGATGGATGGTATGTTGTATGTGCATTGTGTGTCTGTGTGTTTGATGGGTCCAGTGGTGTTCGTGTGCATTTCTGTTGTTCCACGCTGTTGCGTCTAGTGTGCTATGTCTTACATGGGCATAGTTGTGGGATGTGTGGTTGACAGGCAGTGGGGGCTACATGGACAGGACTTCAATGGTGTTGCAGTTGTGTGTGATGTGTTGCACTGTGCCTGCCGTGTGGTTCTGTTATCAGTGTGACTTGTGCATGCAGACGTGGCTCCTTGGGTGTTGCTGTGTCTGTGATGGGTCATGTGGGGTGTGACTCTGTGGTTCATGTCCGTGTGCACATTGTTCACATGGTTGTGGCAGGGAGCAGTGCTGCGTGTTCCTCTGCTACTTTGCATGTCCCATGTGTTAGTCGTAATTCAGTCCTCATGCCTCCAGTCACCCCGCCCTGTCCAGTTTCCCACCTGCAGGTTGTTTTTGAGCGTGCACTGGACTGGATGCAACATGGTTATGGGCGGGGGGTGCTCCATGTTGCAGGTCTGTGGGGGTGGGGGCAGTGTTATGGGTCGTGGTGATGGCTGGACACCCACTGACACCGTTTGTCCTGGGGCGGGATGTCTACCTGTCGGCTGCCGGTGTGCACTGCAGTGGCTGCTACGTGGGTGTGGGGTGTGGGCTGTGCTCCTCCTTGCTGTGCTGTGGGACTAGGGGCCTGGTGGGTGTTGTACTTCAGCTGTCCCCCTCCCACCCACTGCGCTTTGTGTTGCTGCTACTTACCTGTTACTTGTCGGTTAGTGCAGCTACGGCTGCCACATGGGTGTGGGGGTGCTCCGCCTTGCTGTGCTGTAGGACTAGGGGCCTGGTGTGTGTTGTACTTCAGCTGTCCCCCTCCCACCCACTGCCTCTGTGTTGCGACTACTTACCTGTTACTTGTCGGTTGGTGCAGCTACGGCTGCCACATGGGTGTGGGGGGGGCTCGTTGTGGCGCTTCTGGAGTACTAGGGGACCTGTTGGTAGTTACGTGGCTGGCTGGGTGTACACATGCCTCCATGGTTTTGTTAGTTGATATGTTTGGGCTGTGTGTGGGTGGTGGTGCCTGTTGCATGTGTGAGTAATGTGTTGTGTATTGTGTACTGGACATGGGGGTGTTTGTCCCTCGGAGCTATGGCATGGTGGTAGTGCATGTGAGTACATAGCGGTGTGCTGGTATACATTTGTTTATACTTACCGGCCTCCACTCCCCCTGGTAATCCGGTGAGGATCTCCGGATGGATGATAACTCGCACCTTCTCCTCCCACGCTTTGAAGGTCTTGTAATGCGCGGGATTCCCTCCGCCAGTCGTGGCAGCCAGCTCTCGGTTTTTGCTCTCCTTCTTCTTGACCAGGCTTTTGATGTCGTTCCACCGTTTGTTTATCTCTCCTCTGTTTCTGGGTACGGTCCCGACTGCATTGACCTGGTCTACAATTCTGTTCCACATTCTGTTTCTGGTGGCTAGTGGTGTGTGCTGGACCTGGTTGCCATAGATTTGTGTGTGCACCTTGACGATCTCGTCGACCATGACCGTCAGCTCAGTGGAAGTGAACTTGGGCATTCTGTGTGATGCCATGGTGTTTGTGGTGCTGCTGCGGTGTGTGATGTGTGATGTGCAGGGGGTTTGTGGTGCCGGTGTTTGGTGGTGGTGGTGGTGGTGGTGGGTGTGATGTGTGCGTATCTGTGGTGTGCTGCTGTCCTTGCTGTGTCACTGTGTCCTCTCCTCTCCTCTCTGCTTTGCAATGTTGCAAGGGGTTGTGGTCTGTGGAGGGGCTGCTTTTGTACTTACCTGTTTGGGTGTGTCCTGATGGTCTGTTGTTTTCAGGTGTGTTGTGGCCGGTGTTCTGGGCTTTGTGTTTATTTGTTTGTCCAGGGGTGGTGTGTTTTCGGGATGTGTACTTTGTCTGTGTATTTGTGTGTGGATTGCTGTGTGGACTTGTTTGCCTTGTTGTGTGTGTTTGTTTGAGTCCGGGGCTGTTTCTGTGCAGGGACGTGGCCGCCATGGCTTCTGCCGTGTCCATTTTCTTCAGTGTTGTTTCCGCTGGCGGGCGGTGTATTTGTTGTTATTCCGCGCTCATGTCGGTGCGATCGTAATTTCACGTGCGGTGTCTCGACCGTGAGGGCGGGCGGTTTTGTGTTGTCGTGGTCTTTCCGTCCGTGGCGGGCGGTTTGACTCTGACTAGGGCATGGGCGGGCGGTATTTTGTGTGTTTTTTCCGCCGCTGGCGGTTTTCGGTTCGAGGCATCATAATTGCTGGGTCGGTATTCAGAAGGTGTAGGCGGGCGGATTTTTGCCGCTATCATGGGTGGCGGATTTTTTTACGCCCGGTATCGTAATGGGCCTTTATATTTTTGCAAACGATATTAATGACTTCGATATTTTTGAAAACGATATTTCTTACCTTAAATTCGATATTATTGACCACAATATTCTTGCTGTCGATATTTCTGTTTCACAATATTTTCAACTCGATATTTGTGTAGGTCGACATTTCCAACTCGATATTCTGTCTGCAGACCACCATGAAATAGGCGGAGAGGCACTGATTGCACTCTTGAATACACTTACCAAAATTGGGGCTCAGAGAGAAGGATTGTCTTGTTAGGTGGGCATCTTTTAATTGCTGAGATGACTTCCCCCACTGTGATTGTTAAGCCAGGAGATTTGGTAAATTCGGCCAGATTAAAATCAAAGCTACATTCAGAAGGAGCTGGAGCATAATAGTCATATAATTTGGTATAATAATCAACCCATACTTGTTCAAGTATGCCCACACTAGAGTTCGGTGAAAAGAAAGGCGCATTGCTAACTTTCCAGATTTGTGCTGCGTTATTTTTTACCGAGGCACTAACCAGTTGATCCCATGCCTCCTCTCTACTAGCCTCATTTTTCAATTGATAGCTTCTTTGTAGAGGGCTCTACACTTCCTTATCGCTAACGGGTCCCTTATTGAGCTCTTAAGAGCACGCAAGAGGGTGGAGTGGGCATGTGAACAAACTCTATCAAACCATTTGACTTGTTTTGGTGGGTGATGCCTACCAGATGTCGCTAGTTGTTTGTTAACTGTTTTACAGATTTTTAGAAAGGCGACACAAACTAGCCTAGGGTCACTATCATCACTGAGGCAAGAGTCAAACTGCTCCCTAGAGCTACCCACTAAATTGGTTAAAAATGTATTCATCAAGTCCTATGTGATGCTCTATGTGTTTAAGGTCAATTGATTGTGTCGTCCATTACTTGTTCTGGAATAGAAATTATTTTATTTGATTTATTAATCAAAGTGTGTTGACCTACAAAGGTTAAGGTATGTCCTTTGGTATGCTGATGTTCCATTGATGACCGATGACAAACATCCTTCTAAGGGGTCGATGACGATCTTGCTAGGAAAGCCCTCCATACGACTCGGATCCGGAGGGCTTTCCAAACGATTTGCGCTGTGCGAGTCCGACCGAACGAGTACGATGCAGCCATATGCTGACGGACTCTGTTCGCTCGGACTCCCATTGAACTCTATGGGAGCCCGTGTATTGACGTGTACACAAGCTCCGATAGAAAAAAAAGGGTGGGTGGGGAAAAGCGTACACCCTGTGGCGGGCAGCCCATGTTGCCCGCCACACTGTGCATGCTTGGATCGGGGGGACCCTTGCGCCCTCCCATGACCGATTCAGAGGGCTCTGGGTGAAGGGGGGCCTGCTATACTTTCATCTCACTGAGACCAAGGCGATACAGCTGTCCGAATCATTCATCGTACTCGCTTGGTCGGTCCGACAGGATTGGGTACCGGAAAAGATTCGGTCGACGCGGACGAGATCTTCGCATCGTACTTGGTCGGTCGGAGCGGGTGACGACTCTGTCGGAAACATAGGCTCCAAATCGGATTCACACGTTCCGGTACCCTTCTGGAGGCCTTCCTAACGAGATCGTAATTGGGCCCTAAGTTGTGTCTTTGCCAGATAGGTAGCCTGCTAGGCCTTGGTATGTTTTTTTCACATTCCTCACCTCAACTGTGCTGTGTCCAATGTTTGGTATATCTCATGTATACCTGCTAACTACCATTTTTCATTTTCAGGACATCTCACCTGATGTAAAGTTGTTAAGTGGAATTCAAACTTTGTGTAAATCATTGCATTACCACTGAAAGGAATCATCATTACATTTGTTTCCTTTTAGGTTACTTTAGATAGAAGCTACAAACATTTTACATGTATAATCCAGACTTTTACAATTTGGTGTTTTTCATGCACAATTGGTCCATCTGCAAGACCACATGGGCCCATAGCTGCAGTTAAGGCAGTCTCCACTATACCCCAGGATCAAGTCTCCAGGGAGGACTCTGCTGATAGTCTGGACGAGCAGGAGGGCGCTCGTTCTTCTGGTCTGAGCAAGACCACTGACTCATTGTCAGTGAAATTGCTCTCCCACCCTCGCAGCTCCACCATTAAGTGAGGTACCCCTGCCCCTGCACTCTTAAGTGTTGGTGATCGAGGCCCTCCTCCACCCGCAGGTTTCCCTGTGCCTCATCCCTGGTGGTCCAGTGGACCTCTGTCTCCTTCCTCTCACTCTGCTCCTTCACTCGTTTTCACTCGTTTTTCTACCCTTTCTATCTTTCACCTTTCTGCACTTTTCTGCATCTCTGCTCTTTTGTGCCTTACTTCTGCTCATTTTCCCTTTCTCTCGCTCTGCTCTTTCACTCGTTTTTCTACCCTCTTTTATCTTTCACCTTTCTGCACTTTTCTGCATCTCTGCTCTTTTTTGCCTTACTTCTGCTTATTTTCCCTTTTTTCTTTATCCCTTCTTTCCTCCCTTTACCTTTCCCCGCCGCTGCTGCCCCGCGGCCCCTCCCCCCAGCACGACCGGCCCAATCCAGCTCCCCTCCCCGCTCCCGCCTCCCAGCTGTCCAGCCCTCCCCGACCCCTACTTAATGGCGGCCACTGCGGGGACAGGCGAGCAAGACCACTGACTCATTGTCAGTGAAATTGCTCTCCCACCCTCGCAGCTCCACCATTAAGTGAGGTACCCCTGCACTCTTAAGTGTTGGTGATCGAGGCCCTCCTCCACCCGCAGGTTTCCCTGCGCCTCATCCCTGGTGGTCCAGTGGACCTCTGTCTCCTTCCTCTCACTCTGCTCCTTCACTCGTTTTCACTCGTTTTTCTACCCTTTCTATCTTTCACCTTTCTGCACTTTTCTGCATCTCTGCTCTTTTGTGCCTTACTTCTGCTCATTTTCCCTTTCTCTCGCTCTGCTCTTTCACTCGTTTTTCTACCCTCTTTTATCTTTCACCTTTCTGCACTTTTCTGCATCTCTGCTCTTTTGTGCCTTACTTCTGCTTATTTTCCCTTTTTTCTTTATCCCTTCTTTCCTCCCTTTACCTTTCCCTGCCGCTGCTGCCCCCGCGGCCCCTCCCCCCCAGCGTGACCGGCCCAATCCAGCTCCCCTCCCTGCTCCTGCCTCCCAGCTGTCCAGCCCTCCCCGACCCCTACTTAATGGCGGCCACTGCGGGGACAGGCGAGCAAGACCACTGACTCATTGTCAGTGAAATTGCTCTCCCACCCTCGCAGCTCCACCATTAAGTGAGGTACCCCTGCCCCTGCACTCTTAAGTGTTGGTGATCGAGGCCCTCCTCCACCCGCAGGTTTCCCTGCGCCTCATCCCTGGTGGTCCAGTGGACCTCTGTCTCCTTCCTCTCACTCTGCTCCTTCACTCGTTTTCACTCGTTTTTCTACCCTTTCTATCTTTCACCTTTCTGCACTTTTCTGCATCTCTGCTCTTTTGTGCCTTACTTCTGCTCATTTTCCCTTTCTCTCGCTCTGCTCTTTCACTCGTTTTTCTACCCTCTTTTATCTTTCACCTTTCTGCACTTTTCTGCATCTCCGCTCTTTTGTGCCTTACTTCTGCTTATTTTCCCTTTTTTCTTTATCCCTTCTTTCCTCCCTTTACCTTTCCCCGCTGCTGCTGGCCCCGCGGCCCCTCCCCCCCAGCGCGACCGGCACAATCCAGCTCCCCTCCCCGCTCCCGCCTCCCAGCTGTCCAGCCCTCCCCGACCCCTACTTAATGGCGGCCACTGCGGGGACAGGCGAGCAAGACCACTGACTCATTGTCAGTGAAATTGCTCTCCCACCCTCGCAGCTCCACCATTAAGTGAGGTACCCCTGCCCCTGCACTCTTAAGTGTTGGTGATCGAGGCCCTCCTCCACCCGCAGGTTTCCCTGCGCCTCATCCCTGGTGGTCCAGTGGACCTCTGTCTCCTTCCTCTCACTCTGCTCCTTCACTCGTTTTCACTCGTTTTTCTACCCTTTCTATCTTTCACCTTTCTGCACTTTTCTGCATCTCTGCTCTTTTGTGCCTTACTTCTGCTCATTTTCCCTTTCTCTCGCTCTGCTCTTTCACTCGTTTTTCTACCCTCTTTTATCTTTCACCTTTCTGCACTTTTCTGCATCTCTGCTCTTTTGTGCCTTACTTCTGCTTATTTTCCCTTTTGCTTTATCCCTTCTTTCCTCCCTTTACCTTTCCCCGTCGCTGCTGCCCCGCGGCCCCTCCCCCCAGCGTGACCGGCCCAATCCAGCTCCCCTCCCCGCTCCTGCCTCCCAGCTGTCCAGCCCTCCCGACCCCTACTTAATGGCGGCCACTGCGGGGACAGGCGAGCAAGACCACTGACTCATTGTCAGTGAAATTGCTCTCCCACCCTCGCAGCTCCACCATTAAGTGAGGTACCCCTGCCCCTGCACTCTTAAGTGTTGGTGATCGAGGCCCTCCTCCACCCGCAGGTTTCCCTGCGCCTCATCCCTGGTGGTCCAGTGGACCTCTGTCTCCTTCCTCTCACTCTGCTCCTTCACTCGTTTTCACTCGTTTTTCTACCCTTTCTATCTTTCACCTTTCTGCACTTTTCTGCATCTCTGCTCTTTTGTGCCTTACTTCTGCTCATTTTCCCTTTCTCTCGCTCTGCTCTTTCACTCGTTTTTCTACCCTCTTTTATCTTTCACCTTTCTGCACTTTTCTGCATCTCCGCTCTTTTGTGCCTTACTTCTGCTTATTTTCCCTTTTTTCTTTATCCCTTCTTTCCTCCCTTTACCTTTCCCCGCTGCTGCTGGCCCCGCGGCCCCTCCCCCCCAGCGCGACCGGCCCAATCCAGCTCCCCTCCCCGCTCCCGCCTCCCAGCTGTCCAGCCCTCCCCGACCCCTACTTAATGGCGGCCACTGCGGGGACAGGCGAGCAAGACCACTGACTCATTGTCAGTGAAATTGCTCTCCCACCCTCGCAGCTCCACCATTAAGTGAGGTACCCCTGCCCCTGCACTCTTAAGTGAAGGTGATCGATGCCCTCCTCCACCCGCAGGTTTCCCTGCGCCTCATCCCTGGTGGTCCAGTGGACCTCTGTCTCCTTCCTCTCACTCTGCTCCTTCACTCGTTTTCACTCGTTTTTCTACCCTTTCTATCTTTCACCTTTCTGCACTTTTCTGCATCTCTGCTCTTTTGTGCCTTACTTCTGCTCATTTTCCCTTTCTCTCGCTCTGCTCTTTCACTCGTTTTTCTACCCTCTTTTATCTTTCACCTTTCTGCACTTTTCTGCATCTCTGCTCTTTTGTGCCTTACTTCTGCTTATTTTCCCTTTTTTCTTTATCCCTTATTTCCTCCCTTTACCTTTCCCCGCCGCTGCTGCCCCCGCGGCCCCTCCCCCCAGCGCGACCGGCCCAATCCAGCTCCCCTCCCTGCTCCTGCCTCCCAGCTGTCCAGCCCTCCCCGACCCCTACTTAATGGCGGCCACTGCGGGGACAGGCGAGCAAGACCACTGACTCATTGTCAGTGAAATTGCTCTCCCACCCTCGCAGCTCCACCATTAAGTGAGGTACCCCTGCCCCTGCACTCTTAAGTGTTGGTGATCGAGGCCCTCCTCCACCCGCAGGTTTCCCTGCGCCTCATCCCTGGTGGTCCAGTGGACCTCTGTCTCCTTCCTCTCACTCTGCTCCTTCACTCGTTTTCATTCGTTTTTCTACCCTTTCTATCTTTCACCTTTCTGCACTTTTCTGCATCTCTGCTCTTTTGTGCCTTACTTCTGCTCATTTTCCCTTTCTCTCGCTCTGCTCTTTCACTCGTTTTTCTACCCTCTTTTATCTTTCACCTTTCTGCACTTTTCTGCATCTCTGCTCTTTTGTGCCTTACTTCTGCTTATTTTCCCTTTTTTCTTTATCCCTTCTTTCCTCCCTTTACCTTTCCCCGCTGCTGCTGGCCCCGCGGCCCCCCCCAGCGCAACCGGCCCAATCCAGCTCCCCTCCCCGCTCCCGCCTCCCAGCTGTCCAGCCCTCCCCGACCCCTACTTAATGGCGGCCACTGCGGGGACAGGCGAGCAAGACCACTGACTCATTGTCAGTGAAATTGCTCTCCCACCCTCGCAGGTCCACCATTAAGTGAGGTACCCCTGCCCCTGCACTCTTAAGTGTTGGTGATCGAGGCCCTCCTCCACCTGCAGGTTTCCCTGCGCCTCATCCCTGGTGGTCCAGTGGACCTCTGTCTCCTTCCTCTCACTCTGCTCCTTCACTCGTTTTCACTCGTTTTTCTACCCTTTCTATCTTTCACCTTTCTGCACTTTTCTGCATCTCTGCTCTTTTGTGCCTTACTTCTGCTCATTTTCCCTTTCTCTCGCTCTGCTCTTTCACTCGTTTTTCTACCCTCTTTTATCTTTCACCTTTCTGCACTTTTCTGCATCTCTGCTCTTTTGTGCCTTACTTCTGCTTATTTTCCCTTTTGCTTTATCCCTTCTTTCCTCCCTTTACCTTTCCCCGTCGCTGCTGCCCCCGCGGCCCCTCCCCCCCAGCGTGACCGGCCCAATCCAGCTCCCCTCCCCGCTCCTGCCTCCCAGCTGTCCAGCCCTCCCCGACCCCTACTTAATGGCGGCCACTGCGGGGACAGGCGAGCAAGACCACTGACTCATTGTCAGTGAAATTGCTCTCCCACCCTCGCAGCTCCACCATTAAGTGAGGTACCCCTGCCCCTGCACTCTTAAGTGTTGGTGATCGAGGCCCTCCTCCACCCGCAGGTTTCCCTGCGCCTCATCCCTGGTGGTCCAGTGGACCTCTGTCTCCCTTCCTCTCACTCTGCTCCTTCACTCGTTTTCACTCGTTTTTCTACCCTTTCTATCTTTCACCTTTCTGCACTTTTCTGCATCTCTGCTCTTTTGTGCCTTACTTCTGCTCATTTTCCCTTTCTCTCGCTCTGCTCTTTCACTCGTTTTTCTACCCTCTTTTATCTTTCACCTTTCTGCACTTTTCTGCATCTCTGCTCTTTTGTGCCTTACTTCTGCTTATTTTCCCTTTTTACTTTATCCCTTCTTTCCTCCCTTTACCTTTCCCCGCCGCTGCTGCCCCCGCGGCCCCTCCCCCCCAGCGCGACCGGCCCAATCCAGCTCCCCTCCCCGCCTCGCAGCTGCCCAGCCCTCCCCGACCCCTACTTAATGGCGCCGCTGGTGCACCGAAGGCGCGTCAAAGGCAAGCCCGTCTGCGCCCGTCTGCGACCCGTCCGCGACCAGCGACAGGAACCCTGGACCTCCGCCCCGCCAACGCTACTACCCAGCAGCACTCCACGCACTCAACCCAGGCTGCACCAACAACTGCAAGCTAGCATCACCAGCCGACACCCATGGACCCTTCAGCTGTCACCGCTGCCGGCACACCTGCAGCACCGCCAAGAACACGGATCCAGCACAACCCGCCCACAAGAACACAACCAAACCGAAGACCCTGCAATGCATCCTCCTCAACGTCCGTTCCCTCCACAAACACACCACAGAAATCTGGGACCTCCTCGACAGCACCACCCCGGACGTAGCGTTCTTCACCGAAACCTGGACCAACACCACCTCGGGACCGGACATCGCCATCGCCATCCCCCAAGGATACAAGATCTCCAGGAAGGACCGCCCCACCTGCCCAGGAGGAGGAATCGCCATCGTCCACAAATCCAGCCTCCGCCTGAGCACACTCCCTGACGAGCCCACAGAACTGATGGAACACCTTCACTTCAAGATACTGGCCAGCCCCACCGCCACCCTCCGAGGAACCCTCATCTACCGACCCCCTGGACCCCGCGGACCCTTCGTCAACTCCATCACGGACATTATCTCCCCGCAGGCCATCGCATCCACCAACTACACCCTGCTGGGAGACCTCAACTTCCACCTCGACAACCAACTGGACCCCAACACCACATCCCTCCTGGACAACCTCCACAACATTGGACTCCGCCAGATCGTGACCGAGCCCACGCACTCAGCAGGACACATCCTCGACCCCCTCTTCACTACAGGAAACTCCATCACCTTCAGCCACACCACCGAACTCCCATGGACCGACCATCGTTGCGTCCACTTCACCTTCAGAACACCCACCATCCACAGACACCAGCACCTGCTTCCACGAAGAAACTGGACCAAAATCACCGACGACCAGCTCACCTCCTCACTCAACAACTCCACCCCAACCATCGCGGAAAACGACGACCCCAACACCGCAGCCCGAACCCTGCATAGATGGATCTCGGACAGCACCAACACCATAGCCCCCCTCAAGAAAAACAACAATACCCGCGCCAAGAAAGCCAGATGGTTTATCACCAAACTTCGAGAGTCCAGGCGCACATGCCGCCGCCTCGAAAAGGCCTGGAGGAACACCAAATCCACCAAATCCACAGAAGCCCACAACAACTTCAGAGCCGCCACCAACGCCCACCATCAACTCATCAGAGAAACGAGGAAAAAAGCGATTGAAGACAGAATCTCCACCCACGCGCACAACAGCAAGGAACTCTTCAGCATCATCAAGGAGTTCGCCCAACCCACCAGCGAGTCTACCGACATCCCTCCCTCACAAGACCTCTGCGACAAACTCAGCACCTTTTTCTACAACAAAATCAAGAGCATCTACGACAACTTCGACGAAGACAACCAACACACTGAACCCTCACCAACCACCCCCGACCCCCGGAAACCAGCGATTGATGACTGGACAGCCCTCACCACCGAAGACACACTGAAGACAATGAAGTCAATCCACTCAGGGGCCCCCACGGACCCCTGCCCCCACCACATTTTCAACAGAGCCGCCGACACCATCGTACCCATGCTCCGCCACACCATCAACCGCTCCCTGGCGACCGCCTCGTTCCCCGATGACTGGAAACACGCTGAGGTCAACCCCCTCCTAAAGAAACCCTCAGCGGACCCCACCGACCTCAAAAACTACAGACCCATCTCCCTGCTCCCGTTCCCAGCGAAAGTCATCGAGAAAGCCATCAACAGCCAACTCGCCACATTCATTGAAGAACACAACATCCTCGACTCCTCCCAATCCGGCTTCAGAAAAAAACACAGTACGGAAACCGCCCTCCTCGCCGCAACAGACGACATCCGCACCCTACTGGACAAAGGAGAAACAGTAGCCCTCATCCTCCTCGACCTATCAGCGGCGTTCGACACAGTCTCCCACCGCACCCTAATACGCAGACTCTACGACGCAGGAATCCAGGACAAGGCCCTCGACTGGATCTGCTCCTTCCTCTCCGGCAGGATGCAGCGGGTCAGACTCCCCCCTTTCCTCTCGGACCCCAAACCTACCACCTGCGGAGTCCCCCAGGGCTCCTCCCTCAGCCCGACGCTCTTCAACATCTACATGGCTCCACTTGCCCCCATCGTCAGAACCTACGGACTCAACATCGTGTCATACGCAGACGACACCCAGCTCATCCTCTCCCTATCCAACGAGCCCAACACCACCAGACGCAACTTTCGAGAAGGCATGGAAGCCGTCGCCAAATGGATGAAAAACAGCTGCCTACAACTAAACACCAACAAAACAGAAGTACTCATCATGGGCCCAAACCCCGACGCCTGGAGAGACACCTGGTGGCCCCCCGCCCTCGGAAACCCGCCAACCCCCACAGACCACGCACGCAACCTGGGAATCATCCTGGACTCCGAGCTCAAAATGGACCGCCAGATCAACTCTGTCTCGTCTTCCTGTTTCCACACCCTCCGCCTCCTTCGTAAGACCTTCAAATTGATCCCCCTCGAACACCGAAAGACAGTTACTCACGTCCTGGTCACCAGCAGACTCGACTATGGCAACGCACTCTACGCCGGAATAAACAAAAACCTCATCCGTAAGCTACAGAACATCCAGAACGCCGCCGCAAGACTGGTCCTCAACCTGCCAAAACACTGCCACATCTCCCAGCACCTGCGCACACTCCACTGGCTCCCCGTCGAGGCGAGAATCACCTTTAAGATGCTCACCCACGCACACAAGGCCCTCCACGGCACCGGACCAGCATACCTGAACAGCCGACTCAAATTCCACGCACCCCAAAGGACCCTACGATCAGCCCAGCTCTCCTACGCCGTGGTCCCAGAAAGACCAGATCGGGCGGCCGCTCCTTCTCCTTCCTCGCGGCCAAAGCATGGAACGCCCTTCCGCTCCACCTCAGACAGACAACATCGCTCCCCATCTTCGCAAGAAACCTCAAAACCTGGCTCTTCGACAGACCCCCTCCTTGATGGAATGGAACCTGCACCCCCCCACCCCTAGCGCCTTGAGACCCTTACGGGTGAGTAGTCGCGCTTTAACAAACTCCTGATTGATTGATTGATTGATTGAGCCTGAATGCATGGCTCCAGTCAGTCTCACACAGCCCACAGCTACATCTCCCACCCCAGCTGAGACAACACCACAGATTATTGATACCTCCACATCCTGTGTCCCAAGCACCAGCACGACAATCTTGTGCTCCCCCAAGTCCTGCCTGACGTTCAGCCACCACCAACTATCGTCCAGCTAGGACCCGGTGGGAGCGGGTACAGAGGCTCAAGGGCACAGTATAATAGGGGGTAGGGTACGTGGGAGGGAACCTGTGGGCCAGTACAGTGAGGGCACTGAGATCACTATCATCCAGGCCACCACCGACCGCATCTTGGGAGCCAGCCAACAGTCCCAAGACATGGTGGGCCAGCTCATTACCGAGCTCTGGGAGATGAAACAGCTGCAAAGGGAGCACAATCTCCAGCTGGATAAACACAACTCCAATTTGGTCTCCCTGACTGGGGTGCTGCAGGACATCTTCACCCATGTGTTCAGGGCTTTCCCTGCACCATCTACTCCTTTCTGTGGCCCAGCACCATATTCCCCCCAGCCCAAGTATCTCTGTGGCAGCCCCAGAAAGGGAGGCCCTGCCACAGGAAGAACTACCTCCAGCAGATGTGGATCCCACCCCAGCCCTCTGCCCCGGGAGGGGACATCTACCCAAACTATCAGCAGGGGAGGCAGGCAAGACCTCCACCACCAGTAAGGAACCCCGTACCTAATTTCCTCCAGTGAGTGCCTACCATTCACTCTGCAGACTATTTATGGAATTTACCTTTTTCTGATGCCAGGTGTATGTTGGACATTGGACTTCAAATAAATCTGGCTCCACAATGATAGTTTTCAACTACCATGACTGACAATTTCATTTTTTGTTTGATTATTTATTTTCACACTCTTTCAGTGGTTTTGGTTTTGTTTAATAAAACCCCAAAATACCAACATCAAAGAATGCTGTTGCATTCTTTTTCTCAATTTGTTGTTTGTTTACCTTCTATCATACATTTTGTAATGTCAACCAATGCAATGTTTATCTACTCCAACATAATTTCCTTTAGGTAATTTGCCATACATATGTCAGAAATGACATAAACAAACCGCAAATAAATTACCAGTATTTCATAGAACTGTAACAAAGATTTGGTTGTCATTGTGTTCCAAAAACATTACAGCACATGCATAACCCAAATACCCAGTGCCATTTGCACATCTACAGTTCCAGACCATGGAACCATGGAAGAAAGGGATAGATTCAATAGGCAAACTATCAGTGATTGAAATCAACAGCTGAAGCCAGATTTACCGGCTCACAATAAGAATCCCACATCTAATACACCAATAGACAAAAACATAGCAGTAGTCGATTTTTTGGCCACAGGATCACTCAAATACACTGTTCCAGTATTAGGTGGAATGTCACAACCAAGGTGCAGTGGTGTGCCACAAGAAGTATGTCCTACAATGATGAGACACATCAACAGCCACATACACTTCACACACAATAAGGATTTAGCCAATGTGAAGGCAGATTAGCATGATTTGCCTCCACCACCACATGTGGTTTAAGCTAATGCTGGCACACATATTGTCTTAGTGCCAACACACAACTGACAACAAGTCCTATGGAGTCCTCAAATCTTGAATTCAATCAATGTGCAAGTTGTCTCTACACGATTTCTACATCCAAAGTCTGCGCCTGTCTCTCCCAGAATCAACCCATGCTCCATTTGTACTTCGAAACAGCACCATATACCAGCAAATGTCACAACTCTGAAATGTCCAAATGAAGATGACAATGGTGACGGAACCTAAAACAGATTAAAAACAAAAAGATTACCACTCAAACCTTACAGACTAGACACATTACAAAAGATAACTTTTGGAGGACACAGTTTCACAAAACATTCAGAGATTAACAATGAAACTGTACACGGTAGTCAATGTGTCAAAACTTTGATCAACAAACACCTTGGGTGTGGATTCCCCTGAGCTTGCCCTTCCTAACAAATTAATTCCACATACTTCAGTCATCATCACATCAATAGTTGTGGTAGTGGTGATAGTAAGTAAATGTACAAATATACTTACAGTCAGAAGAAATTGTCAATTACATCTTGACGTAAGTCAACTCTTTCCTCATCACCACTATCATCTTCATTGGGCATTTCAGGATCCTCACTCTGTGGTTCTACATGATCTGCATCCTCTAGGATGTATAGGATGTTGTGGAGCATGCAGCAGACCACAGTGATTTGGCACACCTTAGAGGGTGGGTAGAAGATGGCTTCACCAGTTTTGTCCAGTCCAGACAACAAATTCTGGTCTGCAGGAGCCCAAAGGCCTGCTCCACTGGCCTCTGTGTTCTTCCATGGGCCTCATTGAAGCGGGCTTCCCCTGGCGTTGTTGAATTCCTCAACGGTGCCATCAACCTTGGTCGGTGGGGATAGGCTGAGTCTCCTAAATGGAAGACAAAAAAAGAGCTAAAAGATGTAACACATATTTTAGATTATATAACATGAAATTACCCAAACAATACTATGGCAGATTGTCTTTAGCAACAAGCCAGGCCCTTTTAGGTCCAAGTTGTGACATTTGCATGGGCTGAACCAGGGAACCAGGCACAGATGCTTAAGATGTATAAATCAGGTAAGCAGACAACTTGCACGTTGATTGAATGGAAGTTCTTCCGATTCCGGTAGACTTGTTCCCTGGCGTGTGGTGGCACTAAGACAATATGGGTGCCATCAGTTGCTCCAACCACAATTGGTAAGAGTGCAAAAGCACAGAAATCACCCTTCACATTGGCCAAATCCTGACGTCGTGGGAACTAGATGTAGCTGTCGATGTGTCTCGTTATTGCTGAAAGTACTTGTAGCACACCACTGAAAGTTTGTAGCAACATACCACCAGATACTGCCACAGTGTATTTGAAGGAACCTGTGGCCACAAAATGGAGTACTGCCATGAGTTTGACAATTGGTATAATAGGTGTGGGATTCCTGTTGTGAGGCTGAAGATCAGGCTCCAGCTGTTGACATAAAGCCAGTATAGTTTGCCTATTCAATCTGAACTTCTTGATGATCTTGCTTTCTTCCATGGTGGCGAGGTCGGGAAAAGGCCAGTAACCCGGAACCTGTCGTCTCATCACCCTCTCAGGGCTCAAATGTCTGCATCTAATAAAATATATATGGTTTCAAAACACATTTTAAAGACCTCTTTGGTTGTGTTCTTCATTCTTAACAAATGAAAAATAGTCACCTCCAATTATTAAACAAGAAACATTTGTGTAAATAATACATTTCACATGTATTATTTACACTTTTATTTTTTTTATTCCACCCAAAATGCTGCTAACGGAGGTGTTGGCAAAACCGCGCAGCTCTCGCATTTATCCACAGTAATGAACCACAAATGAATGTTTACTTTTAAATTAACAAGTGTCCCTCGTAGTTAGAACATGTAAACAAACTAGTCACCATTTTGAGTGGTGGTGACGCTCCTAACAGTCACAAACACACAATTACACCTTTAGAAATGGCGGGAGCCTGATCTTGCCGTCAGGATATTTGGAATCAGACAGCCACCACAGAAGCTGAGCATGTAGTGGGCAGTGTACTCCACTCCGAACACAGTCATAGTCTAACCTTGGTGAAAGCAATGCACGAAGGCAAATGGCTGTGTCCTTCTTCATTGACGAGATCGCTCGTCGCATACATGTACGCAGCGGTTGGAAAAAACCTCACTTGCCTCCTGACACTGCTGCCATCAAGACCTCCTCCACTCTGGCTGCTGTTGCTGACCTCTGGGACCAGGGATGCCTGGCAAGACAGGTGACAGGGCCCATGCCTTCTCACCAGAGGAGCTGAATTTGCTGCCTGAGAGGTCCTGTCCCTATATAGACAGTTCTGTGGCTCACCAAAGGAGCAGGTACATGGCTGAAATGCCTATGTGAATCTGTCTAACTGCCTATTTTTCTTTTGCACAGGTTACAATGTCCCTTTGAGTTCTGAGTGAAGTGTAGCAATTGATGTTAAGTGTCACATATTGTGATCCTGACACAGGACAATGATGTTAGTGAGTAGTAAGCACTCTGCGATGTTGAATACAGAACACCATTAATATGTGTAGTGTGGTATAAGCCCTAAATGTCATTTTGTGTGTATGTAGAGATCTATGCATGTATGTGATAGATATATGTGTGAGACGGTGGCAAATACCATCATGGTCAATGGAAAACTCGTTTTGTACTCTTTACAACTGGAGATATGTATGTGCTCTTTAAAGTAGCTAATATAATGATGCTAGCTATGTGTATAGTCCCACAAATCACTCAGCCTAGACCAGGCCTCTCCATAGTGTAGCTCCCAAACCCCTTCAGCTACCAGTAGCTCCCAGACCCCTTCAGAGTGCTACAATGCCTTGAGGTGACTTTTTGGATGAGCACAAGGTGACTCTTTGAATATAAGAGTAGATGCAAGGCTGTGTTCATATAACATCATGATCATCAGGCTGCAGATAGCAAGGCCTGACAATAAGCAGTGCTCAGTCAGAATAATGGGCCAAGCTGGGGCTGAGTCACAAGGTTATACAACTGAAGCACTGAGGTACAGCTGTCCTAAACATAAAACCTTTGCAGCAAAGATTGTGAGATGTGTTTAAAATAGGCCCCTGAGTTCATTCAAATGGACAACATTTGAAAGGGAGAGTTACCTGACTTCTTGAGTTAACACTTTTCTCATTTGACTCACATGTCAAAGACTTTAATGTCCACACTGCAGGGCCCTTATCTACAGTGGCCACTATTCACTGTGATATGATTATCAATGCTTTTTCCTTCTGAAATTATCAATCTTTGGCACTGATCAGAAGTAGGCCACATCACAGATTATGTAGGGGCCCCTGGGTTAGATGATGTCACAGGCCTGGATTAGTGTGTTTAGACCATGATGAGGATGGGCAACAGGTCACAACAAAAGTGGATATGAGGATATTGGTTTAATGCAGAACGTGACAATACACAAGTTGTATGCGAACTCATGAAGACAAACTAAAAATCACAATTCAAATGTTTTTCTTTCCTTTCTTGTATCTGTACAGGTCAATGGTCATCAGAAGTGCAAGATATGGAAGGCCATTGCCAGGAAGTTGCGGACCCAGTGGGCCTACAAGTGGTGTAGCACCCATTGCCTACAAGACCCCAGAAGCACAGCTAGGGAAGTCCTCCCAATGTGTTCAGGGCGCGCGCCACACCCTGACCCCCCTAATGGCCCGCATTTGTACTGTGTCCTATTTGGAGCTTGATGGACCGTTGAGGGCCCAACATCAGCCGCCAGGGAGAAAGTTCTGTTCCAAGTTTCACATATTATAGGACCCATTTTTTGTTACGGCCAGGATTTTTTACAACCACATTAAGGATGCCCCACGTCCAATGCAGAAGGAGAGTTCTTGAAGGTGTAAGTTTTGTACAAGGTGTATGATGTGCTTTGTCTATTGTTTTTGGAACAGGATCCCACATGAAGCCTGTCCACAACCAATGGGCTGCTTTATGCAGACACATGTCTGCCTGAACTCCACATATACCTCAAGTTGTTTATTCTCATGGGGACAGTTTTACCAAACAGGTCACTAGTCTTTGTTGTATCAAGTGTGATGATCCTTCACTAGTGTGGATGATGGAATGCTAGCCATATGTGACACAGCATACTGGGCACTTATGATGCAGTAGATATACCAAATCTCACATAGTTAATTTGGGATTCTCCACAAACAATATTTGATTCAATACATATCCCAAAGGTGTTTGGGATCAGAAATACAAATTCATAAATGTTTAGAGTGTAAGATTAGCATGAGGTCTCACTCCTTCACAAATGTGTGTGTCAGCCAGTCTGTTTGACAAATAATTGTGATAGGTATCCAATTATTGTGGTAACACAGACAGGAATGTGTACACATTGATGACAAAGTATCACATAACCTAAGGCATTTCAGTATGCCCTTTGTCATGTCCAGATGATGAACTAATGTTGGAGATAAATGGCATACTTGCATGGATTATGCACAATGGGAATTCCAATTACATATAAGCAGGTGCATTCAATCAGGTGAACTCTAACTCAGGGCAAACTCATGATTCATTTGGCAACTGTTGACATGCATCAAGATGTAATATGTTGCCTATTCAGACTTATATGTGAGTGTTTGAGGTAAATATTAGATAGTAAATAGTGTATTTAAAACAAGTACTGTGATGTTCATGAACATTTAGAAGCACAGTACAAGCCACCATATGTAGTGGAGCCATTTCACTTAGACGCCGCAAACTTCAATAAACTATAGGCATTTAGGAGCGAAATGTGATAATGTAATTTGCTCTGATCTGAAGTGTGCTGGGAAGGTTTCTGGGGCAATGTAAGTAAATTTGCTGTAGGAGTCATTTGTCAATCCCCCCTCAATCTTTGTTTCTGACTGTCTTTAACCTTCTAGGTATGTATATGGTATGTTATACATTGCTAAGGTACTTCAGTAGTGATTTCACCAAACGATTTTGACAGCAGGCTTATACTTTAGTATATTGGAGTGAGTGTTCTACATTATGAAATGCATATAGAAAGGTAAACTGCTTTCAGTTTATGGTACTATTGGTACAACATTGCAGTATTTGTTGACTCCCATTGATTCATATTTAACGTTTGGAAAATGTACAGTATGCAGACTTTAGGGCCTTGTGAACATACTGTACTAAGGTGTTTTTTTAGGTATCCTTTTTGGTGACATCAGTTTACTATACTGAAATACAAAGGCCAACGTATTGAAGGTGTAACACTGCATAAGAAACATTTGATGGACGGAATGCTGAACAATGTAAACATTCACCTCCAGTCACAAGGATCTGGGTTTAATCCATCATTCTTTTGCTCACCACGCCACCCCAGTGTGGACCCAGCCATATGCAAATCAGTCTTGACCCTGATCCTTATGGGAACAGTCCAGCCCGAACTGAAAAGCCAGGTCCTACCTGGACCGGAAACAAGCATACTGGGACCGGGGATACAGGGGATACATAATGATGGGGTAGAGACAGGTTCATACATAAGGTAGGAACTATCTGGGGTTGTGACAACACTGTGACCAAATGTTTTCAGATTATGTTGCATAGATGCATAGGCTCATGCTAAAAGTGAATCCAAGATTGAAAGCCTTGAAGCATGTGAAATCTGTAAACTTTGGAATTGTTTTGTGATCAAAGGTCAAAATCAATTGTGTTTACACATATTCAATTAACCTATTGTATGTCATTTCAGCATCATCCAGAGCAAGGGAAGGAGAAAGGGCCGATTCCAGCCGGGAAGCAGCTGGCCACAACTGTTCCAGTCCTGACACTACAGAGACGGAGGGACCCAGTAGTTCAGAGGGTGAGGGAAATGCTACCGAGGATGCAAGTTTCACAACTTCATCATCTGACGTATCCTCCGGTGGACACTCCCTAGGGTTGGTGGACCCAACAAGGACTCTGACAACATCATCCTTGTTCGCTACCCCAGTACCATCTCCACCCTCCCTGTTGCTCCCCACCCAGTTGGCTGAGCCCACATCCTTACGGGTCGGTGCTATCTCCTTCGCTCCAGGCACCTCCACTCGCCCCTGTCCCCCAGCTGCACTAAGTGAGAAGGCTATTGACCTCCTGAGGAACCTCTCTGTAGATCGGACTGCAATACTGAATGCCATCCATGGGCAAGGAAGCCATCTGCATCAGATGGTGGCCTACCTGGAAGGCATTTACAGGGCAGTGTCTGGCCTACAGAGTTCTGTTTGGGCTCTGGCCTCCTCTCTCACCGCACAAACTCATCCACCCCAACCATGTGGCCCTCCCCCATTTACCATCCTAATTCCCTATTCCCAAACCTGTGCCAAGCACACGCACACATTTACACGTACCCACTCATACAGACACTAGCACAACACAGACACAGAAACACAAACACCACAAGAAACACACACATACATTCAAACATACTTACACCGCCACCGCCACACCCACAGTCACCTCCACAACAACCATCACATCCACAAACTCCACCACACCCACATTCACCATCCCACACACCATCACATCCACTGATGACACTGACACCACCACATCCACAGTAACCACCACAAAAACCATCACATCCACAGATTCCACCATACCCACAGATTCCACCATCCCACACACCATCACATCCACAGATGACACCGAAACCACCACACCCACCCTCACCACCACAACAACCATCCCATCCACAGACTTCACCACACCCACATTCACCATCTCACACACCATCACATCCACAGATGACACCGACACCACCACAACCACAGTCACCACCACAACAGCCATCATATCCATAGACTCCACAACACCCACATTCACCATCCACCACACCAACACATCCACAGACACCAACACCACCACACCCACAGTCACCACCACAACAACCATCACATCCATAGCACCTACATTTACAGGCACCAGCCACACCCCATCACATCCACAGAACACACATACCAAGACACAACATCCTTAAAGTACACACCTAAGAAACAGAGGCACACCCAAACATACACAAAACAGACAACTAGGACACAAAACACACCCACACTTACCAAACACACCAGACCCACAGGCAAAAGCACCATCAACAGACATGCAAATCACACACAGCCATTCCCTCTACCTCCCAAACCCCACTTCCTCTCACACACTCTCCCAAGTTCCCCATTGAGTATACTCATTTTACCCTTGCCATAACCCTTCCCATAACTCAAACCACCCATACAAAATAGCAATCTGCCCCTCCCACACCCAAACCCACCCATTCTGCATACCAATCCACTCCTGAAAAAGGCACATCCACACCTTCCATTCCCAAGACCCCCACTCCCAAATTCAAATCGTCCCTTTCACTTCCAAGACCCCCTTCCCAAACCCAAGGACATCCCTCCCAAGTCCAAGTCCACCCCTCCAAACCCCAACCCCGACCTCCCCACGTAGGTTAAGTGAGGTGCCTGCTCTGCCCACTGGATGCCCCTTCCTGAGGAGGTTCCCGTTGAAGTGATATAGGAGGTAAGCTTTGTGCCATGGCACAAAAGTGCACAGAACTTTACATGCAGCATTTTGGACTGCCATTTGGCATAATTGATTTTGAGAGAGTTATCTCATTTAGTGAAATAAATCTATGGTTTAAATTTCACCAAGTTAGCCCTGGCATTTCTTTCCCTTAGCAATTATTTAATTTCTAGCAATAGTGAGACTGACATGTGTAGTACATATTTGTCTTTACCACGATGTCAGGAAATCCAGCCTTTATTTTTTGATGTTTACTTTCTTGAGTGCATATACTGGTTGACATGGTAAGCGATGCTCATTTGCATTTAGATGCAGGCATTCATCATAGTAATGGTCATTTGATTACTTCAAGACTTGACTACAGCAATGTTCTGTACTTGGGTTCTAACAAAGAGGTGACACGCAGGCTGCAACTGGTTCAAAACTCTGCAGCTAGGCTCTTATGCCGGATCCCCAGAACTTCCTCTGTTTCCGGCCATCTCCGTGACTTGCACTGGCTCAGGGTGGAGAACCGAGTTAAGTTCAAAGCCCTGAGCTACATGTTTAAAATCAAAAGTGGTACAGCCCCCAAATACCTTCAATCACTGGTTCATCCCTATGTCCCTCTTCGTGACCTTTGCTCATCTACGCAGGGGAGGTTTTCTGTCCCAAAAATCAAACTAGCAAGGATGGGCGGTAGGTCTTTTTCACATCTTGGCCCCTCACTCTGGAATGCTATGCCCCTAACTCTTCGTACCGAAACTAACTACATTCATTTCCGTAAATCCTTGAAGACATGGCTTTTTAATCATTAGCCTGCTGCCTCTGCCTTGACATCTGCATCTGCGTTTGCGCCGGGAAACCCTTTTTGGGTAGCTGTTGCGCATTATAAGTTTAATTAATAAATAAATAAATAAAAATATAAATAAATTTGCACCAACAAATAGATGTTTCAACTTGATTTTATGATATTGGTATACAAGAGTGTTTGTTTCCCATTAATTACTGATAAGTATGTGCACATACACATTGCTGCATGTGAACTAATTGGTTGCAATACAGGACTTCCACTAGACAAGGAGAAATGTTGATGTGAAGGATATGTAGAATGGTTAAGATTTGGGAATGACACTCATTTTCCTACTAATTGTTGGAGGTGAGTATTCTACCTTGTCTAGTACAATTTCTACATGTAGTTACATTGCACTTATCACAATGACGTGTTTGCCATTTTAATTTAATGTGCCATGTTTTCGTAATTTCTGTGAACACATAGTTGATTTAGCTTTATGATTGAGGATTTGATGTTGCCCATATTTGGTAAGGCAATTTGCCCCAAATTCATTCAAACATTGAATTCATACAGCTGTTTTACTTTACATGTTGTACTTGTCAACATTACTGACATCGGCACAACACATTAGTATGCTATGGCTTGTGTCTGTAATTTAAAAATGCACAAATTATTTTCAAATGTGATCAGCCAAGTCAGACGGTAACAGGTAATGGTGGTGCTTACCTTCGGTTCCAGTGACTATAGTGTTGATTTTGATTGTGTTGAAGCAGCAGCTGCAGCAGCAAGACTTGTAGGGTCGGGTCCAAGGTGGTACAGGAAGTGTAAAGGTGAGTGAAGGTGAGTTTCAGCCTTATATGTGTTGCTTTCCACCAACTCAGGTGTGGAGGTTTGACCACCACAGTTACTTCGGCGGCAAAGCACATCGTGATTGACCGGGCAGAGAATATGGCTGGGCTCCTGCCATTAGCCTCTTTTCCCTATGACCGCCATCAGGGCGAGTGAGCAAGACATGCGGAGCCAGTGGGAACCGGGCTGTCTTTCAGCGGACAAACTGCACACATCTAAATATGGCGGGCAGGCCATCAGCTAGGTGGACGTGGAATCCACCACTGTCACGAAGGCGGGACTGTCACCGCCAAGATCAAAATCAGGCCCAAAGTCTAAAAATGGTAAAGCAGGTAATAAAACTAATGTAAGTTCAACATATGGCTTTACATATTACAACCCTTTATCATGCATATATATAGTTCATGTTTAAGTAGAAAACGTGCAAAATTGCAGTTATAAAAACCCACTAAACCCCAAGCTCAAGTAAGGAAGGGCACATCCTTGGTATTACATCTCGTTGCTTTCCATGCAACGTAGATGCAAGAGGCTACTGGGACGAAAAACATTTCAGAATGAGCTTGATGACAGAGGGACTTTGCTGCATTGCAATGTCTTATACTGTGTCTGATAAATAAAGGTCATACATACAATTTTCTGGCTGATAAAGACTTTGTATAGCCTAACATGAAGTGGAGTAAGGATTTGTCCTCTGCCTCATTTGCAACTGCAAGCAGCTGATTCCTCACTGTTGCTTGACAGGTTTTGGTAAAAGTTTGACTGGCAAAGTGCACAGTCTAAATTTAACATAGAACTGCCTTTTCAATCAGTACCAGAAAGAGACTGTCCATGTTAAGCCACATATGATCTGATCACTAGTAGCCGTTTTATAAGTAATCTGCCCTGTTCAGCCCTTATACAGTCCCAGTACTTATCCTTTATCAATTGCAAGCTTGAAGGGGTCGTTGACTCTGGATTATTCCTAACATTTGACCAGCCTAATGCCAAGAGAATGCGGTCTATAATCTGTGAGGAGACCTAAAGGGCTATAACGTCTCCCACATGGGCCCAGGACTAAGAAATGGGCTCCAAATGTCAGTTGGCTGACCTCCTGTGTGGCTACAAGGAGATAACAAGCTGAAGTGATCAGTGTGCCATTTACAACTGGAACTGGACTGGACCTTACTGGTGGCCTTTGCTAGAGAGTGTCCTGGCCCCTATGTGCTGTCCTTGAGGTCCGGGGAATCTTTGAAGTGGCTACACCAGAAAGTCTGAAAAAGTTGGATTGCCAAGATCTCCTGAGCTTCAGCAGGACCTCCCAGCAAAGGTTTCGATTTTGTGGTAGCTTTGTCGGATACATCCTCAGGGTTGCCCCAGGAGGATTTTGAGCTCCATAAAAAAGAGCACTCCGGGGCGTGGTCTCGCTGCGGATGGGGTGAGACGCACACGTTGAGAGCTCCGGCCGGCCGCTGCCTTTTCTAGCCTCTAAAGCGGTGCTGGGGTGACATTGCTGACCCTGCCTTACCTGCCTGGATGGCGGAACCGACGGGGCACCCCCTGGCACGAAGACACCTCGCTGGGCTGTTCCGCTGCGGGGCTGGTCCCGGCCTCCCTTCGCCGTGGCGGTCGAATCCTGGCGGTCGAATCCTGGCAGCCGCCATCTTGTCCGCACCAGGCCCCGATCTTCATTCGCCGCCGGAGGCTGCTGAGGCTCCTGTTCCTCGCCTATGCCCGCTGGTTTTCACCTCTGGGGCTTCAGTCTGCGAAGCAGACGGCCGGGACGCCCGGGGTGTTGCTGCTGGATGGAGGTCTTCTGCGGCCCTGACTCTGGCGTCCGGCATCTTGGACCTCCTGCCCGAGACCCCCGGGCTCGGGCGGTTGGCGGCTCTTGTTGCTGCGGCGGCCCGCCTGGGACGCTCGGCCCCCTCGAGGCTGGAGGAGGCCCTGGGCGGCTTGTGGCACCCCCTCACCGCGACCAGAGACACTCTCTGCTAGATGGGACCAGCGGATGCTTGACTGCGACAAGGCCTGCACCTGTGAGCGCCCTGGACCTGGTGAGTCCCCCGTTGAGCGGGGGCCCTCTCTCCTTCCTCCTCGCATTGTCTGGGTGCGCTTCGCTCTTTCCTGGGCTGGGGGACACCACCATTGGCCTGAATCTCCACGACGCGATCCCCGTTGGCGCACCTGCATGGTGGTGGTGTGCATCCTGCCCTGACATCTTGTGGGGGTGTTTGCTGGGATCTCTCGGCGCCCCCTGGCATCCGCTGTGGCGATCCTCCCCCCAACCCGCCATCCTCCTGTTGAACATTCCCCACCGCACGCTGGTGTCGTCCTGTTCTTGGTGTGCGTGGAGGGCCTGCGCACCCCTGCTCCTATGGCGGCAGCGTGGGGCACGAACTGAGCCTGCTCCCCACTCCTGCACCCTACATCGTGGGAGACTCTTGCGTCTTGCCTGGGCCCCCGAACTTTCTTTTGCTCACTGCGGCGCAGGCCTCACCACTTTTTGGCCTGCGGATTTGGTCCTTGGTAGGGGCCATCTTACCTCCATCTACTCCAGCCGCATTCTCCCACGTGGACATTGGCTTCTCTTCTCCGGGGGGGGGGGGCTCTTGCTAGCTGCTGAGGTGAGCCCGTGGGGGCATTGGACTCTGGGAGGACGGCTTTTGCGCCTGGGGTGTGGCGGCTTGTTGAGAGGCCTCCCATCGACCTAGTTGCACCCCGCCGGTCATCGTCCCCCTTCTTGTTCACTTCACGTAGCCTCCTCTTGCGAGCCCACACCGGGGCGCCCTCGCCACATCCTAGAGGCTTGTAAATCCTCTGGTTGCTCTTTGCCTCCCCCACCGCCTGTCTGATCTGGGCCCTGAGGCAAGGGGACTCGTGAGGCCATGACTCGCACGAAAACTGTAAAGGACACGGCGATACCCCCGAAAGACAACCCTGTTGCGGCGCTTTGGAACAAGCCTGGCCCTACAGGCACTGGCGACATGTCGTCCTCGACAGGGGGGACTTCTGAACCCGTCACTCAATCCTTCATGGCTGGCTTCATGCAGGAACTGAAATCTGAAATAGGCTCGCTCCGCTCTGAAGTTCACTCCTGTGTCCGAGAACTTAGGAAGGAGGTTACGGCGATCGGCGAAAGGGTTGATGACCTCGAGAAAACGGTGGATGCCCGTACGGAAGATCAGGAACAGCTATGGCATTGTCTGGCCACTCTAGAGGACCAACACATTGACCTCCAACTCAAGCAGGAGGACTTGGAAAATCGGGGGCGTCGCAACAACTTACGCCGCCGAGGGGTGCCGATCGGAGCCGAGGGAACGGACATCATGACTTTTGTTGCTGATCTACTCCAGGACATACGGGGCAATGAAGATCTCTCCCCCCCGGCACTTGATCGTGCACATCGCGTCTCGGGCCCCCCTGGCCGCCCTGGTCTAATCCCCGACATCTTGACCCGGGTCCATTTTTTCACTGAAAAAGAGGCAATCCTCAAAGCTGCACACTCTAAACCCGAACTTAAATGTAACGACACCACGATTCAGCTCTTTCAGGACCTTGCACCCACTACGCTACGGTGTCGCAGGGACTTCAAGCCCGTCACGGACAAGCTGAGAAGTCTGGGCATCCAGTATCAGTGGGGTCATCCCTTTGCCCTTATTTTCCAAAGGGAATCCAAGCGCAGGGTGGTACGCTCTCTCCAGGAAGCCGCGCAACTGCTTCGTCTTTCCCTCACGCCACCACATAGCCCTACCAGATTGCCTCCCCTGAAAAGGGAACCAGCAAAAACACAGTGGTCGCAGATACGTCGCCCTCGTCGTTTGTCTCGCCCCGATGACCAGGCCTCCTCTCAGGCCCGACAGGATGTCATACAACACATCCGCTCGATGGAAGAGGGGTGCTCCACCTCCAGTTCTTGCCCCACATCACCTTAACAAGCAGCCTCCTGCCTCGAGACACCACACTCTTTCCGGATCTCTTCAGTGGCCTTTAGTGATGGATGCAACAGACTCGCGTGCTCTTTCATAGACTCTCCCCAGCATTGTCAGCATCTTGGTAGCGGCCTCGGAGTACTCCCCAGGAATTGTCTTTTCGCCTGGAGACCCGCCCCGTTGCCTGCTCCTTGGAGAGTGACTCCTCCGGGATGGCTTGTGCCGGTGAGCCTAGCCTATTCCCTTTCAGGATCAGGACTCTACGGCCCGGTTGGCCGAGGTGGTTTTGTTTTTTCTTGGACTCTTTGTGTTTTCTTCTTATGATTCTGTCTCTCTTTCTCTTTTCTCTTTCTGTCGGGAGGGTGGCACTTTGTGGCATGGGACCATGCCTCTATGCACTAGGGTGGCCTTTCTCTCTACCCTCCTCCCCCGCCTCATGTTGTTTCTCCCGCTGCTGCATGCGCCTGGCCTCCCCTCTTACTAGTCATGACCAACACACCCTGCTTGAAATTCCTGTCCCTTAATGTGAAGGGGCTTAACTCCCCTAATAAGCGGCGTCAGGTATGGCGCTATCTCCTACAGTTGAATCCGGATATAATTTTTCTTCAGGAGACTCACCTGGTCAAGGCGGATGTAGCCCGCATGGCCCACCCTCGCTATCCGCTCCAATTCTGGGCGTCTGCCCCTTCTAAAGTTGCTGGAGTGGCAATCCTGTGTCGGGCTGGCATTCAACAGGGGGAACCCAAAGTAATTCGCAACCCTGATGGCAGGTTTCTCAAAGTGGCAGTCAGAATCGGTCGTAGGACCATCACTCTCTGTAATGTTTACGCTCCTAATCAGGCTCAAGACCTTTATCTCCGGGAGACGCTATAGGAGCGAGTGTCGTGTACGGACTCCTCTCTCATCATAGGGGGTGATTTTAACTTGGTGTGGGATGCTAACGTGGACCGTAGTGATAGTTCCTTTCATGGGGCGGGGGCTATGTCTTCCACCCTTAAAAAACAATTGACGGACTTAGGCTTAACTGATGCCTGGCGCTACCACTCTCCTGACATGCGCGGTTACTCGTATTACTCCCATGTTCATCGCTCCTACTCGCACATTGATTATTTTTTCATCTCACATTCTCTAATCGGAGAGACGCTCGCGGCCTCTATGTCGGACATCTCGATCTCTGATCACGCTCACATTGAACTTCTCTTAAGAGACCTGTCTACTCATACTGGCCACCAGCCGCATTGGCGGCTCCCTCCTCACATCCTTCGGGACCCAGTTGATGTTGCGGAACGTAGAGCCACCATTATCTCTTACTTCGAGACAAATGATTTGCCCGAGACTCCTTTCCCCGTGGTCTGGGATGCCTTCAAGGCCACTATCCACGGGCACATCACGTCCATAGCGAGCGCCCGGGCGCGGGAGTCGCGCCTTTTTGAATCCACTCTCTCCCGCGACATAAAGGCGCTTGAAAAGCTTGATCAGGATCAGCCACAGGTCACTTACAAACGGCGCTTGGCCATGCTCCGAGGTCAGCTCCGTGCACACCGCACCAACAAGGCTGAGCGGGCTCTTTTAGCTCTTAAGCAGCGCTACTATGAAGGAGGGGACAAAGTGGGCACTGTTCTAGCTCGGCGATTACGGGTGCGAGCGGCCAAAGCACACATAGCTAATATCAGGTGCCCTGATGACACTCGAGCCACCACCGAGGCGGCTAAACTTGAAGCCTTCCATGCATATTATTCATCTCTGTACGCTAAGGAGACGCCCCTCCCGGAGCAGATTCAGACTGTCCTAGACAACTGCCCCTGGTCTCCAATAACTCCATACCATGCGCAGTTGCTGGAGGAACCACTCTCTCAGAGCGAACTTGCTGGTGCTCTGAAGGATCTTCCTCTTGGAAAATCGCCGGGTCCAGACGGATTGCCACTTTCCTTCTATCGTGTCTTTCTTCCGCAGCTTCAACCCCATCTTCTTCGACTTTTTAACTCTTTCACGGATACGATAGGTCCCTCTTCATCCATGGGATTGGCCGAAATAGCCCTACTCCCTAAGCCAGGCAAAGACCCCACACTCTGCTCCTCTTTTCGCCCTATTGCACTTCTTAACACGGATCTCAAAATATATACTAAAATCCTAGCCAAACGCCTAGACCCTCATCTCCCAGGCCTTATTGATCCTGACCAGGTCGGCTTTATACGCCAGTGACAGGGGGCAGACAATGTACGACGAGTTGCGCATCTTGTCGGGAAAGCCCATCATTGGAATATACCTGCTTGCCTTTTATCCCTTTACGTGGAGAAAGCGTTCGACCGCGTGGACTGGACCTTTCTCCGAGCGGTTCTTTGCAAAATAGGGCTAGGCCCTTTGATGGTGTCCCGCATCATGGCTCCCTATCTCTCTCCTACGACTCAGGTCCGGGTTAACGGTCAACTCACTAACCCCATCTCAATATACAGAGGCACACGACAGGGTTGCCCCCTCTCCCCCCTCTTGTTCGCCATTGTGGTGGAGCCTCTCGCCATTATGATTCGCCAGGCACCAGACATACATGGCATTCCCCTCAGAGGCCACCAACACAAGGTAGCACTGTTCGTGGACGACCTCCTCCTTACGTTATCCCAACCGCACGTGTCCCTGCCCGCCCTTTATTATCTTTTGCGCTTATTCGAGCAAGCATCAGGCCTTAAGGTTAACCATGAAAAATCTTGGGCCCTGAATCTCACCATTCCAGTAGAGGAGCTCCCGACGCTCCAGGCGCTTGTCCCCTACAGATGGGCCCCTCACTCCATCAGATATCTTGGGCTTAATCTGACCCCTACCCTTACCACCTGGTCGCAAGCCAACTGGCAGGAATGCAGACGGTCAGTGCTAGAGGACTTGCGAACTTGGAAGCCTCTTTCTCTCTTGTGGCTGGGCCGTCTCCATGCCCTTAAAATGTACATCTTACTGAAAATTTTGTATGTATTTCAATCACTTCCCACTCCTATCCCGCAACATCAGATCCAAAGCATGCAGCGTGAATTCACCAGGTTTATCTGGGGGGGTCGCAGACCGCGCTTTTCTAATAAAATCCTCATGCTGCCCTGGGATAGGGGAGGTCTGGCTTGCCCCAACCAGATAGACTACTACTGGGCATCGCACTTACGCTTCATTTCCGAATGAATGGCATGGGAAAGCGAGAAGGTGTGGTTCCATATGGATAGGGCGGTGACTGGGCGCTCTATATGGGACCTACCATGGCAACATCGGGCCTCTCGCTCCCGCAGTGCGTACATAGCCCTTCCTACCAAGACTGTTCTTGACATCTGGGATAAGGAAGCCGTGTCCAAAGGCCTCACTACCTTTCCATCCCCCCACACTCCCATTGCTGGCAACTCCCTCTTCCCACCTGCCCTACATCCCCCCGTTTTTGCTGAATGGCTGGATGGCGGGTGTAGAACGATTAGGTACCTTTACGTAGGGACCACCTTCAAGACTTTTGAACAATGTAAACAGGAGTTCCAACTCCCCGAAGGGGCTCGTCTACAATATTTGCAACTTTGACACTGGCTACACACCGACTCTCTGACGCAGGCAGCCACACGTGCCCTTACTCCCTTCGAGCAGCTGGTTCGCTCGTTTGATAACTCTAGGGGCCTTATCTCTCGTACGTATCACATTCTCCAACACCCCCCGCGGATAACCCTGCATCCCTATCAATCCCGATGGCAATCCGACCTGTCCACAGACATCACACCTGCACAATGGGATCGCCTTTGGCGCGACATTCCAAAGGTCTACCGCTGCGTCTCCCAGCGGGAAACTGCTTATAAGATGATGACCCAGTGGTATTACACTCCTCACAGGCTACATAAAATGTTCCTGTGGTGTTCTTAGTATCCCTCTTCCCAACCCTGATAGCCTCTCTAATAGCTTCTGCCTTCTAGAATGTTAGTTATCTAGAATGGTGGTTGCCTAGCAATGTTTTGAAGGTCGGGCAGTTATTTCAGCTTGCTGCTGGATGGGGTCTCCATGTATTCCTGTACATGAATAAACTACCTTTATTCATTCCTACATGCGTGAGGCTACTTCTTGAAGAGGACGCACTTCCACATTTTGGCGACGAGGATGGGATATTTCACCTCCCCCCTCACAAATTAACAAAATGGAAAAAGGAACATACATAACTCAAACAAATTTGCTTCCCCCAATGTAAGTAAAACATTTAAAAAAAATGGAAGTTCATAAAAGAACACTTTACGTAACACAATCTTGTAAGCGCAGGGGAACTCGCCTCACGCAAAGTGGTCTGGATCCTCTTTCTTCACCACCAGACTCCGGGACCACTTCACCTGTGGGAGTCACACCAGTTCCATCAATTGATGGTACTGGGCGAAACTTTGCAACCCTGATTAGGTTCCAAATCTTGTGATCACTTGTCTTTATTGCATTCTTAAACACTTTAATAACCTTAAAAGCCTTACTAAACTTGGAGATGCTTCCGGTTTTTCTTGGAGACCTAATTTTGACCCAATCTCCAACACTTACAACAGTATTCTTGACAGCCTTCCTTGCGTCGTACCGAACCATCCGTTCATTCATTAAACTTTTCTCCCTTTCTCTCCATCCATCCGTGCTTCCCACGTTGTCACACACTAAGAAGCTCTTGTCGCACACCCACAAAGGAACTGTTTCAGTACTACCAATTCTTCCTTTAAACAACCGAAAGGGAGCCACACCAGTAGATGAATGGGGAGTGAATCTATACTCCCTGACCGTCTTTCTCAATGCCACCTCCCAATTTTCACCACAGGATCTTGCCTGTTGCATCGATTCCTTCAAGACCTTGATAAACCTTTCTACGACACCATTACATTGGGGATGGTACAAAGAAGCCCTCTTGTGCTTTATTCCTCTCAAAGACAGAAAATCTTGCACCATCCTTGAAGTAAATTGTACCCCATTGCCTGACAAGAGAGTTTGTGGGAAGCCCTCACTCTCAAAGATTTCGTCCAAAAATTCAATCACCACAACAGCCTCTACTGAATTAACCACCTTTATCACAGGCCACCGTGAAAACAAATCCATACATACAATGACATACTTATCTTGAGTGCTGTACCTCATAGGCCCCATAATATCTATAGATATGTCAGACCATGGACTAACTGCTTGCTCCCTAACAATCATGGGTTGAGTTCTGCATCTAAGTAATTTGTCACAATTTGCACATTCAACACAGTCCCGCACAATGCGTTCCACAAAAACGTCCATGGCAGGCCACCAATAGGCTTCTCTGATCCTCTCCTTGGTTTTAGCAATGCCCATATGTGATGCATGAGCGTTGCTGACCAGCCTATTTCTCAAAGTAACAGGAGGAACAAGCTTACTCCCACGCAAAAGGAGCTCATCCGCTACGGCCAACTCTTCTTTTACATTCCAAAACCCTTTTAGAGTCTCACTACAATCCTTCTTCTCACACCACCCCCTTTAACCATGGTAATGACCGTCTGCAAAACATCATCATCCACTAGGCATCTCTTCCATTCGCTTTCAGATATTATCCCCTCAGTAATCAAACAAACATTGACTTCTTCTTCAATGTGTTCTCCTCCAAACCATTCCACATCATCTACTTCGTCGTTATTAACAGAACCAAGTCTTGAAAGACAATCTGCGATAATATTATTTGCACCGGGTAAATATGACACCTCAAACTCAAATTCTTGAAGAGCCACTACCCATTTGCGAATACGATGTGACACAAAGTCAATGCCCTTCTTTGTAAAAACCTCTCTTAGGGGTTTGTGATCAGACAAAACTTTGAACTCCTTTCCCCACAGAAACTTCCGTAATTTGCGTATAGCCCAATACACACCAAGAGCCTCTTTTTCCACAACTGAATAATCACATTCAGCACCTCTCAAGGGTCTGGAGATAAACAAGATTGTCCTCTCTTCCCCATCAACTTTCTGTAATAAAACTGCTCCTAGTCCTGTCGAACTTGCATCAGTCATGAGGTAAGAAATTTTGGCAGGGTCAAAACTACTGAGACATGGGGCATTTTTGAGATCCTTTTTTATCTCAATAAATTCTTCTTCACAACTTCCTGACCACACGAACTCACACCCCTTCTTCAAAAGAGACCTCAAACATTGTGTCTTCCCAGCAAAGTTGTGCACAAATTTGTGGTAAAACTCTGCCATGCCTAAAAATTTGACCAACTCTTCCTTTGTGGAGGGTGAACGTAAATTGAGAATGGAATCTACCAGGGCAGTTTTTGGTCTGATCCCTGTCGCAGAGACAACATGACCAAGATACTCTATCTCTTCAACATTAAATTTACATTTTTCTGCCCGAAGTGTAAGACCCGCATCTTGTAATAAGTCTAGAACGGATCTCAACCTCATCTCGTGCTGATCTAGATCTGCCCCAAAAATGAGTACATCATCTTGATATACTTTAACCCCTTCAAGACCTCCCAGTATGTTCTCCATCACTCTTTGAAACACAGAGGCCGCTGAAACTAGCCCAAACGGCATCCTTAAATACTTAAAAGTCCCAAACGGGGTTACAAAAGTTGTGAGGTCTTCTGAAGAAGTGTGCAGTTTAACTTGGTGGTAAGCCGAGGTTAGATCTAACGAAGAGAAGTGTCTTGCCCCTTCAAGAGAGCACAACATCTCAGTGATATTGGGTAAAGGGTAGTGGTCAACGATCACCGCCCTGTTGAGCTCTCTTAAGTCAACACAGAGCCGGGCCTCTCCATTGGCTTTTCGAGCCATAACCACCGGAGAGACCCACTCAGTTGCTTCAACTTCCTTAATAATTCCCTTCTTCAAAAGTTTCTCAAGTTCACATTTCATACTTTCCCTAACTAGGAGAGGCACATTCCTAACTTTCGCTGCTTTCGGTACAACATTTTTCTTTATGAGGATGCGATGTACATATTTTTTTAAACATCCCAAATCACTTCTAAAAACAGCAGGAAAGGCTTTAATCCAATCTTGAGTTGATCCATCGACCACTCTTACAGGGGTTAATTCTTTCAAACAGACAGATGGCTTTTCGTTGGGATCAAGATAGACACGGAGATCTCTCTGGTGAAACCAACTGATAAGTGAGTCACCTTTCATTGACACATAGATTTTACCAGGAATAATCCTCCCTTTAAAATCAATTGTTCCCCAAAAATATCCCAACAAATCTATCGTAACACCACCATACCCTTTGGGTCTGATGTCTGGTTTAGTAAGAGACATTTTACCTATTAAACTTTCCTCATAGAAACTCTTTGGTACCAACGTAATCTTGGCGCCAGAGTCAAACAGCATGTTAACAGGTGCATCATTGACTAGTACCACTTCATATGGACCGTCAGAGGAACCCCTAAAATTTGCGAGACAACAATTTCTTCTACATCTTCTACAAAGAGATCAACTTCACTGACTTTCTTTTGACCCTTCCCAGATCTGCAACACTTGGAAACGTGACCCCTCTTATTGCAAATCTTACATATAGTCTTCCATCCTGGGCAATCTTTAAAATTGGCCATATGGGCAGGGTCACCACACCTAAAACACCTTCCTGGAAAACTTTTCTGAGTCGATATTTTTTGAGTGAAGCTGTTTTTGGGCCTAACAGCCTTGTCTGCAGACACTACCAGCTTCACTTCCGAACTCTCTTTCTTTTCACTCGAAGAATCTTTCTTTATAACGTCAACGCATGCCTTTGAATGCTCGTGACTTTTAGCTATCGTCAAAACTTCTTGAAGAGTGGGATTGTCTTTTTGCCATAGCGCGTCCCTAGTCTTGTCTTGGACACAACCCAACATGAACTGATCTCTCAATCGTTCTTCCAGGGCGGCACCAAAACTACACGTAGATGCCAATTTCCGTAATATTGTTACATATTGTTGGACGGACTCCTCTTCCCTCTGCATACGCCTTCCAAAATGATAACGTTCAAGAACAGTACTTATTTTGGGCAAAAAGTGTAGATCTAGTTTCTTTATGCATATCTCATATTCATTGAGTGATGCAGAGTCACTATCCGTAAGATCAGGAAGATGTTCAAATATTTCCTGGCCTTCAGAGCCCAAACAGTGCATGAGAAGAGATGTTTTCCTCTCAGCACTTAAAGAAGTGCCACAGACTCGTGCATAGTGGACAAAAACTTTTTTCCATTTTTGCCAAGATGGAGGCGGGTCACCTGGTGAAGACTGAAAAAAAGGAGGTGCCGTGACATTTTGCATCCTGTAAGTAAAATAGATTATAAGTCCCAAAAGCTCCAAAGTACAATAAACTACTATTCTTTAGAACATGAATGTAGCAAGCTGTGCGTGTCAGCGCAGAGGTGGTAGACTGTGATGGATGCTTTGCACCTATTTGTTTTAGGAGTAAAACCAGAGGGTGTGCCCATCAGCCTATATATGCTGACATGTTGTAGGCTGTGTGACTCACTGTGCCTCACTGAAATCCCCTTTTTGTATCACTGAAATATTGCAGCCTTTAATTTGAAAAGTAGACGCTGTGCACATCAGCGAAAAGCCAGTGCAAATGGCCGTTTTTATTTTATCATGAACAACTGAAGCTGTGCACATCAGCGAAGAGCCAGTGCAAATGGCCGTTTTAATTTTAGAATGAACATCCGAAGCTGTGCACATCAGCGAAAGGCAAGTGCGAATGCCCCTTTTATTTTTAAATGAAATAACACAAGCTGTGCACGTCAGCGAAGAAGTGCGTGCGCATCAGCAGAAGCGCGATGACATCATGGGAAACAATGTATCAACTCTGCCTCTGAAACCGCAGCCACGTCCGTGTGCCGCGTTTCAGCGTTGATTTGAATTCAGGGTGCCCTTCACAAGATGTCTGCCACCGCTCCGTCACGCATCACCTCTTGCGTTCCAGCGCTGCGTTTCAGCAGCGTTGAGCAGCGAGGTAGCTGAGCATGCGCAGTCAGGACAAATGTGCTCTCAACGCCTTCAATAAAGTTGAGTAAGTCAGCTTTAAATAGTAAAGACCTCCCCCGGAAGTTCGCGGCCAAAGGACAGGATCGGGTGGTGAAAGATGGTGAATTCCAAAGCCTCCCGGATCGGGTGCTGGTGGATAATAAATGGTAGGATCCTACCGTTTGTCTCGGCGTCAGCGTCCTGTTGTGTGCCGTGTGGTCATGCCCTCTTTCTTCCGCCGACACAGCACGCCCGTGGGGAATGAAGCCAGTCGTCCTTATCTTCAATGAAGCTTGTAAGTGCGAATTTTCTTTTCTTTGTTAAAAAAAAAATGTTGGCTGTTGGGGTCTCACACGTCTTGACACACGTAGGTAGGTTAATCGTCGCCAAAATGTGGAAGTGCGTCCTCTTCAAGAAGTAGCCTCACGCATGTAGGAATGAATAAAGGTCGTTTATTCATGTACAGGAATACATGGAGACCCCATCCAGCAGCAAGCTGAAATAACTGCCCGACCTTCAAAACATTGCTAGGCAACCACCATTCTAGATAACTAACATTCTAGAAGGCAGAAGCTATTAGAGAGGCTATCAGGGTTGGGAAGAGGGATACTAAGAACACCAGTACAATCCGACCTGTCCACAGACATCACACCTGCACAATGGGATCGCCTTTGGCGCGACATTCCAAAGGTCTACCGCTGCGTCTCCCAGCGGGAAACTGCTTATAAGATGATGACCCAGTGGTATTACACCCCTCACAGGCTACATAAAATGTTCCCTACATCCTCTCCTCTTTGTTGGCGATGCTCGAATTCTCCCGGAGATTTCCTTCACATTTGGTGGACTTGCCCGCTTCTGGCCACCTACTGGAAAGAGATCCTGAGCCACATCAAATTGGTTCTTTTTTAAAAAAAAATTGTATTATTTTTTATTGAGAGTTCATAGATATTGCAAACATACAATTATATCGTATATAAATACGTATTCCAAAATATTGAGGAGAGAAGATGACAACATTAGTCAAAAGTACAAGCTATTAAAAATTTATAGATACTTATTTCAAAGTATTCAACAGTACAAACATAGTATTCCTGTAATGCAAAAAAAGATCAAAATTAGTTAAAGTGCAAAGTGCTAGATCATAAAAATTACATACCTATAAGTTCTATCTTTTAAAACCAAATACTACAAAAGTACAGGAAAAATCACCCTAAGATAAAATGCAACGTAGGATATCAGAATTAATACACACCTATCTGATCCAACCAATTATACCAACTGCAATATATTATCCTATCGTTCAAACATACTCCAATATTTCTCATACTTTCTTATGGCTCCTGATCTTATAGCATATTTCCTTTCTAATTCTTGTATTTTAGATAATTTTGCTCTCCATGCATTAAAGGTAGGTACTTTCTCTGATTTCCAGAGTTGCAGGATTAAAGATCTGACTATTGATGCAGCAATAAACAAAGACACCTCGTGCAAAGAAATAGCAGGAGAACAGCCCAAAACTGCAATAGATTCATCGAATGAGATGAGAGGGTCTATTGTGGTTCGAAGATATTTCTCGATCTCCTCCCACAAACTCTGAATTTTTGGGCACTTCCAGATGATATGTGCCCAGGTACCTTTCTCAGGACAACGGAAGCATTTGTCTTCTATATGGGGGTATATATTGTGAAGAAAGGAAGGTGTTCTATATATCAACCATTTCGAATAATATTGCATGCGTTTAAAATTTGCCCCTCTGAATATAAGAGTGTTAAGCTTATTAAGCCTATTCCAAGTTGGTTTAAAAATCTGTATATCTTCCCTTTTCTTCCATCTGTCTCTAATTTTTTCATATAGTGAGAAAGAATTATTTTCCTCAAAGATTTTAATCCAGATACTAATCTTCCGACTAATGGGGCAGTTAAGTGCTTCGCTAATGCTAATTTTATTGCGCAGGTTTTCCATATCTAATTTTTCCAATATAAGATTTAATCTAATAAATGACCACTTTAAGATTGTGTTAGAATGTTGAAGTCCTGTTTCAATCTCCGCCCAGGTTTTCCAGCAATTCCCTTGATAAAATCCTGGATCTGGACGTAACCATTTTCTTCCCACAACCTTAGTATATTATTCTCCAAAATGCCTATATCCCCCATATATATATTCGAGAGCCTGGTGGAATTATTGATTCTTGGAATATCATAGTGTGTTAAAAGCTGAGTTTTTTGTTTAAAAAACCATTGTAGGGTCTTATAACGTACTTTCTTAGGGTATTTAGTAACTCTTGTAGGATCGATAATATTATATTCCCTTAAGATCTTTTTCATAAAAAAATTATCTGCCTCTTGGGGATCTAAAAAGAAAAATCTAGAACTGTGATGTGCAAATGTCGCATAATAGTAATTTCGAATATTCGGAAGAGATAATCCCCCTTCTGATACAGGATATGTTAAAGTGCTAAGTGCCAGTCTTGGTACCTTATTTGCCCATAAAAAAGAGGAGAACATACTATCTATTTTTTTTTAAAAAGAAGTCTGTATTGCACAAGGAACTGCACTGAAGAGAAAGTTAAACAATGGAAGAATAGACATTCGAATTAGCGCAACCCGTCCTATTATTCCATCGTGATAACTGTGAGTTCACCTTTTTCTTCAGTGGAATATAATTTAAGGAAAAAAGGTCTTCTACTTTCTCTGTTACCTGAATCCCTAAATATCTCTTGGGGCGGGTGTTGTATATGTGTCTGAACTCGGGTGATAAAGAATTCACACCACAATTGCATAATATAATTTCTGTTTTGGCCTTATTGATTTTATAACCACCTATTTCTTCGAAATCTGCAAATACCCTCATAACTTCCACCTGGGTGTCTATATTTGAGTCCAGAAAAAGAGCAATGTCATCAGCATAGAGTTTTATATTCGTCATGCCTTGAACCGGGACTGTACAGGCTCTTTTTTCCCTGATTGCAATTGCCAGTGGCTCTATAAATAAAGCAAATAAAATCGGGGAGAGGGGTCAGCCTTGTCTAGTGCCTCTAGTTATTTGACATGACCCGATATTCACAGAGTTGATTAAAATTTGCGCATGGGAATTCATATACAGTTGTTTTAATAAAAATATAAACTCAATTGGGAAGCCGAACTTTTCTAAGATCGTGAAAAGACAGTTCCAAGAAACCAGATCAAATGCTTTTTCAGCATCTAAAAACCAGATCTGTGCCTCAACCTTATTAGTATTAAAAAAATCCAAGGCCTCTAATAAAAAAATGGTGTTAGTATAGAGGTGTCTCCCTGCTACAAAGCCACACTGATCCATCCCAATAAGTGAGCCCACCATCTTATTTAATCTATTGGCTAAAAGTTTAGTAAACATTTTATAGTTAGTATTTAACAGACTTATTGGCCTATAAGAATTCACATTTTCGCTATCTTTGTCTTTTTTTAATATACTGACCACTACCGCAGTACGGAAAGATGCTGGCGGATCACCCCTTGTAATAAATAATTTGCAAGTCTTAAAAATTCGGGGCAGAGTATTGTAGCGAATGTTTTAAAAATTCCGCGGGAATACCATCTTCTCCAGTCGCTTTGCAATTTGGCAGGGAGCTAATGACCACATCTAGTTCTTCCTTAGAGAATTCGATAAGTAACAGCTCTTTAAAATTATCTCCCAAAATTGGGATTGGCAATTGCTGTAGGAATTCATTAATTAATTTTAAGGGGGCCTGGTGAGATGCCTGATAAACATCTTTATAATGTTTGAGAAAAACCTCACCTATTAATGGTGTGGTCATTACACGTGTTTTAGTTACGTTATCCTGAATGCATGCGACTCTATTACGGACTTGCTTCTCCTTTGCTTGCCAGGCTAATAGTCTTCCCGTATACTCACTATTTTCATAGCTTGACTGAAGGTATAATCTACTTGCCGTATCACCTAATTCATAGTAAAATTCCCTCATGATCGTTTTTGCATTCAATACTTCTTGTCTAGTATCAGGGGTCCTATTTCTAAAATAAGCTTGATTTGCCTGGGCCAGCCTGTTTTCTATCGCCACTCTCTCCTCCTTTCTAGCCTTCTGTTTTGGTCTCTCTTTTGAAGTAACTATGCCTCTCAATGTTGCCTTAAATGCATCCCATATTACATTGATTGGAGCAGAATCCTTATTTATATTAAAAAAGAAGACAATCTCATTTTCTATTTCTGCACACCATTGTTTCTCAGCTAAATTAAGTCTATTGAAATACCACCTTCTTGATACTTCTTCATCTGACTTTCCCAGAATAATTTCAAGCTTAATAAGGGCATGATCTGAAAAGGGATTTACTATATGCTCATATTTACTAATTTCAAGATTGTGAGAGATTAGGAAAAAGTCTAGCCTAGATGCTGAGTCATATTTTGCCGAGTAACAAGAATACTCGTGTTTAACCGGATTGTTAAAACGCCAGCTATCCAGAATATCTAGATCTGACTTACAACTCAGCAAAGCAATGGCAACTTGTGGTTTATTTTGTCTTCGATCTTTTTTGGTTGAATCAACCGCGGGATTTTGCAAAAAATTAAAATCACCTCCCCATATAATCTGACCCGGTATACCAGAAAGTGCTTGCTTTAGCTGCAAAATAGGGAGCGGGTCGTCGATGACTGGTGCGTAAATTGTGGCAAATATGAGGTTTGTCTGATTTATTTTCCCATGCACAAATGTCCATCTACCATTCATATCAGAATGTGATGCTTCTACATGAAATTGGACATGTTTGCCTATAAAAATACTCACACCTCTCTGAGCTGCCCCCAACACAGATGAGGTGTAGAAACCTGCCCAGTTTCTAAACATTTTGCTAGCATTTGATAAGGCACGAAAATGTGTCTCTTGTATAAAGATCGCATCTCGGCGGTAGCCCTTTAGCCAGCTCTCTATTGCACACGTTTTACGTCTATTGTTTAGACCATTGGCATTTAAAGACAATATCGACAATTTATTCCTATTCATATATAAAATATCTTTCTAAAGTACAGCTGTACAAAATACACCAAATACACCAAATGCGCATATGAGCCATAGCTTTCAATTTAACTCTTTTTCCCTAATAAAAAGAGTGACTGACTATTTTACGCGCTGAAGTACAAGCCCTATCTATTATGCAAACTGCACAAATATTAGACCAATAAGCTGTCATACATATGATACCAATTGTACAAAATATGCATTAAAATACAAATCAGACAACTACTGGACAGATAGACTGCAATATCGATTACATCAAATATATATAAAATATAAAATCTAATAAAATACGATCATGCAGCCACTGAATCAGTACACTACAGTGCAGGTAGAATGAAAACAATAGAGATAATATCAATTGTGCAAGATATACACTAAAATGCAGATTGCCCAACTTTTAAACCTGTACAATACAATACCAATTATGACCATTGTGCAAAATATGCATTAAAGTGCGTTAAAGTGCAAAGTTCCATGTGCGATATATATGCAATGTATAATTTCTAATATGCGGTACCACCACTTACTCCTAGCCCTTAAAGTACTCATTACGTAATCTCCTCTTCTTGGATTCATTCAAATAAATATTTCCATCTATGAGCTCTCTTTTTCTAACTGCTTCACCCCCGCCACCACCCCCCCACCCCCTCCCTTCCCTCAAAGGAGAGAAACCCCCAGTGTCCCCACTTCCCTCTCCTTTTCTCTTCTTCCTTTCGGATGCCATTGAGTTGCATCCTTTAGCATCTCCTGATTAGCCTCGCCGCCGCCCCTGTCTTCATACATTTTCATGATGAACAACATTTCAACAATTCCCCATATTTCTTTCTCTCATAGATAGGCAACATTTTAAACTATATAATCCTTTTTCTTTTAAACCATACTCAATTGTTCCAATAAAGTCTGAGCTTCCGAAGTTTCTGTAAAGATATAAAATGTACCCTTAGCCAAGACTTTCAGTTTGAACTGTTGGACGATAGATGCTTGAGCTCCTTTAGCTTTGAAAGAGTCAATCATTTTAATAAAATCCTTTCGTCTGTATGCAGAGGCTGCAGACATGTCGGAAAAGATTTTAAAATTTTGAATCTCAGCAGTGGAGAATGATTTCTTGGCAATTGCAGTTCTTATGATTTTATCCTTGATTCTATAATCTGAGAAATTCAGTAAAATTGTCCGTGGATACTTAGCATTCAAGTTCTTGTGTGCTGGAACTCTATGTGCTCTGGTAATTGTAAGGTCCCCTTGGAGATCTGGAATTGCTAATTTCAAGAGTGATTCAGACCACTTCACCATATCAGATCTTTCTGTTCCCTCAGGTATTCCAATCAAGCGCAGATTGGAACGTCTATTATAGTTCTCAAGGTCCTGAAGTTTTATTTCCATTTGACACTTGTTTTTTTTTTAAACTTGAAGCTCCTTTTGAAGATCTACAGAGTTATCCTCCAGTACTGAGACACGAGTCTCGACTTCTGCGATTCTTTTTGGAACATTTAATAAACTTTCCTCAAGTTTTGACAGCCTTTCATGCAAATACGAAATTTCAAGTGCTTGAGAGATTTTTAAGTCTCTTAATTCTTGTAATATAGTCGCAAGCATTTTTTAATTGAAAGGTTTCTTTTTGGTCTTACAACTTCCTCATCTGATATTGCTATGTCCTCTTGGTCTGATTCAGATGATGACTCGGAAACTGGTGAGTCAGACCTATTTTGAATAACTTTTACCCCTTCTTGATTTGTCTTTGAAAACGTTTGATCAATTTGGCCAATTTGGTCATTCCGATCCATTTGCTCAATTTGCTCAATTTGCTTAGTCTCCTTAATTTGTTCAGTTTGGTCGGTTTGATCCTCTTGGTCTCCTTGATCACCTTGATTACCTTGATTGCCTTGATCCACTTGCAAAAAATAGGAGTTGGAAGTCGATGCTTGCATACTTAGCACTGGAAGTGTCTGACCAGGTTGAGAGTGTAGAATATGCTGTTCTATCTGTTCTATCTGTTCCGTCTGATTTAACTCCACAGACCCCGAAATACCGCTACTCTCATTAGGTTGTAAAAAACTTTGTGGCTTACTCTGTGGGAGAAGTTGTTTACTGAAAAGAGGATACTGCTTAAAGCTAAGCAAATTATCGCCTTCTTTTTTCAATTTCTCTCCTTTTTGCCCCCTAGAAAGTTGGTCTGGGTCCGATCCATCCTCCAAGTTCTGGGACTGCTTAACCTGCTTAACCTTCTCAGCCTTCTCAACCTGTGCCCCCCGTTTCACTTTTGAATCTTTTAATTCAATTTTTTGCTGTGTATTCCTTTGCCCCCTCCTTACTCCTCTCGGGGCAGGTGACGGAGTTTGTATTAGTGAGTGCTCTGGCGTGTGTGATTGCTCTGAATCCTCTAGTAGGTCTATCTGCTGTGGTAGCTCTAATTGTTCTGGTTGCTCGACTAATTCTTTCACCATGCCTACCTTCATATGTTTGCACGCATCTCTTATTCCTTATTCCTTTCCTTTCCACTTAACTATTATCCCGAATGTTTTATTTACTAGAAACACACAGGTGAAAAAAAAAAAAAGTGTAGAAGGCGTTGTAAGGATTATGAGCCTTGAGGAGCCTCTTAAGAGACTATGCGGATAATTTGGTGAGTTGATATGGCAGTGGTAGTGGAGAACGGGATCCTTAATACTATAGTACTATAGTGAAACTAGCAGCAACAGCAACCAGAAAAAAAAAACGCAAAAAAAACAGATCCCAGGAAAAAAAAAAAAAAAGGGAGGGGGGAAGGGGAGAAAAATGCCACGCTGAGCTCTGTATCTTCCTATATCCTCACACAGCTCAGCTCAAAGTCTCGAGACCCTTTCCACCCCCTTATTTCACATTCCTTATTTCCTTCTCCGCTTCACTTTTCTCTGCTCCCTTTTTTTCCACCTCCTCCTCTCCTCCTCTCCTCTCCACTGCCTCTCCTCACCTCCTTCTCCCTTCAGTTAGTGCAGCTATATCTCCTCCATAGCCGCTTCCAGAGCATTCTCACAATTCTCCTCTCACAGGTCTCACGGGTTGCGCAGACAGCATACCGAGGAGAGGGTGCAGTGTCAAATGTCCAATATCGACTCCGGTGCTCCCATTGTAGCTTAATTGCGTCCTTCCTTAGTGTAAGGGTGCTGTAACACGGGGTTTTTCAAGCTTTTCAAAGCTCAACGCTTCGGAGTTAGGGAGCACATCACTGTCTTGAAGCGGCGTCCATCAGCGTCCATCTCTCGGTGATTCGTGGGCGGGCCCTCGGCAAACCAGGTGACGCTGACGGCCACACGTGGGTTATGTGGCCATTCCTCTCAGATTGTGATTCTGATCAAATTGGTTCTTGGTTTCCCCTTGCCTGAAACTCCAGCTATGGTTCTCTTGGGTATCAAGCCTGACAATCTACGCGCGCTGACACGTAGAGACTGGCACATCTGTCTTCATATGTTGGGCGTGGCTAAACAACTCAGCCCTATATTGGAAAAAAGCGGAGACTCCCCCAGTCACTATTTGGTTCACTCGCTTGTGGCACACCATGGCGATGGAATTGCTCACTGCGCGCTTACAGTCCCGAGACACCCACTTCACCAAACTTTGGCAACCATTAATAGATCATTTCTGTAAGATAGAACATGCCCGTCTGCAGCCCCCGAAACTCCGGGCTTTACGCCTTTTTGAAGACGCAATACTCCTTCCTATCTCCGACACACCCCCTTGACTCCAATGTCACCCCCTTGACTCTGCAATTTGTCCTCCCGGCCACGCTCTCTGCAATAACCACCCCTCGTGTCTCACCCTCCCTTTCTCTTCTCTTTCCGTTCGTCTCTTCATCTTTTTTCTCTCTGTTTATTTTATTTCTTCTCACTCTATATCCTCTAAGAGTCTTGGTGGCTCATCCCCTCCTCTCACTTCTCCTCTTCCTTCGTTTGCATATCGTTTTATGTTTGAGTCCATTTGTTTGTTATGGTTCTTCCCATTTGGAGAAGCCCTAAAACCTGCACCTACCACATTTGATTGTCATATTACGCGGCTGGCCCTGCTTGGGTTGTAGGCGACTTGCAGTGTAAACCAATTTTCATGCATAGCCTTACAATGCCATACCCTTGCTCCCTGATTGTTTACCTCATCATGCGGCCGGCCCGCCAAATGGTTGTAGGCGACATGCTGTGTACATGTTGATTCTTCTTCTCTTCTTTAATAAAACAGATTTATATCAAAAGAGCACTCCATTGCGGTCAGCCTGAGATTGTGCCTAGGTCCAGGTTAGCCGCGAACAGTTATTACTGGTTAGTACTTTACTTTTTCTTGGAGCTTTTTGACTAAAAACATTCAAAATTCATATCTCCAGTTCCCTAAATCTTTCTTAAATTTTAGAAATCAGTTGTAAGATATTTTTTGAGTTGTGTTTTGACTTTTTGACTGTTGTAGTGTTGCTAAATACTTTGCACATTTCTCTCAGTTAAGGCAGTCTTCTATGTACCATTTCTACCAGGTATTGAGCCTAGGTTTGAATTATTGAAACTGTGTGCTTTACCGTACATGATATTGGGACTTATTACTTGGATAGTTCTCACATCCTCCCCAACTAATAACCCATTTTCTTCGAATGATATACAATGACATGTTATAAAAGCCCTAAAAAGCCTGGAAAAAACAACATTTGAAAGGTTGTTATGATGGTAAACTACATAACACAAATGTAATTCCCTCAATCTGCTGTTCTTGACCTTTCAAAAGACATCACAGTTGACATCACAAATGGCATGATCACACACTTGTAACATCTTCAATGGAATCTCTTCTATTAAATCATATTTTACCATTCGTGAATGTACATGCCAAGCATATACCTGGAGCTTTCATTTATGTTGAAACTTTGTGTGATCAGGATGACACTTTTGAGAAATATTATATTATTTCTTTGGCATGTAAAAGCAGTTCTTACAAATATCTTTGTACTGGAGAATATGAAAATGTTTTCTAAATATAGTGGTGCTGTTCAGAACAAATAAGTAATTTTTGGAATATAATAGCACACATGATGTGTTTTTGTAAATATGTATAGGACGTTGGGTGTCAATCAAACTGCAACCTAATGTTTCCATCCAAGTTCTGTGATGGCATCTGTTCTTGGTCTTTGGTTGCCATGTATTCTCTCTGGTGGCATCTGTTGACTGTCAATTGGATCTTAGCATTTTACATCTATACAATATCTGGTAGGATATCTGTTAAATGTACTTACAACTGCGGTCTTTAATCTCCCTGTAATTGTAATGTTTGTGCAGTCAATCAGAATATGAATCATGTTGCTGTACAACCTTAAAAGAGAAGGACTGGAGAAGGCTAGAGAATTTTTGTTTGATTTACTTAGGGGCCATCACAACTCCATGGTTGGGTTTACCTTTTAAATAGCCCTGCTTCACTACACACAGCTAAGTGCTGACTGAATCCATGGGAGCAAATAAGACGTCTTTGATTGCTGCACTAAAGAATTCTTGACTGCCAAATGTGGAACTGGGAAACATTTTTCGACAGATCTGCCATCAATATCCGGGTGGAGAAGGTTGCGGAATGTATGAACACCAGTAGCACTAGTCTTTTGTTGACCGATACAATTATAGTGGTCTTGGCACTGCAGGGAAGCTTGCTTGCCCCTGTGGAACTTTTCGCATGGCTGGAGAGTGAAAAAGGTTGTGGAAAACAGAAAGTTGTGACTTGCCTGGAAGAAAACCAGCAGAGTAGTTACAACAAAACATTCCTCCTATTGTCTTCTGTGAAACCTCTCCCATGTGCCTGGTGACTGTAGACAGTTCTATGGACAAAGGGAACCCCCAGGTACTATCGGACACTGGATATTTTGTGGTGGACCTGAAATGCAGTTGTAAGGACCCTTTCTATAATTCGAAACTGTGGATGGATGTCTAAGGAACCTGTTTCCTGACTTGAATTTCGGGGACTTCTGAAGTAAAAGAAACTGGTGTTCAGAACGTTTTTAAATGTGGAACTTAGAAAAAGTTCTGATCACTGGAGGATCATGCCATGGAGCTAAATGTGCTCCAAAAAGGCAATACTTTGGGGCATATTAACAACCAGGCGATAGTCAATTATCGCCGCTTTAGCGTCCGTTTCGGACGGAAAGCGGCGATAATTCTATCGCCTAATCAGCAAGGTCACGCTATCGCGTGAATCCCTGCACTATCGCCCTTTCCCCAACGCCCATCCTTGCATCTCTAATGAGATGCAAAGTGGGCGTTACTGGGCGTACCCCAGATGAGCTACGTTGTAAATATCGCCGATGTGCACATCGCGATATTTACAAGGCAGCTCACAGGATTATAGCAGACGTTAGATTTTGGCGAAAACGGCCGTTTTCGCCAAAATCTAACGTCGGCCATAATCCCGACTTAGCCATCCCTAACATAGGGGGTGGATTCTGCTGATACGACCACAGGGTCGTATCAGCAAGGTTATCGCCGTTTGCAGGGAACATCGCTGGAAAACCAGCGATGTTCCCTGCAAACGGCGATAACCTCGCTATCTCTGGGATTTTATCGCCCTGGAGAAGCGTGTTGTTAATAACGCGCTACCAGGGCGATAATTTCCAGAGATAGCAGCGATAATAAATCTATCGCTAAGCACGGCCAGCGATAATTATCGCTGGCCGTTGATAATATGCCCCTTTGTCGGCTTCATCTTAACATTTTTCCCTGCACTGAGCTTTTTGGCATGAAGATTGAGGCTACAGGATGACTGTTCAACAGAGGTATCCAACCTCATGGCACTGCTGATGTTTATTAGTATTTTTGCTGAAACTACTAATATTTATTATGTCCTGTGGGTCATTTTCTGAGGTTACCTTCCCTTGACCCTTCCCCTCTTTTGTTTACAGCTGCTTTTTGCTTATTCCTGACACCAGTGTCATTCAAAAGACGATAAACATATGGGAGCGGATTCACAAACTGCACTTTGTAGTATATACAACAAAGTGCCAGTGGAGCTGGAACGATTTTCAGAGTGGGAGTGCTGCCATCAATGTTATATCACTGAAGTCGTAGAGATTGTGAGATTGTGAGAAAATTCGACACCATGAAAAGGAAAGCATTAGTCCCCAAACAATCTGCGGTTTCTGCACGCAATCAAACGAACGTGGATCTATCCAATACAGATTTAAGTTCAATAGCCAGCAGTAAAGACTCAGATGATAGTAGTTCATCTAACCAGCAAGTACAGCTACCCACGAACTTTACCCCCTCTGAGGAATTAGGTTTTTTAATCCAAGACCGCCGCCAGACATTGCGGCCACGACTTCCCCAGAAGAAAACCGGCGCAATAGAAACAAGCGCCGCAAGCAAAGGCGCAAATGCAGGAGGCAGCAACAGGGGCAGGAGGGGGAAGGGAAAACAATGGTCCCAACAATGAGTAATTCATCTAGCACTGATAATACTGTCATCAATCTATCTGAAATTGAATTAAGTACTGCAGAAATGCAATTGTTATCATTAGGGCTATCCTTCTGTCTTAATAATGGTTTCAAATATGTGCAATCTCGCATAGATGTATTCAAATTTATACGGAAGTTGAAATTGTTAAAGTATTTTAAATTAAACAAAGTCACAGAGACTGCCTCAGCAATCATTGCATCCAATCAACCCAGCACAACCCTCCAAGCATCAGACATCACTACATTGAGATTGATGTATGCATTGGCCCAAAACAATGATGAAACCACTTGTACTACACAAGAAGATCTGCATGAGTTGGGTATTCAAAGCAATTGTGCTGCTGGTAGTCCTTTCCGCCCTCCTTCAACGTGTATTCCCCTTATGCCAAAAGATTCTATAAACACTTTTAGTGACTGTGTAATTGAAGACCTAAAAAACTAAATCACAGTGTTTTGCGCAAACAACATCAAAGGAGATATTCAGAAATACAGTACTCCAAACTGATGCGCAAACTCAAGAACAACAGGAATGTAATTATAAACAAGGCGGACAAAGGAGGCAACATAGTGTTGTGGCCCATTGATTCATACATGAAGGAAGCAGAACGACATCTAAATGACACATCATGTTATAGAAAGGCTTCATTTCAGGATCTAAAACGAATTAAAGATCTAGTGTTCATGGAACTAGCCCAGTGGAAAAGAGAAGGACTGTTGAGTAAAAATGAGTATAATTTCCTCAAAAATGATCATCCCATTACACCGACCTTATATTTCATTCCTAAGGTCCACAAAAAAGTGGCGTCTTCTTGATGTTCCGACAACGAAGAGGTGATGCGTGCACGCCCGACGGCCGTGCGGCGATTTCGATGAGTCTTTGGAGCCGCGACAGGCCCTGCGACACGCTTCCCTGGCGATGCAACGGCGTCTGATGCGAGGTTGACGATCTTCTCCTGGGATGCGGGGCGCGCCTCGTGTTGCGATGCGTCGGCGTCTGATGCGAGGTCGATGCTCTGCCCCGGGGATGCGACGGCGTCTGATGCGACAGCAACACTCTTCTCCGGTGCTGCGAGGCGCTTCGAAGGATGCAGCGCGCTTCTTCGGGGATGCGCCGGCGTCTGATGCGACGGCGACACTCTTCTCCGGTGATGCGAGACTCAGCGGCTGCGGTGACACGCTTCTTCGTGTTGAGTCGCGCTTTCAGCTCCCAGAGACACGCAAGTGTGTCAGAAGGTCCAAATTCCCAGCAAGGGAATACAGGGGGAGCTGGTGGGTGAAGTCTGTTGTCCCTGAGACTTCAGCAGGAGGCAAGCTCTAAAATCAAGCCCTTGGAGATCCTTCACAAGTTGATGAAAGTACACACAAAGTTCCCTTCTCCTTTCTTTGGCAGTCAGGCAACCACTGCAGGCAGATCCCTCTAGCTTAGGGATAGTCTTCTCCTCAGTTTCTTCTTGGTTCCGCTCCTCAGCAAAGGTTTCTTCTTGTTTCCCAAAAGTGATCTAATTTCCTAGGGGTCTGGGTCCCCTTTTATACACCTTTTCTCTTTGTTCTCTGAAGGCAGAGAGGCCTTTGCCTAGTCCAAAACCAGTTCTGGTCAGTCCTGGAGCACTTAGTTTACAGGACTCCTTCTTTCCTTTCAGAATGTGGGGCAGAGTGCTCAGCCGCCCGGCAGGAGGTGGAGCCAGCATTGTGGAAGGCAGGCACAGCCCTATTCAGACCCAGGTGCAACTCCTCCCTCCACTCTGGATGCAGATCTCTCTATTCAGCCCTGTGCTGACTCACCCTGTCTCCTGTAGCCACCCCCAGCCCCTGTCACTCAAACTCCAGACAAGGAATACACAACCTAGCAGAGGCAGGCTTGGATAGTTAGGCAAGAAAATACCTACTTTCTAAAAGTGGTATTTTCAAACACAGAATGTTAAAACCAACTTCACTAAAAGATGTATTTTATCACCCTGAGTTCAGGCATACTAAATTCGTTTTTCTACCATGTTCCCTGGGTCAGTTAGGATTATAAGGTGTAATAATCAAACTGCCCATTCTGGCCTATGGGGAGCAGGTAGCCTTGCAATAGTGAAAAACGAAAATGGCTGTAATTCACTATGAGGACATGCCACACACACCAGGGCATGTCCTACCTTATACTTACAATGCACCCTGCCCTAGGGCCTGCTTTAGGGGTGACCAACATGCAGTAAAGGGAAGGTTTAGGGTCTGGTAAGTGGGTGCACTCACCAAGTCGACATGGCAGCCCTAGGCTGCACACAGGCTCTGCAATGGCAGGCCTGAGACACATTTACAAGCTGCTTCTGTGGGTGGCACAACCAGTGCTGCAAGCCCACCAGCAGCATTGGATTTACAAGCCCTGGGCACACTCAGTGCACTGTACTAGGGACTGACAAGTAAACCAATCATCCAATCATGGAGTCACTAATGCATACATCAATTTACAATAGGGAGCACTTGCACTGTGGCACTGAATAGCAGTGGCACAGTGCCCAAAGCATCTAAACCAGCAAAAACAGATCAATAACATTGGAGGCATCATCAAAAAATGGAAGGGAGACCCACGCCAAGGATGCCAGGTCTAACACGTGTCCCCTCCAGCTGAAATGTGGGGAGAACTACCCTACCTCTAGGGAGTCCTCTTCACTAAGGCGGAAAAATGTGGACAGACCATCAGCATTGGCGTGTTCTGTACCAGGGCGGTGTTCCACCGTGAAGTCCATCCCCTGTAGGGAAATGGACCACCTCAACAGCTTTGGATTCTCACCCTCATCTGCATTAACCATCTGAGGGGCCTGTGGTCGGTCTGAACCCGGAAGTGAGTCCCAAACAGGTATGGTCTCAGCTACTTCAGTGCCCAGACCACAGCAAATGCCTCACGCTCAATAGCACTCCACCTCTGTTCCCGTGGAAGTAACCTCCTGCTAAGGAAGGCTACAGGTTGGTCTAGGCCCTCCTCATTCATCTGTGACAAAACAGCCCCCACACCATGCTCTGAAGCGTCTGTCTGAACGATAAACTCTTTGGAGAAGTTGGGGGCCAGGAGCACGGGCGCCGTGCACATGGCTGTCTTCAAGGTGTCAAGAGCTTGTTGACAGGTGTCAGTCCAAATCACTCTCTTGGGCTGCTTCCTGGAAGTCAGCTCTGTCAAGGGTGCAACCATGCTGCCATACCCTTTGACAAATCTCCTGTAATACCCGGTGAGTCCTAGGAAGGCTCTCACCGCTGTCTGGGTCTTGGGGGGCTCCCAAGCCAGAATGGTATCTATCTTGGGCTGTAGGGGCGCCACCTGGCCGCTCCCAACCTGGTGTCCCAAGTACACCACGGAACCCTGCCCGATCTGGCACTTACTCACCTTGATCGTGAGGCCTGCCCTCCGCAGAGCCATCAACACTTCCCAGAGGTGGCGCAGATGTTCTTCCCAACTGGCGCTGAACACTGCGATGTCATCCAGGTAGGCGGCACTGAAGTCCTCCAGTCCAACCAACACCTGGTTGACCAACCTCTGAAAGGTGGCAGGGGCATTCTTCATCCCAAAGGGCATCACCCGGAATTGGTAGTGCCCATCTGGTGTGGAGAATGCTGACCTCTCCTTTGCCCCATCAGTCAAGGCGATCTGCCAGTACCCAGACGTTAGGTCAAACGTACTGAGGTACCGGGCAGCCCCTAACCGATCTATGAGCTCATCAGCTCTGGGGATGGGGTGTGCGTCAGTCCTGGTGACGGAATTGAGTCCTCGGTAGTCCACACAGAACCGGAGTTCGGGTGTGGCACCAGGCGCGGCAGCCTGTGGGACCAAGACCACTGTGCTGTCCCAAGGGCTGTGAGAGGACTCAATTACCCCCAATGCAAACATCTTGGAGACCTCCTCCTTGATGCAAGCTCTCACCCTGTGTTGGACTTGGCCCTTTTGGCAGGTTCACCCCTAAACTTTTTGCCTGTTAATATGACCTGATCTTAGTAGTTTTTGGCCTTTGCGCACTTTAGCACTGTGTCCCAGTGTAAAGTGCGTGCGCACTCTGAGTGCATGTGGTGAGATTGTCCTGCCCTCCCATAGGAATGCATGGGGGATATGTGTGTCCATGGTAATTCCTGGTGTGAGAGGAGTGCAGGGGCGAGTTTAGTATGTGCGAACTCGTGAGAATAAATGCTGCGCAATGGTGTGCGCAGATTTATTATGACTGGTGTAGAAATGCCACTTTTAGAAGTTGGCATTTATGTGTGCTCTGTGTCTGCCTGCCTGATGTGAATTGCATGTCTGGCTTTGTGAGTGACAGGGGCTGGGAGGTGTGTGTGGCTCCAGGAGGGGCAGGGTGAGTCAGCGCAGTGGTGAATAGGGAGATCTGCATCTAGATGGGAGGGAGGAGTTGCACCTGGGACCTGAATAGGGCTGTGCCTTCCCTCCACAATGCTGGCTCCACCCCCTGTGGTGCGTCTGATGTCCCTAGCCTGTCCTGTGAAAAGAGAGAGGAGCTGAGCAAAACAAAGTGCTCCAAAGCTCCCCCAAACCAGTTCTAACTGGTATCCCCAGCCCTGTGCTGTGTCACATAGGAAAATGTCCTATAAATGAAGGGGCTGTGACCCCATGATAGTTCATGTTCGGTTCTTTTTCTGCTGTGCTTGTGCTTACTGGGCCAGGAGGGGACGCCCTGCCAGGAGGAACCGCCGTGGGACCCAGCTGATGACTCCTGGGGGTCCCTGCGTGCTGGCCTGCCTGGCTGCGCTTTGCTGGGGTCTCCCCAGCACCAAGGACTCTTCCTTTTTTTTCCCTTGGCAAGGACTTTATGGCTCCCCAGCGCCTCGTGAGCGCTATACTCTAATTTCCCTGGGGAGAGAGTGCTGGAGACTTTGCCCTAGCGCTTAGAGAGCGCTTCTATTTTTAATTGGCAACGCTGGGCTGCTGCCTGGGGATTCCCCCGCATCTCTGAAAAGGCGGGTGCCCACCCCGCTTATCTGATATATTGTCCTCGCGGGTGCCTACCCCGCATCTTGAGAGGAATCACCGCCGCGGCACCGAGCCGCACAGAAGGAAAAGCCGCCGGCCGCCCTCGCGGCGAAACAGGAAGACAGGCATTTAAAAGGCCTGATTGTGGGCGGGCCGACCTGCGGCCGGAAGCTGGTGTCGGCGGGGCTCCCAGAGGAACGAGGAGAGCCCCGTGGGTCGCAAGGTGACCGGCGAGAGAAGAGGCAGCGGAGTGCACGTCTGCAGCCAGGCGGGGCTCCTGTGACCGGAGAGAGCCCCGCGCAGCAGACGAGAAGTGTGGCAGCTGACCGGCGGGGGCTCCCGTGAGAGGAGGGAAGCCCCGCGCCGCCACAGAAGAGCGAGGCAACAGGTGAGGAGAGAGCCCCCGAGCAGGAGGGGGCTCTCCTGGTGCACACCGCCCGGATTCTTTGGGGAGAAGAAGCCCGGTGAGTAAGGGCTCCATCAGTGTCATTGGTGCCGGTCCGAGGCACAGCGTCGAGGCACACTGTCGGTGCCCGCCATAACGGGGGCATCCTTGTTGTTAGAAGGCCCGAGCCTCTCGCGGCACATTTCCGGTGCTTTGGCCAGGTTCGCAGTTGCCCCGCTTGACAGTGGGCAACTGCATCACGGGGGCACTTCACTTCTATGAGAGTCTCAGAGAGGGGCTCGAACGGCACGTGTAGTGCCAGTGCCCTTGGCTTCCCAGTTGCGCCGCCGTAGCGGACAACTGCAACGTGGGGGCAGGTTTTGTTCAGAAGCCCCAGTGGGGGCCCGAGAGGCACGAGGAGTGCCAGACTTTTATTTGCACCTTTTGCCAGCTGTCCTGCGAGAGCGCAGGCAGCTGCAAACTTGGGGGACAGGTTCATTTTTAAATTGCGAGTCCCAGAGAGGGGCTCAGGGGGCACGCTGGTGCCCATGCTCAGTTTCACAGCTGCCCAGCAAGTAGTGGGCAGCTGCCACGTTTAGGCTTGCGCAATTGCGCACCCTTGACTCCTGCTGCCTAGGCAGCGCCCTGACTCTTTGGACATAGGTCATTGGCGCCCGGTGAGAGGCCAGTTGGCCTGGGGCCAGTTTAGAGGTGTTGTGCCTCCGCCTGGGGCACGCTGTGTTTATGATGGTAATTACATGATGTTTTATACCTAACCTGATGCCTAATGTGATTTATGCGTAATGTATTTATGCCCCTGAGGTTTGGGCAGGAGATATTTGATTCCTAATGTGTAGTGTATTTATGCTTAGGATGGTAGGCATAATGGGATTTATGCTAAGTTGATGATGCCAAGTTCATTTCTTGTACCAGTAATTACTGGTTGTGCGCTACATTTATTATTTGCATTTACTTACCTGATCTGATGGTTCTGACCGTGGCCCGATTGGCCTGGTCCTGTATATAATTCCCCTGTGAATATTGCCTAGTGCCAGTTGGCACACTGTATATTATGTGATTATGTTTCTAAGGTATTTATGATAATACAAAGGCTATTTTTTATATAACCTTGTGTGGAGTTCCTTTTGTGGTGTGCCTAGTGTGTTGCTGCTGTGTGAGTGTGTTGCGCAAACGCTTTACACATTGCCTCCGGGATAAGCCTGACTGCTCGTGCCAAGCTACCAAGGGGGTGAGCAGGGGTTATCGTCGGCGTGTAACTCCCTCGCCCTGACTAGAGTGGTGGTCTCTGCCTGGCTTTGGCGCAAGCCTGAGCCAACCAGAGATCCCATTTCTAACATTGGTTGTCAGCGGTGGGGATTTGGACTTGCGTTTGCGCAGTACCACAGCGACAACTGGTTGCACTACAAACTCTACATTTAGATAATCACGTGTGTGGGGATTATTGTTCTGAGTTTTGTTTTAATTCTTCTCCTAAAAGTGTCATTTGTAAATTGTATACTCTTGCTTCAGCTCAGAAACCTAGGTCTCCTGTGTTGCACGTGTCCCTGAGCGTCCTGCCAAAATGGAGTCTGCTTTTAATTTTTGTGGTCTGTTTAGATACAGCATGTGGGAGTTGGTGGACTTCTGTAAGGAGAGAGACATAGCAGTGAGTGGGTCAGACACCCAGTCAAAACTGAGGGACAACCTGATCCAATGGCAAAAGGATGAATGGGACTGTGAGCGCAATGAGGAGAAGAGGGCCCTGGCCGCACGCCAAGAGGGTGGTGGGTCTGAGGGGGCCCTGAGGAGTCTGAAGAGGAGGAAGAAAGTGACAGGACAGGGACGCCAGTAGATAGTGAGGACCCCATAGATAGGGAGTCCCTTGCTGGGTCCAGTGTCGGGGGCAGTGCCCCATCCCTTTTCCTGTCCCCAGAGGAGTGGGTGGATAGGAGGGAAGAAAGGGAGAATCAGCTGGCTTTGGAGAAGCTCAGGTTAGAGCATACCAGGGAGATAGCGCAGCTGAGTATGGAGGAGAAAAAGCTAGAGACCGAGAGGGTCTTAGCGCAGGAGAGGATGGCGGAGGCTGAGAGGGCCTTCGCCAGGGAGAAATTAGCTCGGGAGGGTAGATTATCCCCTGAGTGCAGTTGTAGTTTTCTGGATTCCCCAGTGAGGGTGGAGTCCAGTGGTGGCAGCAATATACAGTCCAGTGCAGGAAGTCCCAGTTCCCAAAATATGGTACCTTGTTCCAGAGAAGAGGAGTACAGGTTGAAGTTCAGGGGCAGTAGGAAACTGTCTCACCAGTCTTGGGTGGATTTTTCGGATGAATGTAATGATGCACTGGCTGATTGGGTAACGGTTAACACGGAACAGGATTTTGAAGGACTGTTCGATCTGGTTATCAGAGAGCACCTGCTCAGTTGTTGTTTGCCGGGGTTGCGCCAACACCTGTTGGAGGGTGGGTTTTCTGATCTATGGGAGTTTGCATGTGAGGCAGACCTCTGGGTGGAGGCCCAAGGTTCTGAAGAGGCATTGGGGAGTGATCCCAAAAGTAGTGGCTCAGGTATCTTCCCGTCCTGTATGGGGGAAGAGGTTCAGTGTAGCCCAGCTAGGTCCCAGTGTAGTGGGAGGGGTGTAGGGGCTCACGTCCTGTCTCAGTGGAGTAGGAGTGAGTGTGGGACTGAGTGTCCCCAGGTGCCCGAAACCCCGTCTCAGAGCCTGGATGGTTTCTTCAGGGAACACCAGGTTGGGAGCCTAGGCTGTCCTGTTAGTCCATTTGAGGAGGATCTCCTAGTGTCTGGAGAACCTGGAGCATCTGTAAATAGAGCTCCAGTGGTTCTGGTGTCTGGCAGTGCCGCTCCAGTTGGGAGGGTACAGAAGTCCGGATTGAGGGGTGAGAGGGGGATGTGTTCCCCAGTGGAAGAACCAGTGGGTCAGGGGCCAGCCAGAAGGGCTGAGTCTCCTAGAAGTGACCATGGTGACACCACTTCTGTCGTGGGGGATCTCTGCGCACTGTCAGATGGACAGGGGTCGGGAGGTCTGCGCCACGCAGACTGTCACGCAACACATGAGTCATGTGTTACCCTCGGGGGCTGCTGAGTGCGCCCCGGAAGTCCTGGTGTGCCAGGCAAATGCTCAGCCGTGGGGTTTAGACCCAAGGTTGGGAGGCCAGGTTCAGGATCCGCCTGATCTGGAGGAAGGGACATCTGTAATCAGTGTCCTGACCGGTTCATCTTCCAGGGGTACCGCTCCAGTTGGGAGGGTGCAGAACTCTGGAAGGGGGTGCAGAGGAGGGAGTCCTCGCCTCTGACCCCGGTGCAACCTGAGGGGTTAAACCCTAGGTTGGGAGACCAGTTCTTGGAGAGAGGTCCTGAACTGGTGGGAGAGTTGTGTTCTGAGGGTGCTTCTCCAAGGAGGAGAGGGCGGAACCCTAGAAGGAGAGGTAGGGGAGGAGAGCCTCACCCATGACTTCTGGTCCGCCTGAGGGTGCAGACCCTAGGCTGGAGGATCAGTGGCAGTCTAGACCTGCCCTGATGAGGGGAAGAGTGGAGAATGGCTACTATGTGCCAGGGGTTACTACCCCCACTCTGTGAATGGGCAAGGACCAGTGGCATCTGGATGGCCTAGGGCCTGGTCCTGGCCGCGGACAGCTAGGGAGTACCAGTGGGGTAGCCCAGTTGCTCCGGACAGCTTTTTCAGAAGGAACCACATGGGTTCACCGTGGCGTAGAACAGGAGGGTGTCCCTGCAGTTGCGGGCCCGCGTCCGTGTTCTATCGCCCCAAGCAGGGAAGCCCATCACGGTGGTGATTGGTCTGCCCTGCGTTTTGGCTGGAAGGGGGTTGTGTTGGACTTGGCCCTTTTGGCAGGTTCACCCCTAAACTTTTTGCCTGTTAATATGACCTGATCTTAGTAGTTTTTGGCCTTTGCGCACTTTAGCACTGTGTCCCAGTGTAAAGTGCGTGCGCACTCTGAGTGCATGTGGTGAGATTGTCCTGCCCTCCCATAGGAATGCATGGGGGATATGTGTGTCCATGGTAATTCCTGGTGTGAGAGGAGTGCAGGGGCGAGTTTAGTATGTGCGAACTCGTGAGAATAAATGCTGCGCAATGGTGTGCGCAGATTTATTATGACTGGTGTAGAAATGCCACTTTTAGAAGTTGGCATTTATGTGTGCTCTGTGTCTGCCTGCCTGATGTGAATTGCATGTCTGGCTTTGTGAGTGACAGGGGCTGGGAGGTGTGTGTGGCTCCAGGAGGGGCAGGGTGAGTCAGCGCAGTGGTGAATAGGGAGATCTGCATCTAGATGGGAGGGAGGAGTTGCACCTGGGACCTGAATAGGGCTGTGCCTTCCCTCCACAATGCTGGCTCCACCCCCTGTGGTGCGTCTGATGTCCCTAGCCTGTCCTGTGAAAAGAGAGAGGAGCTGAGCAAAACAAAGTGCTCCAAAGCTCCCCCAAACCAGTTCTAACTGGTATCCCCAGCCCTGTGCTGTGTCACATAGGAAAATGTCCTATAAATGAAGGGGCTGTGACCCCATGATAGTTCATGTTCGGTTCTTTTTCTGCTGTGCTTGTGCTTACTGGGCCAGGAGGGGACGCCCTGCCAGGAGGAACCGCCGTGGGACCCAGCTGATGACTCCTGGGGGTCCCTGCGTGCTGGCCTGCCTGGCTGCGCTTTGCTGGGGTCTCCCCAGCACCAAGGACTCTTCCTTTTTTTTCCCTTGGCAAGGACTTTATGGCTCCCCAACGCCTCGTGAGCGCTATATTCTAATTTCCCTGGGGAGAGAGTGCTGGAGACTTTGCCCTAGCGCTTAGAGAGCGCTTCTATTTTTAATTGGCAACGCTGGGCTGCTGCCTGGGGATTCCCCCGCATCTCTGAAAAGGCGGGTGCCCACCCCGCTTATCTGATATATTGTCCTCGCGGGTGCCTACCCCGCATCTTGAGAGGAATCACCGCCGCGGCACCGAGCCGCACAGAAGGAAAAGCCGCCGGCCGCCCCTCGCGGCGAAACAGGAAGACAGGCATTTAAAAGGCCTGATTGTGGGCGGAGCCGACCTGCGGCCGGAAGCTGGTGTCGGCGGGGCTCCCAGAGGAACGAGGAGAGCCCCGTGGGTCGCAAGGTGACCGGCGAGAGAAGAGGCAGCGGAGTGCACGTCTGCAGCCAGGCGGGGCTCCTGTGACCGGAGAGAGCCCCGCGCAGCAGACGAGAAGTGTGGCAGCTGACCGGCGGGGGCTCCCGTGAGAGGAGGGAAGCCCCGCGCCGCCACAGAAGAGCGAGGCAACAGGTGAGGAGAGAGCCCCGAGCAGGAGGGGGCTCTCCTGGTGCACACCGCCCGGATTCTTTGGGGAGAAGAAGCCCGGTGAGTAAGGGCTCCATCAGTGTCATTGGTGCCGGTCCGAGGCACAGCGTCGAGGCACACTGTCGGTGCCCGCCATAACGGGGGCATCCTTGTTGTTAGAAGGCCCGAGCCTCTCGCGGCACATTTCCGGTGCTTTGGCCAGGTTCGCAGTTGCCCCGCTTGACAGTGGGCAACTGCATCACGGGGGCACTTCACTTCTATGAGAGTCTCAGAGAGGGGCTCGAACGGCACGTGTAGTGCCAGTGCCCTTGGCTTCCCAGTTGCGCCGCCGTAGCGGACAACTGCAACGTGGGGGCAGGTTTTGTTCAGAAGCCCCAGTGGGGGCCCGAGAGGCACGAGGAGTGCCAGACTTTTATTTGCACCTTTTGCCAGCTGTCCTGCGAGAGCGCAGGCAGCTGCAAACTTGGGGGACAGGTTCATTTTTAAATTGCGAGTCCCAGAGAGGGGCTCAGGGGGCACGCTGGTGCCCATGCTCAGTTTCACAGCTGCCCAGCAAGTAGTGGGCAGCTGCCACGTTTAGGCTTGCGCAATTGCGCACCCTTGACTCCTGCTGCCTAGGCAGCGCCCTGACTCTTTGGACATAGGTCATTGGCGCCCGGTGAGAGGCCAGTTGGCCTGGGGCCAGTTTAGAGGTGTTGTGCCTCCGCCTGGGGCACGCTGTGTTTATGATGGTAATTACATGATGTTTTATACCTAACCTGATGCCTAATGTGATTTATGCGTAATGTATTTATGCCCCTGAGGTTTGGGCAGGAGATATTTGATTCCTAATGTGTAGTGTATTTATGCTTAGGATGGTAGGCATAATGGGATTTATGCTAAGTTGATGATGCCAAGTTCATTTCTTGTACCAGTAATTACTGGTTGTGCGCTACATTTATTATTTGCATTTACTTACCTGATCTGATGGTTCTGACCGTGGCCCGATTGGCCTGGTCCTGTATATAATTCCCCTGTGAATATTGCCTAGTGCCAGTTGGCACACTGTATATTATGTGATTATGTTTCTAAGGTATTTATGATAATACAAAGGCTATTTTTTATATAACCTTGTGTGGAGTTCCTTTTGTGGTGTGCCTAGTGTGTTGCTGCTGTGTGAGTGTGTTGCGCAAACGCTTTACACATTGCCTCCGGGATAAGCCTGACTGCTCGTGCCAAGCTACCAAGGGGGTGAGCAGGGGTTATCGTCGGCGTGTAACTCCCTCGCCCTGACTAGAGTGGTGGTCTCTGCCTGGCTTTGGCGCAAGCCTGAGCCAACCAGAGATCCCATTTCTAACACCCTGTCAGTCACCCTGTAAGCCTTGTGCTTGACAGGAAGACTGTCCCCAGTGTCCACATCATGGACGCACCAGTCAGTGACACTAGGAACCAGGGATAACAGGTCAGGAAACTGCCCCAACAGTTGGCGACAGTCACCTTGCTGCTCAGGTGTCAGGGAGGTAGAGAGGTTCACACCCTCCACTGATCCATCTTGCTCTTGGGCTGACAGGAGGTCAGGAAGAGGCTCGGTCTCCTCCTCCATCCCAGCATCTGTAGCTAAGAGCATGCCCACTTGGGACCTCTCCAAGTGGGGCTTCAGGCGGTTGACGTGCAGGACCCGCAAGGGGTTCCTGGGAGACCGCATGTCCACCAAGTAGGTAACAGGACTCTTGCGCTCCACCACCTCAAAGGGTCCGGTCCACTTATCCTGGAGCGCACAGGGCTCCACTGGGGCCATGACCCACACTTTCTGACCAGGTTGAAGCTCAACCAGAGTGGCATTCTGGTCGTACCACCGCTTCATTTCCTCCTGGCTGGCTTCCAGATTTGCCTCAGCAAGTTGCCTGAAATGCCTAGTTTGGTTCCTGAAGGCCAGCATGTAGCTATATACATCCTGGGGCGGTTTCCTGGGAGATTGCTCCCAGCCTTCCTTGACCAAACTCAGAGGTCCTCTCACTGGGTGACCATACAGGAGCTCAAAGGGGCTGAACCCTAGAGACTTCTGTGGCACCTCACGGTATGCAAAAAGAAGGCATGGCAAGAGGACGTCCCATTTACGCCTCATGGGTTCTTCCAGACCCATAATCATGCCCTTCAGGGTCCGGTTGAATCTCTCAACCAACCCATTTCCTTGGGGGTGGTAAGGAGTGGTGAATTTGTAGGTTACACCGCACTCCTGCCACAGGGACTTCATATACTTGGATATAAAGTTAGTACCTCTGTCAGACACCACCTCTTGAGGGAACCCCACACGGGAGAAAATTCCCATCAGTGCCCGTCCCATCACGGGGGCCGTCACTGTCCTCAGAAGGATGGCTTCAGGGTACCGGGTGGCATGGTCCACCAAGACCAGGATAAACCTGTTGCCCATGGCTGTCTTGGGGTCCAGTGGCCCCACAATGTCAATACCCACCCGTTCAAAGGGGGTGCTGACTATAGGGAATGGCTGGAGAGGAGACTTCTGCTTCCTCCCACTCTTTCCACTTGCCTGGCAAGTCTGACAGGTCCTGCAGTGAGTGGCGGCACTCCTGCGCATCTGGGGCCAAAAGAAATGGGTGACAAGCCTTTCAAAGGTCTTGTCCTGCCCCAGATGTCCTGCTAAAGGCACATCATGAGCCAAACCCAGTAGGAAGGCTCTGAAGCGCTGGGGTACTACCAGCACACGGGCTGACCCTGGCTCAGCAACCTTAGGCTCGCTATACAGGAGACCATTCTCCCAGTAGATCCAATGTGATCCAGACTGATCACTTGCTGCCTAGTCTGTGGCCCTTTGCCTCAGACCCACGAGAGAAGGGCACTTGTTCTGCTCCTCGCAGAACTCCTCCCTGGAGGGTCCTCCATCTTGCTGCCAATGGGTCAGCTCAGGCAGGTCCCCCAGTTCAGCTACCTGTTCCCCTGTAGGCTCCAGGGCATCCCCCTCAGGGTCCGCCTCCTCCTGGACCGTGGGAACTTTGGGGGCCGGTTTCCCGCGCCCCCTGCCTATTCTCTCTCCGGCAGGCACCTGGGCCTCCCTCTCAGGCTCCAGGTCCTCTTGAACACCTCTGGCTGCCATGGACCGGGTGGTCACACACGCCCAATCAGGCAAGCCCAACATCTCCAAATGAGCACTCCGCTCCACCTTAGCCCAAGGGGAGCTCTCCAAATCGTTCCCTAACAAACAGTCAACAGGCATGGCTGGCCTCACAGCTACTTGAAGAGTACCAGAGACCCCCCCCCACTCAAAGGGAACCTGAGCCACCTTGCAGTGGCTCTCTGTGTTGTCAGCGGCAACAACTGGGTAGAAGGCATCAGGGACCACCTGCTCTTTAGACACCAGGTGACACTTGACAGCTGTCACACTGGCTCCTGTGTCTCTCGGAGCCTCCACCCTATGGCCATTGATGGTCACCCACTGCCTGTACTTTGTGTTCTCAGGCAGTTGGGTCCTAGGGACCATCTCAGAGTCTCCTAATGAGACAAGGGACAATACTACGGGATCCCACCCACCTTGGGCACCCATCTCCTCCCCCAGGGCTACACTAGCCAACTGCCGGGGGATTGCACCAGGTGGTGCTGGCTTTCCAAACAAAGGGCAACGGGGATCATTGGCCTTGTGGCCTAGGGCGCCACACTTGTAGCACACCAGGGGTCCCCTATGAACAGGTGGACCTGTCGGGCCCCGTGCTTATTCTCAGGGGGAGGCTGGGAACCTTTCCCTTGGTTCCCTTGGGGTTTACTTTGGGGCCCTCTCTGGAACTCCCTCTGTTTACCCTTGTCCCCCCCACTATTCTGCTGGGGACCCTGCCCACCCTTGGCGGAGTCTCCCACGTGACCCTTGTGGACCCGGGTGCTCACCCAGAGGTCCGCCTCCTCAGCAAGCTGCCTAGGGTTAGTCAGCCTACTGTCAATCAGGTGCTGGCGTAGCTCAGGAAAACAATTACTGGACAAGTGCTCCCATGCAATCAAATCAAAGAGCGCCTGAAAATCATTTGCTTTGCTTCCCTTTACCCAACCAGCCAAGGCTCTGCAAAAAAAGGTCACATATTCAACCCAGGTACTGCCTTCAATCTTCTTACAGTTCCTGAACCTCTGCCTATAGAGTTCAGGAGTTAACCCATACCTGGTCATCAATGCATTCTTCATGTGGCTGTAGGAATTATATACTTCAGAGGGCAAGTCCAACAAAGTATCCCGCCCCTCACTAAGGAACCGACCCCACAACCCCGCTCCCCAATCCTTCTCAGGGACCCGGTGGGAAGTCATGGCTACCTCATAGGCCTTGAACCATTGCCCAATATCATCATTTTTAAAAAACTCCTTAACCACATCCTTAGGAATAAACACCCTAGCCTCAACAGGCACTGACGGTGTGCTGCCACCAGAGGGAGTTATCTCTAACTTCTTGGCTCTAAACTCCATCTCCCTCAAACTTTTTTCATGCTCATGATCCATTCTTTTCTCTTCTAAGGCCAACTTTCTAGATTGCAATTCAAATTCCAACTGCCCCTTGAACTTGAGCTTGGTCAGCTCCATCTCATGCATCCTACTCTTTTCTCTGTCCTCCAGCTCTTCTGGGGACAGACCTCGGGCAGAAACACTGCTACCTATGGGGGAAGATGCTCTCCTCTCCCCTGGACCCACTGGCCCATCCAGCTGCTCATCTGCATTGTCAGCCCCCTCCTCATTCTCAGGGGTCTTCCTTGCTTCAACCCAGGCCCTCAGCGCCTTTTGGAAATCATCCTTCTTGGAGATTCCGGTCATAGAAACTTTGAACTTCCTGCAGAAGTGTTTGAGCTGGTTAACGGTGTAGCATTCTAGCATTCCAGTTTCTCCTCCTCCCAATCATTATCAACAGATACTATGGATGCTGCTGTATCCATGGTGATTAAACTTGGCAGTTTTTAGCAAAAATAGAAAGTCCCAAAAAAGAATATCTACCAAAAGTATGTGGTTGCGTTTTGGTCTGCACTCACTAGGTAGTGTTCACCAATCACTGTACATGAGTCACAAATGCAAGTCCAGAATCCTCACCGCTGACCACCAATGTTAGAACTGGGGGTCTCTAGTTGGCAGAGGTAGGTACCTTTGTCCAAATAGGGACCCTTGCTTCTAGTCAGGGTAAGGGGGTACACTCCTGAAATAACCCCTGCTCACCCTCTTGGTAGCTTGGCACGAGCAGACAGGCTTAGTTCAGAGGCAGTGTGTAAAGCATTTGTGAACACATACAGTAATCCAGTGACAACACTACAAATGGACACCACACAGGTTGTATTATAAAAATAAGTATCTTTTATATAGATTTACCACAAGACCATAAACGACAAAAATAATCCACAATATTGTACTTTAAAGATGGTAGAATTAGCTTAAGTTCCTTTAAATGAAAATGCGACACTTTGAGTTCAATGTACCTTAAGATGTGTAACGCAGGGCAACGAAAAGTGTTGCAGGGAAGGTGATGCGGTAGTCCCTTACACGCAAGGACGGTGATGCGTTGAAGATCTGGTGCAAAGAAACAAAAGTGGCGTCTTCTTGATGTTGCGACAACGATGAGGTGATGCGTGCATGCCCGACGGCCGTGCGGCGATTTCGATGAGTCTTTGGAGCCGCGACAGGCCCTGCGACACGCTTCCCTGGCGATGCACCGCGTCTGATGCGAGGTCGACGATCTTCTCCTGGGATGCGGGGCGCGCCTCGTGTTGCGATGCATCGGCGTCTGATGCGAGGTCGATGCTCTGCCCCGGGGATGCGACGGCGTCTGATGCGACGGCAACACTCTTCTCCGGTGCTGCGAGGTGCTTTGAAGGATGTGGCGTGCTTCTTCGGGGATGCGCCGGCATCTGATGCGACGGCGACACTCTTCTCCGGCGATGCAAGACTCAGCGGCTGCGGCGACACGCTTCTTCGTGTTGAGTCACGCTTCCAGCTCCCAGAGACACGCAAGTGTGTCAGAAGGTCCAAATTCCCAGCAAGGGAATACAGGGGGAGCTGGTGGGTGAAGTCTGTTGTCCCTGAGACTTCAGCAGGAGGCAAGCTCTAAAATCAAGCCCTTGGAGATCCTTCACAAGATGATGAAAGTACACACAAAGTTCCCTTCTCCTTTCTTTGGCAGTCAGGCAACCACTGCAGGCAGATCCCTCTAGCTTAGGGATAGTCTTCTCCTCAGTTTCTTCTTGGTTCCGCTCCTCAGCAAAGGTTTCTTCTTGTTTCCCAAAAGTGATCTAATTTCCTAGGGGTCTGGGTCCCCTTTTTATACACCTTTTCTCTTTGTTCTCTGAAGGCAGAGAGGCCTTTGCCTAGTCCAAAACCAGTTCTGGTCAGTACTGGAGCACTTTGTTTACAGGACTCCTTCTTTCCTTTCAGAATGTGGGGCAGAGTGCTCAGCTGCCCGGCAGGAGGTGGAGCCAGCATTGTGGAAGGCAGGCACAGCCCTATTCAGACCCAGGTGCAACTCCTCCCTCCACTCTGGATGCAGATCTCTCTATTCAGCCCTGTGCTGACTCACCCTGTCTCCTGTAGCCACCCCCAGCCCCTGTCACTCAAACTCCAGACAAGGAATACACAACCTAGCAGAGGCAGGCTTGGATAGTTAGGCAAGAAAATACCTACTTTCTAAAAGTGGTATTTTCAAACACAGAATGTTAAAACCAACTTCACTAAAAGATGTATTTTATCATCCTGAGTTCAGGCATACTAAATTCGTTTTTCTACCATGTTCCCTGGGTCAGTTAGGATTATAAGGTGTAATAATCAAACTGCCCATTCTGGCCTATGGGGAGCAGGTAGCCTTGCAATAGTGAAAAACGAAAATGGCTGTAATTCACTATTAGGACATGCCACACACACCAGGGCATGTCCTACCTTATACTTACAATGCACCCTGCCCTAGGGCCTGCTTTAGGGGTGACCAACATGCAGTAAAGGGAAGATTTAGGGCCTGGTAAGTGGGTGCACTCACCAAGTCGACATGGCAGCCCTAGGCTGCACACAGGCTCTGCAATGGCAGGCCTGAGACACATTTTACAAGCAGCTTCTGTGGGTGGCACAACCAGTGCTGCAAGCCCACCAGCAGCATTGGATTTACAAGCCCTGGGCACACTCAGTGCACTGTACTAGGGACTGACAAGTAAACCAATCATCCAATCATGGAGTCACTAATACATACATCAATTTACAATAGGGAGCACTTGCACTGTGGCACTGAATAGCAGTGGCACAGTGCCCAAAGCATCTAAACCAGCAAAAACAGATCAATAACATTGGAGGCATCATCAAAAAATGGAAGGGAGACCCACGCCAAGGTTGCCAGGTCTAACACACACCATCCAGGCCTAGTACCAGAAAACCCAGATGCCACATTGGCCTCTATCCTTATGGATCTTAAGAGAGAGATCAGAGGTCGGTTTGAAGTATCAGAGGCAAACCAAGCGGATATACAAACCTCATGCACGGCCCTTGCACAAACGTTGGATGATGTCGCCACTCGAACAGGGAAGCTTGAGGAGGAAGTAAGCACTATACAGAAGGAAATCTCAAACAACACTAAAGGTGTCGAGGCCTTGGCCAAAGAAAACGCTAGTCTCAGAGAAGACTTGGAAAGATTAGAAAACCACTCCCCGAGAAATAATTTGAGGATCCTAAACATTCCTGAGGCGGAAGAGGGGTCCAATCTTAAGGCATTTGTGATCAATCTACTACTGGAGACAGCCCTGAAAGACAGGTCAAATATTGACTTGGAACTTGAAATACAGAGGGTCCATAGAGATCCATTTAGGAGAAATCCTCAACGTCAGAAGCCGAGAAAAATTTTGATCAAATTTCTTTCATATTAGGTTAAGGAAGCCATTTTGTTGGCTGCATTGAGGAACGGACCCTATGTAATACGGAGCCTTCAGTTCACTATTAGATCATATTTATCCCACGCAACAGATCAGAAACAGTGGGAACCGGGCAAAAGAATGGGGGTACTCAATAATTTGGGGGCCAAGGCGCAACTAAAATTTCCAGCTATGCTACGAGTCATGTGGAACAATCAAATGCGTAATGTACGAACTATAGAGGAGGCAGATAGTTTGATTGAATCCATAAGGAAAGAAGGGCGTCCCTGAGAAGGCGAGCCTGTTAATTTAAGAAGCTAGAGTGCGGAAAATAAACTCTAAAAAAATGTCTTTTTTTTTTTGAAATAATAATTTGTGTTTTAAATGTATGATAAAAAAAATAAAAAAAATAATAATAGAGAGGAAATCACATAAACATAATTTAGACACTTAGTTATCATGGTGAGGCGGGTGGGTAACTCAAGTAAAATTATAGATAGGGTTCCTCCCTCTAGGCGGTCCAAATTGGCTCTATGCCAGACAGTTTGGAGAGGGTTCCTATGGGGGGGGGTTAAGGGGGCACAGGGTGGGGAGCAGTGGGAGAAAATAAAAAACAAGTCCTCATTAGACATTTTAGATACACTTTATATTTTATCTTGGTCTTTTTTTCATAAGAACCAGAGATCCTCGAGTCCAATGTCTGCAACACCTTAAAAATAAATGGCAGGGACGGATAACAAAGTCAGAATTATAACGTGGAATGTAAACGGGTTAAGGACAAAAAATAGGCAAAGGTTGGTAATGAATTACTTAGAAGAATCTAATGCCCAAGTATGTATCATACAAGAAACCCACCTAACGGCAAGGGAAAGTAGGGAACTATACTCCAAACAAAGATGGATAGGAAGCCACGCAGCATGGGATCAATCAGTATATTCGAAAGGTGTAGCAATAATTGTCCGGAAGGGTTCAGGACTAGAAATGATCACTTCCAATACTGATAATTCAGGTAGATGGGTTACGGCTACTCTTAAATGTATGGGTTCTGAGTTTGTGTGTGCTGGTTTTTATGGCCCGATTACGGATGACCCCCAGTATATAGTGGATATGCAATTAAGATTAGCAGGGGTAACATCACCTATAATATTAGGTGGTGATTGTAATACTCTCTTAGACCCAATATTGGATAGATCTACAAGTAGGAGGGGGGGTCCAAACCCAGGCACCTAAAACAAGGCAGGCCCTAAAATACATGTTAAAGGACTTGGGAATGGTTGATTCTTGGAGACATCTAATGAAAGGGAAAAGAGCCTACACTTTTCATAGTAAAAAGTATCATCACTTTTCACGGTTGGACTATATATTGGTAGATAGAAAGTGGGCGGGGAAAATAAAAGAGGTGCATATATATCCAGGACACATCTCGGACCATAATATGGTCAGTATCACATTGAGGGAGATCAGTGTCAAGAATAATGTCAGATGGACACTGAAGAGAGCCATTTTGTCGGATTTGGCCGTGGCTGTCCTGTTGAAGGAAAAAACTGTGGAATTCTTCCAGGTGAACGCTCACTCAGCACCAATTGGGATTATTTGGGACACTTTCAAGGCTTATATTCGGGGGGTTTTGCAAAGTCAGGTCTCATATAAGAATAAGGTGGAACGAGCTGGATTAAAAAAGCTAGAGGAGGAGATTAGATTATTAGAAGAAAGGATACAGCAGGACACACAGTATAGTGAGGAGATGGTAAAAAAGTTAGATGAAGCCAGATTGAATTATAGAATGAGACTAGAAACGAAGACTAGAGAAAGGTGGGAGGCAAGCCGTATGCAACATTTTGAGTATGGCGAAAAAGCCGGAGCATTATTAGCCTGGAAGGCGAGGGCAGATAGAGAGAGAAACCATATTGGAGAGTTGGTTATTAATCCCGAGGGAGAAGTTACCAATAATGAGGAGGAAATTCAGGAAAGCATAGTAAAACTTTTCTCAGAATTGTATGCAGAGCCACGAAGGCCGGATGTAGAGGTCTCAAAGAATTGGTTAAATAACATTGGCCTCCCGGTTTTAACTACAGAAGGGAGGAACAGGGTCAATGCTCCAATTACGGAAGGGGAAATAAGAGAACAACTTAAACACATGAAGAATGCTAAAGCGGCTGGCCCGGATTCAGTACCGGTTGAGGTTTATAAACTGATAATAGAGGAGATTGTAACGGAAATGGCGACTCTCTTTAATGTTGTATATGAGGAGGGAGATCGGATTCCGGGTTCATGGAATGAGGCCATAATAATGTTAATCTTAAAACCAGCTAAAGATCCGAGAAATGCCGATTCATATCGACCAATCTCTTTATTAAATACCGATTTAAAAATTTATACAGGCATATTGGCGGGGAGACTGGCTAAGGTGGCTCCTCAGTTGATACACATCGACCAGAAAGGGTTTGTCCCTAAGAGACAAATACAAGAACTCACGCTCTCATTAATCGGGACTATTGACCTAGCGGTTGCGAGATCGATCCCTTTGGCAGTGATTACTATCAACGCCGCCAAGGCTTTCGATCGTGTCAGCTGGTCATTTCTCTGGGCAGTCCTAGAAACATATCAACTTTATTCAGGCAGTGCAAAAATTATATGAGCAGCCCACGGCCAAAATTTTGCTTAATGGCATATTGACAGGGAGTTTCAAAATCATGAGGGGGACGAGACAGGGGTGTCCCCTGTCCCCCCTTCTTTTTGATATATATATGGAACCACTTGCGCACAAGCTAAGAACAGATGAGCAGATCATCCCTATCCACCAGCTGCCAACGCATAGTAAAATTGCACTATATGCAGACGATTTGGTAGTTTTTACTTCCGATCCAGCGCAAACATTGACGAGGATAGAACAATTGACAACAAAATTTGGTGCTTTCTCTGGATATTTGGTCAATATTTCAAAAACAGAAGTAATGAGCTGGAACATGGTAGGATGGGGTGGCAGAGCTTGTTCAGAGATTAAATATCTGGGGATAACAATTGTAGAGAAAATCGATGAGATCCCGTCCCGTAACTTGAAACGAGTGATGAAGGAGGTAGATAGGAAACTAGCCAGGTGGAAAAATTTACCCCTGTCAATATATGGGAGGATTAACCTAATAAAAATGTCTGTTCTCCCAAAACTAACCTATCTTTTTAACTGTATACCACTTAGTTTCCCTAAAGATGAAATTAATAAAATACAAGGGAAGATATCTAGCTTTATCTGGGCATCCCGGGGGATACGGCTCTCCTGGAAAAAACTCAGAAGTTATCTTAAGAAGGGGGGGTTGGCACTACCAGACCTTAGATTGTACTGTATGGCCTTTCAATTTAAGAACTTTTGCATGTTAGTGGGGGAGCCTGTTAACACCACATGGGGATTAATACTTGGTGAAATGATTAAAGAAGTGGGAGGAGCCTTTTTATACAAATTTGGAGCCCAAAAATATTTTTAAAAAGTAAGGTTAAAGGTGCTGAAAGCAGCCTTAAGTCTCTGGATAGCAGTGAGACGGACCTTAAAGATTGGCTATTTCTCTGACTTTGCCCCAATTTGGGAATCCCCGGGAACACCAGAATGTCTGAAGGATGCCCTGAGCCTGCCTTTAAAGCAGGCAGGGATAACAAAATGGGGAGACCTAATAACATTAGGCGGTTTGATCCCATGGGAGGTCCTGAACATTAAGACAGGTAACTGCCTTTTCAGGTTCAAGTATCTGCAGCTTACTTCATGGGCTTTGGCCGCAGAGGAGGAAGTAAGAGGTAACTGGGAATTTGAGGCCTTGCTTCAGGATCCAGGTCAGAAAGCTAAAGAAGTCGCAATATGGTACAGATATCTGTTGGAAGCAGAGGAAGAGAAAATGAAGCCTTTATCGGAGGTCTGGACTGATATATTGCAGGAAGGTAGTGTACAATCACTGTGGACAGACTCCATACAATTACTCTATGATATAGTAACACCTGCAAATTTTAAACTTCACCCTTTTTTTGTTATCCATAGGTTGTATTGGACACCACAAAGATTATCCAAATTTGTGCTACAGCCAGAGCCAAGATGTAAAAGATGTAATTACCCAAAGGCCAACGATGTCCATGTTTTTTTTACATTTCCAGAGCTAAAAGAATTTTGGAGGCCCGTGGAAAACACCATAAGGGACATTTTAGGAGGAAATATAACTTTAACAGAAACATTGGTACTCCTTGGGGTGGATTATACATCTTAACAGGAGCTAAACTACAAACAACGGGGATTATTATTTTATTTGATACTCCTGGCCAGGCGGGAGATTTGTAAACACTGGCTGGACCCCCATCCTCTGAATTCAGTCACTTGGCTAAATATGGTTAAATGGACATGTAGCATAGATATTAAAAGGGACACACGAAGGTCTGCAGAAGTGTGGGAGGACTTTTTGAAATGGTCAGGTTGATAAGTATGTAGAAGGGCCATGGATACGAAAAAATTCCGAGTCCAATGATTACATCAAGCCATGGATAGAGGCGGTTTGAAGGCTCTGAGCCCTACCCCCTATTGTCGGTCGAAAGATGCCGTGGAAGGTGCTGTCCGAATACTATCTGGACCACAGACGGATCAAGGGTGCGTACAACTGGTCTAGAATATAGTAACCATGGTGTTATGAGAATTAAGAAAAAAAAACTATATAACACTGCTACAGGTTCAAGCACGTCATGTGATCAAGACCGGGGAGACCCAGTCGAAATGCGTCATGCTGTGAATTCTTCGCAATAAAGCACTTCTATATCCAAGCATGCTGTGGTCCGTACCTGATTTCCGTTGGATTGGATATAATCAGGATTGTGGTTCTTCATATATATATATATATATATATATATATATATATATATATATATATATATATATATATATTCACTGAAAAAACCATAGGTTTCAGACACGTTATAGTTACAAATTAGCATTTAAAAAACCTTTGAAATTCACTGAAAAAACCATAGGTTTTAGGGACAGTTATAGTTACTTGGACATTGCACTCGTACAAAACCCGTGAAATTCCCCCGTTATAGTTAGTTCAGCTAACTATAACTCGCGCCCCGCAATGCACTGCTGATGACGTCACATATTACATCACTCATGACATGGTCAGTGACATCACTGATGACATCACTGATGACATCTCAAATGACATCACTGATGACATCATCCAGTGACTGTGTGTTTCTGTAAAGTTTAAATATTTTTAATATATATAGGAAAAGACGTATTGAAGAATGAGTGGGTGTGTAAGTGTCTGTATGGATGATTTAGTAGGTGCGTGACTGACTCTATAAGTGAGTGATTTAACGTATCTTACTGAATGCATGGGTTAGTGACTAAACTGGGTGAATGTCTGTATCCGTCTGTCTGTTGCTGTGTAAGTGGCTGCATGTGTTTGTGAATAGCTAAATGAGTGTCTATATGAGTTATTGAATGCTTGTCTGAGTATCTGTATGGGTGCCTGAGTGTTTGTGTGGGAGGGGTGTGTGCAACTCTGTGCATAGATGTGTGAGTGGGTGATTCACTGGGTGGATGGTTTCAAGAGTGCATCTGTGATAGACTGTATGGGTGGGTAAGTGTGTGTAAGAGTGTGTTAGTGAGTGAATGTATGTCCCAGTGGTACATGTGTGAGTAACTACATATGTGAAAGGCAGTATATATGTGTGTTGGAGTATATAAATAGCTATAAGCAAGAGTGAGTGATTGTGATAGTGGCTGTATGGATGAGTGTGTGCTTGTATCAGTGATTGTATAAGAGCGTAACAATGTGCTACTATTTGTATGAGTAAGTGAGCTGGTGTGTGTATAACTGTATAGGTGAGTAAATGACAGTGTGTTTAATTATTTGCATGACTGACTAGGTGTGTGAGTATCTCTATGGATGAGTGGCGTTGTTTGAGTGTCTATATAGGAGTAAGAGTGCATATGATAGTCCTGTACTGAGTGACCGTAAGTATGAGTGACTGTACGGGTGAGTGAGTGGATGTGTGTGTGTAGACCTAAGAATCAGTGAGTGGGTATGTAGTTATTGGTGTTGGAGTGTCTATGGTTTTGCGAATGGCAGTCTGTAATTTAGAGTGGGTGTATCAAAGATTATATTAGGGTGTGAGGAGGTGCATCAGATTATCACGTGGATGATGTCATCAGTGATGTCATTTGAGATGTCATCAGTGATGTCATCAGTGATGTCACTGACCATGTCATGAGTGATGTAATATGTGACGTCATCAGCAGTGCATTGCGGGGCGCGAGTTATAGTTAGCTGAACTAACTATAACGGGGGAATTTCACGGGTTTTGTACGAGTGCAATGTCCAAGTAACTATAACTGTCCCTAAAACCTATGGTTTTTTCAGTGAATTTCAAAGGTTTTTTAAATGCTAATTTGTAACTATAACGTGTCTGAAACCTATGGTTTTTTCAGTGAATTTCAAAGGTTTTTTAAATGCTAATTTGTAACTATAACGTGTCTGAAACCTATGGTTTTTTCAGTGAATTTCAAAGGTTTTTTAAATGCTAATTTCTAACTATAACGTGCCTGAAAACTACGGTTTTTTCAGTGAATTTCAAAGGTTTTGTAAATGACAATTTTTAAATGTATTAATTGTTATATTAATTTTTTTCATACTGATTTACTACATTTTTAGAAACAATTTTTTTTTACAGATTTTATTTTTTAAATTACATTGTAATTACATTATATTACAAAAATACTTTCTCAGAATGAATTACTTTAGTTTAAATACTTTGCACATAGGCAATAGACTTTTAAGTACAGTAGTTACAGTTGTTGCAATGGGCAACACATTTTCAAACACAATGCAACATTCAGCTCAATGTGAATTTCTAGTTAAATGCAATTAGTTACTTTATGGATTACTTTTCTAACCACAGGACTGGATCCTAGATTCAGTCCTGGTACATCTCCTGTAAACAGTTGAGTAAAAGCGTTTTGGTTACAGTCGTGATTTTTAAGGAATATTATTGTATTTTAAAAGTTGACACATAGAAACTTTTTCTCATAGAATCACCAATGTTATCCTATGGAAGGAAATTCACTTAGCAGGTAAAAACTGTTATCGTTACTTTTTCTTACTCAGTGTTGGATCCTGGATCCAGCACTGGTGCATCTCCTGTAAACAGTTGAAAGAATGCGTTTAAGTCATACAGGTGATTTTTAAGGAATATTTGTAGTTTGTAAAAATCAACACTTTGAAACTTTTTTGCTGAAAACCAGACAATGGATTCCTATGGAAGAAAATATAAGTTACTGGTAAGTACGGTTAAAATTACTTTTCAGGATTAGTACTGGGCTGAAAGATGCAGCACTGAGGTCTCTCCTGATAACAGGTGAGTAAATCGGAATTCGTATTTCGGCTGATTTTAGAGGAATATTTTAAAGTTCCAAAACTCCACACTTAGAAGAATTTCCAAGTGAAACCAGTCAATGTTAGCCTATGGAAGGACATTCAAGTTACTGGTAAGTACGGTTAAAATTACTTTTCAGGACCAGTACTGGGCTGAAAGATACAGCACTGAGGTCTCTCCTTATAACAGGTGAGTAAATCGGAATTCGTATTTCGGCTGATTTTAGAGGAATATTTGTATGTTTCAAAAATCAACACTTAGAAACTTTTTCAGCAAAAAGCAGGCAATGATATCCTATGGAAGGAAATTCAAGTTACTGGTAAGAACGGTTAAAATTACTTTTGAGGATCAGTACTGGGCTGAAAGATGCAGCACTGAGGTCTCTCCTGATAACAGGTGAGTAAATCGGAATTCGTATTTCGGCTGATTTTAGAGGAATATTTTAAAGTTCCAAAACTCCACACTTAGAAGAATTTCCAAGTGAAACCAGTCAATGTTAGCCTATGAAGGAAATTCAACTTACCGGTAAGTACGGTTAAAATTACTTTTCAGGACCAGTACTGGGCTGAAAGATGCAGCACTGAGGTCTCTCCTGATAACAGGTGAGTAAATCGGAATTCGTATTTCGGCTGATTTTAGAGGAATATTTTAAAGTTCCAAAACTCCACACTTAGAAGAATTTCCAAGTGAAACCAGTCAATGTTAGCCTATGGAAGGAAATTCAAGTTACTGGTAAGTACGGTTAAAATTACTTTTCAGGACCAGTACTGGGCTGAAAGATACAGCACTGAGGTCTCTCCTGATAACAGGTGAGTAAATCGGAATTCGTATTTCGGATGATTTTAGAAGAATATTTGCACAATGGTGAAGGGAGGGGCGGGGCCTGAGGTGACATCTGTGCAAACGCGCCCCGTGGCGCGTTTTAAGTTGGGGGATTAAGTCCCCTTGAATCCTGAGGGTCCCTAGGGGCCAACTAGCCCACCAGGAACCTCCAATATGCGCCAGGGGGCTGCGTTGCAGAGACGTGTAGAGAGGCCACACCCCTTTTACACCTCTCTGCAACGCAGCTCTGTGGCGCTTTCTGGATGTACCTGTTGGGCTAGTTGGCCCTCAGGGACCCTCAGGATTGAAGGGGATTTAATTCCCCATCTTAAAACGCGCCACGGGGCCTGTTTGCACACATGTCACCTGAAGCCCCGCCCCCTCCCTTCACCACTGTGCAAACGCGCCCCGTGGCGCGTTTTAAGCTGGGGGATTAAGTCCCCTTGAATCCTGAGGGTCCCCGGAGTCCAACTAGCCCACCATATACCTCCAAAAAGCGCCACAGAGCTGCAAAAAGGGGCGTGGCCTCTGTACACCTCTCTGCAAGGCAGCCCCCTGGCGCATACTGGAGGTTCCTGGTGGGCTAGTTGGCCCCCAGGGACCCCCAGTATTCAAGGGGAATTCGTTCCCCCTCTGCAAACGCGCCAGGGGCGCGTTTGCAGAGTGGTGAAGGAAGGGGCGGGGCCTGCGGGCCCGATCGTTTTTGTTTTTTGTTTCCCCTGAAGGGGGGCTGTGTGGCCCCCCTTCCTTTTTCCTATTTTTAGGCCCTGGGGACCCCATCCCCCAGGGCCTTACCCCTTTTTTTAAATTTAATTATATATATATGTGAAACAAATCCTTTCTGCAGTGGTCGGAGCGCCCTCGCACAGCATCCACTAGACGCACAGAAGGACACAGCACCACCAACGAGGTAATTCTTAAAGGAATTGATTTATTAGGTATTACATAGCACCAAGGTGAAATATATATTTTTCGCATACAAATACGCCGCACTCAGTGAATCCTTCGTCTTTTTCTGGCGTAATGCTGTTCCAAAATAAAGAAAAAGACGAAGGATTCACCGAGTGCGGCATATTTGTATGCTAAAATTGTTTCTGGGCTCTAGGGTTCAGCCCTTTGCCGGCACCTGCAGTGGAGCGCGCCTGGACTGAACCCAATTGTGGGGGGGGGGGGGAAAAAAATATATATATATATATCGCCAGTAGATAGTTATAGTTACAACCTATTATCCATAGGAAATCCGCGACATTCTATTTGAAATAACTCTCTTGCCGGTTGACGTATCTTCGCAAAATTTTCAAACTTTATGGCCCGCTCCGGTCCGCTCCTACCCTGAAAGTCTCGGGGGATTCGTCAAGCGGGGGCCGAGAAAAAAGGGGGTCCCAAAACGCGTTTTCCCCATGCAATTTTCCATAGGAAACTTTAGACACGGCTACAGCCTGAACTGCTGAACGGAATTACACCAAATTTGGCAAAGAGGTAGTTCTTGGTTCAGAAAGAACCCTTTTTGTTAAATGGTGTAAATCCGTTCAGTAGTTGCTGAGAAAATCAAAAGTAAAAGATAGTGATATCTATGGCCGAGTAGGGTCCGCGTACCCTCAGCGCACCCTGCGCGCACCGTCCCGATCACGAGCTGCATGTTAATTGGCTGTCAGCTGGCTGTCAACATTCCGATTCAGGAAATGTTGGCAGCCATTTTGTCCCTCGGTAGAACCGAGGGACAGAAACAAGTGCGCAAAGCGCACAAAGGGGGCAGGGTAGAAACACCCTGACCCCCTAGGTTTGCTCAGGGGGTCCCACAAAAACCCCTGGGCAAAAAAAAAAAAAAAAAAATTTTTAAATCGGCAGGATGCGCTCAGGGTGCGCGAATCCTGCCGGAGAAATCGAGCGCGGTCTCCCGCGCTTCGATGCTAGTGGCCCCCGGGTGGGCCAAGTCCCGGGGGCATGCTGGGGGGGTTAATTTTATGTGTGGGGGGCCTCTAAGGGCCCCCAAGCACCGAGGACCACCACCCCCGGGGCTTTATGTGTAATGGTGCGGGAGGGCTCTGAGCCCTCCCGCAGCCCCCGGGGACCGCCACCTCCCCGGGGCTTCTTTTTTACTTTTGATTAACCTGTGTGGGGGCTCCAGCCCCCACACGCCCGAGACCACCACCTCCCCGGGGCACTAAGAAAAATTACAATGGGGGTCCGTTTTGGACCCCAAGCCCCGGGGACCACCACCTCCCCGGGGCTTTCAAAATGTAAGGAGGGGGCCGCGCGGCCCCCTCCTGGAGCCTGTGGTGGCCCTGGGGACCGCCACCCCCAGGGCCGGCTCCTGCAGTGTCCCGGGGTGCCTACCCCCGGGACACTGCTGTTTGCAATGACAGGACGGGAGCCTCGCGGCTCCGTCCTGTCATTGCAAACTGCTTTGGATATTGGAAGAGAGAGCAGGAAACCTGCTCTCTCTTCCAATATCCAAAGCTGATTGCTTTCCACATGGGGAGCAGCATGTTAGCTGCTCCCCATGTGTAAAGCAATGCCGGCTCCCGTAGGACACGGGGAGCCGGCGGGACTGTGGGGGTTTGGGGACCCCCACAGTCCCCAACGAGAGGCCAGGCCCCGGGGGATGAGGTCCCCGGGGCCATAAGTGGCCACGGAGGGGGGCCACGCAGCCCCCCTCCCCAAAGGAAGAAAAAAGGAAAAAAAAAAAAAGTGCTAGGCCGGCCCCGGGGGATGGGGTCCTTGGGGCCTTAAATGGCCTGAGGAGGGGGGCCACGCAGCCCCCCTCCAAATAAAAAAAAAAGAGGCCATGCCCCGAGGGATGGGGCCCCCTTCCCGTTTTTTTTTTTTAATTTTAATTTTAAAAAAAAGGGGTAAGGCCCTGGGAGATGGGGTCCCCAGGGCCTAAAAATAGGAAAAAGGAAGGGGGGCCACACAGCCCCCCTTCAGGGGAAAAAAAAACAAAAAAACAAAAAAAACGATCGGGCCCGCAGGCCCCGCCCCTTCCTTCACCACTCTGCAAACGCGCCCCCTGGCGCGTTTGCAGAGGAGACCGAATTCCCCTTGAATACTGGGGGTCCCTGGGGCCAACTAGCCCACCAGGAACCTCCAGTATGCGCCAGGGGCTGCCTTGCAGAGAGGTGTACAGAGGCCACGCCCCTTTTACACCTCTCTGCAACGCAGCTCTGTGGCGCTTTTGGAGGTATATGGTGGGCTAGTTGCACCCCAGGGACCCTCAGGATTCAAGGGGAGTTAATCCCCCGACTTAAAACGCGCCACGGGGCGCGTTTGCACAGTGGTGAAGGGAGGGGGCGGGGCTTCAGGTGACATGTGTGCAAACAGGCCCCGTGGCGCGTTTTAAGATGGGGAAATAATCCCCTTCAATCCTGAGGGTCCCTGGGGGCCAACTAGCCCAACAGGTACGTCCAGAAAGCGCCACAGAGCTGCGTTGCAGAGAGGTGTAAAAAGGAGTGTGGCCTCTGTACATGTCTCTGCAACGCAGCCCCCTGGCGCATACTGGAGGTTCCTGGTGGGCTAGTTGGCCCGTAGGGACCCTCATGATTCAAGGGGACTTAATCCCCCTACTTAAAACGCGCCACGGGGCGCGTTTGCACAGATGTCACCTCAGGCCCCGCCCCCTCCCATCACCATTGTGCAAATATTCCTCTAAAATCAGCCGAAATACGAATTCTGATTTACTCACCAGTTATCAGGAGAGACCTCAGTGCTGCATCTTTCAGCCCAGTACTAATCCTGAAAAGTAATTTTAACCGTACTTACCAGTAACTTGAATTTCCTTCCATAGGCTAACATTGACTGGTTTCACTTGGAAATTCTTCTAAGTGTGGAGTTTTGGAACTTTAAAATATTCCTCTAAAATCAGCCGAAATACGAATTCCGATTTATTCACCTGTTATCAGGAGAGACCTCAGTGCTGTATCTTTCAGCCCAGTACTGGTCCTGAAAAGTAATTTTAACCGTACTTACCAGTAACTTGAATTTCCTTCCATAGGCTAACATTGACTGGTTTCACTTGGAAATTCTTCTAAGTGTGGAGTTTTGGAACTTTAAAATATTCCTCTAAAATCAGCCGAAATACGAATTTCGATTTACTCACCTGTTATAAGGAGAGACCTCAGTGCTGTATCTTTCAGCCCAGTACTGGTCCTGAAAAGTAATTTTAACCGTACTTACCAGTAACTTGAATTTCCTTCCATAGGCTAACATTGACTGGTTTCACTTGGAAATTCTTCTAAGTGTGGAGTTTTGGAACTTTAAAATATTCCTCTAAAATCAGCCGAAATACGAATTCCGATTTACTCACCTGTTATCAGGAGAGACCTCAGTGATGCATCTTTCAGCCCAGTACTGATCCTCAAAAGTAATTTTAACCGTACTTACCAGTAACTTGAATTTCCTTCCATAGGATATCATTGCCTGCTTTTTGCTGAAAAAGTTTCTAAGTGTTGATTTTTGAAACATACAAATATTCCTCTAAAATCAGCCGAAATACTGAATTTCGATTTACTCACCTGTTATCAGGAGAGACCTCAGTGCTGCATCTTTCAGCCCAGTACTGGTCCTGAAAAGTAATTTTAACCGTACTTACCAGTAACTTATATTTTCTTCCATAGGAATCCATTGTCTGGTTTTCAGCAGAAAAGTTTCAAAGTGTCGATTTTCACAAACTACAAATATTCCTTAAAAATCGCCTGTATGACTTAAACGCATTCTTTCAACTGTTTACAGGAGATGCACCAGTGCTGGATCCAGGATCCAACACTGAGTAAGAAAAAAGTAACGATAACAGTTTTTACCTGCTAAGTGAATTTCCTTCCATAGGATAACATTGGTGATTCTATGAGAAAAAGTTTCTAAGTGTCAACTTTTAAAATACAATAATATTCCTTAAAAATCACGATTGTAACCAAAACGCTTTTACTCAACTGTTTACTGGAGATGTACCAGGACTGAATCTAGGATCCAGTCCTGTGGTTAGAAAAGTAATCCATAAAGTAACTAATTGCATTTAACTAAAAATTCACATTGAGCTGAATGTTGCATTGTGTTTGAAAATGTGGTGCCCATTGCAACAACTGTAACTACTGTACTTAAAAGTCTATTGCCTATGTGCAAAGTATTTAAACTAAAGTAATTCATTCTGAGAAAGTATTTTTGTAATGTAATGTATAATGTAATTACAATGTAATTTAAAAAATAAAATATGTAAAAAAAAAATTCTAAAAATGTAATAAATCAGTATGAAAAAAATTAATATAACAATTAATACATTTAAAAATTGTCATTTACAAAACCTTTGAAATTCACTGAAAAAACCGTAGGTTTCAGACATGTTATAGTTAGGAATTAGCATTTAAAAAACCTTTGAAATTCACTGAAAAAACCATAGGTTTCAGATATGTTATAGTTACAAATTAGCATTTAAAAAACCTTTGAAATTCACAAAAAAAACCATAGGTTTTAGGGACAGTTATAGTTAGTTGGACATTTCACTCGTACAAAACCCGTGAAATTCCCCCGTTATAGTTAGTTCAGCTAACTATAACTCGCGCCCCGCAATGCACTGCTGATGACGTCACATATTACATCACTCATGACATGGTCAGTGACATCACTGATGACATCACTGATGACATCTCAAATGACATCACTGATGACATCATCCACGTGATAATCTGATGCAGCTCCTCACACCCTAATATAACCTTTGATACACCCAATCTAAATTACAGACTGCCATTCGCAAAACTATAGACACTCCAACACCAATAACTACATACCCACTCACTGATTCGTAGGTCTACACACACACATCCACTCACTCACCCGTACAGTCACTCATACTTATGGTCACTCAGTACAGGACTATCATATGCACTCTTACTCCTATATAGACACTCAAACACCGCCACTCATCCATAGAGGTACTCACACACCTAGTCAGTCATGCAAATAATTAAACACACTGCCATTTACTCACCTATACAGTTATACACACACCAGCTCACTTAATCATACAAATACTAGCACATTGTTACGCTCTTATACAATCACTGATACAAGCACACACTCATCCATACAGCCACTATCACAATCACTCACTCTCGCTTATAGCTATTTATATACTCCAACACACATATATACTGGCTTTCACATATGTAGTTACTCACACATGTACCACTGGGACATACATTCACTCACTAACACACTCTTACACACACTTACCCACCCATACAGTCTATCACAGATGCACTCTTGAAACCATCCACCCAGTGAATCACCCACTCACACATCTATGCACAGAGTCGCACACACCCCACCCACACAAACACTCAGGCACCCATACAGATACTCAGACAACCAATCAATAACTCATATAGACACTCATGTAGCTATTCACAAACCCATGCAGCCACTTACACAGAAACAGACAGACGGATACAGACATTCACCCAGTTTAGTCACTAACCCATGCATTCAGTAAGATACGTTAAATCACTCACTTATAGAGTCAGTCACGCACCTACTAAATCATCCATACAGACACTTACACACCCACTCATTCTTCAATACGTCTTTTCCTATATATATTAAAAATATTTCAACTTTACAGAAACACACAGTCACTGGATGATGTCATCAGTGATGTCATTTGAGATGTCATCAGTGATGTCATCAGTGATGTCACTGACCATGTCATGAGTGATGTAATATGTGACGTCATCAGCAGTGCATTGCGGGGCGCGAGTTATAGTTAGCTGAACTAACTATAACGGGGGAATTTCACGGGTTTTGTACGAGTGAAATGTCCAACTAACTATAACTGTCCCTAAAACCTATGGTTTTTTCAGTGAATTTCAAAGGTTTTTAAATGCTAATTTGTAACTATAACATATCTGAAACCTATGGTTTTTTCAGTGAATATATATATATATATAAATTTGTGGTAGCACACTGTCATTTACAAACATACCATTTTCCATTGAAATGGCCCCTAAATTTGCACAGACACACCGTTTTATATGGTACAACTACATAGCTTACAAATGATATGGGAAACAGGTATCATTTGAGCCTTACCAATAAAATATCTTGATTTGTTTTGATTGTATTACATTCTTTGTTTCAATTACACTTCAGAATTAAAAACGTGCTTCATTTGAGCTTTTATAACTGTTGGTATATTTTGAAATATTTGTTCCTTTCGTTAACAGGTATTTAAATTTTGTTATGTGTTAGAAAAAACGATGACATCCTACAGCCTTTTCTTTCACACTTCCTGTACCCCAGCAAGAGCGTCAGGTAGGTGACTTAAGAAAATCCTCTCATTTTGCAGTTCAAGAAAAGTAAACACCAATTTCTATACTAAAAGAGCAATTTGTCACAAGACACATCTTGACATTTGAACTCTGTCTCTGAACACACCGTTAATATGTCAAAATAAAAAAAAAATTACAAGCATCTTTATTGCTCATACACCTTCTGGAGCTGCATTATAGAAGTGCCCCAGGAGCGCAACAGGTGTTTGCACCCGCTTTGCGCGCCCCCCCCTTGTGGCACGTTGGTATTACAGAAGGGGTCGCAGACGCTTGTGCATCCCCATCTGTAATACTGTAAGTGCTGGCACACATACAGCGCCAGCGCTTCCTCAAGAGGGCGTTCCCTCATTTGCATGGGGGTGTGGTCACATGCAAATGAGGGAATCCCTTTACCTCTCTGCCCGCGCCATAGTACAGATGCTGGTGCAGAGGCACAGAAGCTGTCAGGAGGCGTACTGACAGTGCGCCCCCTGATTGCAGACCTCTGGAGGGGGGAAAAGGGGTCCCATGGACCCCCCAGACATCCCCTTGCAGGCGGGTTCAATGACTCACTGCACCCGCCTGCAAGGGGGTCTCTAATTCCCTTTAAAAGTGCAGGCGGGTGCCGCCTGCACTGTAAAAACATGGAGCTGCTTCAAAGCAGCTGCTCCGTTTTTCACATGAATGCGCATTCACCATAATAAGGCACATTTTCCTTGATTGCACTGGGCACACATTTTGAAAGGTGCGCCCGGCGCAATCAAGGAAAATGTGATGTATGTATAATACGGCCTCTGAACTCCACACTGTTATTTTGAGGGTGCTGCAGCACCCCCAGCATCCCTACTTTCAGTGCCGATACAAAGTTCTATTCGCAAACTATGTGACAGATTTATCAGTCAGCTGTGCCACCCTTGCGCCATGCAATGGGGCACAAGGGCGACACACACACACAAAGTCAAATTTATCAAGCCACATAGGCCACCTTGCATGGCCCTGCGTCATTTGATAAATCTAGAGTAACGCAAGGCAGCTCAAATCACTGTCTTGTGTTACTCTGCCCCAGGGAGGCATTCCATGGGTGGTGCACGGGTGTTCCCATGCATCAACCCATGGATTTTGGTGCATTCCCAGATTTACCATTATTGGGAGACCTGGGATTTCGTCGAAATGCCACACCTCTCCAAGCGAAGCATAACAATGAGAAATATCTTTATTTCTCCTCATTTTTTACTCTATCTATGTGTGCTGCATTCTGCAGCACACGTAGAAAGAGGAAAATGCCTCAGAGGAATGTTTTTGTGCAGGAAGGTACCCCTTCCTGCACAAAAATAATCCTGTCTGCAACGCAGGCACCCTTGCAGCATGGCGCAAGGGTGCCTGCGTTGGCACTAGGTGTTTATGCGCCAGAGTGAGCAAAAAACAGGAATGCGTAGTATAATGTTAAATATGGTGCATTCCTGCCCTTTCACGCAGTACAGCGCAGCAAGGTGGCTTGCTGCATTAAAGTTTGATCAACCTGCCTCTCTGTGCGGAGTTTAACCTCTACATAACCTATACTTATGTGTGCAGAGTTCTCAACCCTGACTGTAGAGTCTATTAAGCAGGGCCGGACAAGCCGTACTGGGCATCAGGCGTTTCCCTGAAAGGCTGGAAGAGGGGCCGGTTTGGCAGCAGTGCAGGCCAGTTTTGTTACTTGGGGACGGTTTTGCAGTGGTGGTGCAATATCGGCCCCCAGCAACAAAAGCAGCAAGCACGCATTACCAGCCTCCCGCGGGCCAGGCTGTGCTTTTCCAGGGGTTGGCCCGAAAAAATAACCACCAGTCCGGCCCTGCTCCTCAGACATAAATATACATTTTGGTAGCAAATTTTGGAGGGAGACAGGTGAGTAACTTAAAAAATGGCGCACTTACTACAAAAGGGGATGGGATTATGGAAGAGTAAGGGACATCACGCACTCCCAAAAGAGTAAGCCAGTTGCTATGCACAGGGACAGGAGGCAATTAACCTACAATTCTCTAGTAAATTTACACACAACGTTTGTGAATATCACAAAGTGGTAAACAACTCAAAAGTGTAAGTTACTCAAATGCGTAAGTTACTTCTGTGAATCAGGTCCTTGGCCTACAACTTTTATTGGTTCACTTTTATTGATTCACAACAGAAATTCTGATCATGAATTGTTGTGCCTGCTGCCCATGAAGCCTACGTGTAGCAGTTTCATTGATAATTTGAAATTCCAAATTAGTATCAGGTCTACATTTATAGCCGGCTTTGACGCACATCCTTGTGCAAAGTTCATTCTCTGGTCCTGAGAGAACATCCCCTCCACCATTTTTGAGGAAAATGCAACACCTTAACGTATTACACCTAAATTACCTCTGGGAAGGAAACGAACCTACAGGTACTCCACTTAATGCAAATATACATTTCTTCTAACATGGGGTTAATATTGATAGGCAATGATTAGACAATGTTTTAGGCATTTTACTGCTTCCACTGCACCATATAAATCAATCTGATCAATCAAAATACTGCCCTGGAAAACATTTTGTATCTTTATTTAAAGAACGCTAATTATATACAATTCTCATGTTTTGCTGCCGATCTATGAATTAATTTGTTTTCCTAGCCATTTTTGCCAATTAGATTCTATTTCCCATAAGACCTTGGGATGAATGACTCGAAGTCAGATCAATAGGCTCAAATCAAACCTAATGTTGAATATTTTGAATTTTGTTTATCGCTTTATCAAATAAAGTGCAGGCATGAAAATTCGGGCCACATCTATGAATTATTCATGTTCTTGCATATCTGCTAGAGTGGTAAATCTGCCTCAGTCTTGCAAAAGGGGAAGACCTTTTTGAATTAGTAGGCAACACCACGGGGAATCCTGGGAAACACTATTTCATAAATTAGACAGTCCACAGTTTTATTCAGTATATTTGCTAGAAAATTGTGAGCATATGTTTTCTGTAGGTATAGAAAGTGTTCTTGAGCTGTCAGGTTGCTGTGGGTAAATATAAATTATTGAAATAAGGTCTAATATCTCTTTTTAGGTCTCGGCTAGACAGTGCTAGACTGTGTTGTGTTCTATTTGTGGGCTAATAGCCCGCCCATCTCCTTCCATTAGTAACACTTCAGCATCGCTCTAATTTTCTTTGATGCCACGGCATGCGGGCTTCGTGGCCTGCGGGCGTCATGGCCTCTTCTTGTGTTTGGCCCTCCCACAGTGCATGGACCAAGTACATTTCACCTTACACTGCTCCCAGTTTGCGGACCTATTTTTTTCTTTGTTTTCAAGCACTCATAGGAGAACTTATGTTTTTAGGCGGTCTCCCTTGCACACTTACACACATACCACTAAAATACATGTGTTTGTACATAAACAAATGTATTTCTTAAAAAGTTGTTAAAATGCAAACAGCACTTGTTTAATTTTTTGGGGAGTTATCCGATGGTATTGGAGCCCTTGCTCCATCATCTGTCCTGGCATAGCGCGAACACAAGCCAATGGTTTTGTGGTGCTTTAAGTGCTCACCAGTCACATTAAACAATGACACATTCATTTTTGTCGCTGATGCTGCTTCAATTAAGGTTTTTTTTTCTGGCAGTGTTTGCCCATCCCCCTCCTGCTTCCCTACTTGACCCGTCCCCCCACTACCTGCCTAGTCACTGCTTTTTTTTTTTTTGCACGATCCGATGGTATTGGAGCGCTGGTTCATCTTGCCATAGTGCTAACACCAGCCGATGGTATTGGAGCGCTTTCAGTGCTCACAAGTTACATTGCACAATGACACATTCATTGTCGTTGGCAGGGAGAAGCGTTAAGTGATTTGCCAGAATCAAACATTGTTTGTTTAGATTTGAACCTGGTTCCCCAGTTCCGCTGTCGGCAGCTCTGGCCATTATGCCACATCCTCGCTTCACTGCAAAGCTCCTCAACTGTTTCTCACTATCACTTCCACACTTGTTCAGCAAGACCCAGTAAACACCGAACAAGCATTGCCAAAGTCAATAGATCTCGGCAATGCCTGAGCTATTACACTTGTCAATGTGAATGTCTTTTAGCCATGTTGTTTAGAAGCACATCTGCTGTTCAGCATTGCTGAAAGTCACTGAAAAAAAGTGGCATTATGCAACCAGCGCAGGCCACGTCATAGCACTTTTTTGTGTTAGGAGGGGCAGGACAATACACTCAACATGGGGGGTGAAGAGACTCAACATCGGCTCAACATCCTGTGATTCTGGGCTTCCAGTAACTTTTAGCCATGCTGAACATCAGATGTGCTGCTAGACAGCATGGCTTTGCTGAGACCTACTGGCTTTGCCAATGCTTGTTCTTTAATGCTACACACTTTGACCCCATTCCCTTTACCCCACATTGCATCCCATGCATAAACTAGCAACCCCTCCTATTCTCCCTTTATGTCACTTAGCAGTTGGAACACACCCCACTGGATAACATAAACAGGGTTGTAGCTATCAATTGTGTAGCAGGTGCAGTGCACCAGGTGTCCGAGTTATGAGGAGTGCAGTGAACCGAGATTCGGCTCCTCATTCTCAGACAGCCTCTATCAAAATGCTTTTCATGTCTCTCTTGCAGTTTCACCAAAAGATAGCCTGAGCCCTGTTATCTTGGTTTCAATTTCCTGTCCACATAACCTTGGTGCTGTATAGTGAATGCTGGTAATCTCCAACTCTGCCATTAAATGGCTTTTAAACTCATAATCAGTGACACACAAATATCATCAAATGTATCTGCATTCACTGTATGTAGCCATCTAGGAACTAGTTTGGAGCAGGGGCGTAGCTTCCATTGGTGCCCTTGGGACTCTTGAGGCCTAGAGGGCTGAGAGGTCCACTGACCCCTGATTATTGCTGTGTTTCATAATTGCAACAGCAGTCAAGAGGGCTTTTTATTTCTTGCACTAGGGTCAATGACACACTGGCTGAGGCACTGGTTTGGACCAAATCAAAACTTGGCACTTGCAACCCTCAGAAGCATTTTAAACATTCAGGGAGAAAGGCCAGTGACAGATTTAACCTGCTAAAAGATTATGTAAGTAGGGAGTACAAAAGTTAGAGCAGGTCTCATCTTCAGCTACTCACACCAATGTAGCTTGCAAGGCGGGGAGCATGCAGGTGTCGTGCGATATTGTCCGAAACGGAAGGCAACTTTGACTCTTTGTTTTAGCAGGCAAAACATGATTACTTCAAATAAATAAACCACACCCATTTATACAGGCATTTCAATACTACTGGCCCTCAATGCACTCTCTCCAAGTCATATTATTATTATCCACCCTGGTAGCAGCCATTTTAAACACTTCAGAAATACGAATGATTCCACCATCCGCAGATTAAATTAAAACCCTACCCATGATCTGATGAATGGGCAAGGACAAGTGTGAAGCCCACCCTTTCCAAGCTGGTATATTAAACCATGGCTCAGCACAATGTGCTCAGCCTGTATTACAGAATGAGGAGCAAAGCAGGAGCAGCGTGTTATACCTTTAAGCTTCACTGCATCTTCCAAGCATAAGAACGTTGCATTTCAGTGTTCTGTTACTAGGTTATCCTGTATGTGTAGGAATTCCATCAACAGTCAGTTGTCCACTGGCTGAGGAAGGAGCACCAAGCTTAGGTTATCTCCAGCAATAAAGTTATTTTTATTCTTCTGCTGAGTCCCGGTTTCTCATAAAATTGGTGATGAGGATTTGTTATAACTAAGGGGCATATTAGCAAGACCCACGTTAAAATTATCGCCGTTTTAGCGGCAGTTTCCTGCCGCTAAAACGGCGATAATGGGCTTGATAATATGCGTTATGGAATTCCAATAGAAGCCCAGGTTAGATGTGCAGGACATCTAACCTGGGCTTCTATTGGAATTCTATAACGCATATTAGCAAGCCCATTATCGCCGGTCTTGCTAATATGCCCCTAAGTTATAACAAATGCAAGAGTAACATAACATCACATAAGCAAGATAACGAAGCCTGCTCTATATGTGGAAGCAGCTTGCACAACTCAGATTCTAAAAATTACTTTGCAAAACAGTAGTATAATGTTAAATATGGTGCACTCCTGCCCTTTCACGCAGAAAGATATTTCAAAATTTTAAATTGCTGCAGTGCAAGAGAATTTAATAGATGGTGAAAAATGTGACAACAGTTTGCGTGTAGGTGATGCAGCTGGTAACATGGGCATTTCGGTCTGGACTGTTCCCATGGGGCACAGGGTCAAGACTGATTTGCATATGGCTGGGTCCAAACTGGGGTGGCATAGTGGGCAAAAGAACGATGGATTTAACCCAGATCTTTTGACTGGGGGAGAATGTTTGCATTGTCAGCATTCCGTCCATCATTTGTTTGCTGTAACACTTTTCGCCCTAAGTGGGATGGGTATGCCCAGAAGTGGGTCCCTTGCTCACTGTGCCACTGGATTCAAGCTAGCCTGGCTGAAGAAGGGTGACATACCCTGAAACCGGTCCCAGGATGCTTGTTTCCAGTCCAGGGAGGACCTGGCCTGGCAATTCGGTCTGGACTGTTCCCATGGGGCACAGGGTCAAGACTGATTTGCATATGGCTGGGTCCAAACTGGGGTGGCATAGTGGGCAAAAGAATGATGGATTTAACCCAGATCTTTTGACTGGGGGAGAATGTTTGCATTGTCAGCATTCCGTCCATCATTTGTTTGCTGTAACACTATATGTGAATCAGCTTTCACAACTCAGATTCTAAAAATTACTTTGCAAAACAGTAGTATAATGTTAAATATGGTGCATTCCTGCCCTTTCACGCAAAAAGATATTTCAAAATTTTAAATTGCTGCAGTGCAAGAGAATTTAATAGATGGTGAAAAATGTCACAACAGTTTGCGTGTAGGTGATGCAGCTGGTAACATGGGCAGAATGTGTAGACTTAAAGAGAGTTTATGATTAAGAGGAAGAAAGTTCATCTCATGGTAAATTCAATTTCTTTGTAGACGATCATACCTAAAGAAATGTTTATGTCACAAAATCCATGAGGATACCAAGGTAAGGAAATAGATATTATTGGTTACATGTTGACAAAGAATGAAAGTTGTATGTAGCTGTGAGTGGTCTGACAATTTTGGGATGGGAACACTAGTATGATTTGCATATAATTATTAATCCCAGAGCTCCTAAGCAAGTCATGGTTGTGAAGGACACATCAGTTAATGAGATTGTAGAGGGGACCAAGCAGGTGTTTGCGGACAGATAGGTGGAACTAAAGGGCTATGTACATAACACTGGTGTTAAGTTTGATGCTATTCCTGTACAACATAAATTGAGGAGAGTACCAATAGTGGCCAGATAAGAAATTAGGAAAATGTTGTCCAATAGGTTTAAAGAAGGAATCATATACCAATTGCTGCAAAACCGCCCCCCAGCAACAAAAACGGCCCCCACTGTGACAAAACTGGCCCCCACCCTTCCGGCCCACAGGAGAAATGCCCGGTGGCCGCTACGGCCAGTCCGGCCCTGATAGTCGCTTCACCTAATGAGGTGTATGGAGGCATCATCAAAAACAGGGCATTTCCATAATGGAGTCTGCACTTCACTTTGCACTATTAATGGACGCCATTGGCAAGGGAGTAGAGGCAGAATTTTGTGCAGAGTCATCATAAAGGAGTAGAAAGAGCCAGAAAGTTTATTGACATGAAAGAGAGCGAGAGTTCTCAGTCCATTTGCACCCACAGATTCTACCACTGGGGCAGAAATGTCCTCTGAGGGCCAGAAGTCTGTCAATATAGCATGCCTAGGTTTTTCCTATATCAGACACACAAAAGGTGATGTGAGGAATGCTTGCAATAATTCTAACCACTGGCAATCACTCAGGGTATCATTCCAACCCATCGTTGTTTTGTCTGGGCCCACAGTGAGGTGGCATGTTGGGTGAAAAACAATGAACTGGCATGCAACCCTGAGTGATTGCTAGTGCCTGAGGTTAATTCAAGCATTCCATCCATCACCTTGTTGTTCTTGCAGTTCTCACCTTAAGTTCAATGGGAATGCACAGACGTGGGTCCTGTGCTCACTGTGCCACTGGAACCAAGCTAGACCTGACTGAGGAGCCCGAATAGGGCCAGTATTGGGTTACTTGTGTTCCGATTCTTGGAGGACCTGGACTGGCAGTTTGGGCTAGACTGTTACTATTGGCACAGGGTAAAAAATTATTTGCATATGTTTGGGCCCAAACTGTGGAGTCATGGTGGGCGAAAACTGAAGCACTGCATGTGCCCAAGTGATTGGCAGCGGACAAGATTAATTTAATCATTCCATCACCTTGATGTTGTTGCCGTAGATTTTCCTATGTGGCAATACAAGACTTTCTTTCACTGTTGACTTTAAGAGAGTTGGCATCCAACCAATTAGAAATGTCACATATGCAATTGTGGAAAGAGGTAACACCATGAACATCATGAATAGAGAAGCTGGTGATGGAATGCAGAGCGATCACCTGTCCACACCACACCCAATCTGTCCAGGGATATCATGCTTGCTGTGGCACTGGAGCAGATGGTGGTCAGAGAGTAAAGAGTCCGCCCTCTCATCCCCTCTTCCACAGCAATATGGGGTCCATGACTATGGCACGCTTAACAAGCCCATCACCTCAACATGGCAATTAGGGTGTGGAGTATGATGGATTGGCATTGTCCTACAAAGAAAAGCCCTCCTGCACACTGCAAGAGCATTCCCCCGATCCAAGATGAACCAACTTTGCACATCCTTGACATCTTCTGTTGGCACCCAGCTTTCAAAGCTTACCAAGCTTGAAAGATCCTGGAGCAGACTTCCAGAAGAAAAGGGCCCAGGACCAATCCTGCATTCCTCAACACACCTGGGGGAAACCCTCCACATCCTTTAGCCCCTACGGAAAACTAACTGCAGAGACAGGGGGAATTTCCGCCTTAGACTTATCAGCATACCACAAGCCTCTGTAGCAGCCCCAGCACAGCTGCCATTCAATACACCAAGTCATCCACAATAATCAATACAGTACCATCATAAAAGAAGCAGAGCAACCGTCACTCACTAACTAAAACAAAAACCTTATGGTCTAAAGAACTCACTCATAAATCTCAGATATCTCAATCACTGCACCATGCATATCCACCACTGACCCCTGACATGGCTAAGCCCAACAGGTCCATGCTATCCTTCCTCACATATCTCTGCTTCACCTCACCATGACCCAATAGAAACGCAGGAAAGGCTGCAGATGATTTCCAGCATCAGACACAACATCTCCCATTTGTCCTTTCAATCTAGCTTCCCACTAGGATTGCACAATATAAATACTGGTAAATACATGTAGCAAACATCAATTCCGGAAAAGCAAGCGCACCACACCGGTTAGTCTTGCTTCCACCAACAACCTTAATGACAGTGCTTAATTTGTGCCGGTTGTAGCAGGCACTCAGTTTGGGGATCCGGATTAAGATCAACTGAGAGAAATATGTCAAAGGGAGTATAGGAAATTAGGTTACTGGTTGAGGGGGGATGAAGCCCTTCTTAAGCAGCAACCACAATTCTTGTCAGGGTAAAGTCACTAGCAAACCCCAAATTAACCTGTGCTCAACCCTCTGGTAGCTTGGCACAGACAGTTAGACTTAACTTAGAAGCAATGTGTAAAGTCTTTGTGCAACACTTCAAACATTAATAAAATGAAAACACACCACAAAAGGGATTCCACAGCAGATTTAGAAAAATAAAGTAGATTTTATTAAATAAAACAAGAATAAACTGACAAAATTTCAATAAGTATATTCGGAGAAAAGCAATTTTAAAGATTTAGATTAAAATAGTTCCAAAAAGTCCAAAGGCTGGGACTAGGAGAATGTCAGAAGTTCAGACCAACTGCGATGGAGTGTGAGTTGGATACAGAAACCAGGTTAGTGCTGCTGAAAAGTTACCTTCTCAGTCCAGTGCAAAGTGTCCCGTTGGCGGTGGGGGGCTGCAAGGAGCAGGGAAGTGTTGTGGATAGCGTTGATGTAGCACGAAGAGCAGGCCAGGCGTTGCAGACGGGCATCGCTTAGCAAATGGTTAGGCTGGAGCTTCGCGGTGGCGTTGTTTGCGACCGCTCAATGCTGTAGCATGAAGTGTCTGGATGACAGAACTTTGCGTTGGTGAGCTGTGCGAGTAACAACGTTTTGGGCCAATGGGCCTATTTGAGGTCGCAAAGAGCCCAAAAACTTCAATCAGCCTCTCTGAGGCCACACCAAAGGTTTAGGAGGTCTACGGCTTGCTCCCGCTGGATCTGGATGCTGGTTCAGGTGGTTGGGAGCCTGCTATAATCCTGTGACTCAGAACAGGAGGCCAGAAGATTAGCCCTTGGAGTCACTCTCGGAGTCCTGGGCTCAGGTAAAGTCCAAATCCCTCTGACTCAAGCAAGAGAGCAGCAGGGGAACAGGGCAGCAAACCAACAAGGCAGCAGCCCAGCAAGGCAGGGTGTATTCAAGTGGAAGTAAGGCTATTCTCAGCTCCGCTCTCCCATTCTGCCAGTGATGACTCTAAGCTCTCTATTGTTTGTAGCTGTCTAGGAGGAATACACAAAGCCCAACTGTCAGCTACACCCAGGCACTAAATGGCTAAGGCAGGAAAATGCCAATTTTATAAAACCAACATTTTCAAAATTGTAATTCAAAATCTGACTTCACCATAAGAGAAAATTTTTCATTACAATTCCAAAGACACCTAACATAAACGAGTTACTTGTTCCCATTTGGAAATTGCACCAATTAAATGGTATAAGGTAACCCCAATGTTACCCTATGGGAGAGGCAGGCCTTGTAGTAGTGAAAAACGAATTTAAGAGTTTTTCACTACCATGACATGTAAAACGTAAAGGTACATGTCTGACTTTTTAAATACACTGCACCCTGGCCTCTGGGATGTCCAGGGTCTATCCCAGGGGTAACTTATGCATATTAAAAAGGAAGGTTTGGGCCTGGCAAAATTTGTATTTTGTCAGGTTGAAATGGAACACACAGGCTGCAGTGGCAGGCCTGAGACATGTTTAAAGAGCTGCCTATGTAGGTGGCACAATCAGTGCTGCAGTCGCACTAGTAGCATTTAATTTATAGGCCTAAGGCAGAGGTAGTGGCACTCTACTACGAACCTACAAGTAAATTAAATATGCCAATTGGGTATAAGCCAATTCTACCAGGGTTTAAAAGGAGAGCACAAGCACTTTAGCACTGATTAGCAGAGAATGTTACTTTTCAGCTAGACTAACCTGGTTGCTGTATCCGACCTGCGCCCCATCGCGGTCGGCCTGAACTTGTGACTTTCTCCAGGTCTTGCATGACCAGATTTTGCGTTGGTCTTTTTGACGCTATTTTCACTTAAATCTTTGAAATTTCATATCTCCGGTTCTACTGATTTGATTTTTGTCAATTTGGTCTTGATCTATTTATTACATTTTGCTCTATTTGTCTAAATTGGTGTGGGATTTTTCTAGTGTTGTATTTTCACTTTATTGCAATTTGAAGTGCTGCATAAATACTTTACACATTGCCTCTAAGTTAAGCATGAATCCTCTGTGCCAACCTACCAGAGGGTTGAGCACAGGTTAATTTGGGATTTACTTGTGCCTCCCCTGATAAGGATTGTGGTTGCTGCTTGAGTAGGATTTCACCCACCTCAACCAGTAACCCAATTTCATAAATCCTTGCAATTAATGATTGTCTAAAATATGTTGATGTTCCTCTAGGTGGAAGCCTATATAACTTAAAAACAATCATGAAAAATGCTGCAGAACAAAATGACCATTCAAGATAGCTAAGTAATAATACAATAACATGAACAGGCCAGTGAGAACCTGGCACGTAAAGGAATACTACACAGAAAGCTTACATCTTCAGGCTCCTGCTAAACATTACTTTCAGTCCCGATCATCACCCCCCCACCCCTTGTTATGTTGGTCCAGGCCCTCTGTCTACCCCAGTGCAGACTCTGTCCACACCCTACCGCCCCAGACTCCCATCTCATCTCCTACCGACAAAGCCATTCAAGACGTTGAGTTGAGGGATCAGTGAGCTGAGGTGAGATTAGCAGAGGCTTGCAGTAACCTACATACAGTATAATGCACAGTTCACTGTTTTCAGAACTACATGGATTTTAATAGTACTCTAAGAAACACAAGAGCAAAATCATATAACAAACACAAATTTACATCATTTTTGAGTGCTCTTTTCTTAAATGCTCTCTTCTTGATGACTGTCTGAAAATCCATACATTATGCAATATGAGAGTTTTCATTGCAGTACAGAGATAGGATGCTATTTTGGAGTTAAGATGCTATACTAGTGATAGATTCTGTTCTTTCATGTTTTTGTGTTGATTTCTTAATTCATTTGCTTAATCCATATTTTGTTTGTGTTATTCATAATTTTATCAGTCTTTTTTTGCTCACCTTTGGGATCACATATCCACGAAAACATTGGAAACCAATGATAATCTTGATAAGTATAATGGTTGAGGTACAGAGATAGATGAGCCACCTCATATGATTGGCAGATATGTCAAACCTTCGCCCAGTTCCCATGATGTTTTTCTGCTGTTGCGATGAGCTTTTGTTGACAGTAGAGAGACAGTAGCAGAGACACATAAGAGTGAATCTTAGTTTGGAGAAACAGCAAGGTCCTTGTAGAAAATCTATTAGGGATTGGCAGTTTAAAGTTATTTATCTGCCAATGTCTTCAATAAGACTCAGTTTTGAGATAACTTGTATTCTTCATATTGTGACACACATTATTAATAGAGCATAACTTATTGAATAAGTGTTATTAGTGGTTGAAACTGTAGAGATCACAGTTATACACTATACTAGCGACGTTGTGCAAGGTTGGTAGATTAAAAAATATTTATACAAAAAGTAAAAAATGAATTATATTTTTCAAAACTAAGGGCTCATTACGATGGCGGAGGGACCGCCACCGCCGGGCCGGCGGTGGCGGTCCCTCCGCCATCTGGCTCCGATTTCCCCCACCACATTAGGATGGCGGGGGGGAATCGTTCCGCAAGCGTGGCGGGCGCAGAGAGCGCCCGCCACGCTTCCGCCACAGGCAATCTTTGCGATTGCCTGGCGGAGCGGTCCAGACCGGGGATATGGTGGCGGTGCCTAGCAGGCACCGCCCGCCCGATCACAAGGCTGGCGGAGGCTGGCGGAGGCTGGCGGAGGCTGGCGGAGGCTGGCTTCGGGGGCCCGTTACGGGCCCCCTCTGTGGTGGGGGGGCCAGTTGTGCACTGGGGGGATACCATTTCCATGCACAAGGTGGCAGGCTCCGCACGGGGCCTGCCACGTTGTGCAGGGAAATGCACAACATGGCCATTTAACATTGCGGCGGGTGCTGCAGCCAGCAGCACCCGCCGCAATGTTAAATTGCTGGATGCGACCGCCGCGGTGGCGGTCGCATCGTAATTAGGGGTGCGGGACTGCCGCATTACAGGCGGGCGGTCCCGATCCCGCTACGATGGCGGGCGGACTCAAGTCCGCCCGCCATCGTAATTGGCCCCTTAATTCAGTAAAATCTGTTTGTGAATGTTATGCATGTTGTCTAGGCGCAGAGAATGAATGTCAAGTTGCACTAATCACATAGAAAAATACATGAATTCCAGTGATTGAAGTGGGTAGGGTAAATGGGACAAGAGAGAAAACAGAGACACTTGAGTCCACTTCTCGTCCTTTGTGGTGGTTCAGGGGGCCCGCTTGCTGAGGTGGATATATGTATGATGAAGACATATCTTCAGTGATTTTTTATTTTGAATACTAAGGGCCAAATTACGAGATTTTGGCGGAGGGGTGGCGTGGCGGTGCAAACCGCCGTGCCACTGCTCCGCCAAATCTAGCTCTGCCTGCCCGCCAGATTACAGCTTATTCGTAGTCTGGCAGACAGGTGTTATGTTATGTTAAAAAAATTTATAAAGCGCACGTACACCAGATTGGTTTCATGGCTCTACTCTGAGAGGTACCGAAGCCCCAGGGACTTACCCATAGGCTTGTCTGAACAGCCAGGTCTTAAGGAGCTTCCTAAAGCTCAGAAGGTCAGTGCAGGAACGAATTTCGAAGGGGAGAGAGTTCCAATATCTAGGAGCTAAGGCGGCAAACCTAGCACCGCCCAGACGCTTCAGTTTGAAAGAGGGAGTTGACAGAAGGTGCTTGTGGGCCGAACGCAAGTTGCGCATAGGTAAGTGCTTTTGGATAAGACTATCCACAAATTTAGGGCTACTTCCGCTTAGAGACTTGAAGATGAGACAGCCTACCTTAAAGGTGCAACGCTGTATGACAGGGAGCCAGTGCAGCTTCCTCATGAGGGGGGTAACATGTTGTTGCCTAGGTTGCTGAAAAATCAGTCTTGCTGCCTGGTTCTGTACCAGTTGTAGATGTTTGGCCAAGTAAAGTGGGATGCCAAAGTATAGAGAATTGGCGTAATCAATATGGGACATAACCATGGCAAGAACCACCTGGATCAGAGCTGCCTGAGTGAGAAATCTTCTGATCTTTCTTATTTTCCTCAACTGGTAGAAGCAAGTTGATATTACTGAACCTATTTGGGACCTCATGGTGAGATCGCAATTGATTGTTACTCCAAGACTTTTGGCTGAGGCAGAAGGGGGAGGGGGTTGGCCCCATTCTCTTGGCCAAAAGTGTGAGCTCCAAGGATTAAGGATACCCCAGTGAGGACCAGCTAAGTTTTATCTGGGTTGAGTTTTAAGTGATTACTGTGCATCCACTCGCTGATAAACAGCATGGTGGTTTGAAAGTCACGGACCGAATCAGGGGAGTTGCTGATGGGGAATATTAGTTGGAAATCATCAGCATAGTTGAAGGTGGCGTGGCGGTTCCCCCTGCGGTGCCCTTTAAAAGGCGGCATTGCCTTTTAAAAAGGCACCGCATGGTAACGCCTCACAAGGTTCCTGCACAGCATGGACTCGTAAATCCATGCAGTTCAGGAACCTATGTGCATGCACACATGGGTGCACATGTAATGCCCCCCTGTGTGCATCCACATATGTCTGAGGCTTCGGGGGCCCTGTAGGGCCCCCTTTGTTTCCTCTCCACCAGGCTTTTCATGGCGGTGGAACATCCATGAAAAGCCTGGCAGAGAGGAAACTCGTAATATGCCACGGTCCCGCCAAGCATATTGCGGCCTCTAACCCCCGCTCCTACACCAGGGAACGGCAGTTCACTGGCGGAGCTGGCGGTCCTAGTGTGGTCCAACTGCCCGAGTCCTAATCGGGCGGTCGGACCGTGGGTGCGGTGGTGGCTGAATCCGCCACGCAACCACAAGTCTGACGGTCCAAGGTCCGCCAGACTTGTAATCTGGCCCTAAGAGTAACTCTAATTGTGAATACATATGCCTTAGTAAACTCTCTGTAAGACTAACTCTCTGTACTTTAGAAGGAATCTGGGAATTACTGAAAACTAACCACATGTATACATAATTATCTCGAAAACAAGCTCCTCTACTTTTTTGTTTTGAGTATCTACCTGAAGCATCGTCATAAGACGCTCTTTTGTGGAAGATGAGTATAGGTTCTACTTGACTTCTGTAGTACAGTGAAATAAAGAATACTACTATTATCTTTTTGTTTCCTACTCATAGCAATATATACACTAATTGGAAATCTAATACTTTGTACACAGCATTCAATAATATGTACATATGTACAATTATCCTCTAAAGAAACCTTTCTGTTACTTCACAGGTATTTCTAGTAAAATAAACAACCTCCATTTTGAGAATTCGAATAATTTTAATCCAGCCCTTAGGGTTCAATAAAATGTTCAAGAAATTGTTTCAGAGTTCACCTTGCTTAACACGTGATTTCAGGATACTTTTCTACAATCCAAAATGTCCATGGAATGATCCATCTTCAACCCATACATGATCCCTCTGGCAAACATCATCCATGCACATGACATCAACATCCTCTCCTACACCGAAAAGCAACTCAAACTCTCCCTCTCAGACAAGACCAAAATACAGGAAATAAGTTCACCGCATGCATGATCAAAGTCACCAACTGAATGAAAGGCAACAGTCTCAACCATAACACCGACAAGATTTTGGCAACACCTCACCATGGTACTCCAACTGGTGGCCGGCTGAACCCGGATGCACACTCAGTATCCATGCCAGGAACCTCGGAAAAGTCATAGAAAGTAAACTGGACATGACCGCACAAGTCCACCCTGTCACTGCATCCTGCTTCCACATCCTGAAGATGCTGAGGAAGATCTTCACATTGTTCTCAAGCAACATTAGAAAAACTGTTACTCACACCCTAGTCACCAGCAAGTTGAGCTATGGGAACAACCCCTATGACAGAATTATCAAGCAACTCAGTAGAAGACTACAAACCATCCAGAACTCGGCACCCAGACTCATCCTCAAACACCCATGCAGAACTCACAGCACACCATACCTCAGGGAGGTCTACTGGCTCCCGATGCACAATCACACTAATTTCAAACACCTCACACACACATTCAAGGCACTACACAACTTAGGCACAGCTACCTGAACAGTTGCATCTCCTTCACCCAGGCACATAGATACCTCAGCTCTGCAGGACACCTACTTGCACACATCTTACGCATACACAATACCAGATCAGGAGCATGGCATTCTCTTGCATTGCTCCTAAAGCATGGAAAGGCCTCCCACTCCATATCAGAGACTCCTCTCTTCATGAATTCTGTAAAAAGCTGAATACCTGGCTTTTCAATTAACCAACTTCACATGGGCAGGGCTAGGCACACAACCTGCTCAGCGCCAGGATACCCTGGTGGGTTATAGGGCACTTTACAAATGCATATAACATAACATAACTACCAAAGCACTGCAGTGCAGCCTGCCCTACACATGGATGCACTCTAAATACAGGTAGCGCCAGCACTCAGTAATGAACAACAGACTTTCCTTCACGGAAATGCACTCAGCGTGAGCTGCTTCAAAGTACTGCTTCCACACACAAGGCCCACGCTAAGCTGTAAGCAGCACCTACAACACCACTTCATGACAATGAATGCAGGTGAAGAAGTGGGAAGTAACGCAAAAGTGTTGAAATAACATATGATGTTTGTTTGTTTAGGAAAAGCACAATCTTGAGTGCTCAGGCTGTGGTTTGGTGCTCCATTAAGGCAAATGTAGGCCTTTGGCATCATCACCAACACAAGAGGCCACATGATGGCATCAGACTGCAGCAGATGGGCTTTTTGCTAGGGAAGTGGGAGTGTCTGGACAACAAAATTCAATTTTAGCTCTGAAAATCTTTGCAAGGGAGTTTCTTAGCCTGGTGACTGTCATTCGGCAGAATAAGCACTCCAAAAAAAAAAAAAATAATATGTCCTCCCATCACTCTGTGGTTGTCACTATAGAATGTTATCACGGAAGCACCAGAGTAAGGTTTACCCTTCGGTGGCCCACACATTGGCCTTTTTGAAGCTGTAGGATGTCCCGCCCCAGAAAGGTGGGGTATCCTGCAACTTCAAAATAGCACTCACGGTTTGATGAGGGTCGGTGGAGGGCACAAGACGGGAGGGGATATGAGAGGGCTGGGGCTGTGGAGGGAGAAGGATAAGACACACAGACCTTCCCTGGGATGAAGGCGGTGCTAACTTGTCAGGGGATGGTATAAGTTCTGGAACAGGACTCTGAGAATGGACTTCTGACATGTGGCACAAGTTCATCACTGATTAACCATTTGCTCAGTTAGAAGCTTCGTCCTTATGAAGCACGGCGCATTAATTGACAAATTCAAGTTTTCAATAATGTCTATGAAGAGTCATGGCTTACAAGTGGTTTCGAACGTATGAGTTAGTTAAGAGGCCTTTGAATGATCCATTTTATAAGGTGGTTGGAGGAGGGATGTTTATTTGGTGTTGGTTTAGTCACATTAATACCTTGTCTCTTTGAAAAACATTACCTTGAGAAAGATGACCAAAATATACTGTTGATACAAAATGTGTCTCTAAATCTTTTGATGGATTCAGTTTTCAAAGTTTTTAAATACCTCCCGAAATGATTTTGACAATTTTTAGGAGTCTAGTAAGTTAATATCACCATTCGCACTACCTATTCATAATCCATGCTTCCCTTGAAATTATTACCTATGATTTGTAGAGAAGCGAGAAATACGTTTATCTGAACTTGTCACAAAGTGTTCTTTTAGGAGATACACTTTTCAATGTGTGAAGAATGTAAAAATGTTGCCATAAAACTATTGATCATATATTTAATTAGCTATCAACAATAACAAATGTGTAACATTTGTACAAAGAGCACTACCTGAGACAGCCAATGAACCAGAAAAACAAATTTCAATACCTAAGTCCAGCTGGAAAAACTGAAATCAGGTATCTGACCAGTACCCTAACAGCAGAGAAGTAGGACAACTTGTTACTTACCAGTTCTTTGGACTTTGGTGGAAGGAACCACCAATGAACCATGACTACACTTCCCAGAAAGTAGAGAATATTGGTTCTCCTAATCATTCAGGGGCATATTATCAACGGCCAGCGATAATTATCGCTGGCCGTGCTTAGCGACAGATTCCCTATCGCAGGCTATCTCTGGAATTTATCGCCCTGGTAGCGCGTTATTAACAACACGCTTCTCCAGGGCGATAAAAATTCCAGAGATAGCGAGGTTATCGCCGTTTTGCAGGGAACATCGCTGGTTTTCCAGCGATGTTCCCTGCAAAACGGCGATAACCTTGCTGATACGACCCTGTGGTCGTATCAGCAGAATCCACCCCCTATGTTAGGGATGGATAAGTCAGGATTTTAGCAGATGTTAAATCTAACCTCTGCTAAAATCATGTGGGCTGCCTTGTAAATATCGCGATGTGAACATCAGTGATATTTGCAACGTAGTCCATCTGGGTACGCTCACTTTGCATCTCATTAGAGATGCAAAGATGGGCGTTGGGGAAAGGGCGATAATGCAAGGATTCACGCGATAGCGTGACCTTGCTGATTAGGCGATAAAATTATTGCCGCTTTTCGTCCGAAAACGGACGCAAAAGCGGCGATAATTGTTTATCACCTCGTTGATAATATGCCCCTCAATTCTTTAAAGATAATAATCGAGTGAAGTTATGCATTGCACGACAAACCAAGAATAAATATTCAAGTATGAGGCCATGTCAGAGTTTGAACTTCTGTTTCTCCAGCTTTGAGCTCTGTGTTGGGTACTAAATAGCAGTCTACTATAGACCTCAGGTGGGAGTGATTTAGAATGCTAACTGCTCAGTTTCCTGTATCTTAACCTTTTGGTATAATGTCTCTGAGGTAACAAGGCAGTGGATTTTGTATGCCTATTCCATTATCCAAGACTTCTTTGACATACTCATGCATATATAGCACTACAATTCAAAATCTCCAATTCTGTAACACTAGGGCCTGATTCACAAATGTATTTTTGTCAGTAAATGTAGATTTATAGCTGGAAATATCTCCACTTACACCCGTCTGGAATTCACAAAAAGATTTCTGGCAGGCCTAAATGGATTTACTACTGCAGATTTCCAGCCATGAGTGTGGAGACATCACCACTTTAAATCCCACACATAGGGTCAGGAGTGTGCTTTCCAAACTGTGGTAAGTTTTTGAACCCCCACAAAATGAAATCCACGCCTTACCTCATCGAAAATGATCAGAAAGTCAATTCTGCCAAGGGTTGGAGTAACTGTCACTCCAGGAAGGTAAGGGGAATGTATCACCCCAGATATGCTTGGGTTATGGGGAAGGGCTTTCTACATGTAGGAAAGGATTTTCTTTGTAGCAAAAAATAAAATAAAAAATGTGAATTTGTATAGGGGGATGCATTCCATCAGTACTCAAAGCAACACCATGTAGATATCTGCACATGAAAAATAAGAGCCCGTAGGAGACGTCACATGTCATTTCCAGTAGTGCGCTGGAAATATGCATCTGGTGCAGCTTTCCATGCTTACTATTGGGAATGTTGATGAGTAGCAGTGGGATGTCTGCTTCTCTGTGTAGGTGCTCTTCTATGAGTGCAGATTTACTTTTCATACATAGGACTCTAAGTGTTGCCAGAAAACTTCCCTTCCATGTGCTTCAAATACCATGCTTCAAGTTCTTCTGGGCTTGACTTTTGCAAATCATTGATATCAAATATTTTGGTCCACTTATTTAAGTTAAAGAAATCAAATACTACAGCTTCCGAAATTCCCTGATTTGTTAAATGAAAGCTCAACACCAAAACATTGTTTTTGGTGCAAATGGAAAAGTTTGGCAACCCTAGTTACACTGCAGTGTGAAAACTGAGCATGCTGGGTTAAGACACATCGCTGACTCAGTTTTGAGTTGACAGGGCCCAGATTTACAAAAAAGTATTTGATGCAGACCCAAAGCAAAATCCATTTTGGTATGTAAAAAAAAAAGTAATACATTGGACTGCCTTACGTTACTTTGCACCAGGGAGCCAATCCATGAGTAGCATCCACCCAAGGATTTTGACACAAACCCAAATTTACAAAGGCTTGTAGCGATTTGGTTGTGCCAAAATGGTGCACCTGCCTGAGGCTGGCATAACAAGGGGAAATATATTTGTTTCCCTTCTTATTTCCTCTCTCCATGTGTGTAGAACGAATATAGCACATTACAACGCGTGCTTTTACTACGCTGTAGGTAACAACGCGGTTGTTACAGCGACCGCGTTATTACAACGCGATGCCATTACTACGCAAGTCAATACATCGACTTGCAGTAGATGGCGCCGTAACATTATGAATGTATAATTTACTATTCCAACTCCAGCCTACGCAACAGTAGGGAAGGTGTTGGAATAGTAAATTATACTATTCCTTATGTTAGAGCGCCATCTACTGCAAGTCGATGTAATGACTTGCATAGTAATGGCATTGCGCTGTAACAACGCGGTCGTTGTAACGGCCGCGTTGTAAAGGCATCGCGGTCTAATGACCGCGATGTAAAGGTTGTTTCCCGTGTAGCACGCATACAAAGAGGAAAAAGCATCCAAGGGTATTTTTTGTGCACAAAAACTATCTTGGCTATAAAGCAGGCACCCCTACACTATGGCGTGAGGGTGCCTTCATTGGTCTTAGGCACTCCATAGTGTGCCAGTGCAGTTAGAGAGCAGAACTATGCAATATCTGTGAAAAGATGGTGCAGTTCTGCTCTCTCCCTTTCACGCAACACAGTAAATTCACTTGCTGCGCAGAGTTGCGTAAGATGTTTGTACATCCAGGCCCTGATATCTGAAATAATTGAAGAAGTGGTGCAGTGGTATTTTACCACTCACTATGACAAATGGTTGTTACTGGAACCTCGAAAGAATGCGCTGCTTTTGAGTGGAAATGTAGCAGCAGTAGCAGCACTTGTTGCCATTTCTAAAGTACACAAAATAACAAAACAAGAAAGAGACAAATCAGTATTGCAACACAAATAAAGGATAACATGGCATAACACAACAGAACAGTGAAAAAAAACAACCTAACACATTTTCAACACATTAAAGATACACATTCTTGTCACATGTTACCACCTCCAGAAATCTGCTACCACGATACAGTGTTACAAAAGTGTTTTCACCAAGCACTACCCTATGGTTTGGGATCTGGCCCTTGGTCCTTATCATGTTGAAAATGTTACATATTTTCATTTTCCTGCTTTCAAAGAAATAAAACGTGTTCCAGTTGGGATTTCGTAACAGAGGAAAATAACTATCAAAATTAATTTACTCTTTTAGGCACTCCAACATTTCATTAATATATCTTAACATTTCTCAACAAACATTGAAGTTTCTATGCAAGAACTGTTTGACTGAAACATGAGGGCAATAACTGATGATGTATTTCTTTGAGGTACTATCGTAATAACTTCAGGCTACACAACAACAAATAAGCTGCTCCAAAATGGCTCCTTCGAGCATTCCACTTTCAATTTAACACCATCGCCAGTGAGATCAGAAGCCATATTGGCATAGTAGAACAGCTAAGCTCCAAATAACATGTATGACTCTGCCGTACCTCTCCTGCTACTTCAATCACAAAACCTGCAAGTCATTATTGTACACTATCTGATACAGCTTCCACACAAAAACCTGCGAATGTCATTACACCAAATGCAGGAGCGGCCCGTGCAGGTAAGAGCGGTGAGGCGGGGTGGGGGCTGGACATGACAGACGACGGAAAATTAAATAAATAATTAATTTTCCCTTGTTGTCGTCTGTCAAGTCACCCCCACTGCCCCTCTGCTCTTACTTGCATGGGCCATTCCTGACCAAACGCAATAAAAGCACACCTGGAAGAGATTTTCTATATTCGTAATAATGATATATAAGGTATTTACATCTTACTACATAATATGCATATGCCATAATGTACTTCTTGTGTACTTCCTGGAGTGCAAAACCAGCCATGTTACGGAACAGATGTACGACCGTTTTTCGCAAACGGAAAATTGGGCCATTTGTGACCGCTAAAAAGGGTTGTAATATGTACAAAACCTATTTTATGAATTGGTAACCTATTACGACTCGCTAAATAGGGCGTCCCTTCCTAATAGCAAGTCGCACTGGTATGAACAATTGTTTTGTGACTGCAAATGCAGTCACAAAACAATCACAGTTACCACCTACTTGAAGTAGGTGGTAAGCCAGTCACAAATGGGAAGGTGTACCCAGGGGACCCCTTCCCCTTTATGAATGTAGTCAAAAATATTTTTAAGAGCAGGCAGTCGTCCCATGGCCCTTAAAAAATGAAAAGAAACATTTTCATTTTTTTCTTTTAAACGCATCCCAAGAAAACGGGCTGCATTTGTAAACAAAAAAAGTTGTTTTATTTAAAAAGCAAACACAGACGTGGGGGTCTGAGGTCCCCAGCAGGCCACCATCCCGGTGTTCTTGCCCATTCCCAATGTGTCACAAATTGCTACCTGTGTCATGAACATTGATGAGGCAGGTCATTTGCGACCCCATTGGGAATCGCTAAATGTGTCTAATACACATTAGTACATTCCATTTTGGGAGTCGCAAAAACTCGCAAATGGCTAGTTGCAAAACAGAATGGTCTTACATCTGGCCCAAAGTCCAGTACTGTCCTCCAGTTTGTTTGTTTATTCAATTTGGATAGTATATTATTGCTGTTTTTCTGAACCTCAATACTTTGACCACCAAAGCTCATATTTCAGAGAAAAATCTACTCCTTTGTAATTGGCATCCAGGATATTGAAACTTTTTGGAAACACAGCCTGCTTTCGATATGTGACAGACAATGAGATACATCACAGTTCTCAAGACAAATTCAAAGAAGACTTGTGAGGTGTGCTAGCGTAAAAGATTAGCTATTTTTTACACACCTCAGACTGTTATGATTATCAAGTCTTTTCTAGGTATTCACCTCTTCGGTGCCACATGTATTATTTAGATGTGAACGCAAGTGCTTAATATAGAATGCACATTTACTTTATGTTATTTCTTTTAGCAACATGAAAATCAAGTCTGCTTGAATATATTCAAGGTATTTATTTTGAGTTGACTGTTATGTTCTAAATAATTGATATTAACTTGTGAACCAAGTTTCATGGAAAGCTGATAACTTTATTTCTCGTTTGTTGTTATTGTTCAAAGGACAAAGTATCACTGAATTAAAATAAGTAAAATGACACCAGGACTTTTTCTGCTGATTGTTTATCCTGTAAGATCCAACAAAGACCAAATAATGTTCTATAAGCTCAGCACAGGGTGTGAAGAGTCAGAAAGGGGCTTTGTGCCAGGTGACAGATGAGACAGGCCATGCAGAATTGCATCACCCACTCTTGCTGAAGGATAGTGGGAGGTGTTTCTGCCTCGCTTGCTGAGCTTATCAGCCCAGCTGTAAGGGTAGAAAAAAACAGCAGACCTTGCTAATATACTGAATATAAAGCCCTGTTGTTCAAACATGTATGTGGGTATGGGCCATAGGAAACTCAAATTAGGTCTTCTTTTTGCGCTCAGGTTAGCAAGTAAAGAAATGAGGATGGAGTTGTTATAAAATACACTGCCAATATGGTAGAATATTTCTTGCCATTCACTCTTTTAGTAAACGTTGCAGTCACCATTCTATTTGTCTTTATTATATTTGCAAGGATAGGATTTTGATTTTAGTAAATAACTAAATACATATTCACTGTTTTCCTAATGTTTTTGTGTGGGCTTCTCCTTAATGATAGAGGGTGTGGGTTCCACTAACTATCTCTGTGATTTGCCATAGGACTGATCATTACAGAAACATATCACACACTGAAATATTGCTCTGTGGGTTATGGATTGTTTGCAGTTCAACTAGTTTTCTGCCTCAGGTTAGCATATTGAGTCTTTAGTGCCAGGGGGTCTAGGAAACTGAAGACTTAAGGACTGATTATGACTACGGCAGTCCATGGTGGCGGTGCGGGTACCCACCGCTGCACTGGTGGTCCGACTGCCCTATTACGAGTTTAGCGGTTGGACCGCCAAAGGACCACTGCAACCGCCAGGGATCCGTGATCCCTCAGCGGTGTTGCAGCGATGTGAGGCCGCAATATGCTGGCAGTGCCACTGCAGCACCGCCAAGCATATTAGGAGTTTCCTCACATCCTCCCATTTCATAGCTTTGAGCCTGCCTTGAAAAGTGCGCGGGTTAGGAAACAAAGGGGGCCCTATTGGCCCCCTATTGCCTCAAGGCCTGCGGATGCATGCAGGGGGGCACATGGTGTGCCCCCTGTGTGCATGCACCTCCTGTTCCTGCACCCCATAGACTTCACAGTCCATGCCGTGCAGAGACGGGCTTTGGACGCTCCCATTGCTGTGCCTTTCTAATAGGCACAGTTGTGGGTAACCCCAAGGGCTGCCCGCCAGACCAGGAGAAAAGTCCTAATCTGGCTGGTGGCTGGCAGTTGAGTTTGGTGGTCTGAGAGCAGGGCAGCGTGGTGGGGCAGACTGCTCCCACCCACCCAAACTTGTAATGAGGCCCTTAGTTCTAAAGAAATCTAGAGTGCCACCACCCACAGTGCACAAAATCACTAGATCCTTGAGTAAGTTTGGATGGCACTCATGAGACCAAGTATTACAGTTAGCGTTGATGTCTATTGTAATATTGGGTACCTCCTTCAACTTATATAGGTCCTTCCTGTTGTAGGTTTGTCAGGTGCTTGACTTATGAAATATTTTGCCCCATTTTTATTTCTGTTGTTTTAAATTCATGTTTATTGAATCTGTCTGTTGAAAATGGTGTAAGCTTCTGTTCGATATCTCCTTGATAGAGGTGTCCCTAACAGGTGGGGGGAGGGGTAGCGTAGTTGCTGTAAATTCACACGCTCATACCCGTTTGACATATTTCACTCACAGATGTAGTTTTATGTTCTAGAAGCCAATACTGGGATTTTTCACACATACAGACAAGCAGCATTGCTACCTAACAATGAACTCTATTTTGATTTAGAAATTCCGATAGGATATAAAGAACACCAAGCATGGTTTGTTAGTCAGTTACCCCATGTAGTTCAGAGCATAACAATGGGCCCCTTAAGTAATGAAGGAACTAGCTGGCCTGTATTGGCTGGGTATACAACATACACTGACATTGCAATTCTGACACTTGGAGAAGTAAAACAATTGCTGTTTGACCTGCCATCCTTTTTGTGATATTTCCCCAAACCTTTTGCCTTCATCCCCTGTTTTTGATGAATTCATTTGTCTTGGAATTAGGACTCTGTGCACGTTACCATTGCTAACCAGTGGTAAAATGCCGGTGATCACTCCCTAAAACTTCAGAAAAGTGGACTAGCCCTAATTGGCACATTAAATGTACTTATAAGTCCCTTGTAAATGGTGCTACATGTATCCAGGGCCGATAGAATAAATGTTTCTAGTGGTCAGCAGCACCCTTCCTGCCACTATTGAAGTAGTACTGTAAAACATGCCTCAGGCCCGGGACTGCAGCCTGTAGGGCAGTGTTAAAACTGTAATTTCGATCTGGCAAAATAAACCTTTTGCCAAGCCTAAAGCTTTCTTTTTAATAGTTATGAGTCACCCCCTCTAAGGTAGGCCCTAAAGGCTCATATGGCAGGGTGCATAGTATAGAAAGTAACACACAAGGGTTTACTTTTTACATGTCCTAACAAGGAAAAGCCCAAATAGTCATTTTTCTCTGCTGTATGGCTATCTCTCTCTATAGACTAACACAGGGTCACCATATTACATTTAATAAGTGTTCAAATCAGTTTGGGACCAGATAGATAAATGCTGCTTACACTCAAATGAATTGTAATGCAATTAAAAATCCTCTTTAATGGTAAAGTCCGATTTGACTTTACTATTTTGAAAATGCCACTTTAAAAAGTTGGCATTTTTCTACCTAAACCAAATGTGGTTTCTGCCAATGCCCAGGATTACATGACTGTGATTGGCTCTTCTGTGGTGGTTTGTGTATTCCTTCCAGATATAGGGAAAAAATAACCTTGAGTGTGGGAAGGGGGTTGCTTTCCTGAACAGGATATCTGGGGGTGTGGGGGTATATTCAGCATTCCTGAGCTTCAAAGGGGTAGTCTCAGGGCTAGCCCACCCTCTTCCTGACATCTAAGGGCTGCTTCCGCTGCCAATGACAAATGAAGCTCACACCTAGGCCTGCCTGCCCTTTGTTACCCTAGACAGTTTGTAGCCAAACCCACGAAAGGGGGAAGATAAGTGCCACCCAAAGACTTGCAGGGAGGAAAAATGGCATCTCCAGAACCTCTCATCAGAACACTCCTAGAACTGTACAATATTCATAAGAAGGACTGCCTTGCTGTCTGATGAATATTGATTGGGCCTCCTTGCCTTGAGCCCAAGCTGTCCAGAAGTGACTCCAAGGGTTTGAGTTACAGAGACACAACAAACTTCCAGAGCCCTCCCTGCAACTTCCCAGCTAACCAGCACTAGCATGAACCTGCCTGAGCCCTGCTGCTGGCCTCTGTTGGAGTGCGTCCTGATCCCCAAAAGGTGCCCCGCAGGTGCTGGACCCTTGGCAGGCAACAGACTGCATTCCTGATAGAAAGATGAAGATGCTGAGGTTCTGGTCTCCTCATGTCTGCAAATTGACCTTTTAGTGCTGAGAATTGACACCCACACCCACCATGACAGGCAACGTGAAAATCCAGTGGGACCTGCTCCTCGTGGCAACAGTGACTGTCCATGATGACCTTCAAAACAAAACTCCGGTGAGACCTGCTCTTCTCACTAACAGCCCGCCTCCACTGCTAATGCAAATCTCCAGTGACAGCCGACTCCTCCTACTACAGCAGCGACCGTCCACAATGCCCATGATGACAACATCCTCTTCACATCCCCTACCAATGCAAATGGCACTTCTCCTGCGTACTTGAGAAGGTAACTCTTCAACGGGAAGAACCTGGTACCTGCATCCAACCCATGCTTTATTGCCGTTGATACATGTTCTAAATTACTTTTAGTTTAGCCACAAACTGCTACTGCACAAGTAGGTATAAAAGACTTGAAGTGCCTAGCAGAAAGAGGAACACTTCACACCTTGCATTCAGACAATGGCTTTGCATTCTCCGCTAAGGCATTTTATGGATGCTATGTCTGTCTGGGAGTACAAATGCTATATTCGCACCCTTCCTGCCAGAAATTGGGATCATAGAGTGTAAAAATGGTACACTTAAGCAAGCCATGATTGCTAGGGTATTGGATGCAGGATTAAGCTGGCTGTACATTCTGTTTGGTGTTTAGAGAGATTAAATAATTTGCCTGGGGAAGTAGGAGGAGATTCACCCCATACAAGATGCTTTTCGGAATACCAATGTTTGTGCTTAATCTTAATGTCGGTGGAGTCCAAAACACTTGGGGGCAGACTTACAATAACTGGCGCATCCCTGCATATCAGCAGGGATGCGCCAGTTATTTTGCGTGACTCAAGAAACACCTTGCGCCACCATGGATGCGCCGAATGCGGCGCACCATGGCGCAAGGATAGACAGATGCGTGACGCATCTGTCGGCGTAAGAGTGACGCAGTGCTGGAGTCATGTCGCAAGCACGACGCAACTCCAGCACTGCTCAGGGGTGCCCTATAGTTGCTGTGCTGCGTCACTCCTTACGCCTGCTGCAAGCAGGCGTAAGGTTTTGACGCAGCGGGGTTGTAAAAGTGACTCAGTGAAATCTTGTAGATTTCACTGCGTCACTTTTACGGGGCTTCCTTGCGACAGAACGCCCACCCTGCATACATTATACCTGACGCAGGTATAATGTAGCACAGGGCTTTACAATGTGACGCATCTCACTAGATGCGTCACGTTGTAAATATGTTGCATAGTGGCGCATTGTTTACGCCGCCGCTGCAACTCAAAAGTGACGCAACGGCGACGTAAAAGTGGTGCAAGGGGCTTGTAAATCTGCCCCTTGATCCTTTCCTTCAATTAACTTTACTACAGAATGTTCAAGAAACTGCAACTACATTTTTTAACATGATGCACTCTGACTCCTGTGAAGATAATATTCTTGAAACTACTGACGGGTGGCTTTCCACAGTAAGAAATCTAGTACAAGAAAATGTCCCTGAGAAACAAGGTTTCAGGCTATCTTACATACCACTGTTCCAGTTCTTGAGGTAGAAGGCAGTTGAACATTAATTTTGCAGTCATTGCCTGGTTCAAAGAAAAATAGAAAGATTTTGATCTATCACATTAAAAAGCAGTGTGGACCAATTCTATACATCAATCCCCTGCTGACACCAAGGTACTTCTGGAGTAGATGAGAACTTTCTCTTCCTACTCTGCAAGACCTATCTCAGGAAGAGTACAGCTGGCTGAAGTCATAAGCCCCATTCTGGGGACTTAAGAGCCTGCTGTGTCTCCAGCTTTACAAAAAGTACCAGTTTAAACAGATGTACCTGATGCTGTGAGCTCAACAATCCCAACTATTGAAACTACTGCTGTGATCCAATATTGGTTCAGTTCAGGATGAGGGACTGTTGAACAAAACCTGAATCTTTATTTGCTGATTTCCAAATACACAAAGACAAAGGGGGCAGAAATCCATTTGGCCTTCATGGATCTCAGATCACCCTTTGACAGGGTCAACAGAGAGAAGCTCTGGGCTGCACTGGGGCCCATGGAGGCCGAGCCGGCTGTGGTCACCTTCCTGCGTGATCTGCAGAAGGGGCCTCCCTGCCTCTGTGAGGTACGGGGCCAACGGTGAATGTACCCAGCCTTTTAGTCTGAAGAGAGGGGTGCACCAGGGTCATATCCTGGCCCTCTTTCTCTCTCTTCATCCTTTACATCAATGGCCTAGAGTCAGCTCTACCTGAACTTGAGACAGACATGCCGTGCATGGACGGTCGTTCATTGCCTGCACTTTTATATGCGGATGACGCTGTCTTAATAGCACGTGCGGCCAAGAGTCTTCAGCATCTCCTAGACCATTTTGTTACTTTCATGGATAGGCTTGACCTTTCGACTAATTATTCTAAATCCCATGTTATGGTATTAGGCCCTAGAATGCCAGCTCTAAAACATTTGTGGTGAAGGGTCATCCTTTCAGCAGGGTCAATAAATTTTCTAATTTGTGTATCCTACTGGACTTTCATTTTTCCTAGCAACCACTGCTTAAGAAAACACTATGTTGTTCAAAAAGGTTACCAACAGTATTAGTGCTTTTTCGAGATGCTTAGGCCATACACATATTGAGGTGATGCTCCAAATTTATAAGGCAAAATGTATCCCGCAGTTAGCTTCAGTTGCGACATCTGGGGCATGCGCCCGTAGCTCCGTAGCTCCATAGCTCCTTCACAGGTAGCTGAAATTGTTTTCCTGAGAGGCCTCTTAAAAGTCCCCCAAGGTATTCCCAGTGATATAACACAGGAAGAACTTGGGTCAGAGATAATTTGCAATTTTATTAACCTTTGACCTCTGCTTTTATGGCTATCCCTTTGATTGAAGGATGAGTTAAACCTTAACAGACTTATCGTGCATGATTGCTGGAATCTGGACCATATGTCTCGTATTCCCTGGTTGTTATATATTAGGAAAAATGTCACTGAGTTGGGTAAACCAGAACTTTTTTTGGATCCCGACTGCATAGTAGAAGGTGACATTGCCTCGCTGAAGCAGGCCTTTCATTCCAGGGTGGCAGCGGAGCGAGAGGCCTCTGCCTTGATCAAGAGCTCGATGAGCCTTTTTATTATGGTCAAATCAGTGAGTGGGATGGAACCTTATTTGAACCTCGGGAAGTCCAGCTATCACTGCAGGTAGATGATCTATTTAAGGCTAAATCTGTTCCATCAGTTGATATTTTCCGGGGGAGGGGCTGGACCAAAACCACGGAGCTCCCAGCATGTACCTGTTATAACGTTTCCATTCCTGACACTCTACATATTAAATTGATTTGCCCCAGATTTAACAGCTTATGTCATCAGTATGTCCGACCACTGCTTTTACCTATGTACTACAGTCAGACGAGGCCTGCTTTCCTGTTCCTACAACTTTTACAGTCACCTAGAGTGTGTTTTTTTATGTCATGCTTTTTATCTGTCATATGATACTGGCGCTGAATTTATTCAGATTTTATTCAGGAGTCTTAGCCCACTTTATATATTATCTGTGCATGTTTTGGCTTTGCTGATTCTTGTGTTCCTATTGGGAGAGGCATTCTCTCTTTTTATGACTGTATTTTAATTGTGTACACTTTTATGATTTTAAGAAAAATCGAATAAAGTTAACATTCATTCATTGTTACTGCTGTGGTTTATTATGAGCCACCGTAGAACCAAAACCAAAAGAAATAATTCCGCTACAAGAAATTGTACTATATGAGAATAATTCTGATGCAGATTGTGAAAGAGAAGAAACACTAAATCCTTCTCCAGTGAATGAACACTGCAGATGGCTTTTTGCTTGATGTTGGTTTTGTGACAGATTCCTTCATCCAACATGGCAAAACATCTGGATTGCTATTAGAGTACTTTTCTTTTAATATAGATTTCAACGTTGATTATAATGTTGCTTCTTGGACATGGGAACTATAAGACAGTGCAGTTTCCTGTGGTTCTAGGATTGCAGCTACACTCTTCTTCTCACAGTGCATGCAGGGATTATCATGCTGTGAACATCACTGCGTATCCTGTGATGGATAGGGGATCTTGAGTCCAACAGAAATTATTAAATACCTTATGTTTTGAGAGTTTGTCATGATAATGTCATAATTTTGCACATTCATGGGACATGAATGCTGCTACACAATTGATGTATGATCTATCTTCGCATGCCAATGAGTATCCTTTTTAGGTCGAGCATTCGAGACCTCTTGTATATACTTTAGTATATACTTATATGTGTATGTACTTTGTGAGCTCTGGAGATCAGACCTAGGACTTGTCTGCTTCCGCTTAGGGACTTTTTTTTCTGTTCAACTGCCTCTATTTAACTGTCTTAATAGAAAACGACCAGCAGAGGTCAGTAAAATACCAGAATTGCTTTCTGCTGAGGGACTTTCTTTTTTTTTTTTTCTGGCAACTGTCTCTATTTAACTTTCTTGATAGAAAACGACCAGCAGAGGTCAGTAAAATACCAGAATAACTTTAGCATTCTCTAGATTCCAGTCCATGGAAATGGTCTTCCACGAGCACCCGTAGACAATAATATTTTTTCTAATCTTGTATTTTCAGTGATATGACCACCGAAGGCCTTGATTTTATATTAAAAACAGAGCTTTGGACTATACCATTTCCCGCTGATAGGCAATATTTCTCTCCATGTGTTCCCATACCTGGCGTGTCAGGCAGTTTGGTGCTTACTTTCCCTCCATGTTAAAGAACAGCAGATGTTTCAGCACCCAGGCTAATGTGCTGCATAGCTAAATACACATAAGGTCCCAAAGGCGAGACCGATTGCATTGCAAATGCTTGTTTTAAATGCTTAAAATCACCATGGGCTCCTTTATTTTCATGATTATGGACATCATAGCATTCATAGAACAAATACACCTTAAGAAATATATCATTATACGCAGTGAGAGCATTGGGAGATCCCACCATAAATAGTCCCAGAAATTTCTAGAGAAGGTTCCTTTATCTTAATTAACAGTTATGATTGGTCAGAACCATGGCCAAGAACCAGAAGGTCTTCTAAACATTCTAATAATCACAGGTTCATATATTCTGTACAGTTTATTGAATTACTTGCTTATGAATATTGGAAAGCAATATAAATGACAAAAGTATTTGGAGAACTAAGATTGACAAATTGAATGTACAGAGGCTTTATTAGAGTATGCACAATTCCCAGAGAAATAATATTTTTAAATAAGATAGTTCAACAAACTACATGCATGGGGTTTGTGTTTACCAGAGATTTAAAGACACCATCCATTGCAAAAGTTAATTTGGCACAATTCTCAAATTGGCAATGGAAAAAAACCTTACAGATGCAGAACCTAATGATATGATTCAAATCTGTATCTATAATTTGACTGCATTTAATTCAAATGGATTTGCCTTATGGCCAAGAGACACTAATGTATGCATGAACAGATTTTTCAAAAGCTGTTGTCCCTTAGCAAATAGACCAGACCCTCAATATAACATACATTTCCACAAAACCACATATAGTGTTAGTAAATTGTGCCAGTTATGTTTGATTCATTCTAGTTTGAAGGCTGTAAATGAACGCCTGTTCAGGATTAGTTTGGATTTAATGATTTTTAGGGCCATATAAAAAATAAATTATGTGTGTATAAAAGGAGTAGCCAGAAAATGAAAATAGCCCCCACTTGGAACTAAAGCCCTGATGCCACCAAGCAAGTGGGCGCGAACCCTCCATACAACAGCTTCCTTGTCTCTTCCATCCATGCATCTACCCATTCATTTTTTAACCCTTCTACCTACTGATATCTATCAATTTCACTTTTACATTCCGTCATCCATTGATTCTTTTATCCATCATTTAATCTTTCCCCATTCTATCCGTTCATTCTTCCATCCACCCAATCTGCCATCCATCCATCCATTCTGCCATCCATCCACCCATCCATTCATCCATCCTTCCACACTGCTATCCATCCATTAATCTGTGATCAATCCATCCATCTAGTCCAGTGATACTAAAAGTACGGCCCGGGGGGCGCTTGCGGCCCTCTTGACCTTTAAATGCAGCCCCCCTGGGGAACAGCAGCACGAGCTGTTAGTTGCTGAGCACTAACATTTACAAAAAAAAGTTAAATAAATGGGCAAGCATTTATTAACCTGCAAATAAATGCTTCCCATTTATTTAATATTTTTTAGACCTCCTCACACTCTCTGTGACCCACCCAGACCCCCTACCACCACCCTGCTGGCATCAGTGCGGCCCTCGATCACACCACAGACCGTACTTTGTGGCCCCTGGGCAAATGTTTGTGAGTACCCACGATCGAGTCTGTGATCGATCCATCCACTCTGCCATCCATCGATTCATCCACTCTATCATCTATCCATTCATCCACTCTGCCATCCATCGATCCATGGCCGTTCATCCATCAATTCTGCTATTCATCCCTTCATCTAATCTGCTGTCCATCCATCCACTCTTCCATCTGTCCATCCACTCTGCCGTCCATCCATCCACTCTGCCATTTATACATCCACTCTGCCATCCATCGATCCTCCCATCAGTCCACTCAGCCATCAATCCACTCTGTTATCCATCCCTCCATCCATTCTTCAGCTCCACCACCCATCCATCCACTCTGCCATCTAGCCATTCATCCACTCTACCATACATGCACCCTGTCATCCATCTAACATGCATCTACTGTGCCATTCATTCACTCATCTTTTCACCCACTAATCCATCCATCCCTTTACTCCAACCTTTCACGCCCCATCCACCTATCCATCCACCCCTTTATTCTTCCATCTTTTTGCGTATCCATCCAGCTATCCATTCACTCCCATCCATCTTTCCATGCATCCATCCATTTATTTCTTTACCCTTTACTCAGCCATCCTTTCACCTGTCCATTCACCAATCCATCCGTCCCTTAACTCTGCTATCCTTTCACCTATTCATCCACCTATCCATTCACTCATACTTCCACCCATTCATACATCCATATACACATTCAACCACCTACCCATTCATCCATGCTTCCTTCTTTTCACCCTACCGTCTAATATTCCCTCTTTCTTTCCATGTTCTATTTAACGAGCTGCCTTTTAACTTGCTCCTTCTTGTTCTTCTATTGACGATTTTTTCCAGCGTTAATAATGAGCTTTTCTTTGCGGAGTTGCAGACAGAAGAGACCCATAAACCGTCTGAAGCTGCTAAACTGGGGGTGGGAGGGGCGAGGATGGGGGGGGGGTCACGACCCCCCCGTATGTGTCCTCTTTAATAGATGTAATTTTAAAGAAGAGCATGCACATTCAGAAATGAAAGCTGCAGAAAGAATTAGGGGAACTGACAAAGAAACAATACAACCACATTTAAGGTAATAGATAATGGCTTCCTAACACTCTCAAAAGAGGTGTGTACAATATTTTGTTTATAACTTCCTTAGCCCTCAATCTTCTGAAAGAATATTAGAGTCTCTTGCAACGAGAACAGGCTCAGAGACTAGTCGGAACACAATTTAAATGCCCATTAAAAACTTTGAAGGACCCAATGTAGTTCATAAAGGAGAGCACCATGTTGGACCCTTTCATTTTGACTTCAACACAAAGAACAATGGCTAAAAAAGAAGCATTGTTTTCCCTAAGTGTAGAAGAAATAGGAAACACTCAGGGGCATATCTACAAGGGCTTTATCTCCGTTTTTCTGGCTTTAAAAGCCAGAAAAACGGAGATAAAGCTATCGCCCTAGCAACAAGAGGGTGCTAACATGCATAATCGCATGTTAGCACCCTTTTCCCGACGCCCCCCTTTGCATCTCTAATGAGATGCAAAGTGGGCGTCACTGGGCGTACTCCGGATGGACTGCCTTGCAAATATCGCCGATGTTCACATCGCGATATTTACAAGGCAGCCCATAGGATTTCAGCAGACGTTAGATTTTGGCGAAAACGGCCGTTTTCGCCAAAATCTAACGTCTGCTGAAATCCTAACTTACCTATGTTAGACATAGGGGGTGGATTATGCTGATACGACCACAGGGTCGTATCAGCAAGGTTATCGCCGTTTGGCAGGGAACATTGCTGGAAAACCAGCGATGTTCCCTGCAAAACGGCGATAACCTCGCTATCTCTGGAATTTTTATCGCCCTGGGGAAACGCGTTGTTAATAACGCGCTACCAGGGCGATAAATACCAGAGATAGTCTGCGTTAGGGAATTTGACGCTCAGCACGGCCAGCGATAATTATCGCTGGCCGTTGTTAATATGCCCCTCAGTTTTCTGGAGCAAAAGACCCACAAAAGAGCCCCATCTTGTGTGGAACCTATGTAGGGTAATAGCCTTGTTATTTACTGCCTTTTATTTTTATGATTATCAAAACCCCGCATCCTTAGGTTGATATGAAAAAATAATAATAATGCCTTATTATACTACGAATGGGAATTTCCTTTAAAATTCCATTGCTGGACAAAAGACAAGCCAGTTTCATAAGCATACCTGCATGCACAAATTCGCTTAGACATTCCCTCTTCCATGAATCCATTAGTCTGCAATGGGCCTGTAACCCTTTACTTCTAGGTTTCATTTATAAATTGCTTGGGATACCTGCTCCACTTATTCCTTTATATCACACACTCATAGGGAAAAGGGCCTCATCAAATAAGGGCAATGAGAGCTGTTGTGGGATGACCCTCAGGTTCCCCTTCTTCTTAATTGTACAAAAAACTGAAAAGTTGTGTGGTATTACATTTATCCTCTTTCAAGGAAATTGTTTGAAAGTGCTTCATGGTCGAAAGTAGACATGACAGCTATGCATTTTGATAGGCTAAATACATTTGTTGCACTATTAACACAAAAAGAGGTGTCTTCAACCTCTGCCGTAGAAACCTTTGTATAACAAACAGCCAGGACTGCATCTAAAAACCAGAGATTTCTCCAGACATAATTTCTAGCCCATCGTGCTGATGTATTGCACACCATTGCAAACAAAACAGGTATAACTCAAATTTTAAAAGCATTGGACTGGTTTCAAAGCTATTTTTGGACTGATTATTTCGTTCTTCAGTTCACTGTTTTCAAGTATGTTTGGTGGAAATTTAACTATTCTGCTGATAGTTGATTGTGGAATTCTCATTTTTCTTCTAGTAAAGATATGACGTCAGCATGATTGCCATCATGAATGGAAATGACAGCTATGCAACAGAGCAGCAGTGTTGTGAGAATATGGCATTCTACTTCGGAGGAGAATTATTGAATGTGTTAAGTGCAAATTTGATTCTTATATTTCACAAGTTTCAAGCTCCCCGAGTGAGACCCTTGTTTTGGCGCATGAACAATTTTGAAAAAATCTGCTTGGATGCTCTATTGGAATTACCCCCAATAGTATCATTCAACATGAGAGAAGTAATTCAACCAATACTGTATCAATCATACTGCATTGCAGTACAACAACAGAGTCTGGCGGTGTTTTGGCATTGGCCTGTACGTGCACCACAAATACCAGTGACAGCACAAATTTGCGTCTGCCTACTAATGACTCCACTCTGTGTTCCTCCGAGCCTCCCGCCTTCACTGTTCAGCCAAGCACTGATACGCTCTCGAGATTTCTCTAGAACCTAGAGTTTGGTTTTTTAAGCCCCCTGCCACTAAAGACTCCATCAATGTGCCAACCCAAGACAGAAAACCAGTTGGACTCCAACCACCCCACAACCCACTGAACAACATTTGATTGAGTTGTGCTTCAAGTAACAATCAATCCCATGAGAAATTGCAGGGATAGTTAGTGGAATACCAAAGCAGCAGTTTTAATGGTGGGAGAGCAATTCCTCGGTTTTGGCAGGCGCTGACTGCTCAAAAAATATACATTTGTGGTAAGTAGCTGGTGGTAGAAAGGGTAAACAACCGTCACCCCGCATCGGTAACCCTGCATGCTGTTACAACGCGGTCGTAACAACAATGCATCAACGCATACCATTACCCCGCAAGTCGTTACAACGACTTGCGGAGGGGGGAGAAGGTGTTAGATTTAAAATCCAACACCTTCCCTACAGTCCGCACAGACTGGAGTCTCCCCTCCGCCTCCCCTCCGCAAGTCGTTGTAATGGTATGCGCTGTTACAACGCGGTCGTTGTAACGACTGCGTTGTAACAACATGCGGGGTAATGGTATGCGGGAAAAAGAGGCATATTCGGTAGAAAGTGATGTTAGGTGCAGTAATAGCCAGTTAATTGCATATCCAGGCTGTTTTGGGTGGATGTTCGGTGCTTCTTCTCAATGCTTGCTATCGTAAGATGGAATGTGGTATGCCTTTTGGCTTGTTGCTTGATCATATGGGGTTTCTAATGTTTAGTAGTGTTAGATGTGCGTAATTTGAGGTCTTTACCAAATCAGATACATGCCACCTGGCAACATTGGCATATGATTTGATGTGTCTGAACTATGTGTCTGGGGTAACTGACAGTAGAGTGTCTTGTTAGGGTGCACAACATCCCTTAAATTAGACTAACAGTGAAGTACTGGATTTCTATTGGTTTAATGTGTTATATGTTTTTGTGAAGTAAATTGTTTGAGAAGAGTGGGTTGTGATTGTGACCTTAATGGGTTCCAATTATTTAGTGCCTCTGATCTGTGTTTAAAGCTTTGATTGTTGTGTATTATGGTTAGCACTCTTGTGGCCTCTTTGATACTCAACCATAAGGAATATTGGAGCTGTGTTGAATGTTTGGTCATTTGTCTTTCTAATGTGTTCTGATTGATGCTCTGTGCAGTTTCCGAGTAGAAGGCAATGTGCAGAGTGACATTAATATGCAGATTGCATGCAATGTGAGTGTGTTGTTTATTATTATGTGTGCTGTTGTGAGCTCAGTGGTAACCATTCATATGGAATAGGTGAGCTGTGTTGAATGGGTGTGCAAAGTACTTTCTAATATTTTGTGTTGAATGTTTATGTGTTATAGATTCGAGGACAATCTCTCTGCACTATGTTGGATGCTTGAGAGGTGCACCTTCTTCGACTTCTGCATTGGTTGTATTTGCCAAGGCTTGTTGGTGCTCCTGCCGGACACCGACCCCTCTGCACTCGACATCCGACGTGGGACAGCTCGTGCACAGCTCCTGGTCTTCCTCAGCATCGCCTGGTCCTCACAGCTGCGGAGGTAAGGTCCTCGTCTACTCTCCTGCAACTCCTGACATTGGTGGGCATTCATCTTCCAGATCTCCTGGTCACTCCTGAGTGACATATACTGTGTCCCCTCTGCTTGCAGGTACCTCTCAACTAGAATCCACCTTCAGATTCTACCGGACACTTTCTCCTTCGTCAGCAGCGGCACTTCCTGAAGTCATCCATTGGGTTTGACGGCAGTTTCCAACACCACTTCACACCTATGCACCCGGCTTCCCTGGAGTAGGCAACATGGATACTAGGGTATCCACGGTTGGGGTGTCTCTCCAACCTTCTGTCTTCCACAGGGTTTCTTCAGGGTCCACTGGGAAGGGTGCTTAATCTTTAAAATTCCAACCGCGACTTACACGTAGAGTTGTACGGAGCACGCAGTCGTGTTCCCACACTGTACAGACTCTCTGTGGGGTTCCTAGTCACTCACCTTGGGTGGTTCCTTGGGTCCCCAGCACTTCTACATCCTCTCAACATTGTCTTGACCCGAGTCGTGGTTCTTATACCACTTTCTAAGTATATGGTTTGGTCTCCCCCTGGGGTCCACTGTGTATTCTGTGCTATTTACTGTATTTCTTTGCAAAGTATCGTGTGCATTGTGTTTATCTCCGGGTATGAGATATTTAAACGTGTTAGAGAGCATTATATAATAAATACATATTTTTATAAATACCTTGTGTGGTTCTTTTTTACTTAATCTATACTATAAGATTGCATTCTGGTAAAACAAGCTGCTTTAAACTCCTTCTGGACTAAGCCTGAAGGTTGCTCTCCACAGCTACCACTTAGAGAGCTTTCTAAGGTTGTCTAAGACCTCTAAATCACATAAGGGTTGTCTGGACTGGTGCAGGGTGCCAACTTACATTAGTGGACATCATATACCAGGCTAGCTTCTCATAATTAGCATTCCTGCTGGAGTGAGATAGAGTTTTATCAAGTGGCAGCTTTGACTGATCTTAAAGTAGTTCAGAGGGATAATGTGCCTGCTACAAAGAACGTGTATCATACAGATCACTGACATGAGTGTGAGCGTGAACTATGACTAGCACTATAAAAAATGTGAATACATGTCAGAGAGGAACGAGGGAGCGACGAGGGGCTCTATTGGAGGTTGGTAGAGAGAGAATTCATGGAGAAGGAGGTTATTGAGTGAGCGCCAAAATGCCTGTTGCAACAGATGACGCCATCGCTAAAGCCAGCCCTTGTCATAATCTCTTTAGACATAGCATACCAATTGGTTCTGAGTGGATAATTACAGTGGACGGGCCAATTCCATTCCATTCATAAGGGTGACAACACTATTGCATAGTTGGAAGTAATAGATTGCTGTAGCTTCTTGATTGTTGGGTGGAGAGACAAGGCACCTGATTCTGATGGATTTACATTATCTGTCTTCATACCATTGGTCAATGCTAATTGGCATGAGCCATGTCTAATCTGGTGGCGGATTCAAATTCCAGCTGTCTGCCTGGACCAGTACTCTAGGGGATTATGTCAGACACAGCTGGGCTTTCATCTTTCATCTAAATTTCATGCTGGATTCTTCATATAGTGTTTGCCAATGAGTTCCAAAGTTTTGATGTTTGGACTAAAAAAGAGATATTGCCTATGGATTTCTTTTTACATGAAAACTGATCCAGCGGCGTACTAGCAACAGCTACTCCACTACCATATACTCACCTGGGCCCATACAACTCGCTTCCGCTAACACTAAGTAGACCGCTGGAACTTTTAGTTTTTAATGATCCTCATACCTCAAGATCTAGTTATTTCTTCTCTAACTAAACCTTCACTGATCAATTAGTTCTTTCCTCTGGTCAATGGACCAGTTAGGTGGAACTAGTTGATGGTGATAATTAACATGACTTATAATACATTTCTTGATCAAAAATAAAATAATCACAGACTCAATAAGTTTTAAAATCTTTATCTAAATTAGTGGGTTGTGAACCATCTCTCAAATCGTTTCAGTACAAACACCCTCATTCACGAGAGTGCCAATTCAATAAAATTTCAATAGTTATAATATTTCGGATCCACACAACAACTATACTCAGAGAGAAAAGGATAGAGAGAGAAGAGCATTTATTAAGACGAGGAATTTCATAGTTACCAAGTAAGGTATGAAGACCAACCCCCTGGCCAAAGGGCTGATAAGGGTCCCCAGGACAGATCAGGAGACAAAGACTTCAGGACAGGAATCAGCACAGGATACTTCACCTCTCTAGATACCGACGACTACGTCGCACCCCTCTCTGACACTCTCTTCCTCCTCGTAGTTCTTCCGCGATCTTCTTTCTAATTAAGTAGATGGTTCTGCATTCGATTTCTTCATCAGCATTTCAGAGCATCAGCACCAACCCCATCGCCGACAGCATCCCAAGCTCTGCATCACCTTCGCCCAATAATCGCTAAACTAACTAACTAAAACTACCTCAATTATACCATTCCATAGCCATGTACCACCCATTAATGTTTCAATTTTACAAAATACTAACTTCTGATTGGACAGGCGAGGGGGGGATGATCATCACACCATGCTTATACTTCATTTATTTCTTTAAACCATTGTTTCCAAACTCCTCCCCTCAAACTTTTATTCCGCCCTTCCTTTCCCATACATCTTTAAACTTTATTAATACAAATGTAACGATCTTTTGAATACAGTTCCTTCATATGAACTCTTCACCCTCATGTTCCCAGGGCACATCTTCGCCGACCTTGGACGCGTGACAAGTCCTTAGTCATCCTTTCGTACTTCATAGCCAGGGTGCATGCGTTGCACAGCGTCAGTCTGCTCGACTCAGACAACTTTAACAGGCCCAAATACGCACTAATAATAAAGTCAAAAGGAGAAATGTTATTCTCAAAAATAAATGATTTCACTGTATACCACCAACCTCTACTCTAGCCCATACCATTTATTATTTCCCTTTCTGCATTTGCGTTAGTGTAAACTCATTTTCTAATTTCAGCAAGCAGGTGCCATGCATGTGAGCTTTTAAGCGGCCATTTTATAGTTATTTGCGCAAGCGCCAGAATTTCCCTCCAAGCGTTGTTTCGTCATACTACGTAGATGCAGTAGACGCATGCGCAGTAAAGATTCCGTGTTAGAATGCATCCTAGTCCTTCGTTCATGTTATTGCAGTTAGTAAACACATAGGCAAGCTTCATCCTATCCCGCGTGTAAAGGAAATGCGTATTATTAATCACAAAACACGTTGTTAGTAATTCGCTAGTAAGTTAAAACGAAAGGATTGCTTCCGAGCAAGTCTCATGTCCGAGTCCTTGCTCCATCAATCCCCTCTCTGATGGCATATTAAGCCATCACAAAATTTCCCATCCATCCCAGATACCAACTTTAACACTTCTCAGTTTTCTCTATTTGTCCTCTCAAATTTTCATCAATGATTCCGTTTCCTTCTAAATCTCGCATCTTCTTATATAACCTGCCTTTCATTTCTTCCAAGCGTATTTCATCATATTTTCTCTTTCGTGTCTGTCCCTTTCCTTTTCTTTTCAAGTGTACTTTTTCTTTCGTGCCTTTTCTACAACATCTATATGTAATTATTATTAACATCACTATCGTTATTATCATAACTAATGGTATTATTATTTGACCTAGAAAACTTTTCCCAAAATCAACAAACCATTTCCCTATTGATGTTATGCTTTTCGTTAGTCTTCCCCACACACTGTCAACCTCCAGTTGGGTCAAATCCTTATGCATTTCCGTAATGTTTTCAATATATCCTTTAATTTCTCTGCTCTTGTCCGGAATATAAGTGCAGCAATGTTGAATTTTCAACATGCCACAGACTCCACCTTCTTTTGCTAACAATATATCAAGAGCAAGACGGTTCTGTAAAACCATGGATCTAATTGCAACCATTTCCATGTTGATCATTAGAAATCCTCCTGCAGTGTCTGTAGAAAGACGATCAACTATGGCTGATAACTTACAAATTTTCTGTGAATTTAGAATGACTCCAACTGAGGGTATCAGTGCACTAAAAATGTCTCCCACAATTTCAGAAAAATTAGCTCTTCTTCTTCGTGTTAGTCCATTAGAATTTCCATTGGTTCCACTGATTTTATCTACATGATAAATTTTTGGAAAAACTATTCCAAAATAACAGCTTCCATACCATCTTGCAGGTAACCTATAATAGGCATTGTTCCCACATACATAATACACTCCTGGAAACACAGGATCAGTTCCCCCTTTTAGTCCCCATCCTCCTAATATTAGGAACTTATGTTCACATTCACTGGAACCAATGTAATTATTGTTATAATCTGTCTTTAGTCTATGGAGGCAGAATTTTCCCCTTTTCACAAAGTCCAGGGACATCGCAGCATGAGCCTTGCCACTTGCATAGATTCCCTCCTTCCCAACCCATGGAGGTACATGGGTTTTCTGTGTAGTTGCCTTCCTCATTAAATCCTGTCTCCTTTCTTCTACTAAATTCAAAAAGTCTTTTTCTTCTTTTCTTAATGTACATGTTAGATTATCTTTGTGTGCCTGAACTAAATCTATTGAACTCATTGTTATGAAAAATTCACCCATAAACTGTGCATTTTTACTACTAGCCACTGGATTCATATCCTTTCTAATAGGTAATTCAGAAAATACTACCTCTATATCTGAATAAAAATATTGAAGTTTCCCTGCAGCATAAAATAAACTTGACAAAACACTACATGACACACCATAGGTTAAGGGTATATGGTGATATGTCATTCCTTCTGATACTGATGAGGGTAACTTCATACACACGTAGCAGTTATTAATCTCCATAGTACTAACATATTGAAATAACAGCTTAATAAACACATTAGAGGACGTATTATAATTTGATTCATTATGATAGTTTGCTTCATCTTCTACCCCGATTTCTATTTCAGTTCCTCTTAGTCTATCCTCCTTAACATTAGCATCTGTGTTATTCTTGTCACTTGTTTTCATTGTAAAAGGTACTCCTACTGTTAAGAATAGCCATCCTAATGTTATTAATAAAATACTACAAAAACAAAATCTAAAACACTTTCTTTTTAGTCCACATTTTGGTTTCCCGATAACCTCAGTTTCCGCCATTTTACTCCTGAGAAAATCTCTTTTCTCTTGTCTTTTTACTTTTCAATCTTAACCTTTCTTTTTATTCTTAAGGAGGTTTCAATTGGCTCTCATCAATTTGTGCAATATGGACCTCTTCTGTCTCATCAGACAGATCTAGGGACTCGAATTCCTCGAGTATCACGTATGTCCACTCAGGAGCCTTGTATCTCCTGTTTAGATTTCTCAATCTTTGACTTCTTCGAGTTATTTTCGCTAAGGTTTGTTTAGGTCTTGTTTGACTTGTGACTTCGTTTACTTGTTCTGGCCTCTTTTCCGATTTTCTCAGTTGATACTTTAGTTTCTTTACTCCAGTTGGCCAATTGTCTCCTCTCCTGACTCTTTTGATTTGTACTGCGTTTTCACCTTCCTTGTCTCTTTGTAAAATTCTTTTTATTTCATTTATTTTAGGCACATCCTGTTCTGTTTCTCTGTTTTCTGTGCTTGAACCTTCTCTTGCTTCCTCCTGCTCAGGTTCTACCGTATTTTATTCTACTTCTTCCTGAGCTTGTTCTTCTAATTCTATCTGACCCTGTTCAGGTCTTACTTCAAACCTTTCTTCTTCTGCCTGAACTTGTTCTTCTAACTCTATCTGGTCCTGTTCAGGTCTTATTTCAAACTTTTCTTCTTCCGCCTGAACGTGTTCTTCTCTTTTCCCTCCTCAGGTTTGTTTGTGTCACTTTCTGTTTTCACCTGAGTGTGTTCTTCTTCCCCTGTCTCTTCCTGACTACTTTCCTGTCTTTTTAGTTCTGTTCTTCTTCTGGTTTCAATAGCATCATCAATTATTTCAATCACTGGGATCCATTCTTCCTGACTTATCTCGGGCTGTTCATCATATGGTTGTCTTTCAGAATCTATCACTCTAGATTCTTCAATTTCACAGTTTACAACTCCTGACGCTTCAGCCTGCTCAGTCAGTGATGGTTCTTGTTGATCTGATGGGCTCGGTACTCTTCTGGTATGGCTGGCATGAATCCAATTGGGCAGACCTGCACACTTCACTGCTGTGGTAGTGACTAGTATGACTTGTCGTGGCCCATCCCACCTTGGTGCTAGACAAGATTTCCTTGCGTCTTTCTTCACTAGCACCCAATCTCCAGGATTCAAATCATGCGCTTGATCTGGCTGTCTTTCAACTGCGTCTTCTCCAACCTGGTGAGAGATAGAACGCGTCATTTCAGCCAATCCTTTGCAATAGTCCAATACCAGATCATCAGTTATACTCATTAGTTTATTTCCAGGAATAAATGCCTGTCTCATGGCTCTTCCCATGAGAACCTCATGTGGGCTCATTCCTGTTTTTCTGTCTGGAATGCTTCTGAGACCCATCAATACAAGAGGTAATGCATCTGGCCATTTCAATTTTGTGGATGCACACACCTTTCCCAATCTTGATTTGATTGTGCCATTTATTTGCTCAACAACTCCAGAAGCCTCTGGACGATAAGCACAGTGTAGTTTTTGTTCAATATTAAATGCAGCACAGATTAATCGAATTATTTCATTATTAAAATGAGGGCCTCTATCTGATTCCAAAGTGACCGGAAAACCAAATCGTGGCACTAACTCCCTCAACAACAATTTTGCAACTGTAAGACTGTCATTTCTTCTAGTAGGGTAGGCTTCCACCCATCTTGAGAAAAGGCATACTATGACAAGTACGTATTTTAATCCATTGCATGGAGGTAAATCAATGAAATCTAACTGCAATCTGGTGAAGGGTCCTTCTGCCTTTCCGATTTTTCCCCAGCTTACCACTGTCTTTCTACCTTGGTTCTGCTGTTGACAGGTTAAGCATCTTTGGCAAAGGCTCTCTGCGACTACCCTGAACTTCGGATTATACCAACTCTGTCTGAATAGCCTGATCATTGAATCTCTCCCTATGTGTGTTGCTCCATGGTATACTCTCGCCATTTTTGAAAGCAAACAATCTGGCATGACTGGTCTTCCATCTAGATACACCCATACCTCATCATTTTGTCTTTTGGTACAGGCTGCTTTTATCCAGATTTCTTTTTCCTTTTCCTCAACTTCTTCCTGCAATTGTCTAATCTCATCCCATGTTTCTGGTACTGAGAAGTACATAAGTTGGCATCTGGTCTCACCCGTTTCAATTTTTCTGTTTATGGCTACTGCATTTTTAGCACAGTATTTGGCCACTTGATCAGCATAATTATTGCCAGCAGTCCCATAGTCATTTCCTGACTGATGTGCAGCGCATTTTACAACTGCTATCTCTTTTGGCAATTGTAATGCTTCCAACAAATCTTTTACATTTTTGCTGTTTCTGATAGGAGATCCTGAGGAAGTCAGAAATCCCCTTTGCATCCAAAGCTGGCCAAAGTCATGCACAATCCCGAAACCATATTGACTATCCGTAAATATGGTTACTCTCCAATTTTTCCCCTTTTTACATGCCATTGTTAAGGCAACCAATTCAGCTACTTGTGCAGACTTGACCCCAGGTAAACAGGATGCTTCAATTACCCCGAAATTTTGCAAACAGCATATGCAGCACTTAGACCTCCTTCTTGTGTCCTAAGGCAGGAACCGTCTACAAATAACTCATGATCAGCCTCTTTCAAAGGTGTCTCTCTTATGTCTGGGCGGGGCTTCGTGCATAACTCAGTCACGTCTAAACAATCATGATCACTTTCATCTTTCACTTCCTCATCACAGGGGTCTGGTAATAGGGTGGCTGGGTTCAGGATCGTACACCTTATCACAGTCACGTTTTCAGCTCCTAAAATCACTCTTTCATACTTTGTCAAACGGCTAGGAGTGAGGTGCTGCGTTTTTGTTCTTGTCAAAAGAATCTCAACCGAGTGTGGAACGAATACCTTTAACGGATGTCCCATCACTATCGACTCACTTTGCTCCAGACTCATACAAGTAGCAGCTACTGCTTTTAAGCAGCCAGGCAATGCTGAAGCCACTGGATCCAATGTGGCTGAAAAATATGCCACTGGACGTCGACTCAATCCATGTCTCTGTGTTAAGACTGGAAGTGCACAATTTTCTCTTTCACAACAGAACAAAGCAAAGTCTTTTGTATAATCAGGCATGCCCAAGGCAGGAGCCTCACACAAACAGTTTAGCAATTTCACAAATGTCTCTAGGCAGTCATCATTCCAATCAATCGGATCTTTTGCTCGTTTCCGAATCATCTGTATCAATGGTTTCGCTAACATAGAAAATCCATTAATCCATTGCCTACAGTATCCAACCACTCCCAGAAACATTCTCATTTCTCTCTGAGTCTGTGGCAATTGCATTTCTTTGATTATTTTTATTCTTTCCGGTGTCACTTTTCTAACTCCTCTTTCTATTTTATGCCCTAAATATCTTACTTCTTGACGACAGAATTGTAATTTTTCTGGAGACACCTTGTGTCCTCCTTCAGCCAAATGGTTCAGTAATGCAATTGTATCTGTGACACAATCTTCTCGCGTTTTTGATGCCACCAATAGGTCATCAATGTACTGAACCAGAACAGAATTTCCAAGCATAATCAACGATTCTAGCCACTTTTTCAAAATCTGATTAAAGATTAAAGGACTTTCTGTGTACCCCTGAGGAACACGACACCATGCGTAAATATGATCTTCAAACTTAAACATAAAAAGATACTGGCTGTCTGGGTGCAAAGGAATAGAAAAGAACGCTTGGCATAAATCAATTACTGTAAACCATCCTGCATTCCACGGTATCTGATAAAGGATCACTGCTGGATTTGGCACAATTGGACAACAGGGAATTACAATTGTATTTATCTTCTGTAGGTCTTGCACTATTCTGTACTTTCCGCTAGGCTTTTTCAGTCCCATTATTGGCGAATTACAGGGACTACCCATCACCTCTTTTAAAATACCTTGTTTAACCATTCGTTCAATTTCTGGAATAATTCCTGCTTTTACTTCTGGACTCATTTTGTACTGTCGTGTATTTGGATACACTGCACCTTCTTTCACTGTCACTTTAACTGGGTCTATATTCTTCATTAGCCCAATGTCTTTTTCTGTAAAATCCCACACTTCTGGATTGACTGTCGTTCTTAACTCTTCTGGCAATTCATTCTCGGTTATTAATAAAAACATTTCATCTACTTCTGTTCCCTGTTTGGCCAGCATCATCTTATAGACAACATCCTCATCGGGGGTTTGGAAAGCAACACCATCCGGTGTACAATAGATCGTGCAATTCATCTTGCACAAAAGATCTCTTCCCAACAGATTTACTGGACTGGAATCGCAAACTACAAATCGATACATTTCTTTGAAGTTCCCAATGTGCACCTCCATTGGTTTTGTGATTGGGGTTCTAATCTGTTGGTTAGATACGCCTACAACTTGGATAGATTCTCCCGAGAGGGGTAGGTTTGGGATATCTGCTCACAGTAGACCTGGTAGCACCAGAATCCAATAGGAAAGTAATGTCTTTACCTTCTACTTTCCCGTCAACAAATGGACCTGACTGATCTACCGGCAAGGATGCGCCAAGCACGCACTCCTCTTCCTCCCCCCTCAGGCACCGTCATTGTGCGGTATCTGAATGTTCTTCATCATTCTGTAAAAAATATTGTGCAATTGTTCTATTATTCTTACCACTTTCTCCTTGAAATCCAGTGCTCGCACTGAAACTTTGATGGTTCACAAAATTTGGCATAGGAGCTGGTGGCACCTGATATTGTGGAGTGACTACCTGTTGCTGCTGATTCATAAGTACTCCATTCTGCATCTGTGGGATTAAATTTTGATTTGGCCCATTATTATTCTTATTATTCTGAGTACTCTTACACTCGTTCTTCCAATGTCCAAGCTTTCCGCACGCATGACAAGGAAACTTTTTTTTCGCTTCTTCTCTGTCCATTCGCCCCTTAAATTTATTACCATTCGCTCCTTGATTATTCTGACTCTGCTCTTTCACTTGATTATTATTTTGCTCATTTGCTTTCTCTTCTTGCTGCTCTGCCAATTTAACTTGAGCCCACATCATTTTCTCTTTTAGCTTCCTACGCCTGGCCTCAATGTCATCTCCGCAATATTTCGCGTACTTTAGAATCTCATCCACTGTCTTACTTTGCCAACACAACATGTGCTGCTGTATCATCTGTCTGATTTCTGGTTACAAGCCATATACAAACCGATACACAAAATGTCCCATATCTTTGTCACCAATATTCTCAAAACCACTATACTGCTTAAACACCTGCAATAACCGTTCATAGTACGCGTGCACAGATTCATTTGGTTCCTGTGTTGTTCTATCTATTTTTACCCAATCTGTTTCTTTAGGAGGGATTTTCCCTTTCAAATACGTAATTACTTGGTAATACTTTTTCATCACCTCTTCCGAAGGTGCTCCTGTTTTTGCATCTCTTTGATACTCCTCATTAGGCCAATCAATTGTGATCTTACATTCTGTCCATAAATCAGCAGGTACCACTATATCAAGTAGACCATCCAGGTCTTTCAATAACACCTTTGAAACCTTCACAAACCTCTCTACCTGTTTGTACCACTCAACTGGTTTTTCTCTCAACTTTGGAAAATCATTTGTAAATGATAAAATATCTTGTCTACTCCAAGGGACATGAACATATCGACCTCCAGGAACCTCTCTCATCGGACACAATTTTTCCACTTTTCCTGATTCTCTTACTGGGAATGCAGCTGCTGCCTCTCTCGCTTGCACTTCTTCTTTCTTTCTTATCCATCTAATTCTCCATTTATCAATGTCTCCCCACTTTCGCAAAATGTTCATTAATTCTTTTATCTGTAACCTTTTTCCCGAAGCATTCACACTTTCTAAATCTTTATCCGTAAAATCCACTCGATAAGGTTTTTGTAACAATTTTGATTTCCCTGTCTATTCCAATCTCTGAAGCAACTTCAGTTAATCTCTCATGAAATAGTCTTGCTCTCCTAGTTATACTCTTACATAGAAACAATAATTCCTCATCATTGTAAACGTTTAATCTTTCTGTACCTACACATCCTGACATCATCTCTTCCAATTCCACTTTCAACCTGCTGATATCTAAAATCTTCGGTATTGGGTTCTGATTATCTCTTTCCTGAGCCCACCTTTCTATTTCTTCAGAGGTGACTACTGTTGCGCCTGCAGTTCCAGCCGGAACCAAAGGTCTTCTTTCTCTCAAATTCATAGGCGTAACTCTCTTTGGAGTTTCCATATGAGGCTCCACAATAGGGAGATCCATTAATGAAATAACTGACTCACTTTCACTAACCTGATCATCTGTGATTACTACCTCTTTTCTAGGATTATTTAATGGAACTGTCACGAGTTGTGGTTTCTGGCAAATCTTATTATCCCCATATAATGGGATTACTGTACCAATGGTTACTGGTACTGTCAAAGCTTCAGTATTTAAATTCAATTGACTTATCCTTTGAACTAGTTCTTCCCTAGTTTTATTCAAAGCTTCTCTTTCATTATCTTGCAACACTCTGTTATAAGATGTCTCATGTAAAATCTGTGGAGTTAATGGTATTCCCATTACTGGCGCACTTGGGACAACCTTACTAGCTGCTTCTTGATACGGTGGTGGATTTTTAATTAAAATATCCTCTAACAACTCATCATTTGATTCACCATATCCTGTCAAATTCATATGTTTCGTTTTCTCCTTACACTTTCCTTACACTTACCCATGTAGAAAACATATATGTTTCCCTTTTACTATTATTTTTTAATAATTATAATTTTTAAATAACTAGCTTAACGACCCCATAAAACCTACTAGACCCTGGGTTCTATCTCAAAACCTTTTTTTAGCGTTTCTCTGTCTTTATCAACAATCAAAAGAAATAATCAGCAAAGTTTTCCATCAATAACTTCCAACAGGAAGTGGACCAAAATAGAACTCCCTTTCGTCCCGATTACAGGCGGCCATTTTGTTTTTTTCCCGGTCTAGTTGTTTTTGCTGCAGCTGCTTTCAATTGAGGGCGCTTCCACACAGAGTACTTCCTTTATAAACCGGGACTTGTACAATCTTCATTGAGTTCCCGGAGAGCCACGAGAAGGTAATCCTTGGTGATTGAGCAGTAAGTAAGACAAGGGCATGTCTTTAAAAAGCCCACGACACCGCGACCAGCACTGAGGAGAAACCACTCCAATGTTGAACTTAGCCTTTCCATCTATGTTTCCCCACGTTTACAGTATCAATGTGAAGGCGCCTTTATACCCTTCGTGGCATCTCATGGAGCGGATACGTTAATATACGAATGTATGTATTTTTTTAAACAACCTTTAACGGCACGTCTCTCTGAGAGCATGAGTATTACCCCATTTTTTAAAGGCACACCATGGGAGCACTTCCTAAAAAGAGAGCGCATGCACATACATGGGAATTAATTTACGCCCAGGATGAAAAGAGCGAGTGGACATATGATAATCCCAAAATCCTGTCAAATCAAAACTATATTGTATTTTCTGCTTCCACTTGAGTGTGAATGTTTGAATAGTTAACAAAGGAGCATGTATAAGAGCCACAAATGTTGGATGTATGGAAATTCTGTATGCATGGGAACTGGATACTGACACCACGAGGATTATTTCAAAAACCACCGCATTAGATGTATGAAAGTTCTGGATGCATGAAATACTGGATACTAACACCACGAGGAGTGTTTTTATAGCTAAAATATGAGTGAAAGTCACAAAAACACCTACAATTGGGTGAGACGAGAAAAATATATCACAGTGACAGACAATATTATCGTTTCCACATGATGGTGATGTGAATATGAAGGGGATAAACGATAAAAGCTATTGTTTATCCACAATGTTTTTCATTTTCAGGTTTCTTTACAGGATATACAATTGGTATATTGTGTCTACTGCCCTAATAGGGTACATGGAAGAGTATGTGTGACCAGCAGGCATATGTACATTTATAATATCACCCAGTGAGGTGCAATAGGGATCGTTCTGGTCCTGAGGAAGTAAGCCAAGGGGATGGCTTCTGAAACATGTTGACCCTGTAGAAAGTGACCTATCAAAGTCCCCACTTTTACTATTCTCAGCTAGGGAAGCCAATAAAGTGTATTTTTTTCCACTAGCCAGGGAATTTTTAAATCATCACTTATATATATTTTTTCACGATCCCACGCACTACACATACACACTAATCACTAAATTAAGTGCTCCCGCGTCTACGTAGGTAGTAGCACGCCCCGTCCCGTAGAGGGGCGGGAAGACCCCAATGATGAAGCATGACACTGAATCAGGTTTCAGTGTGTGAGGGGTATTTTACAATTTTTGGAACACTGCCCTTCCTATAAACTAGAGAAGGATTTTTTCCAGACATCATCATTAGAACACATTAAAAACACCTGCAGTAAAACTGAGTATACACTTATACACATATATATCTTTATGTAGATAATGGTAGAATCCCTTTGTTGAATTACGATATCATGAGGAGGACGATTCTACTTTTTTTCCTCTTCATTCCCCCCCTTTGATTTTTTGAGCAAACAAATCTCCGCCCTAATCTCTTGTACTTTAAATTGCCATCACAATGGTGCAATAGGCATGTGTATGATAACTACATTCATGTGCAACCTTGAAAAATCAGCATGTAGCCTAGAGGTCACAGGTAGAATCCTTGCAGGACTCGCTCTGTCTTTCATCTTTTTAAGTTGAGATGTGCAAAAACACTCTATATAAATAGTCAAGTTAGTATTATGTTTAATGGAGAGCATGGCACTTTCATGTGGCCAGAATTCCCAGGCAACGCCTTTTTGGAAAGGACCGCAAGGCATGCGACCAAAGCCCGCATTGGCATTTTCCAAATTATTTAACCTGTGAAATGAAAACATTTTAGTTTGCAAAAGGGGCGATTAACAAAAACAGAAGCGCCAATTCAGTACTGACATTTTTAAAGTGATATATAGTGCTGTTAGCCTGTTTGTGAATTTTTAGATATGTAAAGAAGGACATGTTTTGAGTTTAACCAGCGAAAGCACAGTCTGATGCCCATCTGTTTAGGAATATCAACTCTACTCACCAAACCTACAGCTTAAGCCTGTCACAGGCTGGCAGGGCACAGTGAGTGCAATCACCATGCAGGCAAAAATGTGTTTGCAAAACATTTGAAATTTATCAGGGGGAGGGTGGGAGCAGAGGGATAAAACACAGACAAAAGCGGGCAATAAAAGAAGAGCAAGAGGAGAAAGAGAGGTGACAAGGAACAAGAAATGGAGGATTAAGAAAGGCAGAAAGATAGATGGGCACATAGTGAAAAGAAGAACAAGGGAGGCTATGGGAGTGGGTCGAAGAGCGAGAAGAGGTCAAAGAGGGGAGGATCTATTAGGAATGCTATTAGCAAGTTTTTTTAATTAATACAAAAAAAAGTTCCCATCATTTCGGTTAAAAAGCAACCACTCCTGAATGGTAATGCCGACCTTGAGGAGCTGAAATGAGAGGAGCACGTCACTTGTAGGTGGAGTCAGAGGAGGGACAGAGTGCTAAAGAAGAAACAGGCCTTCTCACCAGGGCTCCTACTACCTGAAGGAAATGTAATGTGTGTTATTGGTTAATCATCAGATCTAAAGGCTACTTGGAGCAGTGCTTAATTTGAACCGGTGGATTCCGGTGCTCGGCACCAGCACTTAATTGTTAACACCAGCACCAGTCTGCAACATGGTGATGCTGTTTGTCTAATTTAGAGATAGCACAACAATAGTTGTGTATTAATTCAATATACTTTAAAAATGTCTAACACCTTCCAAGCCATTCTTATAGCTGCGGGGACCTGGAATAGTTTGAATTGTCACACTTGTTGGAGTGTGATGGTTAGTAGTTGTGTTGTTCCTGTCACTGGTGGTGCTGGCAGGGGCAATGGGTGGTGCAAGCTGGATTGCCCTCCTGACAAGTTCCCTGACACTTATGTTTTTACAGGTTAAGCACTGTTTGGGAGCCAAAGCAAATTGTAATTGGTGGAGCCATTAGAAGCTTGACAAGGTGATAAAAAAAAAAATTTTTGGGGAGAGGTAATGTAAGGGTGCTACCAGATAAGTCTGGAGTTTGTCCTTCTAATAGAAACCTGCAAAAAAGGTTTGCACCAGATACAGTCTAATTGTGTTTTACTAAAATAATATATTTTGATAACAATGTTTGTTATCTTAAAATCTAAATTATTTTGCATATTTTGCGGCAGCCTATCTTATAGTGCGTGTAATACAATTTTAAAATGATGACTTACAAAGTCACAGTGCTTTCTGTTGCAAGCTGGGATCACTTAACACTACAAATAGGCATCACTATTCCCCACTGTGCCAGCAAGGATTCAATTTTGTGACCGCCTGGTTACACGCTGAGACATCTGCGGTGTTTTCATAACATAAAAGAGTGACTTCCCCACTGATTAGCTTAGTTAACCTGCATTTATTTTTCATGTTTGAAATGTCTGATTTATATTTGATATACAGTTACCTAAAGGTGAAAGGAGAACAAAATAATTACTGAATGTTTTGTTTATATTAACCCTATTGCACTCAGGATCACAAGACCCATACTTTTATCACAGACTTTCTTTCAGAGCAGAAAGAGAGAGAGAGAGCTCTCCAGTGTGAGCCTTGGCTGGGAGCTCGAGGCATGATCAGGCCTTAGGTATGGCTTGTTGTTGATGCTGAGGAGAGGGTGCTGTGGAGGGCGATCGGGCAAATTATAGACAAATGCTGTCCCTTAAAGGTTTGTTTATGGATAGCCAGTGCTTACTTTGAGCTGGTGGTTGCAGATGGGGCCCGACACTTATTTTTCCTCATCAGACTTTGGCCCAAAGCATGTGAGAAAAAGACACAAAAGGAGGAGAAGGAGTAAGACCAATAGGGGACGGCCAAGCCAGGGCGCACAGGGGATCCTCTCAATGCCAACAGCTCCACCAGACATTTGACAAATGGTCACCTTGCAAACACTCATCACAACTCTCACAAATCTTACACAAAATGTCCTGAGCCAACTGGAAAAAAGTAGCATGCTCCACATACGCAAGGCCCCCAAAAACATGCCCCACTTCCGCATGCCTCATTCCCTCCGGCATGACAGCACCAGTGTGGGCAATGGCCCTTTCTGTAGGGTCACCCCAAATTTTTTCCTTCCTCCTCCTCTTTTTGCTTAATTCCTTTTTATTGGCTTTAGGACTCTGGGCACTTTACCACTGCTAATCAGTGTTAATGTGCATGGGCTCACTGCTTAAAACATGGTAACATTGGCTTATCCACAATTGGCATATTTATTTACTTATAAGTCCCTAGTAATGTACACTACATGTGCCCAGGGCGCCTGTAAATTAAATGTTACTAGTGGGCCTGCAGCATTGATTGTGCTACCCACTTAAGTAGCCCTTTAAACATGTCTCAGGCTTGCTACTGCAGAGCCTGTGTGTGAGTTTTAAACCGCCTTGTTGACCTGGCAAGTTAACCCTCTTGCCAGGCCCAAACCTTCCTTTTTCATACATATAACTCACCCATAAGGTAGGCTCTGGAAAGCCCAAGGGCAGGATGTAGTGTATTTAAAAAGTGGGACGTGTACTTTCAAGTTTTACATGTCCTAGTAATGAAAAACTTAAATTAGTTTTTCACTACTGCACGACCAGTCTCTCCCATAGGATAACATTGGGATTACCTTATTACATTTTATAAGTGTAATTTCCAATTGGGAAAATATTGGACCCCCAACTTTGGTGTCTCTGGAATCACAACATAAAATCTCAACTTATGGTGAAGTCAGATGTTGAATTGCAATTCTCAAAATGCCACTTTTAGAAAGTTGGCATTTTCTTACTTTAGCCTTTTGGTGCCTGCTGCCTGTCTCTGAATACACGTCTGAGGTGGGTAAAAGCTGGGCTTTGTGCATTCCCTCTAGACAGCCACACACAAAGTGAGCTTAGGTGTGACTTGATTGGCCATCCACATCCTGCTGGGCCATCCTGGGAAGGATGGAAGGGAGAAACTGGACATAGCATCACACTTACACCTGAATAGGCTGTGTCCTGTCCCCACACAAAGGGCTGCAATCCTCCCCTTATAGTGAGTCTGGAGCCAGGGCAGGAAGGGCAGGGACGCTGTGCACTTTAAAGGCATCTCTTTGAAGTCTCCTCCACTTTGAAGGCACAACTGAGTATAAGTAAGTACTGAACCTCTGACACCACCAACTCAGTACACTTCTGGGTCTATGGATACACTGCCAGGGAGAAGGACAGCTGTGCTGCTGGAAAAACTGCCACTCTGTTGGACTGCTACTCTGCTGGACTCCTGCTCTGTTGTGTTGACCTGCTGCCTGCTGCCCTATTGCTGGGAGTGATAAGGACTGGGTCTGCATCTCTCCAACCCAGAGTCCAGAGTGGCTCCAAGGGCTTGCTGGCTTGCCTCCTGTTTTGAAGTCTCAGGGACATCAAAGACTTCCAACTCACTCTGCTACAGCACCTGGACTCTGCCATCAGTGAGCCTGCCCTGCAAGTGGGGCCAACCCAGTCCTGGACTCTAAGTGGGCCTGAAATGCTGTTCCAGCAGAATCTACGCATTGCTGTCAAAGCAAAGAACTTGGAACTCTTCAACTGCGGATGGATTGCTGTCATTGCAAGAATTGACTGCACTGCATTGCCTACTGCCTGGTGCACACATCTTCGGAGCTGACGCATTGCCTGTATCCTGTGGATCGACTACGTCTTTTCAACTCCCAATCTCCTCTCATCTTGTCCTTGACGCAAACAAGTTCTTTGCAGTGGGCCAAGGCTAGTCCCTGTGTCCGACCCGCACTCCATCATGGTCGGCCTGAACTTTTGGATTTGACCCAGTCTAGCGTGACCAGATAGCCCCGGTTGGCGCTTTATGCTTTTAAGCACTAAACTTCAGTTTATTCTTTACAAATTCATAACTCCGGTTCTACTTCTTGGCTTTTTCCCATTTTGGTATTGTTTTGTTCAGTAAATTAAGCTTTATTTTTCTAACTAGGTGTGGTGTCTTTTTGTGTGGCGTTTTCACTGTTCTACTGTTCAAAGTGTGGCACAAATACTTTACACATTGCCTCTTAAGTTAAGCCTGACTGCTCTGTGCCAAGCTACCGGGGCTGAGCACAGGTTAATTTTGGGTGTGTTTGTGACTTACCCCGATTAAGATTGTGGTTCCTGCTTGGACAGGATGTCTACCTCTGCCAGCCAGAAACTCAATTTCTAACAACCAGTGCTAAACCTGGCTTGTCCAGCAGGGTTATCCCCATACTTTTTGCTTTTTGGCCTTCTGTTTCTGACCTGTTTTTGTTGGCTATATAACTCTGCGCACTTTACCACTGCAGATCAGTGCTAAAGTGCATATGCTCTTCCTGTAAATTGTTATGATGAATTGGTGTTTCCATGATTGGTTATTTGATTTACTACTAAGTCCCTAGTACAGTGCACTGTGTGTGCCCAGGGCCTGTAAATCAAATGCTACTAGTGGGCTTGCAGCACTGATTGTGCCACCCATACAAGCAGCCTTGCAAAAGGTTCTCAGGCCTGCCATTGCAGTGTCTGTGTGCAGTCTAGTACTGCCATGTCGACCTGGCAAGTGCACCCACTTTTGCCAGGCCCTAACCTTCCCTTTTCTTACATGTGAGTCACCCCTAAGGTAGGCCCAAGGTACCCCTGTGGGTAGGGTGCAGTGTATGTGAAAGGTAGGACATGTCCTGATGTGTTTGGCATGTCCTGATAGTGAAATACTGCCAAGCTTGTTTTTCACTATTGAAAGTCTATCTGTCCCATAGGATAGAACTGGAGTTAATTTATTGCATCTTATAACTATAACTTCCCATTGGGACAAGATAGAAAGATGGAGTTTAGTATGCCTGAACTCCAAATATAAAAATGCATGTTTTAGGAAAGATGATTTTTATATTGTGTGTTTGAAAATACCACGTTTAGAAAGTGGCTATTTTCTTGCTTAGCCATCCTGTGTGCTTCTGCTAGGTTTGTGTATTGACTGTCTGGTTTTAGAGTGTCAGGGGCTGGGGGTGTGAATGCTGTTCAGACAGCCACTTGGGGGGTGAGGTGGGTCCTGTCTTTCCAGGGGGAGTCAGGGCTGGGCTGAATAGACCTGGACTAAATTTAGAGTAGGGGAGGAGATTCCTTTCACACCTGAATGGGCCTGGTCTGCCTTGGTCAATGCTGTCTCTACCTCCTGCCAGGAAGCTGCACCAGAGAGGACAGAACCGGTTTTGGCTGAGCACAGACACTCTTTTCCTCCAGAGAACAAAGGATTTTGTACTATAAAAAAAAGGGGGCCCAGACCCCTGTACTTTAGACTACTTCTGGAATTTAAGAGGAACCTCTGCCAAGGAGAAGATCTGGAAGAAACTGAAGGAGAAGTACTGCCCCTCTGCTGTGTGCTGTCTGGGGCTGGCCTGCAGTGGCTGTTTCTGCCAAGGAGAGGAACTGTGTGTGTATTCTGCTTGCAAAGTGTCTCCAAGGGCATGAAGTGGAGCTTGCCCCCTGTTCACGAGGTCTGTCTCAGGAACAGCAAAGACCTCACCATCCTTCTGGGCACTGTCTCTGGAACCGCTGGTTTTAGTCACCGCAGAAAAAAGGGCAACCGATTCTGTCACAGAGTCCGTCGCAGTATTCCGTGTCCTGAAGGCCCCGCAGAAGGCACCGCCGCACTTTGCACCACTTCCTTGGTCTCACCGACGCCATCTTGATGATCGTCACCGAACCGCTGCTCGCACCGCATCCTGTGGGCACCGCATTCTACACCGCCTCGCTTCACCCTGTCTGGACGTCACTGACACTGTTGCTGCCCGATCTGAACATCGACCAGCTCCGTCGCCTGCACCGCAACCTGCCAGCACCACCTCATCCTGCATTGTAAGCCTTGGTCTCATTGATGCCGTCTGGACGATCGTTACCGAGCCTCTGCCAGCACGGCATCGTGAGGGCACCGCACCCTGTATGGCTTCCATTTTGTAACGCAACTGCGACGGTTGCCCCGACCGACTCGCACCAACGTGTTGGCCGCAAGGAGAAAGGTACTGTTCACGAGTCTGTCAACGCTTTAGCTGATCCGTATAGATGGGGTCGGCTGGAACTGTTAGACTCTGTTGTTTTCAGTATCGCTGTAGCCCCCGGACAGAGCTACCGACTCGGAAGAATTGTGTTTTTCAGCTATTTCTGCAATTTAAAGGTTATCTTGAATAGTAACTATTTTTACAGTATTGTACGTTGGATTTTTGTCGTATTTGGTCTTGTTTGGTTTTGATAAAGAATTGCTTATTTTTCTAAACTGGTGTGGTGTCCATTTGTTGTGTGTTCACTGTGTTACTGTATGTGTGCACAAATGCTTTACACACTGCCTCTGAGATAAGCTTGTCTCCTCATGCCAAGCTACCAAGGGGGTGAGCAGGGGTTATTTTAGAAGTGTGTACCCCTTACCCTGACAAGGAAGAAGGGTCCATACTTGGACAAAGGTGCAAACCATTGCCAAACAGAGACCCCCCATTTCTAACAACCAACATAAAAGAGCCTGTGGGAGGGGGCGCCAAAAACACTGTTTCACCAGGCACCACCAACACAAAGGCCTGCCCAGGTCTCTGGTGATGAAAGGCAAGGTGAAATTGTTATTCCCTTGCAGATGACCCATTCAACTTGGTATGCGTAAACTTGTAACTTTTGCCATGCATTCTACATACCAGCTTCATCTGGCCAAGGTGGTGATCTGTGTCCGTGGGTATAATGACAAGGATTATTTAGTTGTGGGCAATGCACAGATTTCGATTTGGGTATAGGCATGTGGGGCTTTATGTTTTCATGGGCATCGCCACTGAAATTATGCAATTTTGCAGCTGAGTAGCGTTTTCTGCATAATTAAGGATTTTCTGCATTTGCCACAAAATCCAACATCTGCTGACTACAATCTGAAGATTTTAACAAAAACAATTTGTTCATAGCTCAAACAGATCAAAAGTTACAAAAAACTGGCACTTTGCCACACAGTGGAAGGCCCTTCGCGAAGGTTGAGTAATCACTATTCTGTTGCTTATTGGTGTATTTGGGTGTCAAACTGGTACTAATAAGGTGAAACCTTTGCCCAGTTAGATTTAGCATGTGTAAAAATGTCAAAATATTGGGGTAATTCTATCCGAAAATGTCAGTGGTGGCCAGTAAATTTAGCAGGGACGGGAGCAGGAACACATACACATACATACACACACACATACACACTCACACCCATGCATTAACACACGTGCACACACACACACACACCCATTCACAACACATACTCAAATACACATATATACATACATTCATACATACATGCATGCATGACCAATCATCAAAAAACAAAACTTACCTTCACTAAAGCTCTCCTGGAGGGAAGTCTCAGAGGTCTCAGGAGGGTTGGGGCTGCTTCCTTTCCTCATTCGTCACAGAGTGGAATGGGGTCAGTGAGACTGCTGACCCGACCCACTCTGTGACAAGGTGTCACTGATTGACACTTGGCCCTGGACACCTCAGGGTTTAAAACTGAAATGCTCAGGTCCAAGGCAATCAGTGACGCTCCCCATCATCATGAGGGAGAGGGCCTCTAGGCACTTTTGCCAGACTGAAGAGGTCACGCCCACAGGGCAGTGAAATCCTCAGCCTGTTAAAGTTCATCTCAGGTAGCCTAGCCATGAATCTGCTCATTAAGCGCATGTCTAGGTTCTGGCTTCCTGACCTGAACAAGAAGAGTGTCTGTCAGCCTGACATTCTTATTGTCTAGAAAAAGGTGGGGGGCGTTGCCCTTCTGCCCATACAGATGGGCTGTGGCTGCAAAATGCGCCCCATTATGCCAAGGAATGTGCCTTTTCTTGACACATAATATGGTCAACCCTGCTGCATAAGTTAGTCATCCCATTCCACATAATTCCAGTGACTCTAGTCAGAAGGCTGTTTGAAATTAAACTTCTTCAAGTGCAGTTTGTGAATTTCACAGCGTGCAACTTCTCACTACTTTGCATGTTGGCAATGTCTATGAGAGAGTTTTCATGCAAAAAATATTTTTGGGGAATATTCTCCCTCTGTGCGCCTATTTTCATTTTGGTTGTGTTTATGCTCACTTTTGTAAATTAGAATTCCCCTGTGTGCCAATCTAAATGTGGTTACATGAAGGACGTGTGTTTTTCAGTTGCTCGATAACAGTCTCCACTTTCAGTGGTGAGTGGTACAGGTGAATGAATTTACCTTTATTGACCATGTCTTACTTTTAGTGTTGATGAGGACTGTAGTTTTCACTTTTAAGGACGAATTTAGAGCTATGATTCCTTCAATGATTCTGTGTTTCTCTTTCACAGTGATTATTAGAACATTGCTTGACAGGATCATCACCATATTTTCTTTTTGGCATTGCAAAACAAGGAAAGAATTTAGCGATCTATCTTGAGCAGTGGTGCTGGAACAATTTTCAGACTCGGGGTGCTACCTTCAATCATAAATCACTAAACTTAAAGAGATTTTGAAAAATTCAAGGTCACATAAAGAACACGTGTAACAAATGAGCCACGCCCATTCGTAAGGGTGTTGCATATAGCAGATGGTGCATTTTGGAATACATAATTGCAAATATAATATTAAAGCATGGTGTGGTAGTGCCCTGTCATTTACAGACTGCATGCTCTCCATTGAAATGACTGCAGAATTTACATAAAACATGCAGTTTTATTTATAAATGTACATAGTGCACAAACGATAATAGTGGAAATTGTGTTTCGGGGAATATTTGTAATTTGGTACACTACCAAGAACAGTATCTTGATTTAGTTTGATCCTATTAAAATCTTTTTTTCCATCACACTTCAGAATTTAAAAAAAAAGCCACAGTGTTTGTACTTTGCAAACTACTGATATATTTTTAAATATTGGTACAGTTCATTTACAGATATCTACATTTCGTTGTGTGTTAGAAAAGAATTATACTCTGCAGCCTTTCCTTTCACTCCATCCAGATTATCATATAGTTCATTTTACAAAATCCTCTCTGTAGTCAGAGAAAGAAAAGAAAACATCTGCTTCCCTGTTAAAAGAATAAACACCAATTTGCTAGAAGACATAGCCTGGGGTCGTGGCTTCTGAGCCAGCGAAGATGGCCGCCTCTCTGTGGAGCTCCGTGACGGGGTGAGCGGTCGGATCTCCTCCAGGCGGTGTTTCCTGCTTTTTGGACCTCGCATCCACAGGCAATTGTAGATGAAGTCCAGCGGTCCCCTTTGAGCTGCAGAACAGAGACCGGGGTGAGCCCTGCCGGAGATTTTCTCTTCTTGTTTGGCTGCGCTCCGTTTCGCGCGGCCGCCATTTTGTTTTTCGGAACTTATGCCGCCCGGTCTCTCAGTTCTCCTCATGTCGCCTAATTCTTTCAACCACTTTTGCATTGTTTAATGCTCCTCATCATTTCTGGGGGCTGTCATGGTATAAATTGACTCTTTCATGAGGTAACTCTTCCAAGTTGTGATTTTACTTCTGTGCCATACAACGTGCAGCATTTTTGAGGGAGGTTTGGTCACAGGGTGCACTTTCTTGGTCCTTTGAGCGTTTCCAGGTAGTGTGGACTATTTTATATCATTTATTTGACGAAACTATTTTTACCAGTGCATATTTCATGGCAAAGGTGCGTCCTACTTGTAGTAGTGCTAATTCTTCTGACTGTAGTTCATTGGAGCACTACAGCCCTTTCAGCATTTTACAGGATAATATGGAAGTCTCAGACCTTGGTCATTCTCCTGCTGATGGTGCGGCACCTAATACGCCTCGCAATACTACTAAACAATCTTCTAAAATTCCCTCTGCTTCATCTTCTGCCTCTGGTAAGCGCGTCAAAAAAGACCCACCTTCACCTTCTAGCTCTTCAACATCAATTTCTATGGAGTTGCTTCTTGAAGAAATCCGTGCTCTCAAACCCTACATGGTGGAAACAAATATCCGTCTCCAAAACCTTGAGAATAAATGGTCACATACGGAACAAAAAGTGGTTCACCTGGAACAACGAATTGACTCTGTTCAAGTTATTTCCAGCCAAGTTCCGTCCATGCACCTGGAAATTTCACACCTCAAACAGCAAGTGGAAAATTTGGAAAACCGCAACAGGCGTAATAATTTGCGCATTTTTGGTCTTGCGGAGGGTCTTGAAGGGTCGGACCCTCTTTCCTTTTTTCAAACTTTTCTCCCGAATCTTCTTGGTTTTTCAGAGTCTCCTAAATTGAATATTCAAAGAGCTCATCGCTTGGGGCAAAATCCAAGATCAACTTCTTCTTCAACCAAGCCAAGAGGCGTTATTTTATACTTTTTGAAATACACCGATTTACTTAAGGTTTTGCAAGCTGCCAGACTCAAAGGAAAGATCTCCTGGCACGGTTCCAACCTCTTTTTTGCTCAGGAATATGCCAAAGCGACAGCAGACCGACGGAAAAAATTCTTGGACATGAGACCTGCTCTTCGCAATTTGAATGCTAGATATGGTTTGTTTCATCCTTGCCTGATGAAGGTGACTTATAACAATAAGACTACTGCTTATGAAGATCCGGCTCACCTGCAACATTTCTTGGATACCTGCAAGGAAGAAAATATGGAAATTCCACGTTCATCGTTGCTTTAATTATTTTCTTGTTGTTTGTGATGGCTCTGTTTTTCTTATCTATATTGATATGTTTTATTGTCATTTATTGTATCTCTTATAATCCTTTTCTTCTCTAATATCAGGTGCGGTATCGTGGTCCTCTGCTATGTGATCCTATTTCCCTTGATGTAGTTTATTGTAGTACTGTTTTATTGTCTGCTAATGTATTCTTTTTCTTCTCTATTAGGTGCGGTTTTGTGGTCCCCCTGATTTATGTACCCTCAATTCGCCTGGATGGTGTCTCCCCCTTGCCGTCTTCGTCCTGGAGTCTCCCGCTTGGCGTACTGTCTTCCTTATGTGGCTCACCAACCCCATGCTCACTGTCTGTTTGTGGTATGTTTTTATGTTCTTTTTCATCACTATCAGTTGTTTGACGTGTATAGTCTTTTTGTTTTCTGTTATGCTCCTTCCTTTCTCCTTACCTCTCTATCTTTTGTCTTCATTTCTTCCCACACAGATTTTACATTTTTCCTCTCATCCATTTCTTTCTCACTATTTTATTCACTAGTCCTTTTTCTTCTCTTCTCATTATTATTCATTTTTTGTTTCACTATGATATTCCTTCCTATTTTGTACCTTTCTCTGCATGTTGTTTCTCTTCTTGGGCTCTTCCTATTAGGTGCGTTATTTATGATGTGTTATTATATTTTACTATTTGCACTTCATAGTAAGTTTTCTTCAAAGTTCTTGCTTTTATAAATGTTGTTAAAAGTTATATCCTGAAATGTTAAAGGTTTGGGTTCCCCCATCAAACGCCAACGGGTTTTATCACATATTGCTGGGTTAAAAGGTGACATAGTTTTACTACAAGAAACTCATGTAACAAGTAAGGAAATTACCAAACTTCAACGCCAATGGGTGGGCCACGTTTATGCATCTCCGGGTTCGGGTAAACGTAATGGTGTAGCTATCCTTTGTCATAAACGTTTAGATATTCAACTCTTACATCAAGAAGCTGATACTGATGGCAGATGGATTTCAGTTTCGTTACTCGTTAATAAAATTCCTCTAACTATTTTTAATATATATGCACCCACCACTCCAGATAAACTCTTTTGGCCTCAGATTTGATCTAAATTGATGTTATGCACTGATGATTACTTAATATTGGGAGGTGATTGTAATATGGTTATGGACCCCTTCCTAGATAGATGCTCCAAGTCTAAATTTATCCCCTCTTCCATGCACACTCAATTCACGTCTACTATTATCCAAAGATCCATAGTTGATTCTTGGAGGCTGTGTCACCCCACTCTCCAAGAATATTAATTTTTTTCACCCGTGCATTCCTCACAATCACGTATAGATTATTTATTTATTTCAAAGGCCCTTACTCAACATATTTCCCACTCAAACATAGGGTCTATATTAATTTCAGATCATGCTCCTATATCCTTAGTTTTAGATTTACTCCCCCCCATTGAAGGAACTAGGCGATGGAGATTTAATAATTCCTTTTATTAGACCCTAACTTTACACCTGCATTTCAGAAATTTGCAGACACTTTCGTTTTAGAAAATGAATCTCCTCATACCACTCCTCCTCTTATCTGGGACACCTTCAAAGCTGCTTCTAGAGATTTCATTATTTCATTTGTAGCTCAAAAGAGGAGAGCATCCGCCCAAACCATGAATTCGCTTACTTCACGTATTAAGCAATTAGAACATTCTTATTACTCCACATGTTCCCCTTCTGACTTGACTGAACTTATCAAAGCCAAGTTTGGTTTTAATAAACTCTCCACTGAATCTGCCAATTTATACTTACTTAAGTCTAGTGCTAAATATTATAGTGCGCAAAAGAAGGCTGGCAACCTTCTTGCCAATTATCTCAAAATCAAAAAAGAACGCAACAAAATTGAATCTATTTTAACTCCAGCTAACACTACAGTTCACAAAAATGAAGATATTCTTTTAGAATTTTCAAATTTTTATCAACAGCTTTATACCCCGGAGTCTCCTTCTCAACAGGCTGATATTACTCGTTATCTATCCTCTATTCCTCCACCTTCATCCCTTAATGTAGATTTTTCCTCTTTGGAGGAGGATTTCCAAACTACTGATATTCTTACTGCTATTCAAACTATTAAGAAAGGAAAAGCTCCTGGCCGTGATGGATTTTCCATTGAATTCTATTCCTATTTCTCACCATTCCTTCTTCCCAAATTATATCAATTATTCACGTATTTTATTTCTACTCAAAAATCGGAAGGCTCTTTTCAAGAAGCATTGATTTGCCTGCTCCCAAAAGAAAATAAAGATCACACGCTCTGTAAGAATTACAGGCCCATTTCTTTAATCAAGTTAGATTATAAATTCTTTGCAAAAATCCTTGCCCTTCGTTTAGACTCTTTTTTACCTCAGTTGATTGGACGGGATCAATGTGGTTTCATCAAAGGGCGCCATTTATCGGATAATACTAGATTGTTTTTTAATGTTCTAAGTAAATCTAAATTGTATAAAAAATCGTTAGCAGCAATTTCATTAGATGCCGAAAAAGCCTTTGATAGGGTCACTTGGTCTTTCATTTTTTCAACCCTTGCTTGGTTTGGTTTCGGCCCAAAATTTATTGATTATGTTTCTTTACTTTATTCCTCTCCCAGATCCTTTATTTTAGCCAATGGTCTTGTGTCCCCCTCTTTTCCCCTTCTCCGAGGAGTTCGACAAGGTTGTCCTTTGTCTCCACTTTTGTTTATCCTTTCCTTAGAACCTTTTTTAATAAAAATTAGATCGAACACAAACATTACTGGTTTCTCTTACGGAGTTAATCAGTTGAAACTCTCAGCATATGCTGATGACATTTTATTATTCATTTCCAATCCACAATCCTCATTACCAGCTTTTTTATCGGAAGTAACTGATTTTGCCCTTGTCTCAGGTTATAAACTCAATGCTGATAAATGTGAGATCCTTCCTCTGAACAAGCTCTGTTTTCATGCTGACTTCTTATCTTCTTCTTTTCATTGGAACCCAATTAAAATAAAATACCTTGGAATATGGTTTACTTCCTCTATTAAAGATACTGTCACTTTAAACCTAAAAGAATTGCAAACATCTTTACATTCTTCTACTTCACGTTGGCATCCTTTATTTTTATCCTGGTGGGGTAGATTAGATTCTATAAAAATGATGCTGGTTCCAGTGATATTGTTCTATCTATCAAATATTCCCATTAATATCCCTAAATCTTTTTATAAAACTATATATAGCATTCTTTCAAAGTTTCTATGGCATAATAAACCTCCTAGGATGTCTCTTAGCAAACTTAAAAACCTAAACACATGGGCGGTGTTAATTTTCCAGATTTTTACTCTTATCATACCTCATTTTTTCTTAGACATTCCTCCTTCTTATTGTCCGAGAACGAGACTGATCCTCACCTTTCCCCATTGTGGGTGGACATTGAGAGAACCTTTTTTAATCCCTTCTCCTTCGAAGAATTTATTTTTCTTTCTCATATACCATTATCACTCTCTCTTCCTATTCTTAAAAATGCTCGGAAAACTTTTCAACCACTTTTCTCATCTGCTCTAGTTGAACGTGCGCAATTTTTGAATTCACCAATTTGGTATAATAAGCATATTAAACTCCACAATAAATATATTTTCTGGAAAGAGTGGTTGTCCTATTGTCTCAAATGGACTCATCAACTTTTTCAAGATGGCACCAGTATACCATTCCCGATATTGCAAGTTCGCTTCTCCCTTCCTTCCTCATTTCATTCTAAATATAAATCTTTAATAACAGCGGCCCAGGCCTCTTACAATTCTTTCTCCATCTTTCATACCCCTCCTCCCCTAACTCCTATTACTACATCATTTTTAAGTAACTCTCCTTCGGCTTCTCTAATATACAAAAACATAATGGATATTCCTATTTCTCGCAATAAATCCGATGTATAGTGCAGTTGGGAATCTGATTTGGGTGAATCTTTCCCTATTCCAATGTGGAATAAAATCTGGGCCAAAGTGAGGAGATCTTCTAGAGCAGCTAATACTACTCAAACTTTATTTTTTATTTATAATAGACTCCTTATCACCCCAGCTAAACTACATAAAATTGACCCTAACATCTCCTCTTCCTGTTGGTCATGTAATTCTCCCTTAGCAGACCTCAAACATATGCTTTTAGAATGTCCAGCAATACATACTTTCTGGACCCAAGTCTGGCGGCAGATTAACACCATTTGTCACTCTCATATTCCTTTTTCACATATTTTCCTGGGTAGCGTCTCTGAAGTTTGGTCCCCTTCTTTTTATATTATTGATTTGCTCATAGCTGTTGCATTTCAACAAATCACCAAATCATGGAAGGATACCTCTGCAGTATCTTTTCAGGCATGGTGGTATGGCGTTTGCTATAATCATAGATTAGATAGAGTTTATGTTCACCCAATCTCACTTGCTATTAAAGAGAGACTCTTTGGATACCTGTTACTGATTTCTTAAATGCCTCAGCTAAAAAACTATCAGCACACAACCCCTGCATTGAAGAAGTACCCAAACCCCCTTGAATTTACACTTATTATTGTTTCACTTAAATTTTATCTTATGGTCATAGATTATTTCAATATATGTAGACATTTTTATACATAAGTTGTTGCTTTTTTGTATGTTATGCATAAAATGGATGTTTCTTCCCCTTCCCTCTTTTTTCTTCTCTCTTCCTTCTTTACTTCTTTTTCCCTTCCCCTCCTATTTTTACATGATTATTTTATGCATAAATGTAATTCTTTGTTATTGCATTATATCTTATGTTTGTAACAAATAAACTTCCTTTAAACTCAAAAAAAAAAGAAGAAGACATAGCCTGACTTTTTTATCTCTGATTTTTGAACATAAAGCAAATGTTGCAAGATAAAGATTTAATTTATCTACCAGGGGGTATCTCAGATCACTGGCCGATCCAACATGTCATACATCTGGGGCATAAACCCCTCACCTCCCCCATGCCCCCAGGGAGAGGCTGGCAGATGAATATGTACAACTATAGGACACCTGATGACAAACGCCTGCTGCTTCTCACGTCGCTGTGTACCACCCCGATAATGCCCACTCATTCGACTCACCTCAGATGCTCTGGGCAGCGGAAAAGGCTACATTGTGGGAGCTGCTTATGAGGGACACAGCCATTAAGCGCGACAAAGAGCGGGTAGAGAGGAGGCAGTTAGATGCGGCTGTAGCCCGATCTAAGACTGTCTACAATGCATTCACCACGGTTACAAATCGCCACCGTCTTGAGGTGGTGATAATTCTCCCTCAACCAACACTAAACCTGGGAAGCTGAAAAAGCATTGCAGACCCTCAAGGGTCAACATTATGAACATGGGGAGAAGGCCGGACGACCGCTGGCTTTTCATATTTGCCAATAGAAAGCCCAATTGGCAATACCAGCCATCTGTGACACACAAGGGACACTCCAATCGCACCCAGAAAGCATAGCGGAGGCTTTCATCTCCTACTATGAAACCCTATATACTGCCTCCACCTTACCTTACCGAGAAGAGGAGGATGCTTTCCTCAGTTCACTCCTCTTACCTATTTTTTCTAACAAAGGTCAGGCACTCCTGGAGTACAAAATTTCATCAGAAGAGATCAATGAACCTATATCCATCCTCCCCACCTGAAAATTGCCTGGTGCAGATGGATTTCCGGGGGAATTTTTATAAAACTTGAAAACACCTGGTCATACAAATGCTCCATTGAGCAATTAAGGAGGCAGAAACCATCAACTCCCTAGGCACCCTCTCTAATAAAGCCATCATCACCCTCCTGCCAAAGGACCGTAAGGATCCCCTTGGCTGTGGGAGTTATAGACCTATTTTTCTGATAAACATTGACGTCAAGATCCTGGCAAAAATCTTGGCAATTAGGCTGGGTAAGTTTATTCCTTCTCTTATACATCACTCTCAAGTGGGGTTTGTGCCCCGACTCTCATCCCAGAACCATCTTTGAAGTATGGTGCACCTACTGTGGGCCTCCGCCCCCTCAGTCATTTATTTGATTATTCAAGGCCATCTGGGAGCCCTTTATGCACCCCCCCCACCCTTACCCTCAAAAGTAATCACTGCAGTGTTGGTGGGGGATGGCTTGCATTAAGGATGCATCTCTCCTCCCACCTGTTCCCCTGGTCCCCCTCTGTTTCACTGAAGCAATTCCCACACACCCTTCCTGGAGCACCGTGGATGCAATGCTACACCTTACTTCCCCACCCGCCCCATGCTTGTACATGGCTATGCCCATTGTAGCCCTTGGAAGGGATCACTGTGGTTGCGTACAGCCCCAACATTGTCATCCCCTGTTACTGACCGACCACCCAGCCCGCTCTAGTTACTGATCATAGTGGGTACGCACACTGATCTTTCTTTGTTAATTGGTTATGCATTACACTATGCAGTTGATTACTTATGGTCTTAAGTCTGTACTTGACATATATATGCTTTTATGTTATATTATGGCTGCATGTTCTTAGCAGCAGATTATGTATATGCTATGGCAATGACAGTGAATGTGAAGCTGAAAAAGACAATGAAGAAATGTTCAAAGATTAAAATTAAAATTAAAATCATCTTTTCTACTTTTTCACTTTCAGAACTCCAGCATAGTTATTTTGGGGTGCTGCAGCACCTCAACCCCTGGCACCGACCCCAAGAAATCAGCAAAAAACCTTGAAGTCATCATTGATTATGCACTTTCAAAGCAGGAGCAAGTCTTTGGCACTTGTGCCAGATGCTTCGGTATCCTCAAACTACTGAGACGGTTGTTCTGATGGATACCGGTCGACTGGCATAAACCGATAGTCCCGGCTCTGATAACCAGCAGATTGGTCTATGGCAATGCCCTGTATGTGGGTATGGTGGATTATCTTTGCACCAGACTCCAGGTAATCCAAAACGCTGCTCCCAAGTTGATCTGCAATATGAACAGATACAGCTTAGCATTCGCTTGCCTGGCAACCCTACATTGGCTGCCAGTAAGGAAAAGGGCCAGCTTCAAGCTTCTTTGCCACACACACAGGTCACTATGAAAGACTGAGCCTGAAATCCTTCAAGCCAAAGTGGAATTTTACAAACCGGCGCATGAACTGAGGTCACAAAACCTGGCGCTCGCCAAGGCCAACCGGATAAAAAAAGGTCAGAACCAGCAGCCGCTCTTTCTCACATCTGGCAGCAGCCCACTGAAACACTACCCTTAGACCTTGGCCTGACTGATAACCATTTGTCTTTTAGAAAAAAAATAAAAACTTGGGGGCATATTAGCAAGGGCACTATCGCCGCTTTAGCGGCACTTTTGCCGCTAAAGCGGCGATATTTATATCGCCCTATCAGCAAACTGTCTCTAACAGCAGTTAGAGACAGTTTGCGAGCATTAGCGCCCGTTTTTACCGCTTTGCATGTCAGCGATATTTATCGCTAATGACATGCAAAGTGGGCGTTCACGACGAACAAACCTGGGAAACACTCGCTAACAGGCCTATCGCCTATTAGCAAGGTGGCCATGGCCCCAGTTAGCGACGTGAAAAGTCGCGCTAACCGGGGTCATCGCCATTTATTTAACACCTGCAATTAGCAGGTGTTAGCCATACCTAACATGGGGGTGGATTATGCTGATACGACCACAGGGTCTTATCAGCAAGGTGTTCTCCTTCTCCATGCAACATCGCTGGTTTTTGAGCGATGTTGGCCCATTTCCCCCACTATCGCTGGAATATTCATCGCCATAGCGCTAATCGTTGCTAATACAGCGTTAGCGTGGCGATATATTCCAGCGATAGCCGGCGATAAAAAAAATCACGCTAAGCAGGGTTAGCGATGATTATCGCCTCTTCTTGCTAATATGCCCCTTGGTTTTTCAAAGATTAATTAATTCTTAGCAGCTGATTCCAATTCTCATTCCCAGTTCTCACAGTTGAAAAGATAGAGAGCTTTCCAGCGCTGTGATATCTGCCAGGGGATGATTCTTTGCGCTACATAGATACAGTAAATAAAATAAATTTAAATCGATAAGTATGCAGTTATGAAATCGCAAACCGTATATACTGTCTTTATACATTTTTCAACAGCATCTGATAAGGTGGACAGACCAACCGCTGGAGAAAATGCAGACATTGGGCATTACTTCAGACATTTCGATCTGATCATTGCACTACACTCCTCCACATGGTGTAAGGTCCTGATGGGAGGGGATAAGGGCCTTACACCTATAACATCCATTTTGAACTGCTTAAAACAGGGGTGTCTGTTAGCTCTGTTACTTTGTTCCCTGGATCTATATGATCTACCAGCCCAACTAGCCATTGTCAAGAATTTTCCATCATAAAATATAATTTGCATGTGTTGATGTATGCAGATGACGTGGTGCTCATTGATCGCACCCCAATTAGCCTCCAAAGCCATTTGAAGGCTCTACATGATTATGCAGAGGAAACATTTTAAAAAATCAACATCCCTAAAACCAAAGTTTTGCCCTTTAGGGGAAGAAAACATTCTCATCCCTTTTCCTGGACCTTAGGTGGCGCAACACTTGAAAATGAGCAATCTTGCAGATACTTGGGAAGAGTTTTTTTTCCATCAGCTTGTTAATAATTAACATTTCTTACACTTTGGGAACAAGGCCTTGGTCCATAAAAATTCTTTAAACAGATTTTATAAATGTTCTGGAAGGAGACACTTTAAACACCTCTTAGAAATATATAGAGTAAAGATTCGTCCAACTCTTACATATTCGATTGAATATACACATGCTAGTAAATGGGGTTCCCTTGACCTATATGAAAGGAAGATCTGGAGACGGTTTACCATTGCAAGTCAAGCAATTCCCGTACAGACGCTACAGCTAGAATTTGCATTCTGTAGTTCCTACAATATTGCAGTGGCAAAAATAGTTGGTTGGGCCTATGATTTGTTTCATGCTACAAAAGACACTCTCGGGGATTTATTAAAAAGGTAAGTGTTAGAAACTCCGGTTAAGGAATATACTTTCATGGTAAACTGGAAAATGTCCCAGAAGTATCTGAGTGTAACACTCAACATCTGTCAGCATGGACCCCGCACACCCCAGAGTCTTTAAAAATGCAGTTCCTAGGCCATGCTTCTTCCATGATGCTTCCCACTGTATTATATTTCTTTCTTTATTCGGGTGCAACACATCCATAAAAGATACAGTCAAACATTCATACAAAAGAGAAAAAAGACATCACATGATAAGTAAAAAGGCAGTTCAAGCAGCTAAAACATCATGAAAAATTTAAAACGATACAAGATGATAAAACTCTAGAGCTAAAACATCATGAAAAAATTAAATCGATACAAGTTGATAAAACTCTAGTGGACAGGAGTATACACACCCACACGCTAAAAGGACTTAACCAGAGCAGGCCGCACAGGTTCAGTCAATTCTAGATAACCTAGATCTGTAGGCGGCCCGCAAAAAACTTATCACTGCGCAGAGTGTGAAGGGGTTAGGTAACAACTGTAAGTGCAAGAGTGCCACTTTAGCTTGCCTAAACTTCATACTTTTTAACAAGGGCCAAAGAAAGCGTTTCCTGGGCAATGAAAAAAATTTGCACAATAATATAAAATGTAACGTGTCCTGAGGAGATCAAAGATCGCAGCCACAGGGACCACGTTGGTCTGGCGGGAGAAAAAAACCCGCCGGGGAGGCTAAAAAATGATGAAGCTGATTGAATCTGAAGCGTGTGATTAAGAATCTATCATGAGCACTAGATAGGGCCAAGAGGTTTGGTTTGATCCAGCGCTAACAATAAAAATAATTCTCCTATTATGCTTTGGTCATCCAGGTGCAACTTTTCCTTTAACACACACACTATATCCATATGACGGTGGGGCCCATAACACCGCATATACAGTCACTTACTCATTTATTCCCTGGATTTCCTCCGTCATTAACCTAGGAGAAAACGATTCGCTGGAAGGAGACGGGATACCTCTTTTATCATGACATAATATTTCTCATTTGCTTTAAGGTATTCCGCTCATTGGTCGATGGACCAACTAGTAGGAATCAGTTGATGGTGATTAAGACCAGCTCAATCACAATAAACTCTTTAATATTTCATTTTAATCATTGAGCTAAAGAATCACTGAGTCATTTGTTTAAAGAATAATAAAGTTTATATAAAGTTTTGAATGCAGGAAATGAGGTTAAGCTTATTATTCAGATCATTACATTTATCATCAATATAGGAATAAATTGAAATTGCAATGCATATTTATTAGACGGAAAAATAAGGTTATCATAGTAAGAACTCTTAAAGATAAATCTATCTATCTGGGGAAAATCTAATAGTTCTAAAATAAAAATCTATCAGTAAAAATTCTCCTAAAGCAGCATCTTATACTCAACTGGAAAAGAAAAATAGCAGCAGCAGCATCAACTCGTCAGCATCAGCAACCGTAACTTCACCCATCTACAGCATCTAACTTCTCCGGCAACTCCTGCAGCATCTACCTCAGCAACTCCCGCAACAACTACCGCAGCATCTAACCCCTCCCACCAAGAGTAGGTCTTCTTATACCCTAATTCTAGCTTACAGCATAAAATGTTTCTTCTTCATGGCGTGACTCTTTCTCATTGGACAAAACTCAGGCCCATATACATTTTAATCAAACTTCCTGGTCAAAACCAGTTCCTTGTGGAATGTCCATGCAAGCATCGTTTCCCACAGTTTATGCAATTGCTCATCCGTTTCGATCAGTCCAAATTGTATCTTTTCTGCTACATTTTGGGTTTAACAGTTCCGTCTATTGATTCAGTTGGACTTCTCACGCTTCTTGCTGATCATCTTGGCACACATCTGCTCAGAAAGGTCACAACAGCCTTGACCATACTTCCATCTTAGCCTCTCAGCATCAGCACGTGATCATCCCTTTTCCACAGCCTCTCTCCTCTATCACATGGTCCCCCGCTCATGCGTACTCTAGCAACTGGCGGCCATTTTATATCGCTGCTCGACAGGCCTAAGCGCACTATTTTCAAAGATAAACAAAATATTGTTAAAACAAAGAAATATAAACCCTTTTGTTTCCCTCCCATCTTTCTATGTACCCCAATTAGGTATTACCTAGCAAAAAGCAACATATAAAGCTGTCCCTTACTTACCATCGCTTTATTTTGCAACCACACATTTTATTTAAAAGCACACATCATGCGTTTATCATTTAATTAGTACGCAAATATTATGTTATGTTAGACACGTAAACAATTATAAGTTGATTAATTTGCACACGGAATAGCGTGTTACCTTTAACCCTTAACATGTAACATACATTGTTGGTTATTTACTTAAATGAACATGTTTATTAATTATTTTACGAAAATATTAGGAGGTTTAAATTTTTCATTTACCCTGCTCCATCAACTCCCCCCTTTGGTGATTTTTAATATCACCACAAAAACCTAAGTTATACAATTTTCTCAGACAGCATATATCTTTTATCCATTTGCTTTTTGTTAGTTTACACAACTGTATCCCTTTCAACTTGTCTCTTCGTTTTCTTGTACATGTTCTCTTTTATTTCTTCTAACTCTATTTCACCCATTTCTCTCTCTCTCTCCTTGTTTATCATGTTTTCCTTTTCTTTTTATTCTGCCTTCTTTTTCTCTTTATACATGTTATTGCAAGCTTCAGTATTAATATTATTATTATTATCACGGTTGCTATTATTATAACTTTCCCTATTATTAATCCACTCATTCTTGTTAACCAATTTATTACTGAAGAAAACCCTTATCCAAGTTTTCCCCATGCACTTTCAACCTCCAGTGGAACAAGTTCTTTGTGCAAACTTGTAATATTTGTTATATTCTTCTGTATATTTTCACTTTTATCTGGAATGTAAGTGCAACAATGTTGGACTTTCAGCATTCCACAGACTCCGCCCTCTTTTGCCAAAAGAATGTCAAGGGCAAGTCGATTTTGCATCACCATAGCTCTCATGGCAACCATCTCGGTATTTACCATCAAGAACCCTCCAGCAGTATCTGTAGATAAACGATCTACCACTGTGGATAATTTCCGAATTCTAAATGCATTCAAAGATATTCCCACTGCTGGTATCAATGCTCCAAAAATATCACCTACTATTTCTGAAAAACTTTCCCTTTTTCTACGTGTAAAGGTATTTATCATTTTGTGTGTTCCTTTTTCTTTTCTATCCATATGAAAAATCTTTGGAAAGACCAGGCCTAAATAACATGACCCATACCAATGGTCCAGCAACCTATAATAAGCCCTATTTCCGCAAACATAATAAATCCCTGGAAATATTGGATCTTTTCCCCCTTTGAATCCCCATCCACCTAAAATTTGGTAATTGTCATGGCAAATACTGGAACCCACAAAATAATTGTCATATCTTGTCTTATTTCTTCTAATGCACAACCTTCCCTGTTGGGGCCAATCCAGAGTCATAGCTGCATTTGTCTTTTTCTTGTCATGATTGTCTTCCTCAAACGCCCAAAGAGGTGTTTTTGTCTCTTCTATTACCTTTCTTTGAAATTTCACTCTTCTCTCTTCAACCATCTCTAAAAATACTCTTTCTTCCTTCTTTAACTCACAGTTAAGGTTGTACCTAATTATACTATCTAATGTTAAAATCTTATCTTCTAGAAAATATTCACCAAACGTTTTTCCCTCTTTTATTTTGTTCAGCTCGGGAACTACAGAAACTTTCGCAAAAATCTTATTTATGTCAGAGTAATAATATTCTAATCTACCTGTTTTATAAAATAAACTTGCTAAAACGCTACATGTTATTCCATACGTCAAAGGGAGGTGATGATAAGTCACACCCTCTGCTACAGATGCAGGCAACTGCATACAAACATAGCAATCTCTTACATCCATTGTTTCGACATACTCATATAATAATTTAGTAAAAACATTTTTTGAAAAATCTGTTATTGATTTGTCCTTGTGTAGTTCTGCACTACTCTTTAATATAACTGGTTCTTGAGTGTTAGCTCCTTTTTCTTTCTCAGTGTTATTAGACATTTCTACTACAGCTAAACTAATTGGAATAGTGATTGCTAGAACCACCCATACTGTTATTAATAATCCTGTACAAAAGCAACACATCTTGCACCATCTACTTAAAAACTCACATTTACATTTTCTATCTCTATTATTCTCCATTTTTGATTTATAACCTTATTTATTTGTTTTCCAGAAAATTGTGTCACTACACCTCAGAAATGACTTATTTGCCACTCTGTACTCCAATGTTTTGTCTTTACTTGGTACTTTCTTTTAATTCTTTCTCAGAATTCTTTCTTTGTCACATCCGGTAAAATTAGTCAGATCCAGTGTTTTGTCAAATCCGGTAGAACTATTTAAACTTCTTCAGGTTTGTTGCACTTCACTTTCTCCCATCAGGTTTCTTTGTTCTGGGTTCTCGTGAGTGTTCTTTTGTTCTTTGTTACTAGTTAAAGCAAGATACAACCATTCAGGCGATCTATACTTCGGATTTACCTTCTTTATTCTTTTCGTTTTCTGCAAGTGTTTTCCACCTTGTTTTTCTTGCTCTCTCTGACTTGTTATTTCATTCACTTGTTCAGCACTTTTCCCATCCAACCTTATGATTCTGTATCTTAATTTTCTTACTTCGTTGGGCCAATTGTCTCCTTTCCTTGGCCTCTTTGCTTCACTTCCTTTTTCCTCTCTTTCTGTTTTCCAATTTCTTTTTCTTGACTCTAGTTTTTGGTTTCTTTCTTCTCCACTTTCTTCAGACTCTGTTTCAATTCTTTCGTCATTGCCTCTTATTTTGAAACTTATAATTTCATTTTCTTCTACTTGTGGTTCTTTTCTTATCTTCCTTCGTTCACCTATTTCTGTCCCTCCTCGAGGTTCTTCCGAATTTGTGTCAGTTTTTCTTTCTGCTTCTAAGTTTCCCTGTTCTCGTGTTTGACTATTTGTCCCTTTTGCTCCTCGGGGATCTTCCGATTTTTCTAGCTTTTTGTTTGAAACTCTCCCTTCTTCATCTATCAATATTATTGCCGAAGGATTTTTACCACAACTTGTACTTGGTTGCTCACTGTCACTATCTTCTGGCTCAGTTTCTTCTCTTATGCTTTCAAAATTCCAATTTCTTTTTAGAATTTCTTCACAATCCGAATGCTCTGTATCAGATTCTGAACTGGTGTCTGATATTTCCAGATGTCGACTTACAGGTCGATCTTCAAGATCTGGAACTTCAGCTATTTCTTGTACTTCTTCTACTTCTTCTGTTGTTGCACTTGTAGTTGGGTCTTCCAGATGTCGACTTACAGGTCGATCTTCAGGTTCTGGCACCCTGTTTGTTTCTTCTTCTGTTTCTGATGCTGAACTGTTATCCAATACTTCCAGATATCGACTCACATGTCGAACTTCAGGTTCTGGAACTCTGATGGTGTGACTGGCATGTACCCAGTGTTTCACTCCTGCACACTTGACTGCAGTGGTCGTCACCAGGATCACTTGCCGTGGTTCGTCCCAGCGAGGAACCAAACAGTTTCTTCTCCAGTGGACTTTTATACGGACCCAATCTCCTGGATTCAAGTCGTGAGCTGGTTTTCTTTCAAGAGTGGTCGCATCCGGTCCAACCTGATGAAACACAGAACGCACCACATCAGCCAATCCTTTGCAATAATCCAGCACTAGATCATCAGTTATAGTCAGTAGTTTGTTGACAGGTACTTGTGCTTGTCTCATTGCTCGTCCCATAATTATTTCATGGGGACTGAGTCCAGTTTTCCTTTCCGGAATACTTCTGATTGTCATTAGAACTAATGGCAAGGCATCTGGCCATTTGAGTCCTGTAGCTTGACACATTTTTCCTAACCTGTTCTTGATTGTTCCATTCACTTGCTCTACGATTCCAGAAGCCTCTGGTCTGTATGCACAATGCAGTTTCTGTTTAATACTAAGTGCTTCACAAATTAGTTTAACTAATTCATTTTGGAAGTGTGTTCCTCTATCTGTTTCAATCGTGACTGGAAAACCATACCTCGGAATGAATTCTCGCAGCATAAGTTTTGCTACCGTAATACCATCATTCCTTCTTGTTGGGTATGCTTCCACCCAACGGGAAAACAAACAGACGACCACTAGAACATACCTTAGTCTGTTGCAAGGTGGCATTTCAATAAAATCCATTTGCATTCTAGTGAAAGGACCCCCTTCTCGTCCTATTGTTCCTAGACTCACTACTGTCTTCCTTCCTGGATTTAACTGTTGACAAATAAGACATCTCTGACAAAGACTCTCAGCTATGGCTCTGAATTTTGGATTGTACCATGTTTGTCTAAAAAGTCTGATCATTGAATCTCTCCCAATATGGGCTTGTCCATGGTACATCCGTGCCATGTCAGAAATCATGCTATCAGGCATAACTGGTCTCTCATCTCTATAAACCCAAACATCATTTTCTTCATGTTTTCTACATCCTGCTTTTATCCATGAATCTTTTTCCTCATCCTCTGCAGCTTCTTGCAACTGTCTCACCTCATCCCATGTCTCAATAGAGTTAGTAAAAAGCAAAGGACAAGAAATATGCTCTCTTTCCCGACATTTGTTTAAAGAAACCACATTCTTTGCACAATATTGTGCCATTTCGTCAGCATATTTATTACCAACAGTTATGTAGTCTTCCCCATTTTTATGTGCATTGCACTTCACAACAGCAATCTGTTTTGGCAGCTGTATCGCCTCAAGCAGCTTTTTCACAAAATCTCCATTTCTAATTGGCGTTCCTGCAGACGTCAAGAAACCCCTTTGTGACCAAATCTGACCAAAATCATGCACAACCCCAAAGCCGTACTGGCTATCTGTCACAATCGTAACCCGTACATTTCTTCCCAACTTACATGCTTGAATCAGAGCTACTAATTCAGCAACTTGGGCAGACTGTACCCCTTTCAGACAAGATGCTTCCATTACAGTTGCTACTGTGCATACTGCATATGCTGCACTTAGAACTCCATCACTCGTTCTCAAACATGAGCCATCCACAAACAGAATATAATCTGATTCTTTCAAAGGCTCATCTCGTATGTCAGACCTTGGGTTTGTACAGTATTCGAGCACATTCAGACAATCGTGATCTACTTCATCCATTTCAATCACACTCTCTTCATCTGGCAATGATGTTGAAGGATTCACATTCATACATCTGTCAATGGTCACATTATCTGCACTCAAAATTACTTTTTCATACCTAGTCAGCCAACTATGTGTCATGTATTGGGTTTTCGTTCTTGTCAAGAGAATTTCCACAGAATGGGGAACATATACTCTCAGTGGATACCCCATCACTATGCGTTCACTCTGTTCCAGACTCACACAAGTAGCAGCAACTGCTTTCAAACATCCAGGCAATGCTTTCGCTACAGGGTCTAAAACAGCCGAAAAATATGCAATTGGTCTTTTCATAGTTCCATGTCTCTGTACCAAAACTGAAAATGCACATCCATCTCTTTCACTGCAATACAGCTCAAAATCTTTCTCATAGTCAGGCATTCCTAATGCTGGAGCTTCACATAATTTCTTTTTCAGCTCTCTGAATGCTTTCATTTCTTCATCATTCATTTCAAAAGGATCTTTAACATCCTTTTTTGTCAGTTTCTGCAATGGTTTAGCAATCAGTGAAAAACCGCTTATCCATTGTCGACAATATCCAACCATTCCCAAAAACATTCTTACCTCTCTTTGTGTAATTGGAGCTCTCATTCCTTGAATCATTTTTATTCTTTCAGTCGTTACCTTTCGCACTCCTTTCTCAATTTTATGCCCTAAATACTGGACTTCTTGTTGACAAAACTGCAATTTTGAAGGGGACACTTTATGTCCTCTTTTTGCTAAATGATTCAGCAGAGCAATTGTATCATTGACACATGCTTCTTTTGTTTTTGATGCCACCAGTAGGTCATCAATATACTGAACCATCACTGACTTTTCTGGCATTCTTAAATCTTCCAACGATTTCTTTAGAATCTGATTAAAGATTGAGGGACTTTCTGTGTACCCTTGAGGAATTCGGCACCATGCCAAAATACGCTCTCCAAACCGGAACGCAAATAATGGCTGGCTATCTGGATGCAGTGGAATAGAGAAAAATGCATGACATAAATCAATTACTGTGTACCATTCTGCTTCACGTGGAATCTGGTATAGAATCACAGCAGGGTTCGGTACTATCGGGCAACAAGGCACAACAATTTTGTTTACCTTCCTCAAATCTTGTACAATTCTATATGTTCCGTTTGGCTTTTTCAGTCCCATTATTGGCGAATTACATGGACTGCTCAGGATTTCTTTTAGAATCCCTTGTTCAATCATTTTATTTATTACTGGCGTTATTCCTTCAATTATTTCTGGAGTCAATTTATACTGGGGCGTATTTGGGTAACTCGTTCCCTCTTTCACTGTTATTTTAACGGGATCTACTCCTTTCATTAATCCTACATCTTCTCCTGTAAAGTCCCACACTTCTTCTTTCACTGTCTTTTTCAATTCAATTGGGATTTTCTCTGCATCAAATACAGGAAACAAACCATTTACTTCTGGTTCTAAATTCACAATTGTCATTTTATACAGCACATCCTCATCCGGAGTCTGAAATGCAATTCCGTCTGGGGTACAATAGATAGTGCAGTTCATCTTGCACAATAAATCGCGTCCTAATAGGTTCACGGGACTACAATCGCATACCACAAATCGGTGCATTTCACTAAATGGACCAATTCTTACCTTCACTAATTTAGTAAGAGGCGTTTTAATTTGCTGATTTGAAACTCCAACTACTTGGATATGTTCACCTGAGAGAGGAAGGTTTGGAATTTCCACTGACCTAACAGTAGAACGGGTAGCTCCAGTGTCAACAAGGAATGTTACATTTGCGCCATTCACTTCTCCATCCACAAATGGACCAGACTGATCTACCTCTAGAGTTGCGCCAAGCACGCACTCTTCCCCCTCTCCTAGGCACCGTCAGGAACTTTCATCCGTGTCATCCTCATCCTGTCATAACCAATATTGAGAAATTGCAGCTGCACGCGGCAACTGTGTTACCTGTTCTCCTCCGTAGAATCCTGTTTCTGCACTGTATTTCTGTTGGTTAACACTCTTGGGAAGTGGTGGTTGTGGCACCTGACCTTGTTGAATAACTACCTCACTCTGCACCTGTGAATTTAATGATTGATTTTCCACATTAGGTTTTGGAGGAAATTTACACTCGTTTCTCCAATGTCCTAGCTTTCCGCAGTTGTGGCATGGCCACTTTTTCTTCGCCTCATCTATGCTCATTTGTCCTTTTCCTTTACATATATTAGGTCGGGATTTAACCTGTCCTGTTTCATTACCAGTATTACTCAATTGAGCTTCTTGCTTCTCTGCAACTTTCACCTGCACCCACATGGCCTTTTCTTTCAATTTACGCTGTCTACTCTCAATATCATCACTGCAATACTTAGCATATCTCAAAACCTCGTCAACTGTGCTATTCTGCCAACAAATCATATGCTCCTTAATCATTTCACTTATCTCTGGTTTCAATCCATACACAAACCTATATACAAAATGACTCATATCCTTCTCATTCAGTGTCTCATAACCACTATACTGTTTGAAGACCAACAACAATCTCTCATAGTAGGCGTGCACTGATTCTTTACTTTCCTGCGTTGTTCTGTCTATTTTTACCCAATATGTTTCTTTAGGTGGAATTTTATTCTTCAAAAAGGTAATTACTTGGTCGTACTTCCTCATCACTTCTGGTCCTGGCGCTCCTGTTTTAGCGTCCCTTGGATATTCTACAGTTGGCCAATCAATAGTAATCTTACATTCTGTCCACAAATCAGCTGGCACTACTATATCAAACAATCAATCAATCAATCATGTCACTTATAAAGCGCACTACATACCCGCGAGGGTCTCAAGGCGCTGGGGGAAGAGGGGGGTGGTGCTGCTACTGATCGAAGAGCCAGGTCTTGAGGAGTCTTCTGAAGGCCAGTAGGTCTTGGGTCTGTTGGAGGTTGGTGGGGAGGGTGTTCCAGGTCTTGGCGGCGAGGTGGGAGAAGGATCTGCCGCCGGCGGTCGTTTTCCGGATGCGGGGGAATGTGGCGAGGGCGAGGCTGGTCGAGCGGAGCTGGAGGGTGGGGGTGTAGAAGCTGAGTCGTCTGTTGAGGTAGGCTGGTCCGGAGTTGTGGAGTGCTTTGTGTGCGTGGGTGAGGAGCTTGAAGGTTATCCTCTTGTTGACAGGGAGCCAGTGCAGGTCTCTCAGGTGGGGTGTGATGTGGCTGCGTCGGGGGATGTCGAGGATAAGACGTGCAGAGGCGTTCTGGATGCGTTGCAGCCGTCTCAGGAGCTTAGCCGTCGTTCCTGTGTAGAGGGTGTTTCCGTAGTCCAGCCTGCTGGTGACGAGGAGCCTGGGTGACTGTTTTTCTTGTTTCGGTGGGGATCCACTTGAAGATCCTGCAGAGCATTCGGAGGATGTTGAAGCAGGATGAGGAAACGGCATTGACCTGCTTAGTCATGGAGAGGGTGGGGTCGAGGATGACCCCTAGGTTGCGTACGTGGTCGGTGGGTGGCGGGGCTGTTCCCAGTGATGTTGGCCACCAGGAGTCGTCCCAGGCTGAAGGGTTGGAACCAAGGATGAGGACCTCCGTCTTGTCCGAGTTCAGCTTCAGGCGGCTGGTCCTCATCCATTCGGCGACGGCCTTCATTCCTTCGTGGAGGTGGGCTTTGGCAGTGTGAGGGTCTTTGGTGAGGGAGAGGATCAGCTGGGTGTCGTCGGCGTAGGAGATGATGTTGAGGTTGTGCTGTCGGGCGACGTGGGCGAGGGGTGCCATGTAGATGTTGAACAGCGTTGGGCTGAGGGAGGAGCCTTGGGGTACGCCGCAGATGATCTTGGTGGCCTTGGATCGGAAGGGGGCGAGGCGGACGCTTTGTGTTCTGCCGGAAAGGAAGGATGTGGTCCAGTCCAGGGCCTTCTCTTGGATCCCGGCGTCGTGAAGGCGTGTTCGTAGTGTGTGGTGGCAGACCGTGTCGAAGGTGGCTGATAGGTCCAGGAGGATGAGGGCTGCTGTTTCTCCGTTGTCTAGCAGGGTCCTGATGTCATCGGTGGCGGCGATGAGGGCGGTTTCGGTAATGTGGTTGCTGCGGAAGCCGGACTGGGAAGGGTCCAGGATGTTGTTCTCCTCGAGGTAGCGGGTCAGTTGTTTGTTGACGATTTTCTCGGTGACCTTCGCGGGGAACGGGAGCAGAGAGATGGGTCGGAAGTTCTTGAGGTCCTTGGGGTCTGCCTTGGGTTTCTTGAGTAAGGCGGTGATCTCGGCGTGCTTCCAGCTTTCCGGGAAGGTTGCTGTCTCGAAGGAGATGTTGATTATTTTCCGGAGATGGGGCGCGATGGCTGTACTGGCTTTGTTGAAGATGTGGTGAGGGCACGGGCCTAGCGGTGAACCGGAGTGGATGGTGTTCATGATCTCGCTGGTGTCCTCGTCGTTGATGTTGGTCCAGGAGAGCAGGCGGTTGGTGGTTGTGGGGGCAGTGGTCTCGGTGGTTGCCGGGGCGGTCGTGGTGTTGAAGCTGTCGTGGATGTCGGCGATTTTGCGGTGGAAGGAGGTGGCCAGTGAGTCGCACAGGACTTGCGACGGCTGGATGTCGTTGGTGTTGGAGCTGGGGTTGGAGAGTTCCTTCATCCATCCAGATCTATCCACAACACTTTTGAAACCTTCACAAATCTTTCCACTTGTCTGTACCATTCTACTGGCTTTTCTCTCAATTTTGGGAAGTCATTTGTAAATGACAGTATATCCTGTCTGGTCCAAGGAACATGCACATAACTACCACCTGGAGTTTCTCTCATCGGGTATTCCCTAACAACTGGTTCCCTATCTGTCACTGCAAAAGCCAAAGATGCTTTATCTGTTGTTTTCTCATTCCTTTTTGACCATCTATTTCTCCATCTACCCACATCACCCCATTTTCTCAATAAAACAATTAACTCTTTTATTTGGGTCAGTCTTCCTGATGTGTTCAAATTCTCTATGTCTTTCTCACAAAAATCTACTCTGTATAGTTTCTGCAACGTTCTCACTTTTACAAATTCCACTCCTAGTTCACTTGCTGTCTCTTCCAATTTGTCATGTAAATTTCTAGCTCTCCAAGTAAGACTCTTGCACAAAAACATAATCTCATCATCCTGATAATTTTTTAATTTTTCTGTTCCAATTGTTCCCAAAATCAATTCTTCCATGTCTATTTTCAACCTAATTACATCTAATGGTTTCTCTTCCGGTTCTTTTGTTTTTAGCGCTTTCATCCATTCATTTAACTCATCTGGAGTCGGACCTACAGGTGTACTATTTAATTCTATCCAATTGCTACTTCTTTCTGGTGTTCCTGAAGCGGACTCCGTCACCATAGGCATTCTCCTAATCTCATTTTCATTTATCGTCAAATTTGTAGGTGGGCTTGGTCTATAGGTACTAGCCAAATTGTGTGCACCTTCATTATTCATTTCCATCCCTTCTCTTTTTCTTTGCAAATGTGAATTCATGGCAATCACTAAAGAGCGTTCATCAATTCTCTGATTCTCAAAAATTGGCATTACTGGACCTTTCGTTACTGGTACAGTTACAGCTTCCATATTCTTTGTCAATTCTCTTATTTTCTCAGTCAATTCTCTTGTCGTTTTTGCTAATTCAGTTGCATTGTCACTTTCTATCTCTTCATTTTGTGAAGTTTTTAATTGATCTTGTGACCTATTTGTCTCATCTCTTCGTTCGGGTTTTTTATTCCTCCCAGTTTCCATTGGCGGTGCATTAGGTGTCACCACCGCAGAAGTCTGTTGGTATGGAGGTGGATTTCTGTTTAAAATATCTTCCAGCAATTCGTCATCCGTTTCACTACCACCATACACATACTTTTCTACCACTACATGTTTCTTTTTCTCTGTACACTTTCTCTTTGCTTCTTCCTCAACTGTAAAAGCTGGAAACAAACCTCCTGTCATGTTAGCATATCTCCAACGCTTTATTCTGTCCTCATGATTTATTCCCCATAACCTTCCAGGCACAAACTCATGATTCTTTAATCCTCTGGATCTTTCTCGCTCATACATCTCATCTTCCCATTCCGTTAAAGCTTCAAACTGTGTCAGTCTAGGTCTAGGTTCTAACATTACCATCTTTTCTCTTAAGTGCCGTAGTACAGCTACATTAAATGAACCATTCTCAGGGAAAGCCAATGCTCCATCATTCTTGGTGTATTTTGTCCAATTTTCTAACCATATGCATGTATGATATCCATATTTCAGCATCATGTGTGAAGCTGGTGATTTCGGCGGAGGAATTATTTGTCCCTCTCTAGTCACTACCTTTTTGTCTTTCTTAAAGAAGTTCTTAACTTTCGACATCCATGACGTTTTCTCTCTACCATACTCATAGTACGACATGATTCACAATCACTTTTTCTCCTCAAACGATCCGCAATTCAACACTGTTCTCTATGCGTTATTCGGACCAATACTAGCGCGACTCACACTAACACTCCAATCACAAACTTCCACGTCACTAGGCTATTCGACCAATCCTAGCGCGACTCACACCAAAGCTCCAATCAGAGCGATTTCTGTCTACAGCGCACTGTCCAATCCCAGCGCGGCTTCTGTCTACATCAGTTCTGCTCCTGTTTCCATGTGACTAGCGCACTGTCCAATCCCAGCGCGACTCTTGTCTACGTCACTTCTGCTCTTGACCCCTCCTTTACAAAATTTATCGGCAATTTCTTTTTCAACAATTCTTTGTTAGTTACAACATTTAAAACACATTTCCATTGTCTGATTCGCTAAACCGAAGAGATAGCTTTGACCATTTACACAAGAACTCTGTATTTTCCAGTAGGCAGCGCTTACCTCTACCCTACCACAGAATTTTTAGTTTCGCCGATAAAGTAGTACTTCCCTCTACCTTACCCTTCTTTCAAGCAATCAGTAAACCCGTTTCTCTGGGGATAAAACACATGTGGAGACTATACTGCTCCTGAGAATTAAGGCCAGAGTTTCACAAGAAAACCGATCGCTATTTCATTTACACACCTTTTATACGCAAAATGTCCCTATTATAACACAACCTGTGCTATTACCAAAAATGAACTCAGACAATGTACAATTCCATGTGACTTCTCTTGCCACACGTGTTCCACTTCCTACTTCCCGGAAGCGTGAAAACTTACATATAACATAACGCGACTCAACAAAAAGTGTTAGACATGAACTTATCAATAATCAATAATCAATAATCACCAAACTAATCTATAGTAACCATAACTCTGCTACCAAGAAATCTGATCCAGCACTAACAATAAAAATAATTCTCCTATTATGCTTTGGTCATCCAGGTGCAACTTTTCCTTTAACACACACACTATATCCATATGACGGTGGGGCCCATAACACCGCATATACATTCACTTACTCATTTATTCCCTGGATTTCCTCCGTCATTAACCTAGGAGAAAAACGATTCGCTGGAAGGAGATGGGATACCTCTTTTATCATGACATAATATTTCTCATTTGCTTTAAGGTATTCCGCTCATTGGTCGATGGACCAACTAGTAGGAATCAGTTGATGGTGATTAAGACCAGCTCAATCACAATAAACTCTTTAATATTTCATTTTAATCATTGAGCTAAAGAATCACTGAGTCATTTGTTTAAAGAATAATAAAGTTTATATAAAGTTTTGAATGCAGGAAATGAGGTTAAGCTTATTATTCAGATCATTACATTTATCATCAATATAGGAATAAATTGAAATTGCAATGCATATTTATTAGACGGAAAAATAAGGTTATCATAGTAAGAACTCTTAAAGATAAATCTATCTATCTGGGGAAAATCTAATAGTTCTAAAATAAAAATCTATCAGTAAAAATTCTCCTAAATCAGCATCTTATACTCAACTGGAAAAGAAAAATAGCAGCAGCAGCATCAGCTCGTCAGCATCAGCAACCGTAACTTCACCCATCTACAGCATCTAACTACTCCAGCAACTCCTGCAGCATCTACCTCAGCAACTCCCGCAACAACTACCGCAGCATCTAACCCCTCCCACCAAGAGTAGGTCTTCTTATACCCTAATTCTAGCTTACAGCATAAAATGTTTCTTCTTCATGGCGTGACTCTTTCTCATTGGACAAAACTCAGGCCCATATACATTTTAATCAAACTTCCTGGTCAAAACCAGTTCCTTGTGGAATGTCCATGCAAGCATCGTTTCCCACAGTTTATGCAATTGCTCATCCGTTTCGATCAGTCCAAATTGTATCTTTTTCTGCTACATTTTGGGTTGAACAGTTCCGTCTATTGATTCAGTTGGACTTCTCACGCTTCTTGCTGATCATCTTGGCACACATCTGCTCAGAAAGGTCACAACAGCCTTGACCATACTTCCATCTTAGCCTCTCAGCATCAGCACGTGATCATCCCTTTTCCACAGCCTCTCTCCTCTATCACATGGTCCCCCGCTCATGCGTACTCTAGCAACTGGCGGCCATTTTATATCGCTGCTCGACAGGCCTAAGCGCACTATTTTCAAAGATAAACAAAATATTGTTAAAACAAAGAAATATAAACCCTTTCGTTTCCCTCCCATCTTTCTACGTACCCCAATTAGGTATTACCTAGCAAAAAGCAACATATAAAGCTGTCCCTTACTTACCATCGCTTTATTTTGCAACCACACGTTTTATTTAAAAGCACAGATCATGCGTTTATCATTTAATTAGTACGCAAATATTATGTTATGTTAGACACGTAAACAATTATAAGTTGATTAATTTGCACACGGAATAGCGTGTTACCTTTAACCCTTAACATGTAACATACATTGTTGGTTATTTACTTAAACGAACATGTTTATTAATTATTTTACGAAAATATTAGGAGGTTAAAATTTTTCATTTACCCTGCTCCATCAGGTTCAATGCCCGGGACCGATTTTAACATTACATAGGCCCTTACTGAGGGATTACTAAGCTCAGTGTTTTCGCGATTTACAGTTGAAAATTTGTGATGTAGGTCTTTTATGATTTTGACGTCCCCCAAACTTAAAGTGTCATGTGCAAAGAAAATATCTGGCCTGCCTATAGCCTGGAAAGACTCCTTTACGTATCGTATCCAAGGGATTTTATTGCCATGTTCCAATGCCAGACAATCCGATACGATCATGTGGTTTAAATTCTTATGTTCAGAAGTCCATGTCTTTATCCAGCACACTTAAGGTTTGATTGCCACTTGATCCGCCAGGTAACCAATCCCTAGCTCTTCATGCACAGACCAGGCTGGCGTGCCTTGGGGGACTCGCAAGATCCGACGCAAGAATTTATTTTCCGCCACCTGTAACCTATGTGGGGGCGCATACCCCCAGATTTCACTGCGGTATACAACTCTAGAAATACCTTTAGACTTATACAGTTTTAAAATGACCTCCGGGGCCCATGAACCCAATCTACTTGCAAAACTAGTGATGGCTCCCAAGGATTTATTCAGCTCACTCAGCTTCCCATCTAAGAGGGCTTCCCACTGTAGTTTATCATCAAATAACACTCCCAGATAGGGAAAGGCCGGGACCTTATCAAGGGTATAATTGCCAGCTTTAAAGCTTTTTGTCCGGAGCCCCCGGGGACCCACCACTAAGACATAGGACTTGGTATAATTCACAGACAGGTCCAGCCTGTCCATAAATGCCACATGCAAAAACAACAGTTGATGGACAGAATGCAGAACAATGTCATACATTCACCCCAGTGCAGAGATCTGGGCCTAAATCCATCGTTTTTTTGCTCACCATGCCATTCCAGTTTGGACCCAGCCATATGCAAATCAGTCTTGACCCTGTGCCTCATGGGAACAGTCCAGCCCGAACTGCCAAGCCAGGTCCTCCCTGGACTGGAAACGAGCATCCTAGGACCGGTTTCGGGGTTTCACCCCTCTTCAGCCAGGAAAGCTTGATTCCAGTGGCATGGAGAGCACAGGACCCACGTCTGGGCATACACGTCCCACTCGGGGTGACAAATGCAAAAACAACAGTTGATGGACAGAATGCAGAACAATGTCATACATTCACCCCAGTACAGAGATCTGGGCCTAAATCCATCGTTTTTTTGCTCCCCTTTGGTTTTGCTATGTTCGCCCTAAGTTGGCAGGGTATGCCCAGACGTGGTTCCCTTGCTCACTTTGCCACTGGATTCAAGATAGCCTGGCTGATGACGGCTGTAAGCCAGAAACCGGTCCCAGGATGCTTGTTTCCGGTCCAGGGAAGAAATGGCTTGGCAGTTCGGGCTGGACTGTTCCCATGAGGCACAGGGTCAGACTGATTTGCATATGGCCATGTCTGAACTGGGGTGCCGGAGTGAGCTAAAGAATGATGATGGATTAAACCCAGATCAGTTGACTGGGGGTGAGTGCTTGCAATGTTCAACACTCCGTCCATCATCCCCTTTGGTTTTGGCATAAATGCCACAAAGCCATCTATTAAAACCTGCAGGCCCCGGCCCGTACGGGCCATGAGCACTGCATCGTCGGCATAGAGTAGGCCTGGCAAAGCTCTCCTACCTACTCTAGGGGAGTCTGACTGGAGGGCCAAAAGGGCATCCTCGAGGCTATTAATATAAACCGGGAATAAGAAAGGAGCTAGGATACAGCCTTGACGCACCCCCCGTATACAATTAAAATGGTTGGAGAGATCTCCCTCATAGGAAAATCTCACTGCCGCCATTGTGTGGGCATGGAGTGATATCAGTAGATGGACAATACAAGGGTCCACTCCCAGAGAAGTTAATATGTCCCACAGCTTGGACCGGTTTACCCGGTCAAAAGCGGACGTAAAATCCATGAAAGCTAAATACAAAGCGCCCGTTTGGGCCACTGTGTATTTAGATATCAGAAGATAAAGATTGAGACATTGGTCCGTGGTGGACAAGCCTTCCCGGAAGCCATATTGGGCTTCCGATAAAATGTGGTTATCCGTAGCCCACAAAGACAATCTAGATAGAAGTACCCGACCCAGGACCTTGACTACAGCGTCAATGAGGGAGATTGGGCGGTAAGATTGCGGATTATCCTAATTTCCTTTTTTTAAAATTGGGACTATGATGGTGGTGGACCAGGAGGGCAACGTCCCCTTCGAGGCCGCCGCATTTAGGACTTGTGTCAATAAAGGAGCCCAAACCTTGGTGTTATCGCGGAAAAGATCCAGGGGTATACCATCAGGGCCTGGGGCCTTATTTGATGCCAAGAACTCAATGCTTGAGGCTACCTCCTCCAAAGAAAAACTAATGGGGGACACCGCCATGCAGGGAGGTATATCTACGCTACGCTCGCCGAGGCAGGCTACATTATAAACATTTTCATAATGAGACACCAACTAATCTGGTGTGATGTGGTGGCAAACTGTCGGGTTGACTGGTTCTGAGAAGCAAGGACTATTGATGATTTTCCAAAATAAAGTTGAATCCCTCAGTTCGCCCGCTTTGATTAAGTCCTCCCAAGCCTGCTTTTGGAGTTGGAGCCTACGCTCTCTCAGCGACTCTTTATAAAAGCGTCAGCTCGAGGACACTCTATCTTTCTCGCGTGGAACCTTTTTCAAGGCTGCTTTTAGCCTCCTTAAAGCCTGCGAACACTTATGGTCAGACCATGAGGGGTAAACCCGGACTCACCCCGCTGCCTGTGTGGTTAAAAGACCAGAAACTCTCTGAGCGATGGAGGAGAACGAACTTAAAATGTCCTCACTCGGTGTGTTAAGACTCAGACATGCGCCTATCTCTTTCTGGCATGAAGAGAAAAGGCTATGGTTAAAGGCCTTTACGTCTATGCTCGCCCATCGAAGGCGCCTACCCTGATCAGTGGAAGTTAAGGATGCCTGGAGCTTACGGGGACCTATGGTAGGGTGGGCCAGCCCTGTCAGTACCAATGTCAGTGGGTTATGGTCGCTAAAAGCGCTATACTCTATGTTAAATGAGCTGGGGACCGCTCCCAAAAGTGCTGTCACGAATATAAAATCTATAATAGTTGCAGAACCCCAACCTTTATAGGTCGGGGGCAATTGAGAAATTGGCCCGGGGTACCAAAGATCTAAGGTGTTTACCAAATTATGAGTAAGTAACAAGTTGTTTAATGCCTTCCCTTCCATTGTGTGTTCCATGTGGAGGTCGTCTGAAAGCGGGAAGGGCTGGGTGGTCGACTGGTTCTTCACAAAGGATGGACACAAATGACAGTTGAAATCACCTGCTAGAATAAAATTTGTATGCCCGCGACCCTCCTCCTTTATCGAGTCAAGGGCACAATTTAAGGCATTAAGATTAGGGGACCCACCCTCTCCCCTCTTGGAGTTATAAAAATTAATTATAACAAGAGTGAGTGCTCTCCCCATATGCAATTCTATACCCTGGAGTACCTGAAAATCCCACTCTAAAATCTTTAGTTCTTTACATAGGTCTAGGGCCACAAATATAATAAGGCCTCCACTAGCTCGTCCCATGATTGAGTTTGACGCTGGGCAAAAGATAGTCTTATACCCATCCAAAAAGAGATTATTCTTGGTCTCCCAGGTTTCCTGTAAGCATATAATTTTATATGACCTAGCAAACAATAGTCATCTATCATCAGTAAACTTGGAAGACAGACCTGCCACATTCCAGGATATAAGACTAAATTCACTACCAGGAATGTGGTTGATATTACCAGGGGCGGGAAATGGAGAGAGAGACTCCTGAGGCCTCTCCTGAGGCATGTGGTTAATTACGGGAAGCACATAAGGGGGTGGGGCTGATACAATCTCATTTGGGCTCGATATTAATAGGGGGCAAACTTCCTCTACACTCTGTCTCAGGGGGTCATTTTGTTGGCAAGGATAAGCGTCTGTCTCCTCAACCTCCTGAAGTCAATCCAACTCATTCAAATCTGCAAAGGGGCCATAAGAGTTTGAAAGTGGCAACGGCTGCCCCAAACCTCCTTCATCAAGCCTACCCCTTATGGGCAGTACCTCCCCTGGAATGCGTAGCGGAGGTCTATAGAAAAAACCCTGCAGGAGTAGTTTAATGCATGAGGTTGGGGAAAATTATTTAGATGCCCCAGAGAGAATTTTACATGCTAGCTCCAGGTATCGTACCGAGATAATGATGCAGTCCCCCTCAAAGGATTTCCTTGATGGGCCTATCCACGCCACCCTTCGCGCCATCAAGATATCCTTATGATCCCTGACAGAATACCCGGAGTGCAAGGCCAGCCAATGGGAGACTTTATTAATGAGTTGGACTGTGGATTCCTCTTTATAAACAGGCAGGCCAGGCACCCCTGACAAAACCACAGAATAGGGAGCACATGCTGGGGAAAGGTCAATCACAGGGAGCTGGCGAGCCTTAGATAGTTGTACCCCTATATAAGGGGTGTCTTCGAGGCCTAGGGCCTGGTGGGCCCGCGCGGCGCTAGGAGCACCGTCTCCCACTATGCCAGGACCACCAGACCCTGGTGCTGTATGTTGGTCCGTAACTCCCTTGGACTTTAGGAGAACATTAACGTGCGAAGCACCACTGTTACTCAAGGGAATAGCAAAAGGACTAGTATCAACTAATGAGGGGCACACTGGCGATTGAGAAGGTGGATGTTTTTCCTCTGAAGTCAAAAGAATATCCATCTTGCTAGCCAAATCCCTAGTTGCTAGCTCCAGTTTATCCAATCTATTCAGGAGCGGAGATAAAAGGTCTGTAAGAGTCACCGTGATGTTATGTAGAGCTGGCGCCAGATGGGTCAACAATCCCTCCGCAAGCAGCCCATTTGCAGCATTCGCCTGACCCTGACGTGTAATCATAGAAGCTTCCCACTGTAGGAATTTAAAATTATTTTTAAAAAACTCTCCCTAATATAGGGGCATATTATCAACGGCCAGCGATAATTATCGCTGGCCGTGCGTAGCGACGAATTCCCTATCGCAGGCTATCTCTGGAATTTATCGCCCTGGTAGCGCGTTATTAACAACGCGTTTCTCCAGGGCGATAAAAATTCCAGAGATAGCGAGGTTATCGCCGTTTTGCAGGGAACATCGCTGGTTTTCTAGCAATGTTCCCTGCAAAGCGGCGAGTACTTCTGCTGATACGACCCTGTGGTCGTATCAGCAGAATCCACCCCTATGTTAGGGATGGCTAAGTCAGGATTTTAGCAGACGTTAGATTTTGGCGAAAACTGCCGTTTTCGCCAAAATCTAACCTCTGCTAAAATCATGTGGGCTGCCTTGTAAATATCGCGATGTGAACATCAGCGATATTTGCAACGTAGTCCATCCGGAGTACGCCCAGTAATGTCCACTTTGCATCTCATTAGAGATGCAAAGATAGGCGTTGGGGGAAAGGGCGATAATTCAAGGATTCACGCGATAGCGTGACCTTGCTGATTAGGCGATAAAATTATCGCCGCTTTTCGTCCGAAAACGGACGCAAAAGCGGCGATAATTGTTTATCGCCTCGTTGATAATGTGCCCCATAGAGTATAAGCAAGCACCAAAGTATTTATCCCCAACACTAGAACACAGTATTAGGAGAGTATCATTCTACTTAGGTTGGGTGCTCTTCCTCCAAATACATACACAAGTCACTGTCCTAATTCCAACAATGAAGCTGGGAACTGTAATCTCTGTCACGGTGGAAACCAAAACCAAGACACGCTGTTATTTATTTTTAAAATCTTATAAAGCGCACAGCTACCCACATAGGGTTTCCCGGCGCTTTAGCAACAGGTCTGGTCTAGCAGGACATCACCGAGTCAGAACATCTGAGTCTTGAGCTGTTTTCGAAAAATGGTCAGTGAGGTGCAGCTTTTCAGGGGTTCAGGTAAGTCATTCCTCAGCTTGGGGACAAGGTCTGAGAATGACCGACCTCCCATAAGTGCCAGTTTGACTCTGGGGACAGTGCACAGGGACAAGTCATCGAGCCAGCGAGCGGGAAGGCTGGTAGGTCTCACCAGATCTTGAAGGTACCGCTACTTACATGTCCAGCTGTTGCACCAGCACGTAATCATTTTATTTCGATCTTGTATACCAAATTTAACATATCCAGAGTTGACAATTTGATTGATTTAGTAATGTTCCGGAGAGTGAATTTGTGTGTTGTAAAGCTTTTACATTTTTTCAATCTTTCCTGAAACGGTATTGAAATCTCTAAATGTAAAGTAAAATGATTGAATCATTTTAGATTTGGTGAACCATGAGGCTACTGCAGTGCCCATGACAGATGGAGAAAGGCACTGGAAGTAGCTTCTTCTTCAGCAAGGGGCAGGGGATGAGATCCGGGGCAGTAGTCATGGCCCTCGGACGGAGAAAGGCATGGGAGATTCTTTCTTGCAGAGGGAGGGGGCAGGGGCACGAGGCCAGGGGCAGTGTCCACTTCAGTGGGGTAGAGAAAGGAATAAGAAGACTGGTTCTTGAAGTGAAAGGGTGCAGGTGCATGAGGTCGGTGGCAGAGTTCACGACAGGAGGGATGCAGGAAGGAAGGGTGCAGGTGCATGAGGTCAGTGGTTATGCCCGCGGCAGTGGGATGGAGAAAAACACAGGAGGGTTGTTCCTTGAAGGGCACGGGTGCAGTGGTTTGAGCCTGTGGCAGCGTCCAGAGCTGTGGGATAGGAAAAGCCATTGAAAGGTTGTTTCCTGCAGAAGAAGGGTGCAGGGGCATGAGTTGAGGGGCAATGTCCACACCAGTGGGATCAAGAAAGCATTGGGAAGGTTGCTTTTTGCAGAGGAAGGAGGTACGGGAATGACGTCAGTGGCAGTGTCCTCAACAGTGGGATGGAGAATGATATGGGTAGATTGTTTTTTGCAGACGATGTGTGCAGTGGCATGAGGCCAGTGGCAGTGTCCAGAGCAGTGGGATGAAGAAAGACAAGGGCAATTGTTTCTTGCAGAGGAACGGTGCAGTGGTATGAGACCAATGGCAGTGTCCACAGCAAAGGGATAGGGACAGGCACGGAAAGGTTGTTTCTTGGAGAAGAAAGACCCAGGGACTAGAGGCCAGTGGCAGAGTGATGCGGAGGAAGGAGGTAGGGGCATAACGTCAGTGGTAGTGTCCATGGCAGTGGGATGGAGAAAGACATGGGGAGATTGTTTCCTGCAGAGGGTTGGTGTGGCGTCCAGTAGAAGCATTCATGGCTGAAGGATAGAAAAAAGCAATGGACATTATTTCTTTCAGAGCAGGAGTGTCTGGGCATGAGGTCAGTGGCAGTGTCCACAGTAGTAGGACAGAGAATGTCATAGGAAAGTTGTTTCTTGCAGGGGATGAGTGCAGGGTTATGAGGTCAGTGCCGTACCAATGGCAGAGGGATTGAGAAAGGCACTGGAAATAGCCTCTTGCAGATCAATGGTGCGGGGGCATGAGGCAACTGGCAATATCCATGGAAGAGTGGTAAAGAAAAGCATGGCAATATTCTTTCTTGCAGTGTAAGGTTGCTAAGGCATGAGGTCAGTTCCCACAGCAGTGGGATGGAGAAAGGCGTGGTAAGAAGTTTTCTTGAGGTGGAAGGGTGCAGTGGCATGAGGTCAGTGGCAGTGTCCACAGCAGTGGGATGGAGAAAGGCATGGTAAGATTCTTTCTTGAAGTGGAAGGGTGCAGCAGCATGAGGTCAGTGGCAGTGTCCATGGCAGTAGGGTGGAGAAAGGCATGGTAAGATTCTTTCTTGAGGTGGAAGGGTGCACTGGCATGAGGTCAGTGGCAGTGTCCACAGCAGTGAGATGGAGAAAGGCATGGTAAGATTCTTTCTTGAGGTGGAAGGGTGCAGCAGCATGAGGTCAGTGGGAGTGTCCATGGCAGTGGAATGGAGAAAGGCATGTTAAGATTCTTTCTTGAGGTGGAAGGGTGCAGCAGCATGAGGTAAGTGGCAGTGTCTTGGCAGTGGGATGGAGAAAGGCATGGTAAGACTGTTTCTTGAGGTGGAAGAGTACAGCGGCATGAGGTCAGTGGCAATGTCCATGACAGTGGGATGGAGAAACGAATGGTAACATTGTTTCTTGAGGTGGAAGGGTGCAGCAGCATGAGGTCAGTGGCAGTGTCCATGGCAGTGGGATGGAGAAAAGCATGGTAAGATTCTTTCTTGAGGTGGAAAGGTGCAGCAGCATGAGGTAAGTGGCAGTGTCTTGGCAGTGGGATGGAGAAAGGCATGGTAAGACTGTTTCTTGAGGTAGAAGAGTACAGCGGCATGAGGTCAGTGGCAATGTCCATGACAGTGGGATGGAGAAACGAATGGTAACATTGTTTCTTGAGGTGGAAGGGTGCAGCAGCATGAGGTCAGTGGCAGTGTTCACAGCAGTGAGATGGAGAAAGGCGTGGTAAGATTCTTTCTTGAGGTGGAAGGATGCAGCAGCATGAGGTCAGTGGCAGTGTCCATGGCAGTGGGATGGAGAAAGGCATAGTAAGATTCTTTCTTGAGGTGGAAGGGTGCACTGGCATGAGATCAGTGGCAGTGTCCATGGCAGTGGGATGGAGAAAGGCATGGTAAGATTCTTTCTTGAGGTGGAAGGGTGCAGCAGCATGAGGTCAGTGGCAGTGTCTTGGCAGTGGGATGGAGAAAGGCATGGTAAGACTGTTTCTTGAGGTGGAAGAGTACAGCGGCATGAGGTCAGTGGCAATGTCCATGGCAGTGGGATGGAGAAACGCATGGTAAGATTGTTTCTTGAGGTGGAAGGGTGCAGCAGCATGAGGTCAGTGTCAGTGTCCACAGCAGTGGGATGGAGAAAGGCGTGGTAAGATTCTTTCTTGAGGTGGAAGGGTGCACTGGCATGAGGTCAGTGGCAGTGTCCATGGCAGTGGGATGGAGAAAGGAGTGGTAAGATTGTTTCTTGCAGAGGATGTGTGCAGTGGCATGAGCCTATTAACTGTGACCAGAGCAGTGGGATGAAAAAAGACAAGGGCAATTGTTTCTTGCAGAGGAACGGTGCAGTGGTATGAGACCAATGGCAGTGTCCACAGCAAAGGGATAGGGACAGGCACGGAAAGGTTGTTTCTTGGAGAAGAAAGACCCAGGGACTAGAGGCCAGTGGCAGAGTGATGCGGAGGAAGGAGGTAGGGGCATAACGTCAGTGGTAGTGTCCATGGCAGTTGGATGGAGAAAGACATGGGGAGATTGTTTCCTGCAGAGGGTTGGTGTGGTGGGCAGTAGAAGCATTCATGGCTGAAGGATAGAGAAAAGCAATGGACTTTATTTCTTTCAGAGCAGGAGTGTCTGGGCATGAGGTCAGTGGCAGTGTCCACAGTAGTAGGACAGAGATTGCCACAGGAAAGTAGTTTCTTGCAAAGGATGAGTGCAGGGCTATGAGGTCAGTGCAGTATCAATGGCAGTGGGATGGATAAAGGCACTGGAAATAGCCTCTGGCAGATCAATGGTGCGGGGGCATGAGGCAGCTGGCAATATCCACGAAAGAGTGGTAAAAAAAAGCATGGCTAGATTATTTCTTGCAGTTGAAGGGTGCAGTGGCATGAGGTCAGTGCTAGTGGCAGTGTCCGTGGCAGTGGGATGGAGAAAAGCATGGCTAGATTCTTTCTTGCAGTGAAAGGTTGCTGAGGCATGATGTCAGTGGCAGTGTCCACAGCAGTGGGATGGAGAAAGGCGTGGTAAGATTCTTTCTTGAGGTGGAAGGTTGCAGTGGCATGATGTCAGTGGCAGTGTCCACTGCAGTGGGATGGAAAAAAGCGAGGTAAGATTGTTTCTTAAGGTGGAAGAGTACAGCGGCATGAGGTCAGTGTCCATGGCAGTGGGATGGAGAAAGACGTGGTAAGATTGTTTCTTGAGGTGGAAGGGTGCAGCAGCATGACGTCAGTGGCAGTGTCTTGGCAGTGGGATGGAGAAAGGTGTGGTAAGATTGTTTATTGAGGTGGAAGGGTGCAGCAGCATGAGGTCAGTGGCAGTGTCCATGGCAGTGCGATGGAGAAAGGCACTGGAGCACATGGCTCGAGTGGGGGGAATTTACTTGAAGAGTAAAGACGGGCCTGTCTGCACCTGATCTGAGGTTACAGAGATGACTTACATTTGCAGCGCTGCTCTCAATCTGGCAACTTTCATACACATTGAAATTGTAATGCCTGCAGAAAATTGAAAGAATGAATGTATGAATATTTTATTTGCATCGCTCATCACACAGTGTAACATTGCTTGAAGGCTTGTGGAGAAAAAAAGTCTGATCATCTTAATGTGCACAGAATGAGAAGAATATTTCAGTTAAGGCTCTTCGTGCCGCTGGCTCGTTGCAGCAGTAACGCGGTGTGGCTTACCCTGTAAATAGCAAAGCAGAAGGCAAAAAAACTTGGCATTCCAAGTGGATAATAAGGAGAATACAAGGAGGTAAGTAGGACTCTTGAGGAGTAGGTTAAATTAGGAGGCCATTGAAGGAGCTAGCCAACAGGCAGGAGGATATTCCACAGAAGTCTCACAGGAAGGACTAACAGTAGAACCTGTCACATACATCTGTCTTCAGAGGAACTGCCCAAGAAGTTGTACTTAAGAGGAGGCTGCTTAACTACTGATCTTATTCTTGAACCTGAATCTACCTGGCCAGCACATCTCTCTCTCTCTCTCTCCACAGACCTGAAATATTTTTGTTGCCTTCACTGCTCCCTTGACTTTGCTGAGTTTGGACGTCCAGAACTTGATTGATAAGATAGCTGGCCACATCCAGGGACCCTCATGGCCTGTCAGAAGCACAGTTTGTCCTTGGATTGTCATCTTTGTGTTCATCTCAAAACCCCAAGATTTGTACACTTCTAGAGTGTCCATAAATGCACTTCCACAAACTCCCAGACTCTGAGCTATTCCTTTGCAGGCATCATGTACACTGTGGCTACCAATTTGTTTGTACTATTCTGTGCTGATCAGATGTTTGCAGAACCTTAGAGTCTTGATCATTACTTAGTATCAAAGAAGTAGTCCATGTTGTCTGGATGATTGTGATCACATGTTTAACTATGGTAGCCCTTTAAAGCATCTAGAGCATTACCCATTTGCAAAATCAAAAAATCAAAGGAGGGAGTGAAGAGGAAAAAGGTAGAATCGTCCTCCTCTTGATACTGTTATCCAACATAGGGATTCTACCATGTATTATGTGAAGATATATGCACCCAAAGATAAATGATGAAAGCCGTGATTTATCCAAAATATTTTTCTTTTCAGGTTCTTAAGATATACAAGTGGTATATTTTTCTACTCCCATAGCAGGGAACAAAGGACAGTGTTTGTGACTATCAGGCATATGTACATTTATTCTATCGCCCATTGAGGTGTAACAGGGATCGGTTGTTTGGTCCTGAGGAAGAAAGCCAAGGGGATGGCTTCTGAAACATGTCGACCTTGTAGGAGGTGACTCATTATAGTACACCTTCTACACCTCCCCACTTTTACTATTCTCAGCCAGGGAAGACAATAAAGTATTTTCGTTCCACTAGCCAGAGAATTTTTAACCATCTCACATTTTCTTTTCATGATCCCACGCACTACACATACTCACCAATCACTGAATAAAGTGCTCCTGCGTCTACGTAAGTCGTAGCACGCCCCGTCCCGTAGAGGGGCGGGAAGACCCCAATGATGAAGCATGACACTGAATCAGGTTTCAGTGTGTGAGGGGTATTTTACAATTTTTTGAAACATTGCCCTTCCCACAAATTGAGAGAAGGAGCTCTGATCCTTTTGCACCATTTTTCACGTATGACTAGACACTTCAAATAAAAATAAAAATAGCAGCACACACATGGGTGCGCATTACCCATTTGCACCATGTAATGGTACCATTCTGCATGTCTTGGCTCAAAGTTTCTCAAATTCTAGATGTGTTATGCACTTCCAGAACATTAGTAATTCACAAACGTTTGAGCTTTGTGCGCATTTTAAATGCTGTTTAGCCGGGGGGCATGGTTTCATTGCCGCTTGGGGTGATTGCCACCTTCTTTGTTTAACTATTCTATCTGAGAATTCTGATCTCATTGTGAGGTTACCAGTTTCGAAGTGCGATTACCATATTTCAGTTGTTACTAGGGAACCTTAGCATTCTACCTATAGCAGAACTCGTTGCCCCAGTGACTGTGTGCCCCATAGAGATCAGTTAGATTTTAAAGGATAAGGTTGTGATCTGAGTCTGGGCCCCACGGAACACATTATTATAGAACAAATATTAATTTTCTTATTGGAAATAGATGAAGTTGAGTTGAGAAATATGAGGTTGAGCCAACTGAAGTCCACATGAAAGCTACCCAGGTGAATTATTTAGTAAAGAATCAATGTACGAACTGCTTTGGGGAAAACAGAGCAGACTGAGTGTGAGAGATTGGGTTGTTGGTTGACTGGGTTGTGAGCCCTGGTCAAGCAGCAACCACAATCCCTGTCAGGGTGAGACACAAGCCAACCCTAAAGTAACCTGTGCTCAACCATCTGGTAGCTTGGCACAGAGCAGTCAGGCTTAACGTAGAGGCAATGTCTAAAGTATTTGTGCTACACTTCAGATAGTAATAAAGTGAAAACACCACACAAAAAGAATCCCACACCAAGTTAGAAGAATATAACTTTCCTTAAAAAATTAAATCAAGACCACAATGACAAAAATCCAATTGGTATAACCAGAGATATTTAAGTTTAAAGGTTAGAGTGAAAATAGTGCCAAAAAGTGCAAAGCTCCAACTGTGGATATCTGGTCTCGCCAGACCAGGACAAAGTCACAACTGCAGGACGACCGTGATGGAGAGCGGGCCAGTTACAGGGACCCAGTGAGGCCTGCTGAACAGAGTACCATGAATTCTGGTTTGCAGAGCGTTGCGAGGATCCGCGTCGATGATGCGTGTGCAGCCGAAGCGATGCATCTGTTCCGAGATGTGTCGAGGCTGCGATTTGTGGGACTGTGTTGAGGATGTACGGCATAATTGGGGCGATGCAACAGTTCCGAAGAGCTGTGAAGAGATGCGGTCTTTGCAATGGGTCCAATCTATGCAGCAGCACCGTTGCATCCGTTCTGCTCGGGTTTGCGCTGTGCAGCAGAGGAGGTGCGTTGATTCCACTAGATCAACTGAGGCTTGCAGAGCACCTTAAGCCCACTTTCAAGGGTCTTGGGTGGCACCACTTTGCGGGGTGGCACCACTAGGCAGGGTAGACTTTCAGATGGCAAATTCCAGGAGCAGATGCAAAGTTGCTGGAAGCCTATGTCCCTGAGGCTTCAGATCAGGAGGTCAGCCAATTAGCCCTTGCTGTCACTCTGGATTCTGGGTTCAATAGATGCAGGTCCAGTCCTTCTCACCAAGGCAAGAGGGCAGCAGGTCAGCACAGCAGGGCAGCAATTCCTTCAGAGCAGCAGTCCAGCAGAATGGCAGTCCTTCGTCCTGACAGAGCATCCACAGGTCCAGAAGTGTACTGAAGTGTTGGTATCTGAGTTCCATTTTTTATACCCAGTGCCCTGGTTCTGGAAGATGGGAAAAGCATCTATACAGTGGCTATGAAGTGCATGGTATTTCCTGCCTTCCCTGTTATGGTTCCAAGCTGGCTACCGTAGCAATGTGGGGTCATTAGGCCCTTTGTGTGAAGGCAGAGTGCAGGCTATTCAGTTGTAAGTGGGGCTGTGCTCAACTCCGCACTCCATCCTGCCAGCAAAAGGCCCATTCAGGCACACCTAATCCCTCTATTGTGTGACTGTCTGGGAGGAATTCACAAAGTCTAACTGTCAATCATGTGACCCAGGTCAGGGTATAGGCACATAAGGGCTAATGGCAGAAAAATGCCAACTTTCTAAAAAAGTGGCATTCTTAAAATTGTGATCAATAATCTGAGTTTACCATTAAATAGGGCTCTTCACCACAACTCCAAAGACACCAAACATGACATGACCACCTGCTCCCAATTGGAAATTACACCCTACTAAATGTAATAAGGAATCTCCAACATTATCCTATGGAAGGAGTAGGCCTCACAGTAGCGAAAAACAAATTTAGGAGTTCTCACTACCAGGACATGTAAAATTTAAAAGTGCATTTCTAATAATTTAGCAGAGTTAAACACAAATAAATATTGGAAGTGTAAAGAACTGTGTTGTAGGCCAAAAATAAGGCAAAATGTGGATTTTTAATACAGAAAAAGTTAAATGTGGTACAGAGAGAATATGCAGGAAATGTCATAAAAATTCTTAGTCAAAGTGGGCATAAGAAAATAAAGTCTCCAGCAATAGCAGTCCTAATGACAGTTATAAAATCCCACATAACCCAAGCCTGATCAAACACTAAGCCCAGACTAAACTATACCCAAACCCAAACTAAAATGTGAACAGATAAAGTCGAAGGACTTTACACGCAAATCATACTTTCTAATAATAGATTCTGCACATTCAGCATGACATGATCATGGTTAGGGTCACATTGGCAAATCAGGAACAATTACATAGTTAAAAAGACATTAGCACTATCCTATTTCGTAAGGTAAGAGAAATCTTCCATCTTCTCCCCCAGCAAACACCCTCTAGGGATGATCAACAGAAAATGAAACATCCCACTAGAAATGGCTGATAGATTCTGCCTGTCTACATCAACACGCTTGATCACTCCACCTTCAAGGAAAAACTAAAGACATAGCTCTTTCAAAACTGCATAGGTCATCACTGCGGGTGCCGTTATGTCTGTTTAACGCCAGGACACCCTTTGAGTAGCTGCGCGCTGTATAAGTCTCACTAATATAACATAACATAATATAACACTTCCTGCAGAAGTCCTTGAAAATGATACTTCGGGTCCATGGTGGCGGCTTCATTCACAATACAGTCTTTCTAATAACAATGTACATCACCATTACATTTATGTCATTCACTTGGTTTTCCGCGGAGACAAGGGAAGAGATGGCTTTGCAGAAGGACACTGATGGGAGGGGGAATGAGCAGGAGCAGGTTGAACGGAACATTAGAAACTACATCCATATTAGAAATATTAGCGTCTTATACAGGAATGTGGCATAACTATTTGTCTCATTATCTACCCTTTTAAATGACTTTAATTTTAGTTGCATTAGTTCATCACTTACTACTCTATGCAGTAATAAAAAAACACTAAGTATTAGAAATAATTTTCACACAACTTTGCACATTTTTCATATTTTCGAAAACGCTACCACAGTAGCAAAGCAGAGCAGTCCAAGGCTTACAATAGGATGTAGTGTGGACTAGAGACTCAAAACTCAATGTCATATTGCGTAGTGCTTAATAAATCAATGTTCAGACAATGCTTTATCTTATTAAATAGAAAGTACTTATTTCTACTCACACAGTGAGATAGTGCACAAAAACATGCATGTACCAATCACTACACTGATATACTTGAAGAGCCTGCTGTACCTTTCTACGGGTCTGGTTCATTAATGTTTACTCTGAATGGGATGATGGGGTGCACGAATATTAAAAACTGTCCTGACGGAGCTATCTCTTCCAACCCATGCCTCTGATGGCTTCAAAGGGAGCCTTGCTAGGGGTGGCAGTCCTCTGAGATATTCTGCTTCAGTGGGGGAGGGGGAATGAGATGACTGAAGCAGAGAAGTGATGCTGGAGTGTAAACTTTCTTGAGCCGTTTCACCCCCCACCCAAAAATATGAGATTTCCCACCCCTTATGTGCGTTGTAGCAGGAACAGTGAGGTAAGAGTCTGAAGTGGGACTAAAGCTGTGCCCATAAGACCACGCACCAGGTTCTCCAGGTCATGGCCTCAAAGGACTCAAAGATGAACACTCAGGCTAAGCTCCCGCACACGATTTGCACTGAAAAGTGTGGAGCTGCTGATCGTGCTTTTTCCTTCATCAGGCACTAAACAAAAAACCTCATGTGCTCACAAGGATTCTCTGAAAGTGGGGCTCCTCCCACTGATATCCACAGCTGCTGAGCAGACCGTTAGGCATCAGCAGGAGATTAAATCCAACTGGCAAACCCTTCAAACACTCATGAATGAAGATACCATAGCACTCAGGGTAGAAGTCCAACAAGTAAAAGTCCATCACATAAGGTTCATAGGCAGTAAATCCAGTATTGTGACTTTATTGAGTCATGGAAAATTCAGTAATCCCCAGTACGTGTCATCAAAACAATAGCCGACACGTGTTTCATCACCATCTGTGACTTTTTCAAGGCGAATGGAAATATGATGAATTCCAAGGACATGAAGGGATGTAAGTAAAATCCTCAAATCAAAGTATTGTGGTAGTAAGGTACTAGTCTAAAACTGGTCATGGAGAGTCCAAGCAAGTGAGTAAGATGCTTGTGGCGGTGTGCATCCTCAGTCCTGGGTTAGAGATCAAGGTGTTGAGTATGTTCTCAGAAAGTGGCCAAACATATCTAATGGAGATGTAGAACAGTGTATTGTTTACAAGTGTTCTTTCCAAAAAAGACGAGGTCCACTGGCCTAGTATGCGATCGGTATGAGAAAGGAGTCTTCAGATAGCCCCCACTCGAGTATATTTGGGGAAGCGAATTAGTGCCCCAAAAATTTACAAAGTTATTCAAATATGAGAAGATCTCCTATCTGTGTGTGGCAAGCCACTTGTCAGGTAACAGGTGCAGAAGAGTCCAAGAGGAGATCTCCCTATAAACTGTAATAAGCAGACGTCATGGGAAATCCCACGCCGGTAAATGGTCAGGAATCCAGGGTGAGATCCCCCAAATATGTACGATAAGACTGGTCAAAGTTTCAACAGTCACAAATGGTATTAGTGAGTGTCAAATCTGTGTGGAGACTTCAGTAAGCTCCCGCCTGTGGAATGCAGCATTCTTCCGGCAATGCAGCACCGATTTGACACACACTAATACCATTTGTGACCATAAACATATAGGGGGCCATGAGTAGGGCCCTCCTCCACGAGCCCATGTTGGGCCCCAAGGACCCCATCCCCTGAGGCTGAGAATATTATTTAAGAAGAGGGTGCAAGGCTCCACTCCCTGAGCCCTTACCCCGGGGCTGAAATTGTAAAAAAGAGAGGGGGGCCATGTGGTTCTGAGTCCTAAAAAAAAGGTGAAAAAAACATATGGGGCAGGATAAGAATACCCTGACCCCGTAGATCTGGTAGTGGGGTCCTGCTTGGGGCCAAAAACTTTTTTTTATTTTGCTGCAAAGCTGGAAAAAATACCTGGGGTTGGCCAGGATTCGGGGGGTGGCACCAATTGTTTTTTGGGTAGGGGGACTCTTGACCTCCCCTCCCCGAGCCTCATGGAGGTCCCAGGAACCCAATACTCGTGCCAAAATAGAATATGATGTTAGTGGTGTACGCAGCCCCCCTCCCAGAGCCTTATTAGGCCCTGGGGACCCCACCCCATGGGGCCAAAACACATAGAAAAAGGAGAGGAGGTTGCATGGACCCCCTCCCGAGCCTCTAATGGGCTCCATTCCCCTGGGGCCATAGTGCATTTAAAAGAGGAGGGGGCCACCCTCCCCAAGCCTAAAAGGCCCCAGGAACCCCATCCCCCTGAGCCAGCGAAAGTATTCTGTCCCGGGGAGCCCACCCCTGGGACGAGTAGTTTCCCTACCCACACCAGCGTGGGCAGGGAAACATATGTTTGCTCCTGCCTGGTGGGAGCATTTTTAAATCTCCCGCTAGATGGAGGCAAACATGCCTTCCCTGCCAGCAGCAGCTCTGGCATGGAATGTATATCTGCGCCCAGCCGGCTGGAGGTTTATACATGCCAGGTGGGAGCAGACTTCTGTTTCCCTGCCCGGACTCCTGCAGACTCTTAAGGGGGTGCATATATAACAAAGAATTGTATAGCGGTAGGTGTCAATAAGGGATCCCCAGGGCCACTCTTGGCTTGGGGAAGGAGGGGGCTGTGCTCCCCTCCCCTTAATTGCCCCAGAGATGGGGTTCCTGAAACCCTTCTGGCTCAGGGAGGGGGCTACGTGCCCCCCTCCACCTTACAAATAGGTCCTTCTTGGGTTGCCTGCCTGCAAGAGGTTGGCCACAGGGCCTGGCCACACAGTTGTGCGCAGAGTAGGGTTGGATGTCTCTGAGAGGCATGAGTGAATCCCTCATTGACTTACAGAGGCATGAGTGAATCCTTCATTAACTTTCAGAAGCATGAGTGAATCCTTCATTGACTCACACAGCATGAGTGAATATTTCACTAACTTACAGATGCATGAGTGAAGCCTTCATTGACTTGCAGAGGAAATGAGCTTGCATCCTTCCATGAAAGCTTACTGGAAAAGCCTATAGACAAATGATCCACATAAACATTTTAAAAAAATATAACACAACAAGTGTGTCTGTACATTGTTTATGCCCAGCAATGAAACGATTTAGAACCCAAGACAACATTGATCCTCACCTACACCTTTAGAGAACAGCACCAAGGAGAGTGGTGTGCTCTGCAGAAATGTCTTCTGGGAGTTAATCTGGAAATGTTGACTTTTGAAATGTCTGCTAACATAAATACATAAGTAAATCTCATAATTTCGTTTTCTTATTTGCAGAAACATATGCACATGGGAGTAGGTGTATTGACTGGTGCATATAGTGAAAGTGAGATCACACGTCCCTCTAACTCTTAACGACATCACAGGAAATTATATCACAGAATCTTTGACCTACTGTGAGCTTTTGTTGGTATATTAGACTATCTTTATTGAAGCAGGAACCCACAGTATATTTATGAAGGATGCCTGACAATAGGCACATTCTAACAGCTACTGCAGCCAGCAGATATCAAAGGTATCCAAAGAAAAGTAATCCGATTGGTCAAATCAGAAGGGTTCAAGCGGTAACATAGGAGTAGAGGTTTTTGCCCATCTAAACGGGACTGGTTGTAAGTCAAGCAATCACCTTATTTATTCAATCAATTAATCAGGGGTTTATAAAGCGAGGCTACTCACCTGTAAGGGTCTCAAGGCACTGAGAGGGGTCAGGGGGACTGCTGATCTGTCTGGGCAGAGGGGCTCAGTCAAAGAGCCAGGTCTTGACCTCCTTCATGAATTGGTTCAGCGACGGGGATTGCCTGAGGTGGAGAGGCAGGGTGTTCCAGGTCTTGGCGGCGAGGTAGGAGAAGGATCATCCTGCGCCTCTGGTCTTGTGGATCCGTGGGATGGTGGTCAGGCCCAGTTGGGTGGAGCGAAGGTGTCTGGTGGGTATGTGAAATGAGAGGTGGTGATTCAGATATGCGGGTCTTGCGTCCAGGAGAGCTTTGTAGGCATGTGTGAGGAGCTTGAAGGAGATTATTTTGTTGACTGGGAGCCAGTGGAGTTCTCAAAGGTGTTTGGGGATGTGGCTGCAGCGGGGGATGTTGAGTACCAGTCTGGCTGTGGCGTTTTGAATGTTCTGTAGTTTCCTGAGGAGTTTCTGGGTAACGCCGGCATAGAGTGCGTTGCAATAGTCGAGTGTGTTGGTGATGACTGCTTGGGTAACCATCTTTCTGGATTCTGTGGGGATCCATCTGAATGTCTTTTGGAGCAGGCGCAGCGTGTGGAAGCACGATGAGGATACTGCATTGATCTGGTGGTTCATTGTGAGTGAAGAGTCCAGTATGATGCCGAGGTTACATGCATGGTCTGTGGGGGTGCGGGGGTTCCCAGTGCGGCGGGCCACCAGGAGACATCCCAAGTTGAGGGGGTGGGTCCCAGAATGAGTACTTCAGTCTTGTCTGAGTTGAGTTTGAGGCAACTATCTTTCATCCAGGTGGCGACGGTCTTCATCCCATTGTGGAAGTTGATTCTGGTGGCTATGGGCTCATTGGTGAGAGAGAGGATCAGCTGGGTGTCATCGGCATAGGAGATGATGTTGAGTCTGTGGTTCCTGACAATGGCAGCGAGGGGGGCCATGTAGAGGTTGAAGAGGGTGGGGCTCAGATAGGAGCCCTGAGGCACTCCGCAGCTGATCTTTGAGGGTTCTGAGAGGAATGGAGGTAGTCTGACTCACTGTGTTCAGCCGGTTAGGAAGGAGTGGATCCAGTCCAGGGTCTTGTCGCGGATGCTGGCATCATGGAGTCTCGTGATTAGGGTGCAGTGGGAGACGGTATTGAAGGTGGCCAAGAGGTTCAGCAGGATGAGGGCTGAAGTTTGGCCTTGGTCGAGGAGGGAGCGGATGTCGTCGGTGGCGACAAGGAGTGCAGTTTCGGTGCTGTGGTTACTTCGGAAGCCGGATTGGGAGATGTCCAGGATGTGGTACACTTCGATGAACTCGGAGAGTTAGGTGTTGATGGCCTTCTCGATGACCTTGGCTGGGAAGGGGAGCAGGAAGATGGGTCTGACGTTCTTGAGGCCTGTCGTGTCGGCCGATGGCTTCATCAGCAGGGGGTTGATCTTGGCGTGCTTCCAGTAGTCGGGGAAGGTGGCGGTCTCGATGGAGCAGTTGATGGTGCAGCGAAGCTCGGGGGAGATGGACGTGGCTGCTCTATGGAAGATGTGATGCAGGCAAGGGTCCGAGGGGGCTCTGGAGTGGATGCTCTTCATGGTCTTGAGTGTGTCGTCTGTGGTGAGGGGAGTCCAGTTGAGCAGGATCTATTGGAGTGCAACGTGGTTGCATGCAGTGCTGTTGGGCATGGTGAGAAGGTCATGGGTATCTAAGCTATCATAGATCTGCCTGATCTTGTGGGGAAGACGGTGCAGAGTTGATTGCAGAGGTATTGGGAGGGTGGGAAGTCTGTGGTCTTGATGATGGGCCTGGCAAATTCCTTGACAATGGCGAAGTGTTCTTTGCTGTTGTGTGCTTTGGCATTGATTCTGTCTTGGAAAGCCGTTTTCTTTGCGGTTTTAAGGAGGAGGTGGTGTGCGGTGAAGGCGGTTTTGAAGGTTGCGTGGGTTTTCAGGGTTTTGTTGTTCCTCCATCTCTTCTCGAGTCGTCTACAGGTGCTTCTGGACTTGTGGAGGGTGGGAGTGAACCAGCTGGCTTTCTTGAAGTGTTACTTGCCGGGTACCTTCTTGAGGGGTGCCAGATTGCCGGCACAGTTGGTGATCCATCGGTGGAGGTTGCGTGCTGAGGTGTTAGTGTCTCCTGATGTCGGCGGTGGGATAGTGCTGAGGACAGCAGTGAGATGTTATTCGGTGACCTTGTTCCAGCTATGATCGGGGGGCGGTGAGGGTGGTGGTGTACGGTGGGTGTGGTGAAAGTAAAGTGCACGCAGTGGTGGTCAGTCCAGAGGAGTTCGGTGGTGTGGCTGTAGGTGATATTTCCGCTAGCGGAGAAGACGGGGTCGAGCATGTGTCCCGCTGCATGGGTCGGAGTGGTGACTAGCTGCTTGAGTCCTAGGTTTTCCAGAAGGGATGCGGTGTTCTGGTCACTGGGGTTGTCCAGGTGAAAGTTGAGGTCACAAGTAGGATGTAGTCGGTGGATGCAAGAGCCTGGGGTTCGATGAAGTCAACGATGGTGTCGGTGAAGGGCGGTGGGGTCTGGGAGGCCTTTAGACGAGGGTGCCACGGAGGGTGGTGTTGGGGTTCGTCTGAAGCTGGAAGGGGAGGTGTTTCATGGTTGTCATTGGGTTGTCCGAGTGGGTGGTCAGGCGGAGGGTGTTCTTGTGGACGATGGCGATGCCGCCTCCTGGTCAGTTGGTATGGTCCTTGCGGGTCACTTTGTAGCCGTCGGGGATGGCAGTGGTGATGTTCGGAACAGAGCTGTGGTTAGTCCAGGTTTCTGTGAGGAAGGCGATGTCAGGAGAGACAGCGTCGAGGAGGTCCCAGATTTCTGTGGCATGTTTGTGGAGGGAACGCGTATTGAGGAGGATTCAGATCAAACGGTCGGGTGTGCTGTTGGTTGGCTGGGCAGCAAGAGGATCTGGAGTGGAGGGGTGGGGGAGGGTGTAGCTGCAGTTTCGGCAGGAAAAGGGTCCTTGGGTGTCCTTCGGTGACGCAAGGTGGCAGGCGGCATGGCGTCCTGTGTTGAGGGCTAGGAGGGTGCTGGCTTTGTATCAGTGGAAGGCCTGAGAACCAGGGTCTGTAGCGCTGGGCGCGGTCCAGGCATGGACTGGTGCAGACGGGCTTGCCTTTGGGGCGCCAGCGGCGCAGCCACGCAGCGGCCACCATTAAGCAGTGTGTGGGGGGGCTGGACAGCTAGGAGGTGGGAAACGTGGGCAGCAGGAAAGAGTCACTGGAGGGGGGCGGGCCGCAGGCAATCACAGCGGCACGGGCAGCGAAGAAAAGGAGCAAAGAGCAAAGTAGAAAAGAAAAGTGCTAAATTGCAAAAAGGGACAGAAAAAGATTCAGACAAAGCAGCAGGAGCAAAAAAGGCAGGAAAAACCAGAAAAAGCAGAAAAGAGAGACATAGGGCAGCCCACCAGCAGAGCAGTGATGCTCTACCACTAGACCACCAGTGACTCAAACTCCTGACCAGAGGGTCAGCAGCAGTAACGAGGGCACAAGCTACCAGGCGGAGTTGCGCAGGGAAAGATGCAGTCCACTAATGAGATCAATGGACTGCAACTTCACCACGCAGCAGCTGCCATTAAGTAGTGTGTGGGGGGGCTGGACACCTGTGAGGCGGGAAACGCGGGGAGCGGGAAAGAGTCACTGGATGGGGCGGGGCTGCAGGGGATCGAAGTGGCAAGGGTGGCGAAGAAAAGGAGCAAAGAGCAAAGTAGAAAAGAAAAGTGCAAAAGTGCAAAAAGGGACAGAAAAAGAATCAAACAAGGCAGCAGAAGCAAAAAAGGCAGCAAAAAGCAGAAAAAAAGAGACAGAAGGCAGCCCAGCTGCAGAGCTGTGACGCTCTACCACTGGACCACCAGGGACTCGAACTCCTGACCAGAGGGTCAGCAGCAGCAACGTGGGGAGCAGCTAACAGGCGGAGCTGTGCAGGGAAGGGAGCAGTCCACTAATAAGGTTAGTGGTTTATTGTTACAATGATAAGAAAAGAAGGTTTGACAGCGTCTTGGAAAATAACAATTTACTAATTTGTTTTTTTATTTGCATATAAGGTAGTAAGCAATTTAGTGATGCATCCAAACATCATGGTATCCTAAATTACACCATGTAATGCATAAGACATAAAGAGATTTTTGTAGACAAGTATAATGAAACAATGTACTTAAATTGTATTATACAGAGGGTTTTTGTTAAATACATGATGTATTTACTTTTTCCACCAAATAGCATAAAAGACACCCAGAGGTTCTGAAACAAGAAGAATGTTCTTCCAAAAATATTAATCTGCTTTTTGTCATTTTCCATTAAGGTCAGAAAAGATGCTATTTTTTTGCTCTTGGGCAGAGTTACGCTCAAAATTAACCAATTTCTTTCATCCGCTGTAGTTGTTGATAAGTTTCCGAATATAATTCAACTTTGCTTGTTTGATGTTGTTTCATACCGCCTGTGCTAAACCTACCAAACGGATACAAGCTTTTTAATATCGACTTTGAAGCCAACATGTGTCAGTTGTCCTTCAGGCTCACTTTTACCATTTGCATCTCGCAGAAGCACAGGCTGCGTGAGTGCACTCTTAGACCAAAGTCGCAATGACTTTCTATGTCATTGTGTGAAAAAGCCCTGGTCATCAAAGAGAGATGTCTTAGCTTGTTAGAACTACTTTTTATGTCTTTTGAGGGTGAGGGGGTTAGTAGGACATCACATTAGAGTATCTTGTCCAAGGCTGGACTGGGAACACAAACCAGTCCTGGCAATTCAGCTTGACCGGCGGGGGGTGTTGGGGGGCTAGTGAGAAGCAGTGCTGCTGCATAAGCACTGCTGCCGAGCACTTTAGCACCATTGCTGACGTTTTTGTTACAGGGGGCCAATATTGCAGCACTAATGCAAACCAGTCCTCAGTAGCAAAACCAGACCCGGTGCCCGCTATGGCCAGTCCGGCTCTAATCTTGTCCAACGTAGACCAGACCATGAGAACCATGCCTACTTATACTGTCCCAGTGCCTACTTGTGTCACCCCAAAAACCTACTTCTTTGTAGACTATTCTCATTGTGGCAGTCAAGCTTTTTGTGGAAACAGAGTGTTGGGATATGATACATTAGCAAAACAGCCCATAACAAAACTGGCCCCGTGGTAACAAACCCGGCCCCCACCCTTCAAGCCTCTCGGGGAAACGCCCCATGCCAGTGTGGGAGCTGTTCTTCCACAGGCTAGGTTATTAAAGCCCTTAGTCTTGTTATAGGCCCTTATCTGTGGCTTGAACATATAACTCGGGTTCAGGGCCTTTAACAACTGTTATAGCCCTTGCTAGGGATATAATACAATAATATGTAAAGCTCAATAAATATGTTGTTAAATCTATTTTAGACATGTGTGTATTTATTGTGATTGGTTGTTGGGGAAGGTATAGTAGTAATAGAGAGGCGTATTTTCGATGTGCCATGACCAGACTCTTGTCCCTATTTTTAGCTACTCTGTTGAGTAGCTTAGGAGAAGTGGACTCATGGATGTGATGCATATATTACAAAATATTGTATAGTTGTAGGTGCCAATAAAGGGTTGTTTTTCAAGTCACAACGCGAACTTTGCCCTCATTGTCTGTTATGTTAGTTGGACCCCCTGAAGCACCCCATTCTTGATACATACATGTGTACAATTCTATGCACACCTTATTTATATTGACATTTTTGGTTCAGTTTGTTTTGAAAGTTTAGAACTTCGGGGCAGATTTACAAGCCCCTTACGCCACTTTTACGTCACTTTTCCCATGTTAAAAATGACGCAAAAGTGGCGCAAGAGCCTTGTAAATAAGCCCCTTCTTTTCCAGATACACATTGGATGAAGCTTATTCCTCTTAAATCATTTTTGATGCAAACTTCTACTGCAAAAGCTCATTCTGTAAGTTTTGTTTTGTTTTCAGGAAAGCCCGTGAATAAACATCTAAACTTTTAGTTATATTGTTTAAAAGTAAGTCTGAAAACTGTTCTGATCCATTTTAATTCCACAAAACATTTTGATTTCTCTTGTGTTACTCTTAAGAGCAAATCGAAGTTTGAAAAACTTCTTGCTCTACTTCGTGCAACTTGCGATCAAAGGTCCTGCAATATTGGTGAACCCGAAAATAAAAAAGGGTGGCGGAATGGCAATAAAGAGTCCCTAACAAGGCCCTCTACCAGCTTTTTACCTGGAGGTGCATGCGGGGGGCACATGTAGTCGGCGCTCTGACTGCGGCAGTCTGCATGATAGGCTCTTCTGAGCGTAGCAGATTGCCACGATCAGACTGCCGCAAGCCCGCCCACTAGAACAGTACTTAACTCCTAATCTGGCGGGCGGTCACACCACAACTTTGGCAGTCCTAAGGCAGAATGCGCATTGCATCGTCCGCTGTAGGACCACTAAAGTCGTAATGAGGCCCTTTGTATAACATGGCCCCTGGTCACTTTGCCTGGCGATCCTTGCATTGTCGCTTAATTTAGCAGAGAACAGCATTTAAGGTGCTGTGTCTGGTCTTTGAAAGATCTACTACCAGAATAGGCAAGAACCTGTGCTTAAGCCGCACCTCCCAAAATGTATCTTACAGTTTGCCGCCCGACACATGCTGGTGGTTTCCGGGTCCAAGAGCAAATCAAAAGGGAATTAATTGCCCATTTCTCGTTTCAGGCACTCGGGTGGGGAAGTCCCTTTCACTTTAGATCCACCACTTGCTGATAAAAGTTAGGTTCCAAAAGTAGATTAAGGGGCATATTACCAAGCCCCTATCGCCACCACAAGGTCACTTTGTGTGACGTTGTGGTGGCGATAGGGTCAGCGCCCTATTACCAAGGCATCGTTAAACCACATAACGTGGCTAAAAGCCACGTTAAGTGGCTTAACGCTGCCTTGGTAATAGTGCCCCTTTCACGCTAAACTTAGCGTGAAAGGGGCGTGCAGTGGGTGTTGCGGTGGGCATTCCACCGCAACACCCATTCACTTCGACGCTGCCACCTATTATCAAGAGAGGTGATAATAGGTGGCGATACGAGGAGAAATGCTTCATTGCTTCTCGTTTTTGCTTTTTCTATGTGTGCTGCAAAATGCCAAGGTATGTTTAAACAAACCGTTTTTTAAAATGCCATTGTGCTGCATGAAGCAGCACACATGTAAGTTACAAAATGGCATTTTAGGTTTGTTTATGTACAGGAAGGGACACCTTCCTGTACATAAACAAACCTCCCTGCTCACAGACACCCTTGCAAGGGTGCCGGCGTTGGCGTTAAGTCGTGAGACTTAGCGCCATCGCAGGGGGAAACGCCAGGCTGCACCATATCCTTGGTAATATGGTGCAGCCTTGCGTTTCCGAAGTGGCGATGAGAGGCGTTAAGCCAAGGAGGCTAACGCCTCTCACCGCCACTTCCTAGATAATATGCCCCTAAGTTCTCTCTTTTCTGCGTTTTACAGTAAAAATAGGTAATAATTGTCAATAATTATTTGGTTTGTGCTGGCCTTTAATTTTACTTCTTTATTATTTAAATTAATGTACTAATGAATTAAAAAGGTAAATCAGTTTGGTATAGAAAAAATGATGATAAATACATAAGCATCTACTTAAATATAATTACATTTGAATGCTCTGGAAAGGAAAGGGCTTCTGTTTTGATGAGTGTAACACAAGCAGAACATGTGCATCCTTCCGTGTAGCCACAGGGCTCTCGGACTTTAGATCTACCTGTTTTGTTTGATTGTGTGCTATCATTGAAACAAAAACACATGGAAAGTGGTAGCAAAGATAGTTACGTTTTCCACCTTTAAATAATGCTCACATTTATTAATTAAACAAAACGAACGTATTTTATTACAAAAATGCTAAATTACAAAATCACTTGAAAATTAGAATTTAAATCAAGCACATTATGTAAAGTGTTAAAACGCTGCATTCTTCTTCGTTGTTATCTCACAGTGTGATTGCCCAGGGGACTAAAGCCATTTGCTCGCTGTTAAGACAACTTCCGAGCACTTCCTTTTTCATATTTTCACATTTCTGAGTGGTCTTATTAGTGTTGCTTTTTGCATTCTGAATTTAATTGTTCGCATGTTCTGTTCCCAGAAATAATTAAATGCTTAAGAAACAGATGGTTCAAGCTTGACTCGAAGGGTTTATGCAACATTTTCAAAAGGCATCTGTTTTTAATAGCACAAGGAAGTGTTTCCAAACACATCAAAGTTAAAGGGCAAATTTCTTACAGGGTGAAACGCATTTCCCTTGCACTTCATCGCTAAACCGTGTGATAAACCAAATTATCTTACAGTCCTATAATCACACTTTCTCAAAATAAGTAATATGTTGTTCTGGACTTGATTTCTTACCATTATTTACTCTCCTCGTTTTGTTGGCACACAGGCTATTTAAAAGCTGCAGACAATAGATGGACCACCTTTGGATGTAGTGCCTGTGTGCTTTTCAGGGGACAGATGGATGTATGACCCTTTTGATTTTTTCAGTGAAGTCAAAAGGTGCAAGTGATTAAAAATTGACTCAAGGTCACCTACCCAGAAGGGTATTTTTATCTTGGAGATCTTGATGATCTCATGTACCCCTTAATATTGTCTACATGAGATCATTGTTATCTCATCAGTACCAAAACACAGTTTTTATACTTGCCCAAGATCACCAAGATTAAAATACTCTTCTGGGTAGGTGACCTTGAGTCAATTTTAAATCACTTGCACCTTTTCACTTCACTGAACAAAAACAACCAGCTCAGCTGTAATCAGGCATCAAAGCACACCTTGGAGGCATTCGGCTTCCAGGGTTGAAAACCCAGTGATGAAGCATGTCACCAACTAGGTTGGTGGGTTACAATTCTGTAAGTGAGAAACTCCATAGGGCCATATGTTGGATAAGCAAGTACTCGCTCTTGTTGTTTGATAGATATAATGAAAGGAAGACAAGCGAGTGGTCTTTCTCTCTCTCTTTTTTCTGTTTATGGTAGATGGATTTATAAAACCTACCAGTTTATTAACTTTTACACCACTAAATCACATTAAATTAGTCCATTCATGCAATTGGAATGTATAAGACTACAAAATAGTATTTTTACAGGTCCATCTATGGCAAAGTGCTATGAATCTAAATGTATATATGGGTAACAGCCCTCAGCTCTTAGTCCGAAGTTAGCTGCTGTTTCTTTCAGAAGCATCTGGGTTTAAATTTTGTTGTCTTTGATGTAAATGGCTAGGTCAGGCTAAGGGGGTCTTCTCGAGAAATACTGGGGCCCAACCATGACATACTAACAAAGCAGTGCAATTTATAATTTAATAATCCAATTTATTCTGTGTAACCGCGAGGTAATATTCTAATACAATATACTCTGTAGAATTTTGAAATACTGAGAATTGATACTGGACATGTTAAAAATTCTTGAATATGAGTTGTAAGTGGGGGGATCAGTTTAATAATCAGTGCAGTACCTGTAATGAATCTTGTATACACACTACCTACAGATACCTACCTATCACACTACCTACAGATTCCTTTAGTTATTATGTCCACCTCAGGTTCGGCAAAACTCAATTATGATTATATTCAGATTACTTTATATGACTCCAGTGTATAAAGGCTGGCTGAAATGATAGCTAAGTTGATAATATAATGTATACCTATTGGTTTGTTTTGTCGGTCTGGTTTTACCGCCAGTCCACGCCGATCTAACATATCTAATATTTACTCCTTATAAAAACTGTACTTTTAGGCCCTGATTCTAGTTCATCGGAATCAAGGTGCTATAATAACTATGCAAAAGAAACAATTGATGGGCGGAATGCTGGACAATGCAAACATTCACCCCCAGTCACAAGGATCTGGGTTAAATCCATCATTCTTTTGCTCACCACACCACCCCAGTTTGGACCCAGCCATATGCAAATCAGTCTTGACCCTGTTCCTTGTGGGAACAGTCCAGCCCGAACTGCCAAGCTAGGTCCTCCCTGGACCGGCAACAAGCATCCTGGGACCAGTTTCAGGGCAACACCTTTCATCAGCCAGGCTAGCTTGAATCTAGTGGTGTAGTGAGCACGGGACCCACGTCTGGGCATACCCTTCCCACTTAGGGCGACATATGCAAAAGAAACAATTGATGGATGGAATGCTGGACAATGCAAACATTCACCCCCAGTCACAATAAATAACTATACCACAGGGTTCATTACTTATCAGATGTGATAAATAACACCTATCACAAGTTTTTGGGGAATAACATGCACATTTTGGTGCTTACTGACCATAATCTGCTTGGTATGGCAAATACTGTCTACTTTTTCCCTGTTAAATTCTGGCAGGTTTAACCTGCTAAAAGTTAAAGAAAGGTGAGATACTTAATGTATTCGGTGATTAAACACAAGATTAAATGACATTCCAAGATGGTGGCCATACTCTTGGCCCACTCACTTACGGTTCACCTCACAAAGGCACCCCTTGGAACATAAGTTGGCCGTCGTGACCTCCGGTCACAGAAACAACCAGAACACATGAGGCATTTTACTCTGGAGAGCTATAAGGTGAGCTGCTCCATGGCACCTTGCAGTACCTGACGCAGTGCTATCCCCTTCATACGCTGCTGCCATGGCAGCAACAGCAGCACCTGACATGGTGCCGTCTGAACCTGAGCAGTACACATATTCTGCACTGCATCCCTGGATGACGTGCTCTCTTTTACCTTCTGGCACCACACATGGTGACCTGACCCCAGGGAGAGGACAAACAGCAAAAGAATCTCTTGTAAGCACCTGGACCTCAGGCCCTATCCACAATTATTCCATTGTTATTAACAAAGCTTCCAACTGTTTCTTCATTATTGTGTACCTTAACCTTTTAGGTAGCATAACTGCTTATGTCACTCACAATTGAATACCATGGCTTAAAGGTGTAATATATTTTTTTTTGTAATTCTTTTTTATTGAAAATTGGTCGCAAAGCGAATACATTTAACAACCTTTGATTCAGTACATGTTCACAGTTTCGATTCTTACACATAGCAAGACAAACATCAGTTTTAATATCACCACCGTTATCGATTGCATATCTGATATTTCTCTGCCCCCACTACTCCCTGTGCAGGGAGAATCCATCGAGTGGCATGCATATCATCCCCCTGCTTTTGTTCCATTCCCCCCAAATCTTTGACCACTTTTGCGGACAAGGTGTAAGAATTTTTAAACATTTTCTAGTTTAGCACTGGGAATTTATTATCACTTGCAATGTGGTGCTGCTAGACATTGGAGGTAGATTAACATTAATCTCCTTATACCTAGCTGCAGGAATAACCAGGTCCACCTGATTCATAATTAAGGAAGAACCTAACAACTACGATAACCCGCTTTTTAATTAAATTTACGCTTGTATGAGATGATTGTTGAGCCACTCATTTTACATAACATGACCAATCTGTCACTTCCCAAGACCCTCTACCTCTTTTAGACCATGACACTCAATTGGACATATATCCCTACTAAGGAGATCCAAAAAACTAGGCACCTTATGTATCTAACTATGGTATTTTAAACTCAAAAATCTGGTCATGAGTGCATGTCTGAACCAAGTCCATAGTATAGGACTAGGTCACTTATTAAATTTTTTTTTAGAAAAGTTAAAGATTTTTTCCTGTGCCCCTCACCTATAATTAATATAATTGTTTATCTGCTTTTTTCTACAATTTGTTTTCTCACAATTCACATGTGTCTTACATTACCCTTTACTTTGAAACTTGACACGTGTGCCGTGTAACAGGCTTGAAAAAGCCCCTGGGCTGCTGTCTGAGTACAGGGCGAAGCACATGTTGGCTGAAAAATGACAGGACTGCAAGTCTCCTATGCAGCATATTTATTGTAATACCAATAAAAGAAAACTTACCTACTAGGTTCAATTGTACTCTTTTTCTGCCATGATTTCCTGTAAATCCAAGTATTTAATTTTTAAGCGTATTTGTAACAATTACTGTTTTGATTGCTTATTTGGTGGTTTCATCTCATTACTGTAAACTTTGAACCCACTGAAAAAGAGCGCCTAACCAGAACTGATGCACACAGACACCATACCTAAACCTTCAGTCTCACAATAGACTATGGCTATAAAATCGTTGAGTAGGTGTTGGGGCCCTCTATACATCTACACAATAATTCTATACCTAAATACTGCCAATCACCGTTAGTTTTTTGTTGTACTGAATTAGAAAGGCTGATCTTGTTCTATCTGCTTAGACAGTGCTTAATTTGTAAAATAATCAGTAAAGTGACCAAAGATTTTGTAGGAGACTGCGCCGATGATGCCCAATGTCAGAGTTGTTGAATACCGAATCGAGAATGCATGGTCTCATACCTCTTTCTTCATCATCTAACGCTTATATTCTCTTAATCTCACTCTTGCGTGCTCTTTTTCATTCCTGTTTTCTCCCTTTGCCCCTTTTTCGCATTATTTTCCCTTTTTTCTCTATATTATACTTTTTTTCCCCTTTCTCTGGGCCACAGAGTGATAATAAAAGATCTCTAAAAATGAGGGCCAGCTCCCAACGCCTGCAATCACCGACACAAATTGAACATTGTCCATAAAGCCATTAGATCCTGGTTTATCCACAAAAGAGTGCATGGTACTGGTTAATCATAAGGGAATTCCTGGCGTAGTCACATACTGCTTTAGTCACTGTGATCTAATGATGATTAGGGAATACAAACCATTGCAAAATAATGTGCCTGGATTATTAAACTGGGTGCCTTCTTTTAAGTATGGCTGTCTGGCAAGCAAATTGAGGGGCAAAGTTTATTTTTGGGAAATATATGCCTGTGTATAACAAACATAAAAACCAGATCATTAATTGAATTACATGTTAGGCAGGTATGTGTAAAGTTGCGTAGGAAAGTGCCCTTTTTGTATGGTCACCCCCACACTTTTGTTTCCAATGCTGATGGTTTTGACTCTGAAAGTGCACTAGAGCCTGCTAACCAGAACCCAGTTCCAGTGCTCTCTTCCTAAAATATGATGAATGTTAATTGGTAACCCCAGTTGACAAGGAGTTTAACCGCTGTATAAGTCCCTGGAAAATGGTACCAATGCAACCCAGGGCATGGGTGTTAAAGGGGTCACAAGGGCCTGCAGCGCTGATTGTGCCACCCTAAGTGACCCAAGTAAAGAGATGACAGCAGGTCTGTCATTGCAGACTGCAGGAACAGTGCAAACTGCTCGAACCTCCTGAGCCCAGGAGGCAGGGTGCATTATATTATAGGTGTGGACATATAAGTGGACATAAAAGTGCAAGCGTATATGTACTTATAGTAGCCTCCTTCCATTACTTTCCAGCTACTATAACTGTTCAGAGGGCCATAGTAAAATATGTGTTGGCACCCGGGCACCCCCAGGTTGCCAGCTCCATTATGGTCCCTCTGCAAAGTGTCATGTTTGGTATCAAACAACTTGTCTCATCAAACCCGACCTTTTTCTAAAGTCAGATTTAATGTACCACCTGGTTGCCCCATCCTTTCCTGTGCCCTGGCTGACTGCACTTCCAGTGGTTGGGACTCCTTTTGAAAGGGTAGGAATTGACATTTTGGTCCCCTTGACCCTCAAACTGCATCTGGGGAAATATTCATTCTAGTGGTAGTGAACAATGCCACTAGGTACCCAGAGGCAACTCCTCTCAAGACTGCCACTGCCCCTAGAGTGACAAAGGCCCTCCTTGGCATCTTCACCAGAGTAGGGTTTCCTAAAGAGGTGGTCTTTGATAGAGGGACACATTTCATGTCTGCATACCTAAAAGTTATGTGAAATGAATGTGGAGTAAGCTACAAGTTCACCACCCCCTATTACCCTCAGACTAAAGGTTTAGTTGAAAGGTTCAATAAAACCATGAGAGGCACAATAATGGGCCTAACTGAAAAACTCAGAAGGAGATGGGATGTCCTTTTACCTTGCCTCTTGTTAGCCTACAGGGAGGTGCCACAAAAGGGGGTTAGATTCAGCCCTTTTGAACTTTTATTTGCCCATCCTGTAAAGGGTCCTTTAAGTTTGGTGAGGGAAGAATGGGCAAAACATTTCAAAGAGCCCAAACAGGACATACTGGACTATGTACTGGGCCTGCGTTCACGCATGGCTGAGTACATGAAGAGAGCAAACAAACATTTGGAGACCAACCAGGAGCTTATCAAGCATTGGTATGAACAAAGTCAGCACTGGTTGAGTACCGACCAGGTCAGTTGGTGTGGGTGTTGGAGCCTGTGGCTCCCAGTGCCCTCCAGGACAAGTGGACTTTGCCCCTATCCCATTTTGGAGAAGAAAGGGGAAGTCACCTACCTGGTAGACGTAGGCACCCCCTAGGAGTCCTCACAGAGTTCTCCATCTAAATCACCTAAAACCACGCCAGGACAGAGCTGACATGACCATGCTTATGGTCACTGATGGAGGCCAGGAAGAGGAAAGTGAACCCTTCCCTGACCTACTGTCAAATAACCCACAGGATGCTTCAGTAGAGGGTGTTGTTTTATCAGACTCTCTTACTGAGCAGCAGCAATCTGACTGCAGGCAAGTCCTAGGCCAGTTTGCCAAGCTCTTTTCTTTGACCCCCGCTCAGACAACTTGGTGTACCAATGACTGTGGTGACAGCCTCCCTGTCAAAAACAAAATATATAGGCTGTCTGATGAAGTCTGCATCAAAGCTGAGGTAAGCAAGATGCTGGAGCTAGGGGTGACAGTCCCTGGGCTAGCTCAGTGGTACTGGTCCCCAAACCTCACTCAAAAGGTAGAAAACACGAGATGAGGTTTTGTGTGGACTACAGGGGTTTAAATGCAAGGTCGGCATTTTCATCCTCAGAAGGTTACTTTCAATTTAAGGTGATGCCCTTTGGTCTGAAAAATGTACCTGCCACTTTCTTATGGTTGGTGAATCAAGTTCTTTCAGGCCTGGACAATTTTAGTGCTGCATGTCTAGATCATATAGCTGTCTTTAGTTCCACCTGGGAGGATCACCTGCTCCACCTGAGGGACGTTTTATAGGCCCTGCAGCAGACAGGCCTAACTAAGTGCCTGATAGGGCAAAGTTCTGTTGTGTACTTGGTACCAAGTCCAACCATCCAACCTAAGATCCACACCATTATGGAGTGGGAGGCTCCCAAAACCCAAACCCACATCAGGACATTCCTTGGCTTGATTGGGTACTGCAGAAGGTTTGCGAAGGAGTATGGGACCATTTGGGTCCCACTCAGTGAAAGTACCTCCAAAAAGCAGCCTACGAAGGTCTTCTGGACCACAGGATGCCAAAAGGCCTTTGACACCCTGAAGGAGGTTATGTGCTCAGCACCTGTCCTGAAAGCATCAGACAATGGAAAGGAGTTCACTGTACAAACAGATGTTTCTGAACATGGGATTGGGGCAGTGTTGTCACAAACAAATGATGAGGTCCAGGATCAATCAGTTGCCAATATAAGCAGGCGACTCCTCCTTAGAGAGCTGTGTTGAAGTGCCATTGAGAGGGAAGCCTTTGCTGTGGTTTGGTCACTGAAAAAGCTGAGACCGTGCATGTTTGGGACACACTTCAAGGTTCAAACCGATCACAGGCCTCTCAAATGGCTCATGCAGATGAGAGGAGGGAACCCCAAATTGTTGAGGTGGTCCATTTCCCTACAGGGTATGGACTTTACTGTGGGACACAGACCACAGACTGACCATGCCAATGCAAATGGCTTCACCTGGCTTTTCCACTTAGATAATGAGAACTGCCAGTGGATAGGTTAGTTGCTCATCACCTTTATCTGGGGTGGGTGATGTAGAAAATTGTCCTTTGTGTATGTTCACCCCCTACCTACTTTGTGCTCCAATGCTGATGGTTATGACTCTGAAAGTGCATTGGAGCCTGCTGCCCAGGCCCCAGTGCCAGTGCTCTCTCCCTAAAACTGATGTGTGTGAATTGGTAACTCCAATTGGCAAGGACTTTGACCCTCTTATAAATCCCTAGTATATGGTACCAGTGGTTCTCAGGGTGTGGGTGTTAAAAGGGTTCACCAGGGCAAGAAACACTGTCTGTGCCATCCTGAGTGACCCAAGCAAAATACTGACAGCAAGGCTGCCACTACAGACTGAAAGAGCAATGCAAACTGCTAGAACTCGACTTTGACCTCACCATGTGTGGCAAAGTCAATGCACTACTTTTAATATATGCCAGTCATCCCTAAGGAACACCTCCTGAGCCAAGTGGGCAGGGTGCATTATATTTCAGGTGAGGACATATCAGTGCAAGCTTATATGTCCCTATAGGGCCTTTGCCATTAAAGGCTACTGTAAATGATAGGCAGTCCATAGGATAACCTTGGCTGGCACCCAGGCAAGCTCGAGGCCGCCAGATCCATTATGGCCCGCTGAAATATGTGATTTTTGGTATCAAACAACGTGCCTCATCACCCCTAACACAAATCTCGAATCGAGGATAATGTGGTATGCATCCAGGTGTCTACCTTAGAGGTTGCCCACCTGGTTGCCCCAGCCTTTTTCTATACTCTGGCTGCCAGCCCGCGGCTGCTGCTGCCAAGACAGGAATCTGACCCCTGCCAGGTGGTGTGAACTCTCCCAGGAGTCAGAAGCAATGGCCCAGACGGGAAGGAGGTCACACCTCCCTTTCTGACAGGATGGCTAGTGAAGTGGCGCATCAAGGCGGTGAGCTTCAAAGCCTTCACCGCCTTTGATATGTAACCAGGCTGTCTCCCAAAGGAAGAAACAGCCTTCCCTCTGCCCCCAGGCAAATTTGCATCCGGGCAGACGGGAAAACTAGGTATTCAGGAGGTGTAAATCCCCAGAAGGCTAGCCACACCCCTAGGGTGGGCTACCTGGTCTGCACAACTAAATGTAAATCCAGTACTTGTATAGCGCATGAATCACCCCCGAAGGGGTATCTCGGCGCTGGGGGCCGTTGGGAAGATTAAGCGAGCTATTGCCCAGAGTCGCATGGTGCTGGGCAGACCCCTGCCGCCGGAGCCAGGGATCGAACCGTGATCCCCAGCGTCCAGCATCAGTTGCCCTGGCCGCGGCGCCACACCTCTCCCAGCTAAGGAAGGTTTCTGCCATTTTTAAAAGTGGCAGAATAGGAGGTTCTGGGTTGAAAAGGTGACACACCCACCCAAATATGGTCACCTCAGGGGCGGATTAGCTGCTGGGGCTAGTAGCTCATTAGCCACTTGCACTCACAACCCTAACGCTCCTAAATCTAGGAATTAAGGACTGCTCCTGACACCAGAACCTCAGTTCTGATCTGATTTCCAAGAAAGGACAAAGAAGAGACCCGTGTCTGCAACAACAGAACCTGCGCAATGCAAAGGCATGATACTCTGCACCTATGGCATGACTGCAACTAGTCCTGGACCAAAGCTTGGTTCCCCTAGACACAATGACCCCTTTGAGAGCCAAAGCAACACAAGACTCCTCTGGACAAGTAGCACTAGCCCACTGCATTTGGCCTGGGTGGTAAACTCCGCTCTGCGGGTGGAGTTCACAGAGTTTTGTCACTCCGCGCTCTGCTTGGAGCACAGAGTTTAGCAAAAACTCCACTTACGCGGCATTTAGAGATGCTCACCCAGCAACTAGCTCAATCCACAGCTTTTCAACCAGCACCTTTGTAAGCACACCTCTCGCCCAGATGTACCCTTGCAGACATTGTGTTTTAAGAGTGCTCCTGAGAGCTTGTTGTATATTCAAGAATCGAAAGTGCTCACGTCCAATGAGCATGTTTTGGACCATGCACAAGGATGCACCCTTGTGGAGACTCTGTGCCTCACCACGCTTATTGGGTTAACCTTACACACAAAACAATTGAAACACAAGTACTGAAAATAACCTTGCAACTGCTAGATGCTTGTGCATGTGATTTGAAAATGTACTGATCTGCAGTTCCTTGGAGACTTTGTGTAGAGCCGTTGAATGAAGAGCAGGAAGGTCATGAGGGAGGTGGCCTCCAAATAGGAGCACAGTGGCTGATTCATAGTGAGTGCACATGTGCTACTCCAACACACATTCAGAAAGTGTCAGGCAGTAGCAGCATGCTCTCACTAGAGTGGGAATGTTGTGTACCAAGAGTGCAAGAGTATCTACAGCACTCGAGAAGCAATGAAGGCAGAAAAACCATGCAGGCGCCCAGGCACAACTAAGCGCATGCAGCAATAGGTGGATTTCTTACTTAAAAAACACTTTAAAAAAATGTAAATGTTGCTTTCCAGTAGTAACACGTGGATGTGGCTACATGCACTTTGCTCTCGAATCATGCTTCAAAGGTCACCCCTGTGCATCCTGCACTGCAGAGTGTGCACTGTAAGTGCATCCGCGCCTCCCGTGGTGCTATACACTAGCCCTTGGGTGTGTTTCCATCCCGTAACACTGGATGGCATTGTCAGTCTTGCAAGCACAAAAGCACTGCCATGCCAACGAACACCAGGACCTGCCAAAGTACCCTAGGCAGTAAGTACATCCCAGCACGCAGCTGAGTCTGACAGCAACTCAACATCAGTATATTTAGAGCTCTGCCTGATCCTCACTAAGAGCACTACTTGACGTCTGCCCCAAGACCCTATGATCAGCACAAATGAAGTGCTGCTAGCCCGTCGCACCATGCGCACTGCCACTCAACCATGACCGAGGGTACTTCTACTTCCAGCACAGATCTAGCATTGCTAGGTTATGTGCATGCCCGGCACTGCCAGCAACTCCCTTTCTTTAATTATAGGACAATACCAATTGTTTGTTATTGGCGCAATCAGCACACTGCCAATCTATCACTTTGTGCTTATCTGTGTGAAACTCCGTGAGGTCCGCCCACTCCTACCCTGCAAACTACAGGTAAAAACAATGTACCAGAACCAAAGAATCGCTGGCTATCGGGTCCTCCGAGGGATTGGCCAAAATTAGATGGTCCAGTGCATTGTGGGGAACATAATCCTGACCTCCAGCAAATTTCAGGCAGCTACCATTTTCCTCTGGACCTCCAGACGTCGAAATAACTTTCTGCTGAGCTTACTGCTGGCAAGGGTTGTTGGTCCCTAGTCCGGCCACCACCCCCTTTACTCAACGCTGCACCTCGAGGGAACTCCGCAAAACCGTCATCCGACGTCAGCAGTGGGTTCATTATCAACATTTTGCACCCGGTTCCCCACCAGCACAGTGTAAAGGGTAAAACCAGCTCCCCAGTGGCTCTTGTTTCAGCACCACGGACAGCCAGGACAACTCTGCACCCGGGCTTCTTGAGCCAAGTAAAATAAAATTGACTGTCTGGCTTGGTGCTGGTACCCGCATCACCTTTACCCTCCTTGGGTTCCACGCAACTTGACCTGCAAGTGATAAATTGTCAGTAGTGCTTTTTCCCATTGACCGCAATGCAAAAGTTCTGCAGTATTGATTTGCAGTGCTTTATCACTGCTTCTAAGATCCATAACTCCAGTTGTACTTATCTGATTTACTTTGTTATGATGTCTAAATTTATATAAAATTCTGCTTTTTTTTCATATAAGTCGGTGCCGGATTTCTAGTGAGTCGTGTCAATTATTTATCATCCTTGTTGGTACTCTGAGATGGTTAACACATGTTCCTCTAGTAAAGCCTGACTGCTGTTTGCCACTCTTCCAGGACTGAGCTAAGGATTTATTATTGTGAATCCAAGGATCATCTTTGGGGTATTGTGAGAGTATTACATGGTGAGGTCTAACCAGCATCAGCACATAATACTCCACCTTCCTACAGGCAACAAAGAGTACTGTACTTACAGATGCCTCCAAAATCAATGTTCTCTCATAAAACACTGCACCAAACACTGCTGTTTACATTTTGATGTGCTAAAAAGCATGTCTATAGGAGCTGCATCCACTCATACAAAAGGATCAGGGGCAAAATAATGAACATCTTTAGTGCCCATGCACAAGCCCATAGGGAGTCCATACACTGGTTTTGGTTAAACTGTACTGTTTTTAGTGCATACATTAACTCTTAACTCTGACAATCTAACAGTTAGCGTATGAGCTGTACCCAGTACTTCCTAGAAACATGCATAGGTAACCACTGCCCTGTGTTTCCTAGTATGTGCTGCAGACAGTGCAGTTTCAGCAAAAAACAGATGCTTAGACCCATTCTGAGCCTTGCATTGGCACAGGAAGTGTTTGTGACACAACCGCAAGGTCGTCTAGTTCAACTTTACTTCCTAATGCATTCATGTTAAAATGAAGCTTGGAACTTATGGTGCCAAAACAAGGATTTGGATTTGGCAACATCACTTGTAAAAGTCATTGTGGCATATTTAATGCGAAACGTTTGAGCTGTGCTCATTCTTTCTCCCAAGACAGAACATACAATAGAAGAGAAAACCAAGGTAAAGTGCCTTGTGCAATTGTCATACATTTTCTCCAGTAGGAAAGTCCCCACACTGCTTTCAAGAGGTCCTTGTGCTGGCTTTCAAATAAACACAAAATCCCATAGTCACGGTCCGACAATGTAAAAAGGGTCATTCACAGTGTGAACTGCACAAGTATATGACCCCAGGCAGGTCATGAAGTTTTTTTTTTATCACTTCTGCTACTTATTCATGCACCAGTACAGTTTGCTGTCACCAAATAGCCTATAACTAACAGCGCACATTTGCATTTATTAGCAGACATCTCCCCTATAATAATGTGGAGCAGCAATAGGCTCCAGACCACAAACTAATAATGCATTCTTGGTGGATCAAGGAACAGCACAGGACAGTGTGACCATTGGCTTGAAACAACTGACTGAGCACACCACAAAATATATATCTAAATGGCAAAATGGTAGGTGATTGCTATAACATTACATATAAGAGGAACCTTTACTCTTAGGGACAGGTACATGCAGAATGAAGTCCTATCAAGAGGGGAGGGTGAAGGATTGACCATCACAGGCTTTTTTACATGTAACAGATGCAAAGCCTATAAAAACATTATCAATGTTAAAGAATATGTATCTCCTCACTCTATGGCACCTCTTGTCATCAAGCAACACCTTAACAGTAATTCAGATTTCTCGATTTATGTGCTGACTTGTCCTTGTCCACTTAAGTATGTAGGAAGTACAATTCATCCAGTTTAAAAGTGGGTATTGGAACACATGTGTGCTATCAAAAATAATGTACATATTTACCCGGTAGCACACCACTTTCAAACACATAACAACAGTGATGCTAAGTTTTTTGTGATTGATAGAGTCAAAGTAAAGTAAGAGGGGCAACAGAGTACTAAACTTCTGTCACCTGTTATCTAGATATATCATCAAATTGGAGACAAAGGTGCCTTTTGGGTTGAATCAGAATGAGGAACTCAATATCCATTCAGAGGATAAATGCCTGTACTCTTTGCCTTTCAGTTGTTCTTGATTAAATTTGATTGGATTGCTACTCTACCACATTCAAAGTCATAACATTATAATAAGACAATATAATATTAGATTATTGCATATGAATTCAGCTGCTGATTTTAGAAGTTAAAGTTTTTAATTGTGTGTTTTTTTTACAGATCGATAATTGGGTTTACATTGGGGCAGGTTCTTTTGTGATTCCTGTCATCATTTTCATCTCTCCACGGCGGTAATATGGTTTATTCTATTTTTGGGATAAGCCAACTTGGGCATGATTATTTTGGGACTCTAAGACTTTACACAGATGCATATAATTTTTCTTTGACTATTAGTATTATGTTGTAATTTTTTCAGGATGTATTTCTACTGACTTGGTCAATATGTATTGTTCGATATGGGATTCTGTTCCGATTTCCCTTCCCTACTGTTGTGGCATTTTTTTTTCATTTGGAGCACTTTTTGGATGATTTAGTATTTTGCCCACTGGGGCTGGGCATGTCTAAGGAAGGGTTTGTTTACATGTGTGATATACTATGATTTGAGATATTGAAGGGATGTTTGAAACTTGCTCCTATGAATTATCACAATTTTTTACCTCAATTTATTTTTGTTGTGACTATTGAGCGATTTTTTCAATATGTATTACTTTTGTTTGGATGTACATTGTACCTGTGAAACATCCTTTTGACAAACTTGGTTTTGGTTGCATTTCCACCATAGAATCCGCGGGTCTAAAGTGTATATAAATAGAGAGTTTTTGACCAGCCAAAACTACATAAAACAATAACTGATAGGGGAAACTCAATTAAGAGGACGGATTCCCATCACCCACCGAAGTGGCATGCTTCATCATTTGGGATCTCCTCTCGGCTGCAAGCTGCTGCAACCAAGGAGCTACAACTCCTTTCTAAATGTAAAGGAGGAGCTCGCGGATGTTTTTAATCAGTAGTTTAGAGACACAATCGCTAAAGATTGATGGAGCATGAACAGTGTAAAGAAATAATTGTGCAGAGTACGAAATAATTTAAAATTGACTAACATGAGAAAAATAAATTTATAAGGTATCTCGTGTATGTCAAGAGTTAAAAAGCAGTAAACGCGCGATCTAAATGACGTGTGTTGACGCACGTGAGCCTAGTGAGGGGAGGCTTCTGCACCGTGGGCTCTATAAGTGCCTCACGATTGTTATTAGCAGCTCTTTTGTATTTTTTTGACATGGAGACTGTGATTATTTTGCTATTGGAAACTTACCCAGCATGCTGTACACAGTATGCTGTGTTTGCCATTACCACGCTTTATATCATCACTTTAAAGCTATTTTTAGCGTCCGGCTCAATTGTTCTTGTAACATTCTAAGAGGCGGCAGTTTATTCATATGAGACTGACATTTTGGAAACATACTCATCATGGTTAGGTAATTTTACCCGACCATGTTTTTTATTCTTTTAAGAGTTTGAGTTGTGTTCGTCTTTTTCATTTACAGAGCGTTGCCTCACGCCCTGAGCTGTTGCCAGGAGCGGAAGGTACCCTCCCGATTTGATACGGGTAAGATGTTTTTTCATTTACCTATTTTTAGGGTAATAACAGTTTCACATTGTAATTTCATGTGATCTAGGTATATTAAAGAAAAGTTTTCTTTCCAGCCACTACATACATATTCTATTTTCAGTTTTCTTCTTTTTTATAGGAGAACAAGACCTGTGATCATACAGTGTTACTCACAGGTATATGGTTGTATCGTTCTTTTTCACCTTTTCTACAGTGCAGTAGTCACATCTTGGTCCTGAAGAAAGCCTGTTTTGGCTGAAACATGTAGACCGCACCTCTAGCGCGTTCGCACATTCATTTAGATCGCGCGTTTACTGCTTTTTAACTCTTGACATACACGAGATACCTTATAAATTTATTTTTCTCATGTTAGTCAATTTTAAATTATTTCGTACACTGCACAATTATTTCTTTACACTGTTCATGCTCCATCAATCTTTAGCGATTGTGTCTCTAAACTACTGATTAAAAACATCCGCGAGCTCCTCCTTTACATTTAGAAAGGAGTTGTAGCTCCTTGGTTGCAGCAGCTTGCAGCCGAGAGGAGATCCCAAATGATGAAGCATGCCACTTCGGTGGGTGATGGGAATCCGTCCTCTTAATTGAGTTTCCCCTATCAGTTATTGTTTTATGTAGTTTTGGCTGGTCAAAAACTCTCTATTTATATACACTTTAGACCCGCGGATTCTGTGTTGTTTATGTACTTGGTTTGAGGATTTATCCGCGCAGGTCTTTAAATATTCCCTTGGACCCCTTTCTTATCTAGTAGTTATTGCATTTCCACCATTACAAAACAGCGCTCCGTTTGATCTGTGTTTTAGTGATTTCGTTGAGTGTCCATCTTTTATGTAATATCACCCTGTCACTAGAAATGTTTTTATTTAGGATTGTTTCTCCACTCGTGAGCAAGGCGTTTGCTAAAAAAGTGTTGGGTGGACGCTTCTGCTGTTATAAATTTGGCATAACTTGCCTCTGTGAGTGCACTCATGTTTGGCTCTGTCCGTGTGTCTGCATTTATTAAGAGCTTCTCTCCTTATTGGCGAGCTGCAACTTCACATTTTGGGTCAGCATACAGTGTCTCCAGAGCCTGGCTGTGTTGACATTTTGTTTTGCATCACAGGACCCGTCTCTGCATTGACTCAACAGTAACGTGGCATACACCTCAGGATGTAACCAGGCATTTTTCTTCCTGCCTCAAAGTCAGAGGACCTGAAGCTTGAGGTGAGAATTTACCCTGTTTGTGTGTCGGCTATCACTGCATTTGAGAGACAGGTGACGCAGCAGATTTCTTGCAGCCCCGGAGGTGACTTGGATATTACAATGTGTATGACTAAAGCAGAGAATGAGGCCACAAGAAAAACAGCAGCGGATTCCATTTTTGTGGATTCATTCCAAAATATGGAGGAACACTGTATGAAATAATGATCTGAACAGTCACACGTTACTCTTTAGATTGGAAAAACTATTAAAGAGAGAAATGAACAAGTGGTGGGAAGCAGGGCACAAGTCCTAAAAAAAGAAGTGGAGGGACTGACCATGTTAGGCGGTATGCAAGTGACATCATGGCACATGACATCACAGTGCATGGCATCACGGTGTGACCGCATGTGGAATTACAGGAAGTGGCATCACAACCCATGACCTCAGAGGAAGGGACATCACAAGAAGTGCCATCAGATCTTAAGACCTCACACAGCAGGTCTATCATGAGTACATTTGAGTGCATTACAATATTTAACAAATGAGATTTTGCATCAGGAATGTGCCAAAAAAGTTACGCAATCTCAATGCAAAATCTGGGACTCAACTTTTACATTTATTTTTTCAAAACTCAGGCAAAAATAAATTGGCAAGAAGGAGAAACATGGCAGTAAATCTCTCATGCTTAATTGGTTGCAATGTCTGCTTTTTAAAATATCTTACGGGGTCAGGGTACCTGATGCAGAGATCTTTGTGTGCCAACTAAATCTCAGGGAATACTAATAATGGTAAAATAACTCTGGAGGTTAATGTATTTGCTGGAGCGATCTGTGTTTTGTCTTGTCCAAGTTTTGAAAGAAAGTAGCATTGAGGGTTAATATGTCTCCTGCAAAGCACATTATGTAACAAACAGATTTTTATTTTATGTAAATAGGTAAGTGGGTTACTGCTTTTAACAAAGAGATCCTTTTGTTACTTGCAGTACATAAAGTGCAATCCTTCTAATATAGCACAGTGAGCTAGGAAAGACATGTGACTCCTACCCCTTGTACCCCTCTCTGTCTTATGTAAAAGAATCTGTACATTAATTGATATACATATGATTTATTGTCATTGTATAATATGTATGTGTGATGTAAAGAGCTCTGACACCCTGCATTGTGATGATTAGCTAAATAAAAGAAATAAACAAAATTGTGGCATTTAAATTGCTATGTATGTGAATACTGGGACAGACCAACACATCTGACATTCTTACAGTGCATGCATATCTCTTATATACAGGGACTGAACAAAGACAAAAGCATGCCTATCTTAAGTACCTATGAAGTGATAAGGTGTGTGGCTTTGTTTCCCCTCGAATGTGCTTTGGTGTGAGGCTCCTGATAGCTCCAAGCCAGGATACTCCAACGAAAGGAGGCCTGATGACCCCTAACTTCGGTTTTGTTATGGGCCAGGATGGAATCTGATTAGCCCCCTCGCATCCTGCCTGTGCTGCTTGGATTGAAAGCAGACAATGTGCAGGTGCTGCTGAATATGCTGAATAAGTCCTGGTGTCTGACAATTACTACGAGCCAGGTTTGGTATATGTCTGTGGGGCCCAAACTCTTGGCAGGGTAGACGTTGTCTACTCTGTGAAAACAGTGGGTGGACGCCGTCTACCCACGGATACCCTCGACTTGTGCCCCGGTGGGAAGCAAATTTCCCACAGAAATACATTGAGGTGGGTCATGTTCCTAGAGGGTTGAGAATTTTTATAATGCCCTCATATGAAGTTCCAGATCTGCTGATGTTAAAAGAATGGTATTAGAACAACCACCGCTGCTCTATGAAAATGCTTGAAATTTTGGCAAAATATGCAATATAGATCGAGAACAGTATCTACTGGAGATTGATGTTAGCTTGACAGTTTAGAAAAAAATGTGAGAATCAGGAGATTATTGAGACACAAAAAACTTAGGGGCATATTAGCAAGACCCACGTTAAAATTATCGCCGTTTTAGCGGCAGGAAACTGCCGCTAAAACGGCGATAATGGGCTTGCTAATATGCGTTATAGAATTCAATAGAAGCCCAGGTTAGATGTGCAGGACATCTAACCTGGGCTTCTATTGGAATTCCATAACGCATATTAGCAAGCCCATTATCGCCGTTTTAGCGGCAGTTTCCTGCCGCTAAAACGGCGATAATTTTAACGTGGGTCTTGCTAATATGCCCCTAAGATCTATAAAAAGAGGATTTGAAGAATGACATCAAAGCAAAAAACAAAGACAATTACAAAGGGGTCTATATGACTACAAAACAGAACATGTGTTAACACCTAGTAAGAAATATGATGGTATAAGAGCTTGGGTCACTGACACAATATCGAGCTAAACAATATAATTTGACACAAATGTGTCAAAAATATTGTTTACCAAAATATCATGTCCATGGTAAGTACAAAAATATCTGAAAAAAAATATCATTGACACTAATCTCATATATACAAAATATACAAAGATATATACTTTATTAAATATAGCGTTTAAAGTAGTAAATGTAAAATGTTTTAATATATAAATGTAATATTATATAAATATTAAAAATCCCACTAATATTTAATAGTATATATAAATATATAATTAAATAAACACACAAACGCACATATATGTGTACGTGTTTATAAAAAAAGTGTAACATAATTTTAAAACAAAATTATTTTACATTATATTAAGTTTGAAAATATTTAAAATATACTACTGTGAAAATAAAACATAAATATATATATATATATATATATATGTATATATATATAATTCATACACAATAAAACCATAAAAAATATAAAAAATTAAATAACATAAATATATTAATTAATTTAGACAATAAATTAAATATTACAAATATAAAACTCCCAAAAAACATATTTGCTAAAAATACTAGAAAGCGTTGTACTTTGGAGGGATTAAATTTACTATTCTCACTCCAGTCTCTACAACAGTAGGGAAAGCGTTTGCCTTCTGTGGGGTAACATTTTTATTCTCACTCCAGTCTGTGCTACAGTAGGAAAAGTGTTGGACTTCGGAAGGGTAAAATTTACTATTCCCGCTCCAGTCTGTGCAACATTAGGAAAAGCGTTAGACTTCAGAGGGGTAACATTTACTATTCCCACTCCAGTCTGTGCTTCAGTAGGGAAAGCGTTGGGCTTCGGAGGTAAGAAGATGTACTATTCCCACTCCAGTCTGTGCAACGGTAAGGAAAGCATTGGATTTCAGAGGGGGCTAAATTTACTATTCCCACACCAGTCTGTACAACAGTAGGGGAAGCGTTGGACTTCAGAGGGGTAAGAACTACTATTCCCACACCAGTCTGTGCTACAGTAGGGAAAGTGTTGGACTTCAGAAGGGTTACATTTACTATTCCTACTCCAGTCTGTACAACAGCAGGGAAAGTATTGGACTTCAAAGGGGTAAATTTTATTATTCCCACTTAAGTCTGTGCAACAGTAGGAAAAGCAAAATTTAGTATTCCCACTATATTCTGTGTAACAGTAGGGAAAGCTTTGGACTTCAGAGAGGGGAAGATTTACTATTCCCACTCCAGTCAATAATATAGTAGGAAAGCGTTGGACTTCAGAGGGGTTAAATTTACTAGTCCTACTGAAATATGTACAACAGTAGGGAAAGCGTTGGACATCAGAGGGGTAAGATTTACTATTCCAACTCCAGTCTGTGCTACAGGCGTGAAAGTGTTGGACTTCGTAGGGGTTAAATTTACTATTCCCATTCCAGGCTATGCACCAGAAGGCAAAGCACCAGACTTTGGATCAGTGAGATTTACTTTTCACACTCCAGTGTGTTCAACAGTAGGGAAAGCGCTGGAGTTAGGAGGGGTAAAATTTACTGTTCCCACTCTAGTCTGTGCAACAGTAGGGAAAGCGTTAGACTTCAGAAGGGTTAAATGTACTATTCCCACTCCAGTCTGTGCAACGGTAGGGAAAGTACTTCACTCCAAACACATTACACATTTAAATAACCCTAATAATTTTTTTTTTTTTTAAATATACAACTCTTAATATTAACAATACAAATTTGCATAACACATATATATTAAAAAAATAAAAAATAAGAACAATTTACATAATTAATAAACAATGTAATAATTAATTGTCCGATAAAAAATAAGTATTATTTAATTATTACTTATCTTTGCATTCTATACCCCTAAAAACCTAGCAGCACACACCTGAAATATAACTAAAACAAATAAGTATAAAGCAATTTACATAATGAATAATCAATTAAACAATTAATTAACAAATAATTAATTGTTAATTAATTATTATTTGATAAACTTCTCATCCTATACCCCTACAAACACAGCAGCCCACGCCTAAAATATTACTAAAATATTTAATTATTTATACAATAGGCATAATTATTAATCAATTAAAATATTAATAAAATTATTAACTATATATATATATTTTTTTTTTGTTAAACTTTTTATTGATCAAAAGAAAACATAAAGCAGCAGTACAGCAGTGCACCAAGGTCACGGTATACATATAAATGTCATGAGTTGGTCGACATTCAGGCAATCACATTACATATCCCCATGCAAAATCACATTGTCGATATCAGATACGTCCACCAGTTTGAGTCGTTCACGTTGCAATTCAACTGTCGGAGACAGGCATATGTCCACCCTATATCTGTTCCACCCACCCCACTTGCGATCTCATTTTCTGGGGCATCCCCTGTATTTAAAGACGTCTTTTTCTGCTACCATTGCTCTATCCATATCAACTGCCCAGTCGCGGACAGTAGGGATTACCCCCACCCCCCATTTCTGTGCAATATTCCGTTTTGCAATGGCCCATCCCAATGAGGCCCATGTTTTCTCAGTTTGTGTAAGATCGGTGGCGTCCCATACGTTTAATAGGCAGAGCTGTGGGGAGGCCTTCAGAGTCTTACCCCCCACCCTTTCCATTTGCTTGGTGACATCATCCCAGTATGTTCGCACAGATGGGCAATCCCAGATGATGTGGAAAAACGTTCCCTTTTGGTGACATTGTCTAAGACACAGATGGTCCACCCTTCTACCCATTTTGACTAAGACCCCCGCATCTAGGTAAACGCGGTGTAGGATCTTCAATTGGACCAGGCGTAATCTCATGGGGATAGCCAGCTCTCTGGGAGAGGCCAGTGCATCTCGCCAGTCATCATCATCGAGTTCGCCCAGGTCCGTCTCCCAATATTACTGCAGGCGTACCAAGGGGTCTGGGCGGTTATTTAGTAACTTTTTATACATGAGGGATATTGGCTTTCTTGTTCATGGGGTCAAGTAATAGCCTGTCTTCCAGTGGAGAGGCCTCAGACAGTGGGTCATCCCTGGGCAGCACCGCCCTGATTGCATGACTGATTTGTAGACATTGAAATGTTCCGGTCTGTGCGAGTTGGTATTTTTGCTGGAGGTCTGCGAAGGTGGCCAATCTCCCCGATATCCACATATCCCCCACCGTGGAGATGCCAATAAGGTCCCATTTATCAAACCCAGGACAGATGCGGAGATGACCCAAGAAATCTGGTTCCCAGAGTGGTGTGGCTCGTGTAAGTTTATTATGCCAGCCCAGTTGCCTATTCACCCTATGCCATGTGTCGACTGTACGCGCAGTGGGCCCCGTAAGCTTTAACTTCCGGGGGTTCATGTACAGTGCCCTGTTGTATCCTCCCTGTCCCATAAGCCACCGGTCTCTGCGGAAATTCGGGTCATCGTGGGCCCCATGTACCCATCTGTTGATCGCAACCAATTGGGACGCCTGGTAGTACAGTCTAATGTCAGGTAATGCAATGCCCCCGTCGTACCACCCCGCCATTAATTTTTTCATGGCTATCTGTGGAGCTCGGCCGTCCCACAGCAAAGCGCGCACGGCACTTTCGATGTTGGTGAAATAAGTGTCAGGGATTTTATCTGGGGCGTTTTGCAACACATATAGGAAGCGCGGTAGTGCTAGCATCTTAAAGAGGGCTGCACGTCCCAAGAGAGTGAGGGGGAGGAAGCGCCAGTGTTTAACGTCGGCGCGAAAACGTGCCAGGGGTTCAAGCAGATTCGCCTCATGAAATAGGGCCGGGTCAAGTGTGATGTATATGCCTAGATATCGGAAGCCCCTCAATGCCACTGGGATATCATACCCTCTTGTGCTACATGGTGGTGTCTCCCATAGTACATAAAGCTGAGACTTGGTCCAATTAATAGTGTACCCTGAATGGGTGCCAAATATGTGGAATATGTGTAGGACCCGGCAGAGGCACTGCGATTGTGAGGCCATATATAAAAGGATATCATCCGCGTATAATGAAATGCGGTCTTCATGATTCTCCGTCCACTTCAGACCACGGATCAATGGGTCCCCCTTACCCAGACCGTGAGTGGCTCGAGCACCAGGGCAAAAAGCAAGGGCGATAGGGGGCACCCCTGCCTGGTTCCCCTTTCTAATTGAAACTGTCTAGAGGTGTGATTATTCACCACTACCTGTGCGGTCGGGCAGGCATACAGCAATTGGATCCACTTTATAAAGTTAGGTCCAAATCCCATCCTCTCCAATACCGCAGAGAGGAAATCCCATTCGATTGTATCGAATACCATTTTGGCATCTAGTGATAACAGGGCTGCGTCCTCCCTAATCGTACTGCATCTACTCAGCACCCCATGTAATCGTCTTAAGTTCAGGGCAGTATTCCGCCCGGGCATAAAGCCGGATTGGTCCGGATGTACCAGTCCAGTGATATAGGGGATGAGTCTATTGGCCAGCAGTTTCGCTAATATTTTCGCCTCAACTGTGAGGAGTGAGATGGGCTGGTAGGCCCTACAGTCATCCGGTGGTTTACCCTGTTTATGAATAACCACGATGGAGGCCGTCCTGATATCTTTTGGCAGCATCCCTTTTTTGAAGCTTTCGATGTACATTTGGAGCAAGTAGGGGGATAGTTTGGAAGCCATTGGTTTAAAGAATTCAATCGGGAGCCCGTTGGGTCCCATGGCCTTACCCGAACGGACATTTTGAATAGGCAATTGGATTTCTTGTTCAGTAAGTTTTCCCTCTAGGTAGTCTCTATCCTCAGTAGACAAACAGGTGACATTTATGGTCGAAAGCAATTCTGCAGCCGCAAGCGGCTGGTTTGTCCCGGTAGATGTGTATACTGATGAAAAGTAAGTAGCGAACGTGTACGCAATCCTCTGGGGATCGGTAATTGCCTCCCCATTGGACCCACGCAGTAAATGAACCCATCTCGATAGTTGCTCCTTTTTTTCAAGCCAGGCAAGAAGCTTGCTGTTCTCTCTCCATGCTCGTATATCTTATGACATGTTGACTTGTACTTCGCCTTGGCAGCGTCTGTAAGGAGCTGCTGGTAATCAAGACGCACGACTGCCAACGAGTGCTGCGCGTCATGGTCGGGGGTGAGTGCAAGTGCCCTTTCCCTAAGTAGGATATCTTCCTCGAGCCATTCTATGCGTTTAAAGAGTTCTCTTTTATGGCCGACTATCAATGCAAGGGCCCTACCTTTCATCACTACACCGAACGGACCCCATAGCATTTGGGCTGAGGAGACCGATCCTACGTTTTCTTTGAAGTACAGATCAATGTATCCTTGATATGTGGTATCTTGAGCGCCCAGGGGTTTATGGTCAGGGTCGTGCGTTGCGAGGGAGAGCCAATTGTAATCTTAGTGAGGATAGGTGAGTGGTCTGAGATACCGCGAGCAAGGCAACGGGACTCAGAGAACTCGTGGATATCTTGTGCATGTGTGAACATGTGATCGATCCGTGATTGACTGTTGTGGGCCCCAGAGTGGAACATGAATTGTGAGGTGGTGGGGTTGAGTCGTCGCCAGATATCAATGAGGCCCATGGCGGACAGGAATTCGGCAAGTTGGGATCCCCCCAAAGGGTCTCTGCGTGGCGGAAGGCGATCTTTAGTGCCATCCATTGCAAGATTGAAGCCCCCCCAGTACCAACAGGCCAAGCGGAAGATCAAGAAGGAGTGTTCCTAGGTCCTGCAGCATGAGGCGCTGCAGCCCAGGGGGGGCATATGTCGATATAACATTGAGAGTCCTTCCCTCCCAGGTGCTGGATAGCGCAACGTATCTGCCTTTCTCGTCAGACCAGGTCTGATGTATCATGTATGGACAGCCTTTACGTAGAAGTACCCCTGTCCCTCGCGAACCCGATGTGAACTCCGCGTGCACAACTAGGCGATATCCCCATCCATTCAAGGCTCCGCAGGAGTTGCCAACTAAGTGCGTTTCTTGAAGAAGGACGATGTCTGGTGCATGTCTCTTCAGATATTGGAGAACTATCCCTCGTTTGATTTTATCCCCGAGACCATTGACATTCCACGTGAGGAACGTAAGATCTACGTGTGGCCCCATAGGTGGATAGACAACCGACTCGTGTGAAGTCGGGGTGGAGGAAATACATCAATGATCGCGCCCTGGTGACACTTCAAGTAAGTGGCCGTGTAGTGTATCTGTGAGCCAGTCTGTTCCATCATGCAGTTTGCGGGCAGCCCATTAGTAGTATACAAGGGTGTCTCTCGTGATTCCCATGTCAGCTCAATGTGAGCATTCATAGTGACCTGTGTTGTTGTAGGAAAAAAGTACTGCTGCATAGGACTAAAATCACCCAACAACAAACCCCCCACCCCCTAAAAACAAAACAAACATATCCCCCGCCCCCTAAATGACTCCCACCCTCCCCCCTCCCTGCCTCTCTGCATGACGGGCAATGAACCTCCTGCCACCCCAAACTTGCAGAGTGCCTATCGCCCAACCTTAAAAGAATTGGGTACGTGAACCAACCCCACTCCCTGGGGCAACGATTTGTGATTAGCATCTGCCCCGAACACATAAACCCGAGGAGAAGCTGAGTCATGACTTATTGCATTTACAAAGGGCTCCCAACACCCCACAATAGTGTATAGTTACATCTTTGGATCCGCCGGCACCAGCAGCGGACGACCACAAAATACCACCACAGAGCAGTTCCAATGTGCACAGATCGGTGTCCGTAAAAGCTCTACAGTGTTGACCTCGTTAACCAGAGCCACAGGGTCCCTCTCTTAGTCCACTTGACGCTGTTCCGACGTAACTTCAGTGGCGGTGCCACCACCCGTCGGGGACCCATGGTGGCAGTCCGGTTGGTCTTGGTGCCCATTCCTACGGCGAGCCTTGCTGTTTCACTTACCGACCGTGCGCCAGCCCTCAAGCCAGTCCCTCGCGTCCTCAGGGCTGGAGAAGAACCAGGTTTTTCCTTCGGATTCAACGCGCAATTTTGCAGGGAAGAGCATAGCATACTTGATTTCTTGATCACGCAGGGCGCGTTTCACCTCCAGGAAACTACGGCGCTGTCTCTGCACCCTCAGCGTGAAGTCTGGGAAAAATGTAACTTTACTATTGTCAATGGTAACAGGCGGGACCGCTCTCGCTGTGTGCAGTATGACGTCCCGGTCTCGGTAGCTGAACACTCGCACCAGAAGGGCTCGGGGTGGTGCTCCTGGTTTAGGTCTGCCACCTGCACCCTGTGCGCCCTCTCAATGGAAAAATATTTGGATAAACCCTTAGGTTGGAGATGCCGCAACACCAGGTCCTCCACGAATAAATCCGCCGCCTGCCCCTCCGCCCGTTCAGGCACTCCTAGTATGCGGACATTGTTGCGGCGCATACGGCCCTCATAATCATCGAGCTGGCGTTCTAACAGGTCCTTGTTGTATTCCTCTTAGGGTGTCCATAAACGGGCTTTCCAGTATCATGTCCTTATGTAGGCACAATTCGCCCTGCCCTTATATAGGCATAAAATCCCAGCCCTTATTTAGGCATTAAACCGTGCACTCCAAATACAGGCATGGTCTCTGACATCCGTCCACCCTAACGTCACAACGAGTTCTTGAAGAACAGACCCTTAGGCTGCGGGAGTTTCCCTAGTCCAGGACTATTGATTTCTTCAAGGACTCATATATTATGCATGAACCATTATTCCTTAGGGGTTCATTCATGACGTCTTTCGCTGTCCGACTCACGTCAATACTAACATTCTTAGGTGCTTCTCAGGTATAAATATACCTTCCCTAGCCCCTGTAAATCAGAAGAGACCTCGACTTCAGAGGAGCCCGTTTCCCGGCCTGACGCACTGAGAAGACGCTGTCATCCCTGCACGCAGAGAGTCCAGCTTCCAGTGATCTGACTTCCCTTGCGGGGTGTTGGAGTTCGAGTCTGGCAAAGAGAGTCCAACCTCTCTCATTCTTCAGGTATGGAGCAGACTAGAACCTAGAGGGACTCTTGGCATACTAGGCATACTGGGGTTAGCGTACTCTTAGTATACCATAGTAAGGAATACTTCACCTACTTCATACCTCGTCCTATACCTAGGTTAGGTTAGGTACATTGGGGTAGAACTAGATTAGAAACGCATCGTATGAGTACTCGCATTTTTAGTCTGTGTTATTTATGTAACAGCATATGTACTAAAAGATAATGCTCTTGCAGTATTATTTATTTCTACTGCTCACACTGGACATTATTTATCTCACATACTGTCTTGTGATCGTAACAGCACATTTTACTTACACTAGAAACAAGACTGTTCAATAAATCTTTTATTGAAACGCCCGTCTATTTCTTTCTGTGTAACTTGGAGAAAACTAAGCATGCACGACTGAGCTGAGTGAAATAGTTATCTATTGTTTCCACGACTCTGGGACACGTTCTGATTCTAAAGGGAAACACAGTGGTCATGTTTTGCGGCTGCCAGAAACTACTCCCTTCTTGTTGTCAAGGAGTTTCTAGTGGCCTCTGAGCTAGCTGTCCTCAGGGCTGGAGAAGAACCAGGTTTTTCCTTCGGATTCAACGCGCAATTTTGCAGGGAAGAGCATAGCATACTTGATTTCTTGATCACGCAGGGCGCGTTTCACCTCCAGGAAACTACGGCGCTGTCTCTGCACCCTTGCCTTGATAAAGTCTAAGGGGAGACAAAACACGTGTTGGCATTGATACAGTCTTTCATGCTGGATGTTACATCAACAAGAATAAAGAAACATCTTTTCAAGAATTTGAATTGTTTGGACATTGGTTAATAGCTAAATATCAACCAAGTGAACTTTACATGATATTTTCGAATGAGGACCATTTTTACTTGTTTAATACCTATAAGATATTGCAACTGTTTAAGGGTGTGCCAAATGATGCTCTCTTTCTTATGATTTATACACACAGGAATTACTTCCTGTGTTAATCGCATCTTTTGGTAGTAGATGTGTTGAGCAATAGTAGCACCCCGTCATCCTATTGAGAAACACTGTTATTTATTCACACTGAATCACTTTGTGTTTTGTTATTGAGTGGACTACTGATGTGCGGTTCCGTTTCCTGGAGAGGAAAACACTACTACCATTATTTGTTTATCACCTCTATCTTTAGGCAAGGTAATAAATCTGAGTGCTCTGCGAGGTCTCTTATATCCCCATATAAACCTTGAAAACATACTTTCTATGGCTTTAAACCATTGTGGTGTAAACTCCAAACAAATTGTCCTGAAAAAATATAAAACTTTTGGGAGAAAAGCATTTTAATCGCGTTACACCTACCCCCAATAGATAGATGCAGATTATTTAGTCTATTAAGATCTTTTTCCGTATGTTGTATTAATGGATCGAGATTAGCCTTCACTAAGTTACCCACATTTGCCGTTATGCTGACACCCAAATACATAGCTTTCTCCACTACTCGATCATCTCTCATCTTGAGTTTGTTATTAAGAACTATCTGCGTTTTATCTTGATTCAGCTTATACCCGGATACCCGTCCAAAGAATTTAGCCTCATCTTCTATTGCCTTTATCGCGGCGACTGGATCACTAGTAACCAACGCTATGTCATCCGCATAGGCTAGTGTTTTAGTGTCCCAAGTTCGTGACCATATTGGTGGAATTAGCATATTATTTTCGAGTCTGCAAATAAAGGGGTCAATAAATATCGCAAATAGTAGGGGAGAGCATGGGCACCCCTGTCTTGTCCCTCTGGTAATAGCTATCTTCTCTGAGACTGACCCATTTACCATCACTACAGCTTCTGGTGCTGTATATAACATTTGAGTTGCTTTAATAAAAGGCTCCCCTGTACCATTTATTGACATCGCTGTCCAAAGGTATTTCCAGGAGACCCTATCGAAGGCTTTCTCAGCATCCAGTAGTATGAGTGCCGTAGGGTCTCCTGCAACCTCGGTAATGTCAAAAAGTGTAATCACTCTTTCAACATGGTCGGTAGTAGACCTCCCTGGGATAAACCCATGCTGACGACCAGATACAATTTTATGAATAATTGGTGCCAAACGACTGGCTAATAGTTTCGAATAAATTTTTGAATCCCCATTGATCAGAGTGATAGGACGATATGATCCGAGTTCTATAGCATCTTTGTTCTTTTTTAAGAGAACCACGATTTTAGCTCGAGACCATGATCCCGGGGGTCGACCACCCTGAAAGATATGTATGAATAGGTCACTTAAAATTCTCTTTAATGGCCTGAAGAATTTAACTTAAAACTCTGTGGGTATCCCATCCATCCCGGCTGCCTTCCCCTCAGCTAGACTATTCATTGAAAGTAAAATTTCTTCCCACTGTGGTGTATAATCTAAGCTGTCTTGATCCTCTTGCCCTAGTCTTAACGATGGGATCTGATCTAGATATTCCTCAATCTTATCCTGTTGTATACCAGTCTCCTCATACAAATCTTGAGAGTATCTTTGAAATGCAGCTCTTATCTCTTTAGAATCAGTCTTTGGTCCATATCTCGGATCTTTAATCTCCCTTATTAAATTGGCTGTACTTTGTTGTCTGGTTCGTACTGCCAATTGATGTCCAACTTGTTCGCTCAGCTCATATGTAATTTCCCTATTCGTGGTTGCCTTAATTATCGCTTTTTCCGTAATAGTATTTTTAGCGATTGAAACCAGTCTTAGTTCCCTTTCAATTTCCCGTCCCTCTTGTACAGCCCTTATCAGACCCTCCTCGGCTATAGCCAGATTTCTTTGTAATGCCCCCATTTTCTGTTTGGCCTCTTTATTAAGGTTTAGTGAAAATCATAGCGTCTCCCCTCTTATTCCCGCCTTCATTGCGTCCCAGACCACCTCAATCGTGGTGCTACCCAGGTTATCCTCCAAGAACTCTGGTATCCATTTATTCATATGTTGGCAATATTCCTTATTTAGCAACAAAGCTCTTTCAAAGGTCCAGATTTTCAGATCAGGGTTCATTACGTCACTTTCTAGGTTCATAATTAAAGGATTATGGTCCGATAGAACCCGTGGTAATCTATCTATTGAGCAACTAGAATTTATAGTACTTGAAATAAACATATAATCTAATCTAGCGAGTTTTACATGTGGATTAGAGAAGAATGTAAAGCCTGGATCACTTGGATGCTTTGTTTGCCAACAGTCTATCAAGCCATGGGTTTGGCATAATTCTTTGAGGGCCTGGAATACTTTTGGTTTCCTCCCCTTATATTTAAATCCAGGATCCAATGACCAATCACATGGAAGGTTCAAATTATAATCGCCACAAACTATCAATGGGAGCGGCCAATGAGCCAGTTCATTGGAGATATATTCCAATACGCTCGGGTCATCCATAACACTTCCGTATATTGTACATACTGTCATTTTTTTATCATTGTTGTATTGACATTCTGTAATTGCCCATCGCCCATACTTATCAGCCGATGACCTAGCAAACTGTATCTCGCTCCCTTTTGCCAGAATGGCGACCCCCCTAGTCCTTGTTCCCTGTGTTGTTGCCGTAACCAATCTATATCCTAGGGTTTTAAGTAGGTGCCGTTGTGACCCCTCGATGTGTGTCTCTTGAAGACAAATAATATTAGCCCCTATCGCTTGTAATCCCACAGCCACTCTTTGTCTTTTTTTTCGATCGTTAAGACCACAAATATTGATGGTGAGAATCTTCAGCCTAACCATTAAAATCTGTGTCCTTACCTGTCTGCTTATTATTCTCCTCTAGGATTACCATCCATTTATGCCATTCCTGGCCTTTAATCTGCTTCTTGTACCATGATTCGACTTTCTTAGTTGCACAATTTATATCTGCCAACTGTCTGAGATCTCCCTTCCCCCCACCCACACTCCCACCCCTCTCCCCCTCCCTTCTTAGGGCAATCAGGCTCAATCCTGAGCCTGCGTGACAGAGTCTGGACCGTCCTCACCCACTGTCCACACCCCCACTTCCCCCGTGCTCATGATAAAAAAAAAAACCCTTGTGCTAAGAAAGCAATTCTTTCTAAACAAAAAAGTATTTTTCATATTAAGGCCTTCATAAGGAAGTGAACAGTTCAGCCAATATATATACAACCCATCCCATGGGCGAATAAAGTCTTGTTTCCAAAAAGAGAAAAAAAAAAAAAGGGTAAAAGACATAGATAATTCTTCATTACAATACATGAGATACATGAGATTCTTAATCTCTGCTTCCTTAATCCCTCAAAATGGTACGTCAGATATTATTTACTCTCGGTAATCCCGGCTTTCCCTGCTGTAATCTCCTCTAGCAGTTTCTGGGCTTGTATTTCAGATGTAACATAATAGTTCCGCCCTTGAGAGATGACTTTTAACTTAGCCGGATTCTGTAGAAAGACTGTAGCTCCTGCTTTTTGAAAAGGAGTTATGAGTTGTCTGAGTCTCCATCTTCTTTCCACAGTGGCATGCACAAAGTCTGGTTTCATGAAAAAGGAAAAGTTCTCCCACTTCCTCTTCATATTGGGTCTAGCCAGATCGTACACGGCCTGTCGGAGCAAAAAATTCCCAAAATATATTAAAATAACACGAGGGTACGCCTGAGTGTTCGTAGAGCGTTTGGATATTAACAAAGGAAATTTATGTACCCGTTGAATTTCCTTATCCCACTCCCAGTGTGCTAGTTCTGGCAAAGAATTTTTCAGCAGGGTTATTGTGAATTTCCTAATGTCATTGCCTTCACTATTTTCCAGTATCCCCAACAGCCTCAGGTTGTTGCGGCGTTGGCGATTTTCTGCCTCTTCTAATTTCCACATCACATCCTTCAGCGTATTTTCTTGCGAAGAAGCCTGTTCTTTCAGAGTGTCCACATTATTTTCTAGATCCTCTGTGCATTTTTCCACCATACTTAGGGGCCGATTCCGATTCGGGCCGGAAACCTCTCCGACCGAGCCGGACCCGGAGAGATTTCCGACCGAATCGGACTCTGGCAGTCCGACCGAAAGAGAACGATGCGCACGCATGCACCCGGACTCGATTTGGTCGGACATCCATTGAAGTCAATGGGAGCCGGTCGTACAACGCGTACGCGGGCTCCCATTGACTCAATGGGTGCGAGGCGAACAGGGGCACCCCCTACAGCGGGTACGCGTCGATGCGCATCGTGCCATACATGCACAGGTAGGGGGGACCCATGGGTCCCCCCCTGTGTGCGACTCGCACGGCCACGCATACAGGGTGTCCGACGCGGACCCCCAAAGTCCGGCTCCGACAGCTCTTTTGAGCCGGACGGCGCGAGTCGGTCGGACTGCTCGCGGTGCGCATCGTACTTGCCCGGCCGGGGAACGACTCCATTGCGCGGTGCGAGTTGTGTCCGTGCGAGTCGGTCGGAGCGTGTTGAAGCCGGGTACGAGTCGGTCGGCGATTTCGCGGCCGCTTGCATCGTACTCGCTCGGCCGGACCCACGTACGAATCGGTCGGGAAACAGGGCTCCGAATCGGATCCGGTAAAGCCGAATCCGATTCGGAGCCCTACCGGCCGAGATCGGAATCGGCCCCTTAGTCTCTCTACAATTTCTGTGCAAGTTTTCCCAATTTTACGCATTGACCCTTGTAGCTTCTTCGAGGCTAGCCGTGCTTGACGGTTTTCCATTTTGACCTCATCTTGGAACGATCTTAGGGATTGAAAAATCAGCGAGAGGGAAGGCTCTGCGGCTTCATCATATGCTTTCTGTGTGGCCAGTCCTGTTGGCTGTTCCCTAGCGAGTTTTCCTTTCTCATTTGAGCCGTTGGGAGGTAACAACTGTGTTGCTGAGTAGTCCCATCCAAGTTCTCCTTCTTCTTCTCCCAGCGTTTTCTTGCGGTTGCTCCTTTTTCCTTCCGACACCCGTTTTGTTCTCTTGGGTATCCTTCTCTCGCCTTGCTGGCTGTAGTTACTCGTGGAAGAGTCTCCACATTCCACATCTTCACTACTACTTGAAATCTCAATATCTGATTCTGCTGATTCTTCATTCAGAGAGTAAAATGTTTCCATGGAATCCGGGGAAAGATATCCCGCCTCCTGGCTCTTTTTCTGTATAGCCCCTTCAATGAGAGCATGTTGCTGCCCTTCGCACATCTGCTCGGGTATGCTTACCAGCTCTGTGGTCTCTCCAGTTGGGTTACTTATGCTTCCCTTGGGGATCTGTCTTTATCCGGGGTTTTTTCCCCCTTGTCGTTATCCCCTCTTTGATGGGCCCTATTGAGTATTTCAGGCGTTCCTAGTACAGTATTATCACAGCTTGACTCCCAAGAGGGCCTTCCCTCCTCCAATAATCCCGGTGAAATATCCAAAGGAGTATTCTGAGGATTCTTTATATTAGCTAAGTCTTCGCCAGCAGCCGGCCCATTTTGATCACCCAGTTGCCCTTGTATTACCATCTCCAGCCCTTTCTCTTTCTCACTGTCCAAGGGTAAAAATATGCTAGTTATCGCAAACTGTTTTTCCCCCCTGGCTCTCCCAATGGGATGCCTCCCAAGTCAGTGTTTTTGGTAGCCTCCGTCTTATCTTTGTTTTTGTCCAGTTTACTCCCCTTACCAGAGCGTATTTCGTTTTTCTTTAAGTCTGTATCTATTTTTAAGTCAATTTCCTTTCCAGTAGTAGATTGCGCGCTCGAGCGCGTCTTACCTCGACCTCCTCGCGCTGCCATAGCCTCCGTGCAGTGATCTCCGTGGTTTCCCCTGGCGTCCTTGTTGCTGGGCAACCCCAACCGGCAGCCGTCACAGATTCTCCCTCCGGAAACTGTCGTCAGAAGCAGCCAAGCAAGTGATTCCCAGCGTGTACAGCAAGCTGCCTCGTATCGATGTTCCCCCTGTCTCTGGGCTCCGTCATGCCCCCGGATCCATCGGGTCCATCGGATACTTTCTACCACTCGCATTCCCATGTACTTCACAATTCCTTCGTTTTACACCCGCCGTAGAGCTTTCGCCTTTGGGTTGTCTTCAGATTGCCTTCATACCGATCATTTTTCATGCTATTCATTACATCCTGCTCGGATAAGAGCACAGCGAGGATCGGTGCGGAGCGGAGGTGAGTGAAAGCGATCTCACTCAGACGCCATCTTGCCTCTCGACTTTTAACAATTACATTAAAAAATCGAAATCACTTAAAATTGCAAACTATGTTTAAAAGAATTAATAATTATACAAACAATAATAACAAATAAAATTTATATATGCACTAAAACACATTAAAATAATCAAAAAACAATATTTTTAACAACTATATTATTGAAAATGATATTAAAACCAACAATATTCTTAACATTGATATTCCTTACCTAAACAAAAAATATTCCTGACAATGATATTTCTGCATCCCAATATTTTTGTATTACAATCTTTGTTTCCCAATATTTCTGTTTCTCAATAATCAAAACTCAATATTTTCTCCAAACACCTTAGAGCACAGCTTGGCAATAATTAGGTACAAGAAACTGAAATAACTACTCAAACACATGCTGGTGTGGAAGCTGCTGGTGAATACTCAGTTGTAATAGAAACACCAGGCACCTGGGAAGAGAGTGATGTGTCTGGCTTATGTGAAATAACACGGAGTGAGACGGATGTGGCACCCAATAGGATGCCAACTAGGATTTTGTTTTAAATGAGTGTTTAGTAATGAACAAGGATGGGACTCATAACACATGGAACAAGAGGACAACCAACAAGGGGAGGAGGAAAATACAGTAGAGGAGGATCAGAAGAAGCAAAAGGAACAAACAACCAAGGCCCAGTGGGAATGATTACAATGGGCAGCAAAGTGAAGAAATAATAGAGAACAATAACACCCTCATGATAATGATTTTTTTTTCTAGAATTTGAAACAAAACTGAACTACAAGTACTGAGCAGAGGGTTGGCAATTTGCCCCACTAGCAATGGTGATTATAGTCAAATGCTTATAGACCTCTATAAATTTATACGTAAACTTAAACAGAAGAAGTATTTCATCCTAAAATCTGATGGTTCTAAGAAAGAGGAAGCTGGCATACAAAGGGATAGGCCCCTTCCTTTGACCTTTTGATGGAAGATGTGGACACATTAAATACATTGGTTTCTCTAGCTAATGAGAAGGATATGAGTAATCTAGAAAATTGTGACATTGTATTAAATGAATGCTGCCCAAATAACTTCAAAATGACATCCACTTTTACACCCACACTATCCCGTGATCACATAGATACGTTTATGAAGTGATCATTAGGGATATGAACACATTGAGGCAGAATTATTTTTTCTGGGAAACATAAATTAAATTGGTGTCAATGGAAAGCTTTACGGGTTCTTGAGGATAACGAAAGAATTGTAAACCGCCCTGCGGACAAGGGAGGCAATGTGGGAATTTTACCTGTGAGCAAGGCGTTTGGTAAAACGCGTTAGGTGGCTGCTTCTGCACTATTAAATTTGACATTACTTTCCTCCATGAATGCGCTCGTCTTTGGGTCTGCCGTGTGTCTGCATTTATTACGAGCTTCTCTCCCAATTGGTGAGCTGCGCCTTCACTGTTTGGGTCTGCATGCAATGTCTTGAGAGTCTGGCTGTGTAGGCATATATATACATATACATAAATATATTCAATGAAAAATCCAAAGGTTACAGTGACATTATGTTTAAGTGAATATATCAGTGCCAACATAAGGTTTTAAACTAAAAAAAAACACAGAAATTCATCAGTTATAGCTAGAAGAGCTAACTATAACTTGCACCTCCACCATGCACTGATAATGACCTCACATATTAAACCACTCATGACATGTACTATGGCAACATTTATGACATCACTGATGACATCTCAAATGACATCATTGATTGGCATACGGGATGAAGGAGAAGAACGAAGGAAATAAAAGAAAATAGAAGCAAAATTATGTTTAAGCACTGAAAAATTGGAGGTCAGATGCTTGGTGAACCAGTCAACAAACCTGAAGCCCTTACTCAGGTAAAGAATAGAGTAAAAGTATACAGGCTGTACTGGAATGTGAAACAGAAACTAAATAACTTCAACGCTTCACCTAGAGTGGGCCTTGGGGGATATGGGTGCAAATGGCCGACACTTCACTTTATATGTGACATACTTTTGTTTGCTTGGGGTGGGTAGCAGAAATAGATAAAACATCTAAAAGAAATCCTGATACTAACTTTCATTTGATTACGGGGGCGTGGCCAAGCCGGCGACTAAAATGGCCGCCTGGCTCTGAAGCTCCGTCCGGTCCTCCAGCTAAATGGCGTGTTCCTGTGACCAGCGCCGACATCGCAAGGCGAGCGCGATGTAACTGCCATTTAATGCGACGCCGAATCTTCCGGTGCAGGAACGGGACCGCTTGGTGCCCGAGAACGGCGAGGTGCAGGCCTTGCGGCGCGGTCCTTCCACCGCGGGCTCTTCTCTCAGCCCTGATTTCAGCACGTATGGCCTAATCCGCCCGGAGCGGCTCCGTCCACACAAGACACTGGTGAGAGCCGCTGCGGCCCCCCTTAGCACTGAGTGCCCGCAGCCCCTCTGAGCCTCTGCCGACTGCCAGGATATCTATCGGCGGCGAGGCGCGCCTCGATCTTCTTCACAGGGCCTGAGGGGGGAGGGGCGCGCATCACAACGCCTCGCGGCTGCCAGCTCCGGGAGTTATCCTGCCTCTGCTCGCACATTTGGGAATAAGCGTGAAGGATACTTCTGGGAGGTTAAGGAGTGGAGTGCCCCGCAAGACACTACTGAGGTCTGCGCTGGCTGTATGACCCCAGTCCTTCTGCCCTAGTTTGCCGCATGCGGTCGACGCCACAGACTAGTACGCTACGTCCTCCTCTCCACTGGGAGTCGACCCATGTGGGGGCCCAGCTATTGCAGCTACATGGAATCCCGGATCGGGTGCCTTGTGGGGTGACAGCAGATCAGGACCTCACCCCTCACCCCTGTCTCGCCGCCCACACACTACATCACCTGTGCTCCCCCTGATGCGTGTAGGTGCCTACCCTCCACCGGCAGTCGCGGTGGCCTGGATACGGCCAACGGGATTGCGGCGATCCCTCCTTTACTACTGGCGCAAGCAATCGAGGTTGTGCTTTTCCCCCTGCTCTCCGCCCGTGGCGCCCCCACAGGCTGACCAATTGGCCCCCTGATTCCTTCCTGAGGGGCCTGTTGTCGCCACTTGACGTACTGCACGCCGCGGCGGGAGAGACCATCCACCCTGGGAGCACCCGCTGAGGCCTGGCGGGTCGAGGCAGTCTCACTCTGCACGGCATGGGCCGCATAGACCCTAAGCAGAGAACGCTTCCTTTTGAAAAGATTACGGATACCACCCCCACGCAAAACTCCACCATGGCGGAGGCTGCACAGAGCCTAGGCCTGGGAGACGGATCCTCAGACCCAGCGCATTGCCTGCTCCAAGAGATGAGAGCCGGTTTTAAAGCACTAGACAGTCGCTTTGATTCTCTAGATAAATCCATTTCCAGCCTCGGCGCCAAAGTTCAAGTTCATGACAGAAGACTGGATGTGACTGAGGCACGCATATCCGACATTGAGGATGGGACTGCACAATCCGTGAAACGTCTAGAGCGCATGGAACGCATTTTGAAAGAGGTGGGCATTAAAAATGAGGACTTGGAAGCACGCAGTCGCCGAAATAACGTACGCATCCTTGGAGTTCCCGAGGCGACTCCCACTGGCCGCATGGATATGTTTGTTGAGACTCTGCTGTTGGGATTATTTGGAAAAGAGGCATTCACTCCGGGCTTTGTCATAGAAAGGGCGCACAGATCACTGGGCCCTCGTCCCAACACCGGTCTCCCTCCTAGGCCCATTGTAGCACGCGTCATGAACTTCCGAGACAGAGGCACAGTACTCCGACTGGCGAGAGAAAAAGGAGATGTGGACTGGCAGGGCTCCAGACTGTCCTTTTATCCAGACTTCACTGCCATGGTTCAGGAGGCTAGGCGGAAATTCAACGACGTCAAAGTCGCCCTGAGAAATCTGGGACTGCGCTATGGTATGCTGTATCCAGCTAGGCTGAAAATTGATGTGGATGGCAGGGCCCGCATCTTCGATAACCCGGCGGAGGCGCAAGAGTTCTGTCGAGTCTACAAACAAAAGAACAACCCCTCGTTCAGAGCAGGATCCGGCTCTTCTCCCCCACACAGCGGCTCAGATGCAAGTGCGGAACTGTTTTCCAGTGCTGGCACGGGATGATCGGAACACTTCATATTCCATGTACTCATGTTTAACCTTGACAGGAACATGTTACGTAATTCTATATTGATATTGCAGTTGGCTGGAGACATGACGGGGCGTTGCTGCCCCCCATGGTGTATCCTTTATGTATGGTTTGGTTCACTTTGGGGTACTGTTTTTTGGGAATGTCATTTCAGTGTAAAGCAATTTGGTTCTTCACGTTCACTATCATTTGGGATGTGGCCCTTCCCCGGATGGGGTCCGGCTGGGTGGGGGGTGGTGGGAGGGTAATTTCATTTGTAAGTAAATTTTCCTTCGTACAGTCAAGTCATTTACGATTGATCACTGTTGTTCATAGTCGATTGTCTGCTATATTGGAAATGCTACACCAGCTAGATGGCCAAGTTCGGTAATGTAGAGGGTCCGTCGAGCCTCACCCTACTCTCATGGAATGTGAGAGGCTTGAATACTACTCTGAAACGTAGACAGGTCATCCACTATTTAGTAAGACACAAAGTGGACGTTGCCTACTTACAGGAGACGCATCTCCCCAAGACTGACAGGGCACACTTTGGGGCTAGCTGGGGCACAAATAGATATTTCGCAAACTACAGTAACTACGCCAGGGGGACAGCCATTTTAATAGACAACAGGGTTACATTCTGCCCCAGTTCCTTTCTCCAAGATTGCGAGGGGAGATATATCTGGCAGTATCCGGGACCCTCTTTGGTAGGAAGGTTACACTAGTTTGCATATATGCCCCCAACGCGGATAGCCCAGAATTTTTTCACTCTCTGTCATTACAACTTGATAAGCTGGATCCGCAGACTCTGATAGTTGGCGGGGATTTCAACCTATTGCCCGACCCTGTCGCGGACAGTACCTCTGGGGCACAGGACTCTAAACCCCGGGCCCGCCGTGCACTCCAAGAGCTATGTGACCGGTTCACCCTATTGGACGTGTGGCGGAAACGTAACCCCAACACTACAGAATACACACACTACTCAGGCCAATATAACACATGGACGAGGATCGACTTTTGGCTGATCTCGCCCGATATTTATGGCTGTTGCTCGCTGGTTGAGGCACTCCCTAGGACCTATTCGGATCATTCCCCAGTTAAACTGCATTTACAGATCCCCCGCCCGGAGGGTTTCGAGCGACAATGGCGGTTTCCCAACCGTGCCTTACAAGATGACGTTTTCAAGGCTGAGATACACGAGGCTATTGAAGACTACTTCACTATAAACACTGGCTCAGTGGACTCATGGGCGGTTTTGTGGGAAGGCTTTAAATTTAAAGCGGTTCTTAGGGTCACATGCATTGCTAAACACGCTGGTGTCCTCAGAGATCTACGTAAAACACTGGCACGACTTGAACAAGACCTAAAAGCATTAGACGTGGCTTCTACACAGCAAACAACATCCACATATGAAAACAGACGATTGGTGCTGCTAGAGGATTAACAGAGACACTGCTGACAGGGAAATTTTATTCCTGGGGAAATACCAGACAGCTAGACGTTACGGAGAAGGTGAAAGGCCTGGAAGAGTCCTTGCTCAATTATTGCGACCACCTTACCACAAAACATACATTACTGAATTGCGGGCTTCCGACTCACACACCTACACCACCACAAAAGACATTCAGAGCAGCTTTCTGGGGTTCTTCTCTAAGTTATATTCATCTACTCTTGGGGATAATAATGAGGCACAGGAGGGCTACCTTGACGAAATTGCACTAGTATATCTTGAAAAATATATGCAAGACTTTTTAGCTGAACCCATTTCTGTTGCAGATGTGCTTCTCACCATAGACACCATTCGGGGCTCCTCAGCGCCTGGGTTAGATGGATTCACAGGAGAGTTCTACAAAACATATAAAGAAATATTGGCTCCTAAACTTATTGAAGTCTATGCAGAAGCTCTAGAAAAGCAGATTCTTCCTCCTACCCTGCGTGAAGCGGTCATAATCCTTCTCCCCAAACCGGGCAAGGACCCTTCGCAATGTGGCTCCTATCGTCCGCTGTCCCTCCTAAATTTAGATTATAAAATATTAGCGAAAGTCATCTCCAATAGACTGTCCCAACTAATGGAATTTATAATCTCCCCAGCTCAATCCGGCTTTGTGCCTCATCGCTCCACCTCCCTGAATCTTCGCACGTTGTTCTCGGTCATTCATAGGATTGACCCGGACACTCCGGCTGCAGCCATACTGTTGGACACGGAAAAAGCCTTTGACTCTCTCGAATGGTCCTTTTTTCTCTCCGTCATGCGCCGCATGGGCATGCCCATGGGCTTCATCGCCACGACAGCCCTCTTGTATAATAAACCGACTGCCCGACTGCGTTTGAATGGCACACTCTCCAGTCCCTTTCGGCTAACACGCGGAACTAGGCAGGGCTGCCCACTATCCCCTTTATTGTTCATTTTGGCCATGGACCCCCTCATATGTCACTTCCAAGAGAGACATCTCCACAGGGGGTTACAATTTAAAACCGGTCCCCTACTGGTATCGTTGTATGCCGACGATACGATACTCTATGTTAGACACCCCAAAGATAATTTAAACAAATTGATTAGAGAAATTATTAGATTTGGCCGTTTCTCCGGACTGGGCATAAACTGGCACAAATCAGTCATATTTCCATTGACGAGCAGCACAAAGCCATGGGACCTTGAGTTTCCCCTAGAATGGTGCACTGAGTCGGTGAAATACTTAGGTATTCACGTTCATCTAGACACAGCCCAAATACTTAGTCTTAATTATGGACGGGCAGTAGACACGCTTTCCACTCAAATAGAGAAATGGCTAAAACTCCCCTTGTCATTAGCTGGACTGTAGTGTAGCTCCTATTTCCCTAATAGGCTCTGCGCATTGGAATAATATACCCTATAGGTTTGACATAGGACTAAGGTCGATATGTCCCTATCGAGTATATTAAACTTAATTACTTGTGCCAGCTAGCTCAGAGGCCACTAGAAACTCCTTGAGTAACAAGAAGGGAGTAGTTTCTGGCAGCCGCAAAACATGACCACTTTGTTTCCCTTTAGAATCGGAACATGTCCCAGAGTCGTGGAAACAATAGATAACCGTTTCACTCAGCTCAATTGTGCATGCTTAGTTTTCCTCAAAGTTACACAGAAAGAATAGACGGGCATTTCAATAAAAGATTTATTGAACAGTCTTGTTTCTCGTGTAAGTTATATGTGCTGTTACGATCACAAGACAGTATGCAAGATAAATAATGTACAGCATAAGCAGTAGAAATAAATAATACTGTGCTAGCATTATCTTTTAGTGGATATTTATACACATAAATAACATGAACTAAAAATGCGAGTACTCATACGATGCGTACCTACGCTAGTTCTACCCCAATGTACCTAACCTAGGTGTAGGGAAAGGTAGGAAGTAGGTGAAGTATTCCTTACTACGGTATACTAAGAGTATGTTAAGCCTAGTATGCCAAGTATGCCAAGTATGCCAAGTATGCCAAGAGTCCCTCTAGGTTCTAGTCAGCTCCATACCTTAAGAATGAGAGAGGTGGGAATCTCTTTCCGGACTCGAACTCTAACACCCCGCGAGGGAAGTCAGATCACTGGAAGCGGGACTCCCTGCGAGCAGGGATGACAGCGTCTTCTCAGTGCGTCAGGCCGGGATACGGGCTCCTCTGAAGTCGAGGTCTCCTCTAACTTGCTTGGGCAAGGGAAGGTATATTTATACCTGGTAGGTGCTTTGGAATGTTAGCATTGACGTGAAGTCGGACAGAGGAAGACGTCAGGAATGAACCCTTAGGGTATAATGGTTCATACGGATCACTGACAAAATATCGATCACACAAATATCGAGCAGACAAAATATCGTGGACAAAATATCGACTGTCAAAATATCGACTCCCTATCTCCAAACAGGTAAGTACAAAAATATCGAATCCAAAATATCGTCGTTAAAAATATAGGGGCATATCAGCAAGGCGAGGCGATAAAATTATCGCCGCTTTAGCGTCCGTTTTCGGACGAAAAGCGGCGATAATTTTATCGCCCTATCAGCATGGACACGCTAACGCGTGAATCCATGCCTTAGCGCCTGTTTACTGAACGCCCAGCTTTGCATCTCTAATGAGATGCAAAGTGGGCGTTCCTTCCCGAAATAACTGGAGAAATGTCGCTAACCGACATTTCTCCAATTATCAAGGGAATCGCTAACAAGCATAGCGATAAGAAAAGTAGCGCTAACCACAGTTATCGCTACTTTCCTTACGCCTGCTTTAATTCAGACTTAGCCATGTAATCCTATGGGAGGTGGATTACATGGCTAAGACCACCCTGCCCTATCAGCAAGGTATCGCCGGTCACAGTGCGATTATCGCTGGTTTCCCAGCGATAATCACACTGTTTTCCAGCTATCGCTTGCATTTCTATCGCTTTGGAGATAAGCGTTGCTGATAGCACGCTATCTCCGCGATAGAAAGCAGCGATAGCCGGCGATAATTATCCTAGCGCTAAGTGCGCTTAGCGATAATTATCGCCGGCCCTTGCTGATATGCCCCATAGTTAGTCAAATTATCGAATTTTATAAATCTGTTAAAAGTAATGTAAAATTAATGAAATAATAAATAAAATAAAGTAAAACATACTTAAAATTAGTTAAATTACTTTAAAATTAATAAATAATTATTTTAAGTAAAAAAAAAATCTACATACATTTATATTTTTTAATACATACATATATTAACGTAATAATATAAAATAATAATCACTACTTTTAGCATAGGATAACGGGAGGGTAAAATTTACTATTCCAACTCCAAAGAGTGCGACAGTAGGGAAAGCGTTGGATAGCGTAGGGGTAATAATTACTATTCCCACTCCAAATAGTGCAACAGTAGGGAAAGCGTTGGATAGCGTAGGGGTAATAATTACTATTTCCACTCCAGAGAGTGCACCAGTAGGGACAGGGTAGGATAGCGGGAGGGTTAAAATTACTATTCCCACTCCAGTGAGTGCAACAGTAGGGAAAGTAATATTTTAATATTTTACTAAAAAATAATTATCAATACTAATAAATATTATTAATAACACTAATTACCAATTACAAAATCTTTAATAATTAATTTATTATAAATACAATATATTTTATTTATTAAAAATTAATTACCTATTCATAAATCATTAACAACCAATTAATAATCATTACCAGATTTGTATAAATATTTAAATAAATACCAATTAATATTTAATTACCAGTAAATTAAGTATCAATGCAAAAAAATATTTTCTATAATTAACTAATTACAATTAAATTACTTCCCCCCACATTCCCCTATAAACACACATCCCGCTACAACTATTTAATTAATAGAAATAACATAATTACCAATAAATCAATTAAAAAAATTAATTACCAATTAATAAAATTTATTTACCAATTAATAATTAATTAACAATAAATTAATTATCAATACCAATTAATATTTATTAATATGTACTTAATTTCAATTAAATTACTTCTCACCCTATTCCCCTATAAACCCACTACCCGCTACGGAATTAAATTACGCAAAAATTAAATTACATAAAATTCATTGCTTTTAAAAAATTAAACATACATTACAACAACTAATATACACTTTTAACACATATACTAACATACAATACACTTAGAAAAAATTCGATATTATTAAAAATTCAATATTTTTTAATGCCTATATTATGTACTTCGATATTTTAACAATCGATATTACTTACCTTAATTTCGATATTTTTAATGACTATATTATGTCCATTCAATATTATGTCCATTCTATATTTTGGACTCGATATTTTGTCCATTCGATATTTTTATTTCGATATTATGTCTATTTACCGGTTCATACATAATAGATGAGTTCTTGGAGAAATCAAAAGTCCTCTGCTGGGGGAACTCCCGAAGCTTACGGATCTGGTTTCTAAGAACTCGTTGCGACGTTAGGGTGGATGGATGTCGGTGACCATGCCTGTATTTGGAGTGCACAGTTAATGCCTAAATAAGGACAGGAATTCTATGCCTATATAAGGGCAATGCGAATTGTGCCTATATAAGGACATGATTCAGGAAAACCTATATACGGACACCTAAAGCGGAATACAACACCCACTCCATTTTCGAATGAACGATAATACTAAATGCTAAACATTTAAATGCTAAACATAAAATTGAGTACCACATATTGCTAAAAACATTTCTAAAAGCATATTAAAACAAGTTCAAAATTGTAGAAATGCAATAAGCACTGTACATTTAAAGCATCGTTTTCATTCTAAGCATATAATGGAAGTAAATGCAATATGAATGAATAAACAGAAATATATACTTATGATGAAATGGTCGATAAGTTTTCAAAAATCAAAGCCATTGCATATCAAGGAATTAAATGAAATGTTAGACAAGGTGACAATGTGTCCCTGGAAGTATTCAAAGAAGTCCATTTTTTAAGACTAGTTCTACTGTAAGCAGATATTTGCCATGTCATTTCAAAAGAAAACATTTTTTTTTTTAAAAAAGAAAAAGTTCAATTTCTGGGAAAAGTTCCAAGTTTTGAAAATATGAAGGCCAAATTTCATTATTGCCCTGGTACACTGTGAGTCGAATCAAAGTCAGTGTACGAGTCTGGTGTAAACATGAGATCATCTATTTCCGTAGCCAAAATATCGTCTACCGAAGTTGGTGACATTTGGAACACCTCGTTCAGAATGTTAATTGCACAGAGATGAGAAACATCGCCTTCAGCAGAAGATGCAATGTTCGCTTCCGTTGTTACCTGTGTGCCTGTTGATCCATCTTGTACCTCAGCAGCAGCCGGAAGCGTCTGTGAGATCTCAATGAATGTCGTCATCAGAATTGGTAGCCTCTGGGGACAACACAGAGCATGGGCCGTTATCGGGTCCAGCAGAGTATCCATATCCGTTGGCATGACTGATGGGAGTGTTAGACAGGTGTCTAGCATGCATTCTTCACCACAAAACAGGCAGCGTAGAACAGGTAAGATGCAATCTTGCCAGATTGGTCTGAATGACAGGAACCAAGTTGTATTAAGCTCCCGTAGATGAGGTATGCCCAAAAGTTGTACTATTCGCTCACGGCACTTTCGTTCAAGTAGAGCTTTCCCCACTTCGCTCGGAGTGATGTCGGCGAACAGGCTGGCCATAACGCAACAGTTGGAATAGAAATAGAATTCCTGCAATAAGTGCTAGAATTGCACACCACCAAACACTGAATGTGCAAAGTTTGGGATGATTCCGAGGACTGCCTGGAAAGGTGCTAGTAGTCCGGAACAGATGGTATTAAATACATGTACAATTCCGCTTGTATCTGACATGTTAAAGATACGTCCTATCATTTCTACGAAATGTATAGGGCAGTTTGTACGTATTAAAACCTGTATCTCAGCCGAAGTCCTTGCTACTTGTAGATCATAGGTTTCTTTGGCGGAGGTCAAAGGCACTGTTTGTTGTATAAGCATGGCTTTCATTCTGCTTAAAGTATCAAATCTTATAAAAGAGACATTCAACGAAGGCCACAAAGGCGACTCCCTGACTGTGTCTATTGGGGCAAACAATACTTGCATACAGCAAGTGACCCTGGAGTTGACCGTTACTAGATATGGGATGCCTGGCAACATGCCACAGCAACTCTGATCATTCAACATGAGGTAACTCCCATTAGAAAGTTGGCCAAACGTTGGATTAATCACAGCAGCTGGTGTACCCTGCTGATGGCAAGACAAATTTGCCACAGAACCATTACAAGCCCTGTGTAAAGAAATGTCCTGACAAATTAGTGAACCGCTTAGTGCACTTTTACAGTGTGTACCGCTCAGAAACACTTCTCGATCCTCACTCCTACATCTATATGTGTACGGTAAAGTCCAGGATGTCTTAATGTATTCCTTACCCAACCTTTCATATTTGCCTGCTTGCATATGTTTGAGGCAATACTGAAACTGAAAAGTAGTCACAGGTAGAGTGATTTTGCCATGAATAAGCCATTCTGTAGCTGGTTTTTCTGCCACAGTGAATGGTAATTCTTCCAGTTTTTCAATGCTCAGCAATGTATACTTCGCTCCCCTTTGTGCCAGTTCGATCTGTTTATCAGTTAGATTGTATTCTGCAAACAGAGCCGACGTGTTGATAAAACGCCAAGGCACATAGCCCGCACGCAAAGATTGCAGCGTCCAGCTTAATAACATAATAGAACGTAACTGAGATTGGCCTTGTTGTAACATGGTTAAATCTTGTTCCAGTATGTCGATAGCAGAGGATACAATGTTGTCCAATGAATAGATTCTGGATGACAAAGTCGTTAACCCGTTATCGACCACAGTGAGAGTTTTCTCCAAGTTAATACGATCAAGTTCACGTATTCGTTCTGCGGCCTCTATCTGTGACACCTTCCATGCTTCATTATAAGCAGCATAAATGCCGGCATATATGAAACGTTTTTGACGCGGTTTTCTTGGTCCAAGCAAGAATTCCCTAAGGTCTGCGTCTACTTTAAGTAAAGATAAGTGTTGTTTCACATCCTTAAGTGTAGATTTCTGCAGCCAATCGAGGCATAATTTTCCTACACTGTATGTTGTTACTACCCCTGGATGTTGTCTTTGGACGTATCTTGGGTCTGGCCTGTGAATAGTAAAGCCCTGTGTTTTATTCAGGAATCTTTCTTGACAGATGTTTGTGTCTGTGGGCCAGATCAACCATTTTTTCCAATCAGGATTTGTTCTGTTGAGTTGTAGTATTGTGTCAACTGTAACCGCTGCCTGTGTATTGTTATCACTTGCAGGTGTTGGTACAGAAGGTGTTTTCATGTCTTTGATCTTGGCTAACCCAAGGCAAGACGTTTGTTGGACAGTGTCATTCAAAAACATTATTTGCTGAGGGATGATACATGCTCTAAATAAAGCTTCTGTCCCCTGCACTTGCTATTCTTTAGTACCCCAGACCGATTTTGTGTCTATTGAGTCTTTCCAAAGGTTGTATCCCTGTCTAGACAATTGGGCACTAAATGCTGCAGAGTAAATCTGTTTTGTATTTGTTAATATAATTTTCAGTCCTGCCTTGTTTACATTTTTATAGTAAAACGTTTCTGGGTCAGATGTATTGTATCCTGAAAAATATGGAAACTTTTTAGCAAATGTTTTTGAACTACCTTTTGGAGGTGTAGGACAATGCTCCCATTGGTTAAACATAAACACATTTCTAGGTGTTGCAGATTTATGCAAAAAATGATGACCATAGTGGTTATAGCAATACAGCTGTTCATAGTCTGATGAACCATCTAAATATTCATTATTAGAAAATGCAGCAGACCTCTCTAGATCAATCATTATGTCATTTACAGTCTCAAAGTCCCAATCATCAGAATAGGTACTGGACGAAATAAGATCACTTAGTGAAATTTTAAATAAATGTGGAATGTTCAATTGTTTTGTCGGGCCGAAGATATCGAAATCAGTTTTGTCCCACACTATACCATCCTGTATAGGAACGGCTGTGATGTTCACTGCAGACAAGTCTCTTGCTTCACGATGGGAAGATTTGTGAGGTTTCAAAAGTAAGTTTACTTCTTTTCTTTCATTATTCACATGGATGTATCTGCCATTTATAAGCACACTTATAGTCATAACCAAAGCTAGCCAAAGCAGAAAGAAAAATATTCCAGAAACAATCCATAGTTCAATCCATGGTGAAACCAGATAAGTCTTTTTCAGAAAATGAAAAATGTCTTGTACTTGCTGTTTGAATTTGAATGATGCTGGCGACGTCTCAGGCTCACTCGGATCCTCAGAAAACGTATCAAAGTTAATGAAGTAGCCAGAAGCAGTTCTGTCAATTGTTGGAATTGCATCAGGATTTGTTGAAATCGCTGGAACCAGTTGATCACTTGTTACATTGGTGTAGACAGGTGTATTTGGATGAACTGTTACTTGAGTTTCAAGAGGGATGAGTCCCATAGCATTGTTGCTTAGTCCTTCATCTGTTACTGCTGAATTCTCGATGGTTGTCAGTCTTTCAGTCTGAACCTCTTGGATAGTAGCGAGAGGAGTGCGTCTGCTACTAGGTCGGAGTCCACGAGGCCTACTATTTAGTATTGGCCACATACTGTGGTTTGATGAGGTCGATTGACACAAATCTTTTCTCCTTTTTTCCAGCAAGGGGCGGCAGAAGTACTGTTCTTGTTCCGTGGATAGCTAGGACAGGTACTGGTCGTCTGTAAGAAGGTCCAAATTCCTTCTTGTCCGCAATCTTTTCTCTGACTAGATCCCCAACTTTTGGAATCCAGACAGGCCTTGCTGGGACTGACGGTTTTTCCCCAGTGGTGGTTGGCTGCAGGAATACGTTGCTTTGTTTCGATCTTAGTTCATTTAGATCCTGTAAAACAGCCAAACGATCTTTGATATCAAAAGGTTTATTTTCCACCACTGTGCCTACGTGTTCAAGGTCAGGTACCCACATTCTTGTCCCAAATAGGACCTCATATGGAGTGACCCCCCCTAGAGAACTTCTTGGCAAATTATTTAATGAGCGTTGGACCCCATATAGATGTTTGACCCACCCATCACCCGAACCTAATACCCTAGCTGTTATAGACTGCTTTATGTCCCGGTTTTTCCTTTCCACAACAGAATTTCCCTCAGGATGAAACGGAGAGGAGTACCGCAATGCAACGCCCAGACTGGCCATGGCTTCTTTGTAAGCCAGAGAGCTAAACGCAGGGCCCTGGTCAGAATGTAGCATGCCTATTGCGTATGTGCCGATAAAGACTCGCAAATCTTTTATAACAGTTCGAGCGTCAGCCGAGCGCTGAGGCCATATCCATAGGAACCTTGACTTAGTATTTGTGGGATTGCATGTGTCCAGAAGGACGCCTGCACATAGATAGTCTAATGCTGTCTAATAATGGTGTCTGTCCCTGGCAGGCTACTTCGTAGCATGGTGTCTGGTGTCGTTCTGCATCTCGCTGTACCTTGCAGTCTATGCAGTCATTGATGAAGATGTGAATCTGTGTATTCATTCCAGGCCACCAGTACATCTCTTTTAATGTTAATATTGTTTTAGAGATCCCTTGATGTGACAGACCCTCCCCCAGATGTGTTTCATAAATCAAAGCTGCTCTACGTTCCATGTTTGGAATTACCCTATCCCCCACTCCAGGGATTCGAGCAAAAGGAATGTTGTTCGCATCAATTACATAAGAGTACTTGAGTGGAAACTTTTTTGGTAACGCTGCACCACTGCCTTTGCTCATAGCATTGACAGCCAACATTATCTCACTGTCTATTCTCGTTTTTGAACGAGTGATCGCAGCTACGGAAGCCGTCTGAACAGCCCCCTTTGCGGCTTCGTCAGCCAATGAATTCCCTGCAACGTGAACGCCATCACGTTGATGACTCAGTGTATGGATCACGTGAGCCTTTGGTAGTTTGTTTTTTAACTGAACTACTTGTTCCCAAAGTGTTTTATGCTTTATTGTGCCACCTTTTGCATCTTTGAACCCATTTTCAAGCCAATTTTGTATATATTCATTATACGACTGAACACAGTAAAAAGATTCGCACACTATTAGTGTGGGGAATTCGCGATCTGTACTTTCAAGTGCCAGTTTGAATGCTTGTAGTTCAGCTCGCTGAGCTGTACAATCTCCTAGAGATTGAGTTTTTGTGACCATAGGTCTGAAGATACCATCTCGCATGCGACCTTTAACAATTGCACACGCTGCACTGTAAGCTTGCTTACTCCCTGTAGCGGGTTGTGCGGATCCGTCAGTGTAAATTATGAATTCATACTGATTGAGAGGCAGAATTTCAGTAGGCAGAGGACATTCATGTTCATATTGCAGGAACGCTTGTGTTTTTAAATCAGGATCAAAAACATATTCAACATCTGTTGCAGCAAGAGAATTAACCCATTGTATCCATCTAGGATGTAATGCTTTAGCATTTGGAATGCTCGCTTTTGTGACCGCCTCTAAAGCCGGTACTGGGGTTACGACAATAATGCGTTTCCCTTGGGCTAGAGCTCTTTCTTGTGCTACTGCAGTTTGAACTGCTGTCAGTATTTTTTCAGTTGAAGTGAAGCGCATTTCTGCTTGTGTATACAAATGAGATTTGTATGCAATTGGTACTTTTTCACCCTCATTAAATGTTAAGTAGGTGAATCCGCATTGACCCGAAATTATTCGTATCACTTAATTGCGTTGACTTACGCGTGTTTGTAAGTGATTTGTTGCTAACATGTTAGCTTGGAGTGAACGCAAGATTTCTGTGTGTTCTTGTGTCCAATTTTTGATTGAAAAATCAGGTTTGATTAATGCGTAGAGAGGTTTAACCCTTTCTGCGTAATTTAGAATGTATGTTCTTCCAAAATTTAGGAAACCCAGGATGGATTGTAAGTTTTTCAGCGTTTTTGGAGGTTGGAGCAGCGCACACCTTTCTAAAAAGTTAGCTGCCAAGCTCTTTCCTTCACTTGAAAGATCATATCCCAGGAAAAGGACATTGAGATGGGCAATTCTGGATTTTTTAAAGTTGAATTTATAGCCCTCAGAGGCGAAGCCCAATATAATGGTATTTACCCTGTTCAAGTGCCTGTTTAGGTCATCGTCTGTCAGATAGATGTCATCGACATATGACAATGCCTCATTATCATAAATTTGTAGTAACTCTGTTACCCTCGCTGAGAATAACCCCGGGCTGTTCTTGAACCCTTGTGGGAGTCGACAAAATTGACGCTGGGTCCCCATTACTGAGAAAGCTGTTAAGTACCTGCTACCAGGTGCTATGTTTTGACAAAAGAAACCATTTGAGATGTCTAATGTGGTTTTATATTTTTTACGCACAATGTTATTCATTAATGCTGTGCTATGTGCATTTTGCACTGCAAATGTTTTAGAACAAGTGTTTAAGTGTCTGTAATCCAAAACTAGACGATATGTATGGTCTGGTTTGGAGACAGGAAACAAAGGATTGTTCATTGAGGAGGTGCATGTTTCAATCACCCCTTGGTATTCAAGTTGATCTAGGATCTCCCTGACCTGTTTTTTAGCTTCTTGCTTTATTGGCTACTGCCTTTGTGCAGTAAGTTCATTTTTTAGATGTATTTTATGGTGAGGTGAGTCCTCATCCCATCCTACATGATTTTTATATAATGCTGGGGCCTGGGCTACTGCCCATTTCCTGGCATATGTATATTTAAGGTGAATTGGAATATGGTTGGAGAAGGCAGGCATAATAATGTCCTCGCCATGTGGGCACTCCCTGACAAATTGTGGTGGCCAGTCTTTTTCTGCTAGAAGTATGTCATAGCCCCTTGAAAGTTTTTCCCAAAAGAGTGCTTTCACCTGTCTAGGTATGTCTCCCTCCATCCGGAGTGTTATTTCATATAACTTTTGTGGATTACTAACCCTGGTGTCTACAGTCTCAACTGTAATGTACTCATTCAAGTCCACTATCTCCAGAAGTTCCTTCAGGTTCTGGCGAGCTATTGTGACTTCTGCTGCACTGTCCAGCATTGTCTGAGCCCATTCTCCGTTCTTGAGTTGTGTTCTCAGTATCCTCGGCATGTCTGACCTTCAGACCTGCTACCTTCTTTTTGGAGAATTGAGGTTTTGTTTTATTTTTCTGAGCGTGTTTATCTTCTTTGGATTTCACGCGTTCTTCTTTATGTTCTGACCGTCCTCTTCTTTCCGATGTCTGTGACGAGATCTGAAAGGTACGAGAGGAACGTGTATCAGTATCTTGATACCTGTCAGGCTTTTTCAAATTATCCCTATTCCTGAGGTTATACCTCCTTTTGAGGAGACCTACCTCGGGATTGAGAACGTTTCTCGTTTGTATTATTATGTTTATTAGTTTCCCACTTCTTTTTAGAAGATGTAGGAGTTTGTTTAATAGAGTCCTTCTCAGGACTTTCAGATAGTTTTGGCTTCAATGGTCTTCCACCCAAACTATCTCTGCCTAATTCTGCATAAGATTGTTCTATTATTCTGGGTAGTTCTGTTTGATGTTCTGTAACATCGAATTCCCTTAATCGTTGGTGGATCGCCACTGCTGCTGCCTCCCCTTTAATATTAGATAATATTATTGTTGAGACCTGGTCGAAATTTTTCAGTAATTTCATACCTAAATTTAGAGCAGGCTCTGCCCCGTATTCGTTTTGAATTTGTTTCAGGACATCTGGTATTACTGCAATTGATGGAATACCATGTGTTTTAGTATAGATGGCAGCAAAGACTGAGCCCCAAGTGGTGCAGTCTTCCAGTTGTGGTGTGATCCCCATCAGTAAACAGATTGTTAGGATTCTGTGTTTCTCATAAGGGCTAGTATTTGGAAATACTGCTTCTATTTGAGTAATTTTTTGAGCTATCCAGAATGAAATTTGCTCACGTTTTGTGGGCATTTTACCCATGAATGCGTATAAAGTCTGTGGTGTAATTTTTAGTGTAGTCCCCTGGTGAGGGGTTTGATTTGGAATGGTCAATGGTGGTTGGACTGTGAAAGTCTGCATGACATATTGGACCAATTGTCTGTAAATTTTTATTAACTCTGTTAGTTGAGTAAGTAATTCCTCATCTGTCATTATATCGAGTTCAGGATGAGGAGTGTAGCCGGCTAGAATCGGCCATGTTACTCCTGGTCTACCTAGTGGACCGAGCCTGGTAATGTTTTTGTGATGTTTTAGGGCGCCTTTAAACCAGAGCTGATGCTCCTGGTATGTTAGTGGAATTTCAATATCCTCAAAAGGAATATATTCCTCAGGTGGATCATCTTCTTTGTAGAAGTGAAACAGTTTTGTTACTGAATTTGATTCAGGGAATACTATCCATGAATAGAATACCTCTGTCTGAAAGGATTCGTGTGCCTCAATCACGAAAACTGCTCTACCGCCTCTTGGTGGTAGGCCGTGTTTTATAAGTTTTAGAGTGATGGCTCTTCTTAAGTTTGGATGGATGTCTATAACACCCTCCTCGGTTTCATTTAAACCGGTTAAGTTAAAAGCTGTTACGACTGGGTCAGCCGCAGCTCCACCATTCTCGGTGTCAGACATTTGTTTTTTGAAAAATGTAGAACAAGTTTCAAGGAAACAAAAGATAAGGTGCACAATATTTTGGCACACTGTATCCTTCAACGTTGAACAAACCAAAACAGCTAATATATAGGGTGTTTCCCTATGTAGCTTTGGCGGATACTTAACCCTGCTCACTCCAGACGTCTTATGGCGTATATGGGTAGGGGTCTCTGAGAGAAAAAGCAAGTCTGAGTTACTCAGTATCTAGCATTAAATTACCGCCTTACCAAACCGTTGGGCGCCATGTAGTGTAGCTCCTATTTCCCTAATAGGCTCTGCGCATTGGAATAATATACCCTATAGGTTTGACGTAGGACTAAGTTCGATATGTCCCTATCGAGTATATTAAACTTAATTACTTGTGCCAGCTAGCTCAGAGGCCACTAGAAACTCCTTGAGTAACAAGAAGGGAGTAGTTTCTGGCAGCCGCAAAACATGACCACTTTGTTTCCCTTTAGAATCGGAACATGTCCCAGAGTCGTGGAAACAATAGATAACCGTTTCACTCAGCTCAATTGTGCATGCTTAGTTTTCCTCAAAGTTACACAGAAAGAATAGACGGGCGTTTCAATAAAAGATTTATTGAACAGTCTTGTTTCTCGTGTAAGTTATATGTGCTGTTACGATCACAAGACAGTATGCAAGATAAATAATGTAAGCAGTAGAAATAAATAATACTGCGCTAGCATTATCTTTTAGTGGATATTTATACACATAAATAACATGAACTAAAAATGCGAGTACTCATACGATGCGTACCTACGCTAGTTCTACCCCAATGTACCTAACCTAACCTAGGTGTAGGGAAAGGTAGGAAGGAGGTGAAGTATTCCTTACTACGGTATACTAAGAGTATGTTAAGCCTAGTATGCCAAGTATGCCAAGTATGCCAAGAGTCCCTCTAGGTTCTAGTCAGCTCCATACCTTAAGAATGAGAGAGGTGGGAATCTCTTTCCGGACTCAAACTCTAACACCCCGCGAGGGAAGTCAGATCACTGGAAGCGGGACTCTCTGCGAGCAGGGATGACAGCGTCTTCTCAGTGCGTCAGGCCGGGATACGGGCTCCTCTGAAGTCGAGGTCTCCTCTAACTTGCTTGGGCAAGGGAAGGTATATTTATACCTGGTAGGTGCTTTGGAATGTTAGCATTGACGTGAAGTCGGACAGAGGAAGACGTCAGGAATGAACCCTTAAGGTATAATGGTTCATACATAATAGATGAGTTCTTGGAGAAATCAATAGTCCTGTGCTTGGAGAACTCCCGAAGCTTAAGGGTCTGGTTTCTAAGAACTCGTTGTGACATTAGGGTGGACGGATGTCGGTGACCATGCCTGTATTTGGAGTGCACGGTTAATGCCTAAATAAGGACAGGGATTCTATGCCTATATAAGGGCAATGCGAATTGTGCCTATATAAGGACATGATTCAGGAAAACCTATATACGGACACCTAAAGCGGAATACAACAGGACGAGTAGCCAGAATAAAGATGATAGTCCTCCCTAAATTTTTATATTTTTTCAACAACATACCGATTCCTCTCACCAATTACTTTTTTAGTACACTTAGTTCCCTTCTGAGCCGTCTGGTATGGGGTGGTAAACAGGCACGGGTCCGATGGGCTGTCCTTACGTTACCATATGAGAGAGGTGGTTATAATGTACCGGATTTCCAGCTCTACTATCTGGTGGCACAAAGTAGCTATGCATACACCTGGTATCATCCTGATGCCCGGATCCCCTATTTGAGACCTGAGGCAGATCTGGTACTACCTGAGCGCCTCTCGACGGTCTTGCCCACGGGTTTCCTAGAGATCCACTCGACATTCAGACCGTCTCCTCAATGAGCTGGGCATGGCATAAATTATGCCGGATCACTGGAACGGAGAGGTTATATTCCTCCGCCCTACCTGTCGTAAACCCTCGACTAATCCCCATTACAGGTGAACGACTGGTGCAGCGCACTCTGATGAAATTTGAATTAGCAAGACTGGGGGACTTGTATCCGGACGGCCACATTTTCTCCCCCGCAGAAGATGCACGCTTTAACTCTAGTAGCATCATGGATAAATTCGTCCTGGGCCGCATTCACTCCGCACTACGAGCCAGTCTCGTTTCCCTCCTTAACACTGGTCATAGAAAAGGCAGACAGCACGCACCTGACTTCAAAGCTTTACAAAGCATGTGCCTCACTGAAGCCTGTACAGGACAGCAAAATGCGCAGCGCATGGGAACACGACCTGGGAATCACAATCACCGATGAGCAATGGGCACACTGCTGTTCGGTCACGCAAGACGTCTCCCTGAACAGCAGACACAAACTCCTACATTTTAAATGTATACGTCGTATCTATTTTACTCCAGCACTGGCACACAAAATAGACCCCTCCAAGCCACACAACTGTCGCAAATGTTCTGCACCACACGCAGACTTCGCACACCTCACTTGGACATGCCCGAACTTACAGGATTATTGGGAACATGTCCACCACACGTTGGGTCAGATGCTGCACATCCCTTTGACCCCAATTCCAGAAGTAGCCCTGCTGGGATACACAGTCACCTTCCCCAAAAAAATCCGTAGGTTTGCTTCACTAGGTCTTTTATTAGCGAAGCGAGAGGTTGCCCTGCATTGGGAGCGAAAAACTGCCCCAAATGTCCAGAGTTGGCTGCACAGTCTCGCCTATTGCAATGTAAACAGTGAGCTCTATGCAAGTTTGATACCCAGCACGTCCCGCCCCAAAGACATCTGGGGACCCTATAAGTCGTACGTCGAGGTCCTTAGACAGGAATCCGAGACCCAGCTGGAGCGTGGAATTGTCCCGGAAGGAGTGGGTTGATCCCATCTCACCATTTGAAATGATTTGCTTTGTATAATTGTCAGTACGCTTCACCGAGATGCATGTTGGCTTTTTGGGTAAAAGGAGTGTCTTTGCTGCATTTTTTCACAATTAAGGGAGGGGTTGGTTCCAAAGACCCTAGTTTGGCAAGCGATCATTATTGCCATTGGTCTTACTACCTGGTGACTGTTCAAATATATTTGTGTAATGCATGAGACGTTAATTTCGAATGATGAGACAATCTACGACTACGGAATGATGTACGAACATACATTTGTACTTCTTTTGTAATGAAGTAAATGGAAAATAAAGTTTAAAAAACAAAAACTTTCATTTGATTAAATGCAGCAAACCATTTCCTTATGTTGGGAAAGGGATGTCTCTTATATGATAAATTGGAATGTACCTCCACTCTCAGTGCCCGACTGCATGTGAATCTGGTATACAGAATATTTGCTTGGGCTTGGCATCATACTAATCTAGTGTATATGTAGAGACATAGGCCTGTCTCTGGAAATGCAAGGCCAATAACTTATTCTTTGAACATGAGAGGCACTCCCGGTGTGCCCTCATAGTGGTCATAGGAATGTCTTTGTCCTGAGCGAATCGCATAAAGTGGTGGTGGCAGTTTACCATGTTTTTTAACCTTTAATATGACGAGATCTTTTTCTCTGTGTCAGATAGAGTGCAGTCTCCTGCCTCCTGTTGTGTAAACTTACGTATGTATGTCCTTGCGCTGACATCCAAGTGTGCATGTCAAGTGCATGTTTGTGTGCAGTGAATGTTAAGCACATATATGGTAGCAGAACTCTGTATCTGGTATGATTTTGAGAACTGGGACTGGTGGGGTCCAATTTGGATGCCCATGGTATATCGTGGCACAAGATGGAGTATGAGGACAGAGTCCCTACAGAGTGGAACGGTATTGCCTGCATTCCAGTGGCTGGATGCTAGAGATTCAAACAGTAAAGTAATGGGGGAAAGAGAGACAAGGCTTCCTCTAGAAATTCACTGAGGATAACATTATGAAAAGACTGCTGATTGGTTCTTTCTGAGCACTGCCATTTGCTAAATGGTAAGGGTGAGGGGTGGAACTCCAGATTCTGTTGTTCAAGGTAAGTAAGTTCTATGCATTGCCTTCTCTTTTGTCTGTCCCTGATTGCAGCTTCAGAAAGCCTGATGACAACCAAGTGCAGAGCTTTCATAATTGTTTGGATACTTCTGCTTGGAGCCTGCCTCATTGCTAGCAACTGTGAGAGCCATCACTTTCATAAAGCTGTGTCTGTGGAGCAACCATAAAATGGCACATGAAAGAGAACCAACCCAAAACAGTCCCAAAACTTTAGACAGTAGAGCCACATCCCCTGTCTGGAAAATGTGTACAAAATTGGATCTAAAACTACCCTCCTTGGTTCCAGATCCAGGTTTTTAACCAAGGAATGGAGTGCCTGCTGAGCACTCAAAGAACTGCTGCATGACCCGGACTGGTGCCAGACTGAGAGTGAGTCTTCCAGAGGTGAGCAGACATCACCTGAAGCATATACTGTCTGCTGGAGGAGCTGAGGGTCTGCCTAGTGCCTAGAAGCCTGCCTACTGTGAAAGAAAGGAGAGTGCCTGGTCCTGCTGGAGAAGAGACTGTTTCGGAGGAGAAGCCTAGCATTTTCCTGGCAGGAGGAACACCCAAAAAAAGCAGGCCACAACAGAGACTGGAACAAGAAGTTACCAATGCTGTGAGAGAGTTCGCTGGTGTCTCTGTGAGATGCCCACTGTGATCTGCACTAAGACTTTGTGAGAGCAGGCACCACTGTGTTCTTCCGCAATCTGCTATGAGCCCAAGAGATCAGTGCTGCCACTGCCAACATCAGGAAAAGTGGAAGCAATCATCAAACCGGAGGCCACAACTGCTGAAGACATGCATGCATGAATGACACATCCCAGAGGTTACAAATGGTATACCTGAGCACTTCCTGCACCAAGCCAGAGAGGCCACAACTGCAATAGGTGAGTGCCCTGAAGTAAACAGAAATTGATTTGTGGGATGCTTGAATTAACTCAACCACTGGTAAATTCTCTGGGACACTTCCAAGCCCATTGTTCTTTTGTCCACAATGCCATCTCAGATCAGAACCAGCCATATGGAAATCAGCCATGATCCTGCCCACATAAGAACAGTCCAGCACAAACTGGTAATCCAGGTCTCCTCCGACCTGGAGCACAAGCAACCCAAGACCTGTTTTGCCCTAGCTGGGGCTCTTCAGTCAAGTGCAGCTTGTTTTCTGTAGCGAAGTGAGCATGGGACCACATCTAGGCATACTCATTGCACTTAGGGCGTTGCACTGAAGTAAACAAAAAAGTAGTCGGTGGGATGCTTGTGGCATAGACTTAAGCTATGCCTCACGAATGGCACATAAGAAGGTAGAAACTGGCCTGGGGTTGCTTGTGTTCCCTTCCAGAGGGGATCTGGTATGGCAATTCAGACTTGACTGTTACTGTTTCTTGTGTATAGGCTTGTGACATCCCTGTCTTAAAGGTATCACAGGGTTTTTTCCCCTTTTCCCCTCTCCATTTAGGTTTAGGGAAGGTACAGCATTCCCCCTTCTAGTTATACTTTTGTGAGAACTCCTATTTATCTGTGTTGCTTTCCTCTTTCTGCTATGGATACTGGACTGGACCCCCTTTCTTGGGGGTGACGCAGCTTTGAGGCACTGTAATGTGCACCTACACATCAGCTGTCTTTGCAAGTTTCCTGGAGTCAGACTGCTTGGAACCCACTAGGTGCTAGTGTAACTCTGATTGACAGTGACTCAAGAGGAGCTCCTTCATGAACAGAATATATAGCCTATGATATGTGCTGACTGCTTTGCCTTTCACCCAGCACTTCATTGCGTTCACTAGACATCTACAAAATCAGCCCAGGATTAGTGTGAACCTTTGTGTGTGTCCCAGAACTTTTTGTTGTTACTCCTCAAGTGTAAGCCCAAACTTCTGTACTAAGGCACCCTTCATGTAAGCGTATGGACCAGCTACCCCCTCTTCTAGAGTCTAGAGTGTATTACTCCCCAGGGTAAGTAGTAACTCTCAGAGTTAGCCCCCCCCAGAGCTTTTGTCTTACCCTGTGCATTCTCATAACTTTGTCATAGGAGATGAAGTATTTGCCAATTTCATCCCCACCACAAAGCGAAGCACAATAACCTTGGGCAAGTGAGAGGTGTGTGCCTCCCCTGTAGACACTTCACCATTGCTACCACCATCTTTCTTTGACTGCAGGAATCCTAGGTTGGCCTTCTTCTACTCCATGATCAGTTTGTTTAATACCAGTCCAAGCCTCGTTTCCTCCAGTGCTATTAATGCCAGTTTGGCCTGCTACTCCCTTGCTGACTGCTACATACTTAGCACCATCTGGCAGATTGCCAGCCTAGAAAGGGCTTATGCTGGCAGGCTCCTAGGCCTGGAGGGTGCACCAGAAAATGCCTTTTGGGATAGGAAGTCCCCATCCCGTTCTTTCTTTCTCTTTCCTCAATCTCTTTATCCTCCTAGGGGATCTGTCCCTGGCAGCCCTCTTGACAGGCCCTGAGGGCCTTTTCGTAGTCTGCCTTCCTGGCATTCAGCCCCATCTTCAGCTTCCTTTCCTTGCATAGGGCCTTCATTTCCACTACTGTGAGGGTATCCAAGGTAGACAGATCCAAACCCAGGTTCCCTTAGATGTATAGTGCAAAAGTTGAAAAAATAATTTGGAGAAAAATCAAAAATAACCCAATCAATGACTTGGTGTGAATTAAAAATCAAATATAAATGTTTTATGTCAGTTAAGTTTAAGGATTTTTAATTTCCAACATGATAGTGGAGTAGTATTGAGAAACACAAGTTCTTGACCCAACTGCTGAACACCAATGTGACAGGTTTATTATATGTGGGAGGACTGAGGACTACCATGAGTAATAAAAGTATTATCAATATATGTGGAGTGGGGGGGTGGTTGTTGTAAGAAACTGGGTTGTTGGTTGACTGGAGTATAAACACTGGTCAAGCAGCAACCAATATCCTTGTCAGGGTAAGGCACAAGCAGACCCCAAATTAACCTGTGCTCACCCTCTTAGTAGCTTGGCACAGAGCAGTCAGGCTTAACTTGGAGGCAATGTGTAAAGTATGTATGCAACACTTCAAACAGTAAAACAGTGAAAAAACACACCACAATTGGAGCCCACCACAGATTTAGAAAAATAGAGTGTTTTTAATAAATAAAATAAGACCAAAACGACAAAAATCCAATTATTAGAACCGGAGATATTAAGTTTTAGTTAAAAATTGCACCAAAAAGCACAAAGCGCCACCTTTGGATATCTGGTAACGCCAAACTCAGAAAAAGTCATGCGTTCGGACCGACAATGATGGAGCGAGGGCTGGCTACAGGGACGCAGTTGGCTCTGCTAAACAAAGTACCTTAAATCCTGGGATGCGGAGCATTGCGTGGATCTACATTGAAGATGCATCAAGCAGCTGAGGGGGAAATAGCCGTTACACAGAGGCTCGAACTACGCTGTGTTTTAGCAATGCTAGATGAAGAAACCATTCTCCACTTATGCAGAGCCTGGTTTTCCCTAATCAGAGGTGTGGGCAGGGTAATGAGCAGCCCCTCCTCTGTGTTTACTTCAACCAGTCCTGGGGACAACTTTCCCTTCATTGGGATTGCTGCCTGCCTGAGTTGAGGGACATAGGAAGGGGCCTGCTCAGGTGTCATGTGGCATATGCTTGTAACATTGGAGGCTGTTTGGAAGTCATTAAGTTCCTCAGCACAGCACAACTGGTCTTCTTGCCAGGGGGACAAAACACCTCCCAAACCCAAGCCATTGTCTCTGCTCTGGGCGTAGCTTTCACACCTCATCAGGGCTACTCACTAGCTAGGAGACAGTTGGAGGCTAATACAAATTAACCTTGAAAAACTTCAAGCAGGGAAAGCTCACTTTCTAAATGTCCCTTTAGCCTTAATATTGATAAAAAATCAGACTATTAAGCTGAACTTTTTAATAAATATTAAAAATTGTTGTTTAATCATTTTCTTAGCTGGTTCCTAGCCTGTGATAGCAGAAATATTATTTAATATTGCTTCCCAGTGTTTATCTATGAGACCAGCCAGTCTTCCTGAGGTGAAAATAGCTTTTAGGTGCTAGTCTCTTTAAGAGCATTTTAACTTTAAATTTTACCATATCTTACTTTTAAATACAATGCACTCTGCCTTATGGGCTATAAGACCTACATAGGTGTGACTTATTTAAATTTAAAAGTGAGGCTTTCTCCTTTTTTTTTACAGATTAAGTTGCCATTTTAAACCTTCAGCTGCCAGTCTACAGTTGTAGTCCTGGAGTCATGTTTGTCTAGTCACACCAGTGGATGGCAGAGTAGTTCTGTAGTCATAGGTGACATTTAACTTTCCATGCCATGGGTATACTTTAAACACTTGATACTATGAACGTATAGGAAAGATAAATATGCCAATTAGGGTTTTGCCAATTTCAACATGCTTTACCAGTCACAGCACATGCATTGAGGCCTGGATATCAATGTCCCAGTGCACAGAAACAACAAAAACAGCTGCATCAGTCCACACAAAATGGGGATGACCACACACAAAGAGGCGCTTTCGCAGACCATCAAACCTCAATTTGGGAGAGCTGTGCACTTATCTCTCTTAGTCCTGGGCAATACTCAGGGGCCACGCTTTCCACTTACGCCCACTGGCATGCAAGAAGACTAGCCATATGTGGATACTGATATGGGATAGCAAGAGCAGCAAGAACATACTATAAAAATTCAACAAACAAGTGATATGGCAAACAGGCAAAATTATAACTCAATGGTAAAATGATTAAGATGTCAAATACTTGTCAATCCAAATACCGTTGGTCTAACACCACTATCAAATATCTGGTGATCTTCATCGGATATGACCTGATCGCAGCTGCAAAGAAAAATATGGACCTCTTGTTAGCAAAAACGGTTCTTGATTTTAAAAAATGGTCTCAACTACGACTGTCGCTCTGGGGTCGCATCCAAACTTTAAAAAGGTTATGGTGTCCCGCTTCAATTATCTGTTCAGGATGGTCCTGGTAGGCCTCCCCTATCGGTTGATCTCTCAGGTATATAAATTGATCAATCAAGAACTATGTCTAGGATGGCCAAAGACCTTGACTTAAGATGGCTTAATTACATGCCGACGCCCTTCGGAGACCTCCAACTGCCAGACCTGTCTCTTTACCACAAAATGCATAGACTGGCATTATCTGGTGTGCTTTTTATCTTTTGCTTTAGAGAAACCGGATTGGGTTCACTTTGAACAGCATCTCATCGGCAGCCCGATCAGTCCTGCCTTGCTCTATTGCCTCTGATTACTCAAACCTGGGAGCTTGTGTTTTCCGGCACCCACTAAAAAGGGTAGGACTGCGTATTAGGATGGCAGAACTTCAGAATGTAGGGACTGAGTCCATCTACACCATTAGAGACTGTTGGCTCACCTGAACCCCTAACCTTCATAGGGTAGCAGGTGATTTTGGCAACCGCGATCATGACACTGATCCCCAAGGGAATTGCAGAAACAGATCTACCCCTTTTGTTGTTTACTTATGATTCCAAGGGTAAACTATAATATCATTGAAAAAACTCTCTACAAGGAAGCTCTATCCAAGTACAAACAGCTTATTATCAGAGAGAAAAGCAAATACTACCTTAGTCAGATAGAATCCGCCAAAGATTCCACCAAGCAGCTGTTTCAGGTAGTCACAAAACTATCAGGGTCGACAACGAATTCCCCAATAACTCCCACTCAAGATCTTTGCAATTCACTGGCCAGTTTCTTTCAAGAGAAGGTCAGCAACATATATGACAAATTTGCCGCACAACCTAAAGCCGACCCTTTGACGGCTGTCCTCAGCAATGAAGAAAATTCTCCTTCTTTCCTGAAATTCACCCAAGTCTCACCAAAACAGATCTCTGATTTAATCGCCTCCATCAAATCAGGCTCCCCCACTGACCCCTGCCCCTCTTCAGTCTTAAAACTGATCCCGGATCTTATAGCTCCCAACCTAACAGATATCTGTAATGCCATGTTTCAAACAGGCATCTATCCTCCTATTTGGAAAAAGGCTATCATCAAGCCGCTGCTGAAGAAGCAGAACCTCGATCCAGCAGAAACAAAAAACTATCGGCCTATCGCAAACCTTCCATTTCCAACAAAAATCTTTGAGAAATTAATGAACTCGCAGCTGGCCCAATACATCGAGGATAACAACCTTCTGGACGATATGCAATTCGGCTTTAGAAAAGGACATGGTACAGAAACTGCCCTTATTAAAGCATCAGATGAAATCAGGACAGTACTAGACCAAGGTGGTGCTGCTGTTCTAGTGTTGTTAGACCTATCAGCAGCCTTTGACACGATCGACCATGCTACATTGATCGACCGTGTCTCAACCATTGGCATTAAATATAGGGCTAAAGGTCTACTGGCCTCGTTTCTCTCTAACCGCACACAATTAGTAAATCTTGGTGACTTTAAGTCCTCCCCATTTACCCTCCCGTGTGGTGTGCCACAAGGATCATCTTTGAGTCCGACCTTATTTAATATCTACGTGTCGGACTTAGCTAGGGTTATCAAAAACCACGGGATGGGTGTGACATCTTACGCAGATGACACACAACTGGTGCTCGCAATACATAACGATGGAGGAGCAATTGCAGCTAGCTTTCAAGACGGAATGTTGGCTATTAGTACTTGGATGGCCAACAACTGCCTAAAGTTGAACTCTGATAAAACGGAGGTATTGATTTTTGGTAATCTTTTCCCTGCATGGTCCCCTATCTGGTGGCCAGCTAATCTGGGACCTCCACCACCCCCTGTCTCGAAAGTCAGGAATTTAGGTGTCTTATTCAACGACAAATTATCTTTTTCATTCCATGCCAATGCAGTTGTCTCCTCATCCTTTTATACCCTTAGGATGATTAAAAAACTTCTACCATTCGTTCCACCCAGTGCCGGAAAAACCCTTATTAGCACCCTAGTAATGTCAAAAATTGACTACTGCAACGGCCTCCTCCTTAATGCTCAGAAGAAGGTCATAAATAGACTACAGATGGTGCAGAACTCAGCTGCTAGAATGCTAACAAGCACCCCTAAATATCAGTCAATCTCAAAGGTGGTCCGAAAACTCCATTGGCTACCGATAAGAAGCCGAGTTAAATTTAAAGCACTCTGCATCGCATTCAAAGCCATCCACAACACTGGACCTGAGTTTCTTAAGAGGGCTTTGTGTGTCTATAAGCCCAACAGACCCCTGCGTTCATCAGCAGCCAACCTCTTGAAGGTCCCTTGAACTAAAAAAGTCTCCTGGGGTGATAGAAGATTCACCGTGGCCACAGCCAAGTTGTGGAACACCCTTCCCCTTCACATTAAATCCTGCCCTACCCTGCTTGCCTTTAGAAAGCTAGTAAAGACTTGGCTTTTTAATCAATAATCACCTGCTCCTGGCTTGATTTTCTACACAGTCCGTAGCGCCGAGACACCCAAGGGTATTTGTGCGCTCTACAAATTGCTTAAATAAATAAATAAACACAAGAAAAGATACAAATAAAGCTTCCAATACATTTATTGAAGCAATTGTAGTCTTGCATAGAAAGAATGAGCTGCGATTTTTTGGGCAGATAAAACCAGCATGATGACCATGGTGAAAAGAATAAACAGTCCAACCATGACAGTCTGATTTCCATATATTTCTACCTATCACTACCCCTACTGTGAGAGCATAGTGGGTGTATCCTCTACCCAATCTCTTAGGTTAGCCTGAGCCCCCATACCTGAATAACTGGACCAGGGAATCGGCCTAAAGTGGAATTGGCAATCCCTCTTTGCAGGATGGGAGAGTTGCATGTCAAACACAACATTCGTTCCAGGACAGTCATGACCGGAGTGCTCCTTTCTGACCTCTGAAGGTCAGTATGTCATTTATATAATAAAAGCCACTGTGTTAGAGGTACAGCTCTGCTGCATTGATATGTCTAGATGTTAGAAGCTGTCTCCGAATGGGCAACGCAGGCACAAGGATATCTTGTTCTGTGTTCCTAGCCTTGAACGAAGTGTACTGATTATATGATGAGGAAGGCTTTCTAAAAGCAAGCAGCATGTACGTCTTTTTAGAATAATATTGTGCAAGCATAAACTTATAAAAAACAGTGCTAAAATGATGTCAGCATAAAACGTGTAAAATGTTAAACTAAAAATGGAGAACCAAAGTGGGTCCAAGATGTCCTCACGACACTTGACCCCGCTCCTCTGTAACACTGATCGAGTATGTGAAGACATACACAAATTGTTGCAGGTCCCAGCATAAATTTGTAACCAACCCATGATTTGGAACAATAGAGCCTTTTGATAAAATGTAGAGGAATATTGTGGATGGTGTGTTCTGATTGTGGTATCCATACAGTAGCCAAGCTGTTCCAAGAGGGGGACTTAAAAACAGTCAACTCCTTACAGGGAGAGTTTGATCTGCAGTCCCATCAACATTGGATATATATGCAATTGACTCACAGCCTGAAGGTCACCCTTTGGACTCTCCACTGGCCTCCACCCCAATCAGGGGTGTATGACTTTCTCAGTTGGTTGAGATTGTATACTGGAGTAATATACGTTCAGTACTCGATGCCGCTTGAAGAAGTCTACTCATCTCCCCTTCGCAGCCATCTGTGAGAAAAATGGTCTGGCAGATTGGGGATCTATTACTCTGAATCAGACAGGACAGAGATCCTCGATACTCAAAATAGGGGCCTGAGAGTAGTCAGGCCAAATTTAGTGTTTTTAAACTCCTGCATGACTATCATTGGTCCCCTCGAAGGCTAGCACAAGCCAACCTTACTTGTAATGTGACCTGCTGGAAATGTGACCATCCTGATGGAGACACTCTCCATTTGGTGTCATCTTGTGTCTCTATTCAAACGTGCTGGAACCAAGTGATCTTAACAGTGAACACTGCCAACGGCTCAAGTATTCTGCGGCTTTGATCCTGCATGTACCTGATCATATGAACCATTTGAAATGCTGGATTGACATTGCATTGGCAGTTGCATCCATGGCATTTTACAGAAGTAGAAGCAAAGGTCCACCTCTATGCACACTGACTGGATGTCTGACATGGCCGTTGCAGCATCACACTAACACATCATTTACCGCATGTTGGATCAGATAGAGGTGCTCATACAAATATGGCAACTTTTACATTGGCCGTTTCAGTCGTATGGGGCTACCAGTCAATGGGGTGAAGGGATGAAGAGATATTGTGGTCAACAAGACTTGTCCTCTCCTTACCACCTTCCCGCCCCCCCCCTTATGGCTCCAGGATCTATTGGTGACCAGTGGCCATATCTCTTAGACTACCAGCCTGGTACTCTTTCAATTTTGCCTTCACATAGCACACTTATCATACTCTATTGCTTATATAGCCACCCCAGCAGTGCCACGCACTTCTTCATGGCAGAGACTAGGCTCTACAAGTCTCCATGTGGATCTCATCCTGTTGTTGGACAGGTCTGTGCATTATTTCCTGAGATGCTTCATAGTCTAGTTCTCATTGCTTGTTTCCATTCGCACTTTTTTATTCTTTCCTTCCATATTTTTTCTTTCCCCTCTTCTTTATTTCCACGTTGACCCTGTTTTTTCCTCATAATGTGTAGGTAATACCATCGGTGGATGATTGGTACTGTGTATTAAAACTGAGAAAGTTTGTTGCATATAGTAAAACTCTTAACAAACAAGATGTCAAACATTCTAATCACAATGGATTTGCAAACGCTACAAAATTAATGGGTACTGAAACACACTTCCCTGTGTTACAATCGGTGCAATTATGCATACAATATGGTTCTCAAGTAACTATGGCCCTCCTTTTTAGGGAGATAAGCACATTTCAGAGGTTTACAACATCACATGGATTGGCATTTACAAAACCTTTCCAGGTTACATCAGAAAATCTTTGGCAGTATCAGCTTTCTAGACATAATCCTTAGAAAATTTTGTCAACACCTCTTAAGGATGCAAGAACATGCACATGTACATTCTCGAATTCAAAGAAAATAAGCATTGGCATAGCCAACAGGTCTCGTCTTTGGGACTTTATATATGTTAGGCCATGCAGCATATTTTCAGACTACCCATATATCAGACTACCCAATGCGTCAAAAAACCTAAAATAATTAAATGAAAATGGTCTGATAATCATTAACTACCTTCTGGAGAAATCCTGGCGCAAGTAATGAGTCCATGGCACACTCGAAAACAATCAAAAGTATGTGTTGCAAGTTATGCTCATGCGATGTGTCATTAACAATGATATTTGAACATTAGGTGCTGGTTTCAGACAGTGCTGCAGTGCACAGAAATATGTGATGGGTTTATGACAGAATCTGGTGCAGCCGACAGAATGGGAGAGAAACCAATGTGCTGAGGCTGTACTGCGGAGGCGGCAGCACCATAACAAAGTTCTTACATGTCTTGAAAATAAAAATTATATGGCCAGGCTAGTGGTTAGGATTAGGCACACCCCACTCCCATAAAGTTTGGGTAAATTGTTAAAATAATAAAAAATTAAAAAAAGCCATAAAAACAAAACACAGTAATAGACATATTTTGTTTAATAAAATACATGATTGTTCTCACAAAAAATTCTCACTTCCAGCTAATTGTTTAATTGTGTGAAGGGAATAAGCAGTCACTCAAGAGTCAAAGGCCCTTGGAACAAAACAATGATTCAAACTGATGAGGCTATACTCATGGCCGAAAATGTGTCTATGCTCCCCATACTCCCTACGCCAACACTTTGCCTCCTCTCAAGCTCTCTCCCAACAAGCAGGAACTTGTAGTGGTTGTGCTGCAAGGGGCAACACACTGAATACGTTGATGGGAGGCACCAGCCACTAAAGGATTCAGATGTCAGCCGTGCATAGTAAAGGCAACCCCAGGAACATAGGGAGACTAGGATGGCAGCACCCAACCTCGCAATATTTTTGATATTCTTTCACTTGTGTCCCTGTAGCGAGGGAGAGGCAAGGGGAGTGGCTTAGAGTTTTCTGGTGATAGTGGAAACATGCACTGGTAGCTGTTACGTTTGCTGTTGCACCCACCCTCTAACAACGGGTCGAGGAAGTTGTAGAGAACACTTTGGGGCCGATTCCGATCTCGGCCGGTAGTGCTCCGAATCGGATTCGGATTCACCGGATCCGATTCGGAGCCCTGTTTCCCGACCGAATCGTACGCGGGTCCGGCCGAGCGAGTACGATGCAAGCACCCGCGAAATCGCCGACCGACTCGAACGCGGCTTCAACACGCTCCGACCGACTCGCATGGACACGACTCGCACCGCGCTATGGAGACGTTTCCCGGCCGGGTAAGTACGATGCGCGCCGTGAGCAGTCCGACCGACTCGCGCCGTCCGGCTCAAAAAAGCTGTCGGAGCCGGACTTTGGGGGTCCGCGTCAAACCCCCTGTACGCGTAGGAGCGCGAGTCGCACACAGGGGGACCCATGGGTCCCCCCTACCTGTGCAAGTACGCCGCGATGCGCATGGACGCGTACACGCTGTAGGGGCGCCCTTGTTCGCCTCGCACCCATTGAGTCAATGGGAGCCCGCGTACGCGTTGTACGACAGGCTCCCATTGACTTCAATGGGAGTCCGACCGACTCGAGTCCGATGTCATACGTGCGCATCGTACTCGTTCGGTCGGACTGCTAGGGTCCGATTCGGTCGGAATTCTCTTCGGGTCCGGCTCGGTCGGAGAGATTTCCGGCCCGAATCGGAATCGGCCCCTCAATCTTCTTTTCTGTGTCTTTTTAACAATGTTACAGTAAAGGAAGCTTTGCGACGTCTGCACTCCTCACAGCAGTGAGGCGTAGAATTAAATGGTTTTATTATTAGAATAAGTATGTTGCTTGTGGCTTATTCTGAAAGACCACAGAAACCTGATGATGGAAGCCTTAAAACATCATTCTAAAAAAATATCCTAGCATAAACAATAAAAGAAAAGCCACGAAGCAAGGAAAGGGTGCAGTACCACAGGCTATTTCTAAGTGTCCCTCTGGAGTTCTAAAGGGACCTTTATTTGCCACATAAGGTACTGCACCCTTAATGCAGCCTACTAAAGGATGTTGTTGCTGCACTCTTTACTGTTGAATCCAGTATCACATGCGTAGCGACAACTCAACTCATTCGCTATTTGTAGCTCTCACTCGCATTTGCAGGCACACACATGCGAATTTGGCTGTAAGCTTTCAATATAAACGGAAGCACATATACCTTTATTGCACAGTGGAAGAGGAGAGAAACCAATGTGCTGAGGCTGCACTGCGTAGGTGGCGGTGCCATTTTAAAAAAGCCACAAAGATAAAATATAAACCTAAAATAAAGCCACAATACCTTATACAACAAAAGTAAACAGATGCACTCCTAAAACAGCCCATCAACATAAAAAATAAAAATAATTAAAAAAATATCCCAGCAGTAGCATAAGCATTAGTAGAAAATCCACAAAGCAAGCGAAAGGTGCAATACCACAGGCTGTTACTAGGTGTCCCTCTGGAGTTCTAAAGGGACCTCGCCTAGCCACATAAGGTATTGCACTCTTAATGCAGCCTAATAAAGGATGTTGTTCCCGCACACTATTCTCTTGAATGCAGTATTACAGGCATGGCGACAACTGAAGTCACCCGCTATTTGTAGCTCTCACTCGCCTTTACAGGCACACAATTGTGAATTTGGCTGTACGCTTTCAATATAAATGGAAGCACATATACTTTTATTGCATAGTGGAAGGGGAGAGAAAACAATGTGCCGAAGCTGCATTGCAGAGGAGGCGATGCCATTTCAAAGAAGTCAAAGGGACAAAATATAAGCCAAAAGTACTAAATCTAAACCAAAAAGAAAGCCGTAATACCTTATACAACAAAAGTAAACAGATGCACTCCTAAAACAGCCCGTCAACATACAAAAAAACAACTAAAGTAAACAAACGCACTCATGAAACTCCGGTGAGAGGAGATGGGATTCAGAGCACCGACTTCAGATGGATGACAGCCAAAGTTGCAACAAAAGCTAAATAAAAATGTAGTGCACCAAAACTAAACATATGGCAGATAGTGAAAGGATCCATGTAGAAGGGGCAGCCTCCAGGGCAGGCATAAAACAGCCAAAAGGCGGGACAAATGTAAGAATCCACCAACGGAACTAAAGGAATTTTGAAAGGCAGACAAAACAACCAATGGAAAGTGGTGGGTGTGTTCAAAGCCCACAGAGGGAATACTACAAACAACAATGGTTCTGTCGGGTCTAGCTATTTCCTTGTAAATTCGAAACCATCATATCAACAGTAAATCAAAAATGGCGCTAGAACACAGACAGAATTCGCAAACTCATTTATGGAAACAGAAGAATGATTGGTTTAGATTTGGAATTTCAAAATTAAGAGTTTTATTCAATGAAAATTTTCCTATGAACAGGCTGTCTAATAATACAATTAATGGAACGGCGCAAGTGATTATTATTTACAGTGAAAGCGTGAATAAGGTGCATAAGTGACAAGATCAATGTGTTTGACCTATAAGTGATAACAAAAGCCAATTGACATATATTTACAAGTGGAGATTTTTAGAAAAATAGTCCAATATCAGAATATCATACAAGTGTCTCAAGCCTAGGAATTGAACCACATTAATTAGGAAGCAAAGAGACCTATTGGGGATTGGACAATTAAAACCGTTGACGTTTCGACCCTGACAGTAGCAATGATGTAAGTTTGTCAATGTGGGTCTTCTTCAGGACAATTGGGCGATGGGACAGCCGATTCCGTAGAGTTGGATCGATGCCAAAAGGTTAATTATTGAAGGATGAAGCTGATGTGTTCCTCGAATGGATGGATCCCACGGTAACAATGGATGAGTTGTGGAAATCTCTTCTTCTTCCAGACTCCAGTGCTAGGGAACAGCCTTCTTTGGTTAGGCATTTCCAGAAAACCACGGACAGTTGAAAAACGTATCTCATGCTGTATCCGAGCTGAATCATGCTCTCAAATTAGGATCGCTGGTGCCTCTTATTTAATTGGCAACATGCGAGGTCAATAGTTACTCATGACAATTCCGACGGTAACTCATCCGTGGTTTAATCAAGCCAAGCACGGATTCAAGTTGCCTGTCATCCATGGATGAGTTACAGTCGGAATTGTCACGAGTAACTATTGACCTCGCATGTTGCCAATTAAATAAGAGACACCAGCGATCCTAATTTGAGAGCATGATTCAGCTCGCATACAGCATGAGATACGTTTTTCAACTGTCCGTGGCTTTCTGGAAATGCCTAACCAAAGAAGGCTGTTCCCTAGCACTGGAATCTGGAAGAAGAAGAGATTTCCACAACTCATCCATTGTTACCGTGGGATCCATCCATTCGAGGAACACATCAGCTTCATCCTTCAATAATTAACCTTTTGGCATCGATCCAACTCTACGGAATCGGCTGTCCCATCACCCAATTGTCCTGAAGAAGACCTGCATTGACAAACTTACATCATTGCTACTGTCATGGTCGAAACGTCAACGGTTTTAATTGTCCAATCCCCAATAGGTCTCTTTGCTCCCTAATTAATGTGGTTCAATTCCTAGACTTGAGACACTTGTATAATATTCTGATATTGGACTATTTTTCTGAAAATCTCCACTTGTAAATATATGTCAATTGGCTTTTGTTATCACTTATAGGTCAAACACATTGATCTTGTCACTTATGCACCTTATTCACGCTTTCACTGTAAATAATAATCACTTGCGCCGTTCCATTAATTGTATTATTAGACAACCTGTTCATAGGAAAAGTTTCATTGAATAAAACTCTTAATTTTGAAATTCCAAATCTAAACCAATCATTCTTCTGTTTCCATAAATGAGTTTGCGAATTCTGTCTGTGTTCTAGCGCCATTTTTGATTTACTGTTGATATGATTGTTTCGAATTTACAAAGAAATAGCTAGACCCGACAGAACCATTGTTGTTTGTAGTATATAAGCCCAGGTTCTGAGGGATACTGGGTTACCCCTTTTGCTTTGCACACAGAGGGAATACAGCATGTCTCAGAGATAGCACATGCACGCTACGTAGGCTCGACCTAAAAAGAAATAACAAAGGTATAACTCCTCTGGGATAAATCCTTTTCCCTACACCTTCTCCAGCTTCAGCAGTATTCTAATATTCCATTCGCATCCTGGAAACAGAGTTACTCCTCTTCTTTCCAACCATTTGTTCATACGTGAACAAAGTGAACGACCAGAATGGAAGTGGCTGCTGTTTACAGTGCTGGTGTTTTTGGCACCATTGTTTTTTAGCACAAAACCCATCTTTGCATCCAAAATGGACAGAAGGAAAGTTTTGCATTTTGCACAATTGCACAGAATTTCACGTAACTTTACAGAAACTTCGCAGCAAAAGCAGATTGTGTGAATTTCACTCACCCCTAGGGATACTCAGATGGATGAGTGCATCACTGATTTAAAAGGCATGGGATGCAGTCTCCAAATCGTCATACTATTGATGAAGAGATAATCCCATAATAGAGTTCTTGCAATAATTGTTTATAGACTAAAATTGTGGGTACCTTAGGATTAATGATTAGGGCCACTGACAGCCTTTGTGACACACTAACTTGCAAAATGAGAATTTCAAAATTCTCTTGAGGGTTTGAATTGAAAGGTTCATGTGGGCATTCATTAGCTGCAGTCACTCCTCTCCTGCGCAGGCGCATTAGTGGTCAGAAGGCTTTTGCCATCTAAATCATATTCTTCTGGAAAATCATTTTTTACTCCAGAATGATAACAGTGCATATTCTGGCAGCAGTCTTGCGTCAGTGCACTTTCCAATACTGCAGTGATTTAAATTACTCTCAGGCTCTCATTTATTGTGGCCAGAGATTGCAACAGAGGTGTGGTAATTGCGATGTTGTACATTTATCACATTTAACTGTTTCTTTTGAGGATGTTTTTCTTTCTAGCAGAAACGCTGATGGGACGGGTGGGTGGTCCCCTGAGACAGCATTGTTAGATTGTTCCTTTTTATTTTGATCTTTGTGTTTCAGCATATGGGCCCTTACAAACACTCTTAGGAGCGTCTTGAAATGTCATTTTGTGGCACTGCCTGGTCTGGCAATAGTGGTCTATTCACCCTTGGAGCCAAACTCCTGGTGGAGTTGGCTGAGGCGTGCTTACACAGTTGGGGTGTATTGTGCACAGTGCAGAGCCTTGTAGGCCTTTACGGTGGGAACAGAAAGCAGTGGAAATGGGCAATCTGGTGTCCCCTTCTTTTCGATTACCATGTGGTGTGCCTCAGGGCTCTTCTCTTAGCCCATCACTTTTCAACTTATATGTCACTCCTCTGGCACAATTTATCAAATCCTTTGGATTTGCCATGGTGTTGTACACCGACGACACTCAGATTATTGTCTCAGTAACCAGTAATATTCAAGATACAGCATCCAGATTTCACAATTGCATGCAACAGATCATCAAGTGGATGCTGGAGAATTGCTTGGAACTGAACTCAGGGAAGACCACGGTCTTGCTCTTTGGATCCAATGTTTCCTTTTGGTCATCTAATTGGTGGCCTCAGGAACTTGGAAATCTGCCCACTCCAGCAACAAAAGTTAAAAATATAGGAGTAATCTTTGATACAACCTTATCATTTAAACATCAAGTAGATGCGATCACCTCACCCACCTTTTATATTCTATAAATTCTCAGAAAAATCTTTCCTTTTATTCCTCAGGTCCGGCAGAAAACAGTTATCGCAGCTCTTATTTTTTCCAGGCTGGACTACTGCAATGATACTTTTTTCAGATTACAGAAGGGTCCCCTGGACTTCTGTAAAATTTTCCCAGGCAGCAGTCCTCGAGACAAGTGCTGCTTTCTCTTCATTGGCTTCCCATGAAGAACAGGATTGATTTTAAAGTCTATGCATTGCCTTCAGGGCCCTACATACCACTGGCCCAGAATCTCTTAAACATCGATTCTCTTGGTATATCCCTCAAAGAAATCTTCACTCCTTCAAAGCCAATTTGGTCAGGGTTCCAAGATTTCGGTTCTCGAGGTGGGGTGGCAGGAGCTTTGTCTCCTTCATCTCCAAACTTTGGATCACCCTACCCACTCCTGTGAGGAACGCATCCCACCTGCTATCATTTAGAAAAGCCCTCAAAACGTGGCTTTTTACTCTGTAAATATGGTTTGCTTATGAATTCAGTTTGTTTTCTAACCTCATATACTTTCTGATATTTTCCTGCTCTTTTTGGTAGCGCCTAGACGTCTTCAGGCATCAGCTTGCGCTTTATAAATATAAAATCAAATCATCATGCAGGTAACTGCTGATGGGCGGAGCTGTTCTTTAAATGTTTTTTGTTCCACCTAAATATTACAATGCAAATGCTTAACAAGGGGCGTACTCTAACCGTTGCTAAATCTGAGATCTGGTTCGCGGCTGCCAAAGGCTGCCTAATGCTTCAGTAAGCTTCAATAATGCCCCTCACTGGCGAGCAAGCAGTGTGTACTGATGAGGCGCAATGAATACCTAATGTGGCGCCTAGTGAAGAACAATTGGTTGTGATTGGAATCAGTCAAGCAGGTGGATTGAATACTTTTCTAGAGTGAGAGACTGCCAGTGGAGACAAGGTGTGCTCCCTCCCAGCTGTCAGTTCACATTGTTAACTGTATGTCACCTTGCAAAGAACAAGGAAATATTCATTGAAAACCTGTGTTCCCACACTTCTAGGGTTAAATCATTAAGTACAAAAGTCAGGAAATTCAAATGATATGGTTAAATGATCATATAAAAGTGTAACATCAGGTACCGACTGCAGTACCTTTATTACATTTCTTTCAAAGAATACATATTTTTAGCTTTTGCGTCAATGGCACCGCTTAGCGGCACCTTGAAGCGACACATCTTTTTCCAAGATGAGGTCAAGCACGCCGTCCAGTGAAAGCCAATTGTCGCATTGCCATTCATTTGGAATAAACCTTAGAACTGCACAGCAATATGTAAAACAGGGTAGCCCTTCCCTTGCAAACCTTTTTAGCAATGACAGAAAAACACATAAAAAGAATCACTCTTCCCCTGTGGGAGGACATTCTGGGGGAGATTCCCCCACTGGTGGGAGGCTTGAGAGGATCTAAGTGCCTAAGCACCACTTATTCCCCCCTTCCCCACCTCACCCCACCACTGATGACCCCACCCATTTCACAAGAATATTTCACCTGTCTCACCAGCACTTCCTCTTAGGCTACCCCTGCCCTCCTCTGCACACGTGCTTAGACCTTTCCCCTGCCTTCCTCTGCACACAAGCTCAGTCTAGTCTGACTGCCCTCCCAATTAATCCCTCCTAGCCCATTCCTCCACCAGAAACTCGCACACCACATCACAATGCATTAGTGGTACATAACTCAGCTACTACTCCTATCACTCATTAACTTTATGCCCATCTTTGATCCTTTACAGTGCTCCACTGCCTTCTGGCTAGGTTTGCGCTACAGAAACAACATATACATACATACATTGCACCCTGTGCGCTAGCCCCCACTTTCTGTTTAACAAGTATTACCTCACTGGTACAGTAGAAGAGAAAAGTGATGAGAGCTGCAAGAGCTGGTTCAGATTTGAGCACCGAAGATAGGCATGAAAAGGAATATAGACCATTGTCAGTTGTTTGAGGTGCCTGAGGCAAAACAGACATAACTCCTGTGAGCAGAGGAAAACTTCAAAGCAAACACGTTTGTTTTTGCAGAAACAACTCGAACATGACGTTGTTGGGATAGAAAAGCCCTCTGCATGGTAATGGATGTGTTCCCCTGCCCTGAGTCCCCAACGTACAAGACAGAAGTCCTCATCTTTGGGAGCAACACCTCGCCATGGAAAGGCGTATGGTGGCCCGCAGACCTCGGCCCCACCCTGCCCTGATAAGACCACGGAATCATCCTGGATAGCAAGCTACCCATGAAGAAATAAGTCAATGCAGTATCATCCGCCTGTTTCAGCACCATTCGTATGCTTTGCAAGATTTTCAGGTGCCTCACAGTCAACACCAGAAAGACTGTCATGCAGCCCCTCGTCACCAGCAGACTGGACTACATAAACACACTCTACAAAGTAATCCCTGCACAACTCCTTAAGAGATTCCAGACCATACAAAAATCAGCATCAAAACTGATCCACGACATCCCCAGAAGGGCCTATATGACACCCCATCTCAAGACACTGCACTGACTTCTGATTTAGAAGAGATGCCAGTTCAAGATGCTGACCCACGCATACAAGGCCCTGCATAACAAAGGACCAACATACAGCCACAAACACCTGACCTTCCACCAACCGACCAGACATCTTCGATCAGCTTCCCTCAACCTCGCAAACACCCCACGGATCCACCGAACCAATAGCGGAGGACGCTCCTTCTCGCACCTGGCAGCCAAGGCATGGAACAACCTCTGTACCGCAACATCGCTCCAGCAATTCAGGAAGGAACTCAAGACCTGGATGTTCGAATCATCATACCACCAATAAGCACCCAACTTCTCCATCCCTCGAGACCCTCACAGGTGATTTGCTGTGCTTTATAAATGATTGATTGATTGAACTTTACTGATATCTGGATCCCTAATTCTGATATTTATGTCAATGGCAAACACGAATTATGCATGTGTGCCATGAAATAGGCCTGTCTCACGGACTGCGGTCTCAGTGGACTGCGAGGGGCGCACAAAGCGCTACCCTCATATTGGTACCATCTTCACCAGGATTTAAGCAGCACGAGCGAAGTGGTGACAGCATACTGTGTATTGATCAGTAGGAGTGAGCAGGTTCTTTTTAAACTGTGTCACTGGAGTGAAGCCTACAGACTCACTCACTTTTTCAAATTCCGTTGCTGTGTGCTGAACTCACCCTAGGCCTAGATCAGTTAGATGTGAAGTACTGTGCAGTGCAGGAGTGGTGACTCTGCACTGGTTGTATGTCTGACTAGGAAGGGTAAAATACAGGGATAGAGCAGTGCTGTGCATTGCGTGCATGGGGAATGCATGTACTGGGTGTATATGTACCTGTGAGGAGTACGGAACGTGTGAGATTTTATGCTAGGCAGTGCATTAATGGGAAGTGCACGTGCTGGGTGAATGTGTATCTGAGAGGAGTATAGTACATGAAGGGTGTACTGTTGTGCAGCACTCACATGTTGAGGGTGTGTGCTGGCTGCATGTGTGCTTGGAAGTGGTAACACAAAAAGGCTACAGTACTGAGCAGTTTGTGCAGAGTGAATGTGTGTGCTGAATGTATGTGTTTCAGTGGTGGCACAATACATGGAGGTAACAGTACTGTATAGAGTGTGTGCTGGGTACATACACGAAGTACAAGTGTACTTGTAATGGTACATTATATGGAGGACCATGGGATGTATTTTGGGAGGCCCAGGCACACAGGAAGACATAGTGAGGTAGAGGGATCCCCCAGAAAGATTTGTTTATTGCTGCATTCCTGTGAGCTGCGACACACTAGAGGAGTGAGATTGAGGGTCCCCCAGTACACTTCTAAGGGTGCTCTTTGATTCAGTTAAAAATTACAAGGAAAGGGCCTGGACACATCTAAAAAAGGAGATGGGGCTGATAAGGCAATCATAAAGAGTGCGGCTGCGAGCCCGGGATTAACCTTTTGATGCACATATTACCATGGCTGACATCCAAGTGTGAAGTCTAGTCACTTCCATGGCCTGCGTTGTGGGACTATCAGCTTTGGAGGAGAAGGCTGCTGCACCGGTAGGGTCGTTTCCCATGTGAATATTGAGTCTGTGACTCCTGTATACCAGGAGAGGGCCGCCGTGAAGATAGCCATGTAAAGATTGCCGTATGGTAAGGACTAAAGCCTGTGCAGCACTGTTGCAGCCAACTCATGTGCCAGGTGGGGCTGCCGTGGAAAAATTGCCTTGTGGAGAAGGCTAGAGCCTGTACAAAACTATAGCAGCGACCCCGTATGCCAGGAAGGGCATAGTGGTAAGGACTGCCGTGCAGAGAAGACTAAAGCCTTGTGAGTCAATGGCATGACAACACCGTATGCCAGGAGGGGCTGCTGGGATCTGTTGTGCCATATGGATCGGGCAGGAGCTCGTGAACTGTAAGCATCTGTGACCCATAAGGCACCAGGAGCTACCAGGCCTGCATCTGACCAGACACCGTGGATCAAGTAAGGACACCGTGAAAATACAGCTGCCTCGTCAGAATTGATAGCAATATGATTGAATTCATCCCCCCTCCCCCTTTAGGGGAGCGTGGACACTTACCCTGCAGGAGGAGCACAGATACCCCTCTAATCACTGCCGGAGCACAACCGTGTAGGCTCAGAGGAGAGCCTGTTCCTGCCAAGTGCTGCCACAATGCTTGTGTGCAGGTGACTCACCTGAGCACGACCAGAGCTGTTGAGAGTTGCTGCTGATAAGGCACCCTCCAAGATGCTGCACACTTCCTGTCTGCCAAAGAGGGGAAACCTGTGACGGGCCTACTGGGCCTCAGAGACTCGCTGCTAAGAGCAATGTGGGGCTAAGACACTTTTGACTATAATTAAATTGTCAGAGTGGACACAAGTTAAAGGCCTGCTAGTGAGCATTCCCTGGATACAGCCACCAGTGAATGGGAAATAATCCTGATCACATAGCGAGAAGTGGGTGGGACAGGGACTTAGTAAAACATGAGCCTCGACCTTACGGGGGAAACATGTTGTCAGTGAGGGCTGTAACTTTCCTTCGCATGAGGAGAGTTAGAAATGAAATACTTCTTTTGTACACAAATAGATATTTGGCTGGACATTGATTTATTGCTGCTGCTGCTCTGTGCTCTTTGAGTTATGAGCCTTTCCCAATAATCTGTATCCACACCTCCCCTCCCCCAAGGGATCGTTAGACTGCTCATTCAGGTAAACCACTGAGAGTCAAGTGCAGAAGGGGTACTTGGCCCATTTGCTCAGGATCCATAATAGACTTGGCCCTGGAACATCAGAAGTAAAGGACCTCACCCCCACGGTTGGGCCCTGTAGCCCATGGCACTCTAAACAGGGTTCTGACAGATGCCCTCTGCACACAACAGCATTATCAGGTCCTAATGAGACCAGATCACACGAAGTTCTGGAATAGTAATACATAGGGCCTGACCTAATGGTATAATTTCATGTTTTTAACTTTCTTGTTACATTCTAATTGTGACATCACTGCTTACTTTTGGTTGGAAAATTACAGTATTTTTCTGCAATAACGAATTACTATTTAGTTGTAATGTCTAAATACCCCTGGCAAAGGACCTTGTTAAAGGAAGTTCGCAGAGCATAATTACAACTGTTCTTAAAACAATAAAACAATAAAAACAAATACATAGAATTAAAGATGGCTAACTGTGAATAATAGGAATGTTTTTTCACCAAGTGGTTCTGAGTGGCATCAACTAGACAAGTAGAGCAAAGCTTGAGTTGTCTATGAAATCAGTCAGAACCTGAGGTGAAAGGCATCTCTGTTATTCACTGTTTCGGAGCTATAATTTGATGTTATTTATGGCCCCCAAATCACCTGCAATTGTTTCCAAAATCTATGCTGCGATAGCAGATCAATGGGGAAACCATACATAACATGTCCTCCCCTCCGAAAGGTAAAAAATACTTTGCCTCCAGCCAACCACCCCCACCATTCTTTGCATTTACCCTCGACCCTTCCCAAATTGAAAGAACAACCTGGTGTCCTGCCACCCATCCACCCACCCACACCACCTTTTCTTCAATCTACCTCTCCATTGCCCAAATGTATAAAACTAATACCAGTTCTCCTGACATGCACCCCCACAACAACCCTCTTTGTCTTCCTCTGAACCCAAAGCTATGCTCTCACCATGGAGCACGGGTGTAATATCACGTTAAAAGGCTCTCTGAGAGCCCTGTCAGAGCAACCTGAAATTCCTTTATCAAGTAGCAACTTTTGTTTCCCACTGCTGCACCATGATAGCAGTGAATAGCCAGATTTAGAATCTGCTATTCACTCTAGTGATGAAAGAAATTAGTAATTTTTGGGACGTTCTTTTTAGGCCAGAATGGAGCTTGTGGAGTTCTGCTATGCATAATTCTGTGGAATGGCCCAAAAACTCTACGAGATTCTTCAGATGGGCAGAGCTGCTCGACATTTCTGTTACGTTTTTGACATTTAATAGAGCGATGCGCCTTCTCGTGCTGGAAACTGTGCATTAACTGCACCATGCGGTTCGCATGGGTGCGACCATTGTGTTTTCTGTTCTGTGCATGGTGCTGTGTAATCCACTCTTAATCTCTTCAATAATCCCCCTATCTGACTCATACACCCCTCATTTTTCTTTATTGTATCAGTGTGTGTTTTTGTGTTTGTGTATTTTATATTTTTGTCATTTTTTTGTGCTTTTTGTGACTTTTTGTGCTTTTTTTGTTTTTCCATTTCTGTTTTTCTTTTCTCCCTTCTCCTATTTCCTCTCTTTTTTTGACAACCCAGCACCATGGCAGAGCAGGGCTAGGGTGAGAGAGGGATAGGCGGCGTCAGTGTGACTGCTAGCAGCACACCTTGCAGTCGTCAGTGCCCCCAAGGGGTGCAGCCCGGTGCCATTTTCTGGAGGTGGAGGTGGAGGTGACTGCACTTGCTTGTTACATACGGCATCACTTCCCCTCCATGCCTACAGTGGGTACGGCCTGTGGAAACATCAGCTGCTGTGGGTGAGGGTGCGCTGTTGTGTGTACTCGAGCTCTGGCGTCCAGCACACCCAATAGCAGTTGACGCACCGCTGGGCTCCGTGAGGCGTGTGGAGTTCCGATGCAGAGCAGAGTTTTTTCCTGACTCACGCTCGCCAATGTTAAGTTGGTGAGCATGAGTGAGGAAAATCCTACTCCAGACCACCTCCTGGTGAGATTTCTCAATGCTGGCGGTCACGGATGATCGCTACCGCTTGCGTTGAGAAACCTTCTGTTTGCGTTGAGGAAGCTGCCACTCGAGTTGAACATCTACTTGAGCAGCAGATAGAAGCAGCGCCCTCTTGAACAACGAGTGGTGCCATTCGCACTGATACAAACACCCGGCGCTCTAAATTAGTGTGAACGGCCCGACGTAACACACTCTGCCGCTTGCGGAACTCTGCGTAGAGCAGCAGAGTTTTTTGGTCACTTCAGCCCAGGCCTATAGTATACCAGCAGTTTCGATGAGAATGCAGCATGGCTGGAAACTAGTATGAGGACGGCAGTTGCCAAGCAAGAACATATGTCCTTCATTAGCCAAGTTTTCCACCCCTTCATTGCACTTCAATGACTCAAAGTCATCATACCTCTGCCCCTCCATTACAAACCGTTTTTGGATGGCTTGACTACCTGGCTTTTCAAACATTGTCAACCAACAAAATGCCCAAAGTGATATTTTTGACAGAAAATACTGCAACTGAAGTGTAGTAATGAATTGTGGTTGCATTTTGTTTAAAAGAAAATAATGAGGGGAGGTGAAGTTGGCATCTAAAATGTGTAATGTTCTTTCTAACTGCAAAGAGCACCAGTGTCGGGTCAGTGGCAGCACCAGTGGAGCAGACGTGGTGGCGGTCGAAGGGGGAGTCCCAGCAGCGGCAAGGACGAGCAGTGGTAAGTCACTTTGCCTGCTTATTGACAATTACTAGTATACTTCACTGCAACGCCCCCACTGTAGCAGCTACAGTGGGGGTTGAGTTCTTAATGGCCCCTTCTATCCGCAACTCAGCAGACAAAAGCTCATAATGAATGCTAAAAATGATGGGTTGATAGAAAAGGGGAAAAGGGATGGAAGGAAAAAGGATGGTTGAAATGGTAAGGATGCATGGGTAGGTGAAAGGATGTGCAGGTGGGTGATAGGATAGGATGCATGGGTGGGTGAAGGATGGATGAAAGGGTATATAGGTGAAAGGAATGCTCGGGTGGGTTAAAGCAGGATGGGTGAAAGGATGAATGGGTAAAAGAATGCATGGGTGGGTAAATGGATAGATTTGTGAAAGGATGGCTAAGAGCTGTGGATAGGTGAATGAATGGATGGATGGATATATATATATGTATATATATATATAAAACGGATGGTTTTCAATGGTGAAAAACTGGATGGGAGAATGTAAAGCTTAACTGGTGGGTATCAAAGTGTGAAGAATAGTAGATCAATGAAAGGATGAATGGATAATTGCTTGGATGAAGAAACAAGGGAGCTCTTCTGGAGGTGTACTCACCTACTTTGCTTGCTTGGAATGGTTTCATCAAAGCTTTGGTTCAAAGTGGGGGCTATATCCGTCTACTCCCTTGACTCACTGTATTTGTTAAGCGAGGCAGCTATGTATTCCACCCATCATCAATCATTACCTCCATGCCCCTGGAATTTCGTCAGTTCCGCCCATGACCTAACTGCAGCATGGTTCAATTTGACACTGCAGTGTTGGCTGTTCAACGTGCGTCCACTTCAATTAATGTGCCATTTGCAAAGTTTTCAATGCATGGCAAAGCAAAAACAAGGTATGTTTCCCTTCCCTTACAGTGCCCGCTCATTCACCTCCTAGTACTTCACTCCTTTATTCTATCCTAAGTTCTGTCCCAGCCTACCACAAAAATTGAAAAATCCATTCTTGGAATGTTCCACATTTTTGTGGCTAAGTGATTTATATATTTCATGGCTGCCATACCAGATTTACAACTGTTCAAATGTTTCCCTTTCAACATTCATCAACTACAGTGACTGACTAAGCCAAAGCTTAGGCAGATGATGATGATCAGTGACACCCCACTATTTTGTAGTAAAACCTCTACTTACCCGGCCTAGTCCTTCTAACTTACCCTGAAGTAGAGTAAGTTAAGTTTTCTTTCCTTACTGCCAAACAAATGTATTTGTTGGAAATAATTATAAATTGTGGTGGTGGGTGAGGCCAGGGAGTAAAATGAGACTAAGTGCCTTGAGTTTCACTGATGGGATAGTCTGTGACAAACGTGCCAAATACAATCTATATATCCCTTTCCTTAATCATTTCCCTGTACTGCAGTGCATCGGTTTTCCCACCATCTACTTACGGCAGACAGGATATCCGCATTTTATATGTGGCATGTGTGATGTTGTATCATTATTATTCAGCTGCCTCTTTGGAGTCAGGGTAAAATTGAAAGGCATTTTGGAGAAGAGTAGGGCCACTGGAATTAAAGTAAGATAATTGTCCATTACAGCTGCCCCAGCTGCAGACTGCAGAGAGTAGCAAAGTTTGATTACTGATGCGCTAGTTAGCATGCCTCCATTAATTTAGCACAACAAGAATACTTCTACTTCACAGTGCATAATGCCTTACTCATTAATGAGAGGTAATTTATTTTTATTTTTTCATACAAAGTGTCTGTTTAGTTTTTTACTAGGAAATCCTCAATTCTCAATTGATAACTCCCCCGAATCTATAACTGACTTTCAATCTACTATGATTTTCATCCAGCAATGGATGAACCTCAACCATTTAAAACTCAACCCCAGTAAAACAGAATTAATTCTGACAGGAGGAGATCGGAATCCATGGGGCCCACAATACTGGCCCAGCAACTTGGGACCCCCCCCACCCCCTCCACCTCAGCAAAAAGTCTAGGGGTTAGTATAGGCAACGACCTGTCTTTAAAAGCGCATGTAGGCACAGTGGTCTCCGCCTGCTTTCTACAGTTACGAAAAATCAGAAAAGTAAGCAGGCTTCTGTCCCATGCGGCACTGGTCCAGGTGGTAATAGCTCTGGTCCTGTCTCGTCTGGACTACGCAAATGCCATCTACTTGGGACTTCCACTTGGCCTTACCAAGCGACTTCAGCTGGTACAGAACCAAGCGGCCCGACTAATACACAAACAGCCTAGGTGGCAACACGCCTCCCCCCTCCTCAGGAAGCTGCATTGGCTTCCTATCCCTCAGCGATGTGCGTTTAAAGTCGGATGCTTGGTGTTCAAATCCCTATACGGCCGCAGCCCCAAATTGTTTGACAATCTTATTTCTCATTATACCCCCACTCGGAATCTCCGTTCAGCCCAACTCCACCTCCTGACAATACCCACTTTCAAACTGAAACGCCAAGGGGGCTGCAGGTTTGCTACTCTTGCCCCACGTCTGTGGAACTCCATTCCCCTGGAAATCAGACTTAGCTCTAACCTGCTCATATTCAGAAAATCTCTCAAGACCTGGTTATTCACACAGGCTTATGAATAACCTGTTCCGGATTGGCAGCCCCCCTAGTTATCAGCGCCATGAAACCAACCGGTGAACGAGCGCTCTACAAGTCACCTTTAAGAATAAGAATAAGAAAAGAAAAAAAATAAGTTTTTGTAATTGGTGTGCTGTTTATTTTGCCTTAATTCCTTTCAGCCAGTCGGTGCATTTGGCTATTATGTGAGGCATAAGTGGGTAAAAATGACTGTGACTCTAATCACATCAAATTCGAATGGGCTTAGAGGACCAGCCATGTACAGCTACTGTGCCACTATATAATTTTAAATAAGTGCTTTGCACAGACATTGTTTACATTTTGTCTTTTTTATCTCTTGATATAGCTACTCCTGCTGGTTGACTGCCTACTAGGCAGGAGGTAGCAGCCCGGCTGTGGCAGCAGAGGCTGGAGGCCTTACAGGCCTAATTTCTGCAGCTGGTGGTCCTGGAGGAGGCAGCTGCTGCTGCCCACGGTCCCAGTCAGCTGCCAGCACCGCCAGACTTCCAGCAAGAACAACACCTGTGCTGCTGGCAGCCACCCATCACACCACCACTGCTGGCCCCCCTCCAACTCGGACTGCCTCTTCAAGCGTCCTGCAGAGGCTGGTGCGTCTAGATAGCACCTCGAGAAGCTTTCAACCCGCATGTAGTTCCCTCTTCTTTAGCCCCTTTTTTAATATTTGTTTTGGTGGGAGGGACTTCTTGTGGGTGGAGAGGGTGGGAATTGGGATGGGAGTTAGGACTTGGACTGTTTCTTTGGACCTTTGTTTGACATTTATGATCTGAACATTGGTTGGGGACAGGGGAAATTGTTTTTGGGAAAGGGGTGGCCTGTTGTGGGTGGAGAGGTTGAATGTACTTTTTTATTGTTGAAAGTTTAAATGAAAAAATATTCTTCTACTTTATGTCTAAAGTAGTTTTTTTGTGTTTTACTTTGCACTGCTGCCTTTTCATACAGCCTGCTTTTAATCAGATTTTTAAGTTGTATGTGTATAGTATACCAGTTAGTTATAGTTAGGTATACCCATGTCCTACTACCCTCTGTAACTATATTACTGATTGAACGTTGGGGGGTGGGGGTAGGGTATGCTGCCATTCCCCATATTGCTACAACAACCTAGATAAACACAGAAAGTCAAAGTAGTACTAGCTGCACTAGACGTTAGTTGCTTACTAACTAAACTAGATCACTTCACTTTATAGTTCTCTTACCTGAATAGTTTCCCAAGGTGGTAGTCGTAGCAGGCTCGTGCACTAACAGGAAAGGAATCACAACAAGCAAGGTGCCACTCCCACCTAAGTGAGCTCCAACTGTAGGTTTAATCAAAAGGATTATCAATCACAGGCAACTAAATTGAAAGAAAAACGCAGAGTTAGTGGGTTATATATATGATCATAGCTTTAGAAAGAGTGAGACAAAACTACTACTATCATGTCATAATAAAGAAAAGAATACCTGATATTATAACAAAAACTAGCAATAGTAGCTTCTTCTGGGAAATGGGAAGCTGGTATTTAATTTAAAACTAAAGTTACAAAATCCTCACAGTCAGGAGTGTACTTGACAAGGTTAAGCATTTATGCAACACAAGGCCTGAATGATGATGTTGACAAATGATACTCTCTATATCTAATCTAATCCCTTTTAGGAATGGGTGTGAGCTATTGATCAGGTAATAGAAGATCCTGCAGTGAGTTGGTGACGCTTCCTACATATCCGCCCCACTAAGTTTGTGATCCATTTATGGGGTAAATTTTGTCACACTGCAATAAATCACATAGCCCGGGGAAAGAGGGTTAGGGGTTTGAAGAATAGATGTGAAAGGGGATTTGGGGGAAAGTGTGACAAAGACAAACACTAAAATGGCACAATATTCATCTGGGCGACGAGCAGCAAATCATCAACAATCTATGCGAATGGAAATTAAGAAAAATAGTAAGACACTTTAGTAAATGCTTTGCAACCAATCCTTCAGCCAGAGAGACCCAAGTTATTAATATATCGAAATATGCTGTCATCTATGTTTGAAAAACATAAATTATGATCTAGGGTAAACTTAAGAAGGGTAGTCTCCTGAGTGTGCTGAGGGGCTGTATGGAGTGGTAAATGCCTGGATAGTGTAGATCTGAGTAATGTGCATCCAACCAGCCACTTGAGACTGAACAGTGACGGTGGTATCTGAGTTACTGAGAGAATGCAAATGGAGGGAAAAAAGGAAGGGTGTTGGTTTAGTTACTCAAAGGCTTGAAAATGGGTTGGTGCACTACCAAAGTTGGGGTACCAGGAGGGAACATTTGAGGGGAAATGAGATGTGGTTACTACTGAGTGGTCAAAAAGGTGTCAGAAGCACAGAGGTATGGCGATCCTGGTCCCACAGTGAGGGGGATCAAAGTCCCTACTAATGTTTCCTGTACAACCCTGTCCTAATTTTGTGTAGCCTGCCTCCCTCTGTAACTAGTGAACCCACACAATTCTATAAATTATGACTGGTAGAAGAAAAATGACACTGTTTTGCCAAATTGGACGGTGCATCTGCATTCTTACTGGAATGTCTGTCTTGGGTGCCTGGCTGAACCGGTCCGGTAAGGTAAGCAGGAGCATTATGGAGCTTTCACCTTTTGTGCAGGAAAAGAAGAGGCCTGTGGATTGTAAAACAGAAACAATATTGTATGGTCAAGGAGAAGGACAAAAGGGAAGCTTCATGAGGAGTATGCCAACTACCAAGACTCGGAGGCTGAGCAAGAGCACAGACTACTGCAATCATTCATTTTAATAGTCATGGAAGATAGATTAACTGAGAAGTGAAAGCAATGTACAACCAATCACAGACACGTAGCTCCATGTACCAGTCCGATCAATCTCACAACTGTCCTCATAACAAGTAGCCTAGTGCGTACATCATGTGATTATTAAGTGGCATCACCACACCAGTCTTTCTCACAAGCAACACACCCCGTAGACCACAACCACATAAGAGGAGTTTCACATTTGAGCCAGCACACAAACACTCAGCAACATTTCCCAAATCAATGCACCTCTTTCCAGTCCACAGAGCTGAGTAGGCCTCAGAGTCATTGTTAGAAATGGGGTCTCTATTTGGCAGAGGTATGCATTCTGTCCAAGTAGGAACCCACACTCTAGTCAGGGTAAGTGTAGTGCATACTAAGTTTACCTGTGCTCCCCCTCTGGTAGATTGGCTCAGAGTAGTCAGGCTAAACTAAAGAGGCAATGTGTGAAGTATTTGTGCACACACACACTGTAAAACACCCCAAAAGTACACACACACCAAAACACCCCAAAAGTACTCCACACCAGTTCAGAACAATAGCCAATTTTATCTGAGTAAAACAAGGCCAAAACAACAAAAATCCTACATACCCAAGTCAAGATATGAATTTTGAAAGAATAAATCAAAATGCAGTGCTTGGAAGTCTATAGCTCCAACTGGGGCTATCTGGTCGCGCTTGACTAGGACAAATCCAAAAGTTCAGTCCAACCGTGATGGAGCGCGGGCTGGGTACAGGAATCACAAAGACCACCTTACAATACCTTGGATGCATCAGAAATCAAAGACAGTGTGTCACACAGAGGAGGTGAGGCATCGCGGATGCAGGTGAGGCGCCGGTTCCTTAAAACAGTGGAGGGTCATTGAAGCTTTGCCGCTCCAGAATGATGCGTTGCGAAGAGGACGTGGTGCATCATGTGTTGGTGTGAGGCCTCGGTGCCTGAAGGTGACGTGGCGCTAATGATGTGTCGATGTCATGAGCGTGGTGCGTTGATTCTGCGGCATCAAAGTCGAACCACTGGGCTGTATGCGATGCGTTGGTCGAGAGCCACGCAGGGCCAGGGCTGTGTCGGAATCAGAGTGGTGCGTCATGGACTTCGGTGAAGCGGTGCTTGAGACTTATGGTGGTGGTTCTTCACAGGTGCTGCATCCGCAAAGTCGGGCTTCATTGAGAGTCGTGGCCATTGCATCATGCACTTGTGAGTGGTATCCATGACTTCGGTGCAGGCAGCGGCGATGCAACGGTATCACACGGATGCGCCAGTTTTGAACTGATGCTTTGGAGTCAATGCATCAGTTTCTTAGTTGTAGCACAAATCCAACTCCAGGCGCCCAGGACTCGGTTAGGCCCCACTTGGCAGGTAGGGACTCACAGCAGAGGAGCCCAGGTGCTGGTAGATGCAGGTGAAGTCTTTGATGTCCCTGAGACTTTACAGGAGGCAAACTCAGTCAAACCCTTGGAGAACCTTAGAAAGCAGGCTGCAGAGAGCAAAGTCCAGTCCTCCCACTCCCAGGACAGAAGCAGCAAGCCAACACAGCAAAGTGGCAGTCCTTCCTGGCAGCACAACAGCTCTTCTTCATGGCAGAAGGCCCTCAGTCCAGAAGTGTTCTGAGTATATGGTGTCAGAGATCTAGTACTTATACCCATTTTAGGCTTTGAAGTAGGGAGACTTCAAAGAAAGGTCTTTGTAGTGCACAAGACCCTGCCCTTCCTGGCATTGGCTCCAGACACACTACAGGAAGGTATGCAGCTCTTTGTGTGGGGACAGGCCCAGCCCTTTTCAGGTGCAAGTGTCAACTCTTTCCATCACTCTAGCTCAGGAAGACCCATCAGCCCGGTGATGGGCCATCAGGATATGCAGAGCACACCTCAGCTCCCTTTGTGTGTGACTGTCTAGAGCGAATTCACAACATCCAACTGTCATCCAACTCGGACATCTATTCTAGGGACAGGCAAGGCACAGAATTGTTAAAGTAAGAAAATGCCAACTTTCTAAAAGCCATGTTTGTCAATGGTTCAAAAACAAAACGAACCAATGTTTTTAATTCATTAGCCCGCGTGATTTATTTCACTTTCCTTTGGCTTATTCAGAAAAATGTTTTTTTACATTTAAAGCATGTCATCATGAAGGGCAACACATAGTTCTTGAACACACTTGAAAACAAAATACAAAAAACCATTAAACACAGTTGTGTTTACATAAGTGACATATAAAAACTTACTGACATATTGCTTTACACAAGTGACATATACAAACTTACTGACATATTGCTTTATAAGACATATTTGACCAGTCCTAATTAACATATGAAACACTAGGTGGAAACATTCACTTTCAAGTTATGTATTTTATCCTGCCATTGTGTATAGCTCTGGGAGCGTAAGCTTAAAGTGTTGTAAAAATGGAGAGTAGTAGCAATACAAAGTCTCTCCCAAACACACTGCGCATGCCTTTTCCCAAGAGCAGGGGTCAACGCGTTTCAAACCCCAAGTCTTTTGGGGGGTTCTCTTCAGGACCTGGACCTGGTCATTTCAGCTGAAAATAAGTGAAAATGATTGTGTTACAATCAAATGACGCAAAAATCCCAGGGAGTATGAACTGCCCACACAGGCTCTGAAGTGGCAGGCCTGAGACAGATTTGAAGCGCTAGTCATGTGGGTGGCACTATCAATGCTGCAGAAGCAAGGATGCAAGGAAAAATAAATAGATTACATTAGTACCGTTTGATTTACAGACCCTGGGCACATGTAGTGCACTGTACCATGGACTTATCTGTAAATCAAATATGCCAATCCTGGAGAAACCAAATGCCATTACATTTTGGACACAGAGTACATCCACTTTAGCACTGGTCAGCAGTGGTAAAGTGCCCAGAGTCCTAACACCAGCAAAAAAGAAGTTCCACAGACGGTCAAAAACAGGAGGTCAGAAGCAAAGAGATAGGGGAAACCACGCCAAAAGATGCCAGGTCTAACACGTGCCCCTCGACTGGAAAGTGGGGAGAACTATCCAACCTCTTGGGATTTCTCTTGAACCTGGAAAGACCATCAGAGTAGGCGTGTTCTGATCTAGCCCGGTGTTCCACCATAAAATCCATTCTCTGTAGCGAGATGGAGCACCTCAGCAGTTTAGAATTCTTACCCATCATCTTCATTAGCCATCTGAGGGGCCTGTCTGAACCCGGAAGTGAATCCCAAACAAGTAGGGTCTTAGCTTCTTCAGTGCCCAGACCACAGTGAAAGCTTCCCTTTTTATTGTGCTCTACCTCTGTTTCCTGGGAAGTACCCTCCTACTGATGAAGGCTATCAGTTGATCTAGGCCCTCTTTGTTCTCTGCTCTGCTCTGAGGCATCAGTCTGCACCATGAATTCCTTTGAGAAATCAGGAGCCTTGAGCACAGGAGCAGTACACATGACTTCCTTCAGGGTGTCAAAAGAAGTCTGGCACACCTCCGTCCAGATCACTTGATGTGGCTGCCTCTCTAAAGTCAGCTCTGTCAAGGGGGCAAAAATGGTGCTGTGTCCCTTGACGAGTCTCTTGTATCCCAAATAAACCACCGACCCCTGCCCTTTCTGGCACTTACTGGCCTTGATAGTGAGGCCTGCGGTCTGCAGCATCCTCAACACTTGATATGTCGTCTAAGTAGGAGGCACTGAAGTTCTTCAAACCAGCCAAGACCTGGTTGGTCAACCTCTGCAAGGTGACAGGGGTGTTCTTCAACTCAAAAGGCATGACACAGAACTGTAAGTGCCCTTCTGGGGTTGAGAATGCTGACCTCTCTTGTGCCACCTCGGTCTGCCAGTACTCAGATGCTAAATCAAAAGTGCTGAGGAACGTGGTAGCTCTAAGCCGATCAATGAGCTCATCAGCTCTGGAGATGGGGGTGCGCATCAGTCTTAGCGACTGCATTGAGCACATGGTAGTCCACATAGAACCAGAGTTCACGAGGAACAGCCTTGGGAACCAGAACAACTGGACTTGGACGACTCAATAACCCCAAACTCCAGCATCTTAGAGACCTTCTCCTTGATGCTGTTCCTCACTCTATTAGACACCCTGTAAGGCTTGTGCTTAACAGGAAGTCTTTCCCCAGTGCCAATGTCATGGGTGCACCAATGGGTGACTTCTGGGATGAGTGAAAACAGTGGCGCAAACTGTCCCAACACCTGGTGACAGTCTCTCCGCTGCTTGGGGGGTCAGAATAGGGGAGAGGATCATACCCTCCACTGACCCATTCTGCTCTTTGGAAGGCAGAAGGTAGGAGAGAGGTTTGCTCTCTGCTTCCACCCCATCATCTGTCATGGTCAACTCTGACCTCTCAAAATGTGGCTTACGGCGGTTCACATGTAAGACCCGCAAGGGGTTCCTAGGAGTCTGCAAGTCCACCAGGTAGGTGATGTCACTCTTGTGCTCTTTCACCTCAAATGGGCCAGACCAGCAGTTTTGTAGAGAACTGGGCTCCACTGGCACCATCACCCACACCTTTTGACCAGGCTGAAACTCAAACAGAATGGTATTCTGGTCATACCAACATTTCATATCTTCCTGGCTAAATTTCCAAATTCTCCTGGGTGAGTTTCCGTAAGTGGGCTTTCTGGTTTCTGAAGCTGAGCATGTAACTGAATACATCCTAGTGTGGCTTCTTGAGAGCTTGCTCCCAGCCCTCTTTCACCAAACTGAGAGGTCCTCTCATAGGGTGCCCATATAGAAGTTCATATGGGCTGAAGTCAACCCCCTTCTGTGGCACCTCCCTGTAAGCAAACCAAAGGCATAGCAAGAGGATCTCCCCACTTATGCCTCGTGGACTCAGAAAGACCCATAATCATGCCTTTCAAGGTTTGGTTGAACCTTTCAACAAACCCATTGGTCTGGGGGTGATAAAGCATGGAGAACTTGTAGATTGTTCCACATGCGTTCCACATGGCCTTCATGCACAAAGACATGAAGTTGGTACTGTGGTCAGATACCACCTGCTTGGGGAAACCCACACTGTAAAGATCCCCATCAGTGCCCTGGCCACAGTGGCCGCATCCACTGTCCTCAGAGGGATAGCTTCCGGCTACCGGTCACATGGTCCACCAAGACCAGGAAGAACCTGTTGCCCATTGCTGTCTTGGGATCCAGAGGCCCCACAATGTCAATGCCCACCCACTCAAAAAGAGTGCACACAACAGGAAACAGTTGCAAGGGAACCTTGCATCCCCCCCAAGTCTTGCCACTCACCTGGCAGGTGGGACAGGACCTTCAGAATGCATCTGAGGCTTTCCTCATTTGAGGCCAATAGAAGTGGGTGACAAGCCTATCAAAAGTCTTGTCCTGCCCCAAATGACCTACCAGAAGCAAATTGTAGGAAAGTGCTTCTTTTTGCTTGGTTAGCCTCCACTTTTTGCCTGATGCGATTTCGAACTGTAAGTGTACTGAGCCCCTGCTAACCAGGTCCGCAGTACCAGATCGCTTTCCCAAACATTGTACCACAATTGGCACAATGTCAGCTACCCTTGTGCATCCCTAGTAAATAGTGCCCCTGGTATCTACGGCATGGGTCCTGAAGAGGGTCATTTGGGACTACAGCACTAGTTGTGCCACCTCAGGGCCCCCTCGCCAAGGCTATGCACTCTGCCATTGCAGGCTGCGTGTCTTGGTGCAGGAAAATTCAAAGAGTCGACATGGCACACAGCCCTGTGTGCCATGTCACCCATACACTGCATAAGATATAGGTTATTCACCCACCCTTACTGGAGGCCTTTAGCCCTAACGCAGGGTGAACTATATCCTATGTGTGAGCATATCAGCATGAGCAGATATACCCCTACAATGTCCAGTCCATTCTGTGATGTTGTAAGTGAACAAATAAGCCATAAGGAGTACATAGGCTGAATAATTGTCAACACGAATTTCCAAGCTCCATGACGGCTTCACTGATTTCTAAGATGTTTGGTACCAAACATCTTGTCTTAATAAATCACACTGATGCCAGTGTTGGATTTATTAATAAATTCACACAGGAGACTCTTTTAGGGGGTCCCCTGAAACCTACTCAAACACTAGTGGGGTCTCTGGCTGGTATTCACCAGCCTGCCACCACCAGACATGTTTCTGACCTCATGGGTTTAGAGCCAGTGCTCTCAGAGGACAGAAACAATACCTGCTCTGGGCGGGGTGTTTCACAACTACTCCAGGATAGGATGGCCTTCCCAGGCAGGAAGCTTCAAAGGCAATGTTGCCTTTAAAATACAACCCGGGATCCCTCAGATGGTGGGGGAGGCCAACCTTTTCCTGCTCCACTTTTGGTAGAAAAAGTAGTTAGATGAGGAGGAGGGTTCCCCTTAGTCTGCACCACCCCTAGGGCGGGGCAGATGGGGTGAACCTCTCTCCTGAAATTCCACTATCTTGAGATGGTGAGAAAACCTCCAATCAGGGCTAGGGTAGTGTCTCTTCCCACTGGAAGTAGTGTAAACACCCTAAAGGTAAGTAGCCCATTGGCTACTACCTGTCTCCCCTTTCAACGCCCCTAAATTCAGTATTCAGGTGGCTCCCCAATGGGAGACGTCGTTTACTTCGCATGCGTTACATCGCATGCCATTACAACGTGGTTGTTACAATGACCGCGTTGTTACATCGCATACGATTACATCGCAAGTCGTTACAACGACTTGCTATAGGGGGCAGTAGGTGTTGGATTTACAATCCAACACCTTCCCTGCTGTTGCACAAACTGGAGTAGGAATAGTAAATGATACTATTCCTAAGTCCAGCGCGCCCCCTACAGCAAGTCGTTGTAACAACTTGCGATGTAATCGTATGCGATGTAACAACGCGGTCGTTGTAACGACCGCGTTGTAATGGCATGCGATGTAACGCATGCGTTATAATGACATATATTCCTCCCCAATACCTGAACATCAGATTCATCAGACCAAAGAAGAACAGGACAAAAGACCTGCTGCACATGAACATAAGCCCTGCTGCCAGCCGCAGCCTGTGCAGGTAAGAGCAGTGGGGCGGTGGGGCCGGGTGAGGGGGGATTTCAATGGATGATGACAAGGGAAAAATAAATAAATAAATAATTTTCTCTCTGCATCGTCCGTCGAAATCCCCCCCCCTCCCCATCCGGCCACACTGCTCTTACCTGCACAGGCCGCGGTTGCCTGCTGCAGAAATAAAAGTATGCAGCTCTTTGTGTGGGGACAGGCACAGCCCTATTCAGGTGAAAGTGTCATTTCCTCCTACCACTCTAGCTCAGGAAGACCCATTAGCTCAGGGATGGGCCATCACTATATGCATGGCACACCTCAGCTCCCTTTGTGTGTGACTGTCTAGAGTGAATTCACAAAGCCCAACTGTCATCCATTCCAGATGTGTAGTCTAGGGACAGGCAGAGACACAGAATGGTTAAAGTAAGAAAATGGCAACTTTCTAAAAGTGATATATATGTCACAAATGTCATGTGGGACTCACTTATGTAGAGCTTTATGCTAGCCAATCTAAAAACCCTAAAATGTTTCATGAATCATTTCTGTTCCACAAATTAATTGAAATAATAAATTAAAGGAGGATGTCTGACAATGAGAACACTCAGTAAATAAATCTGGACTTCCAGATGAATGACCCAATATATATTAGTTACAATATTCAATATGTGTCAACATCCATTATGTTCAAGTATGACAAAGTGAATAAAATATTACAGGTGATGCAGTGCTCACATTTAAATACATAAATACAAACAAAACATTTAATACACTGTATAATTCCCAATGGTATCGTTATTTCACCCAAAATGCTCAGGCCATATGGGAAAGTATGTCGACATTTCGACTCCAAAACAACTTGTGGGGTCTCTTCATGACTTTGTCGTCTACCACTCACACCTTCCACTATTGTGTCTAATCTACCTTGTTTTGAAACTCAGTTCAAAGATATTATGAGTCCAACGGATCTCCTAAGCTCAGCCTGGGAGAGTCACACTATCCTATAGAAAGCTGCCTCAATCCTCAAAGTCCCAATTATATCTCTCAGGTCCCAATAGTATAATCTCTCCTTGTGGAACCTGCGAGGACGGGGCAAAACTGCTTGCTCTACGCCGACAAGGCTCGAGTACAGGGCCGCAAGCCAGAGATTTTAGGATTTTTAGATTGGCTAGCATAAATCTCTACATAAGTGAGTCCCACGTGACATTTGTGATAGATATATCCATATATATCTATATAGATATAGATATATATCTATTTATATATAGATATTTACATACATACATATAATATTTACCCCCATCCCGTGGGTGTATAGAGTGGTACTTGTTGGGTATAAAAACTTTCTAAAAGTGGCATTTTTAGACCTGCAATTTAAAAACTAATTTCACTAAAAGATGTATTTTTGAATTGTGAGTCCAGAGATACCAAACTTCAATTTTCTATCTGCTCCCAGTTGGAAGATATACTTGTAAAGTGCTACAAGGCAGCTCTAATGCTAACCTATGGGAGAGATAGGCCTTGCTGTAGTGAAAAAACAGATTTAGCAGTTTTTCACTACCAGGACATGTAAAACACAAAAGTACATGTTTTACCTTTTAAATACATTGCACTCTGCCCATGGGGCTACCTAGAGCCTATCTTAGGGGTGCCTTACATGTAATAAAAGGGACGGTTTAGGCCTGGCAAGTAGGTATACTTGCCAGGTCGACATGGTAGTTTAAACTGCCCACACAGACTCTGCAGTGTCAGGCCTGAGACAGGTTTGATGGGCTACACGTATGGGTAGCACAATCAGTGCTGTAGGCCCACTAGTAGCATTTGATTTACAGGCCCTGGGCACATATAGTGCACTGTACTAGGGACTTATCAGCAAATCAAATATGCCAATCCTGGAGATACCAAATGCCATTACATTTTAGACACAGAGCACATGCCCTTAAGCACTGGCTCGCAGTGATAAAGTGGCCAGGGTCCTAACACCAGCAAAAACGAAGTTCAGCACAGAGTCAAAAATAGGAGGTCAGAAGCAAAGAGACTGGGGTAACCACGCCAAAAGATGCCAGTCATCATCATGTTGGTTTCCCTTTGAAGTCAATAGACTCGATCGATTCTTCCGGCTATTGCAGTAGTCCCCCCCCCTGCGT